>JAAGEH010000041.1:19831709-19853237 GCA_011751065.1 Lasiurus cinereus | reverse complement strand
AAAGAAAGAAAGAAAGAAAGAAAGAAAGAAAGAAAGAAAGAAAGAAAGAAAGAAAGAAAGAAAGAAAGAAAGAAAGAAATACATATCCTATGAAAGACACATACAGTGGTAACTCGAGATACGAGTTTAATTTGTTCTGTAACCTTGAGGCGTGGGAAACTATAAGACGCTCGAGTCAAGGTAAACTGGTGGGTCGTGTGCAGCCGGCCGATCCTCTTGATTACTCCTATCTCAAATGTTGCTCGTATTTCAAAGCAAAAATCGCTCGCTCGATGGCTCGTATCTCAAAAAGCTCGTATGTTAGGGCGCTCGTATCTTGATGTACCACTGTATTGAAAATGCCTAAAGAAAGTTGTCATTTTTTTGTGGTAAAGGGATTGGAGTCCGTGTTGATGAAAATATCTTGGTGGCTCCAGCAGTGGCAGCAGCAGTGGTGTGATGGGGCTGACGCCTTCCCCTGATCAGCCTGTTCACCTCCCGCAGAAAAGCAGGCCTAAGCCATCATTAGGACATCCCCTGAGGTCTCTCAGGCTCTGAGAGGGGGTAGGCTGCACAAATTTCATGTACCAGTCTCTAGTAATAAAGTAACTTATATTCAGTATTTTCCCTTTCACTTAAAAAAGTGCAGATATTTACTAATATATAAATATTGGAGACTTGTACACTGAAAATTTCAAAACATCATTAAAAGAAATGGAAGGACCTAATAAATGGAAGACATCAGTATTTACTCATGGCAGCATTCCCTAATTTAATCTGCAGATTCAGTGCTATCATTATCAAAATTCCAGCTGCTGCTTTTACCCCAAATCGACAAACTCAAATACCCTAATTCATATGGAAAACAAGAATAGCCCCAAATAGCTATGAAAAAAAAAAAAAGGAAGGATTCACCCTTATTAGATTTAAAACTTACTACACAACTGTAGTCATCAAAACTGTGTGGTACTGACCTAAGTGTACACATGTAGATCTATGTAATAGAATTGAGAAGTTATATATAAACCTGTACATTTATGACAAGTTATTTTTCCAGCAAGGGTGACAAGATAGTTTAATTGGGGAAAGGGGAGTCTTTTCAACAAATGGTGCTGTGACAACTGAATGTTTACATGCAAATGAATAAATTTGGACCCCTTCTTTCAACATATATACCTTAGACCTAACTATATAAGAATGAACTATAAACCTGTTAGAAGAAAAATTGATTTAACTCCTGATGATCTTGAATCAAGCCAATAGTTTCTTAGTTGTGACACCAAAAGCAAAAAACAACAAAAGAAACAAGAAGATAAATTGGATTCTATCAAAATAAAAAAAACTTTTATGTATTCAAAGACACTAAGAAATGAACAAACAAGAAAAACAAACAAATAAAAAAAACCCTCACAGACAGACAAAAGTTCTGTGGTTACTACAGGGAAAGGAAGTGAGAGGGGTGGTAGTGGGTAAAGGGAGTCAAATATATAGTCACAAAAGAAGATTTTAATTTGGATGGTGGACACACAATGTGATATACAGATGATGTATCATACAAATGTAAAGTTGAAACCTATATATTTTTTTTAACCAATGTCACCCCAATAAATTTAATTAGGAAGAAAAATGACAGCATGGAGTGTAGAAAGTGAAAAAAATATTTGCAATCATAAAACTCTAGTATTCAGAATACATAAACACCTATTACAACTTGATAATAAAAAAAGTACATAAGTAAAAAAATGGGCAAATGACTTGAATAGATATTTCTCACAAGTATATATACAGATGGCATGTAAGCAAATGAAAAGATGCTCTGCTTCATTAATCATTAGATACATGCAAATATGCTGCTAAACCACTAAGAGATACCTAGTCATACTTATTAGGCTGGCTCTAATAAAAAAGAGGGACCTATAGAATGTTGTTGAGTCTGGAAAAATTGGAATCCTCATATATTACCAGTGGACTGTAAAATGCTGCAGCCACTTTGGAAATTATTTTAATACCTTCTCAAAAAGTTACTTACAGAGTTATCTTATGACCCAACAATTCCACTCCTGGGTATATACCCAAGAGGACTGAAAACATATATTAACATAAAACTCTATACACTTATATTCATTATTTGTTATAGCCCCAAACTGAAACTAATAATTGAAGAACAGATAAGCAAAATGTGGTATATCATTATACTGGGATAATATTCAGTCATAAAGAGGAATAAGTACTGATACATGCGAAAATATGGGTAATCACGAAAACATCACGTTAAGGGAAAAAAGCCGGATATAACATGTCACATATTGTATGATTTCATTTATATGAAATGTCCAAATAGGCTAATCTAAATAGACAAAAAAATAGAGTAGTAGTTACCAGGGGTTGGGGGCAGGGCAGAGGTGATGAACGTTTGCTATTGGGTATGAGTTTTCTTTTAGAGGTGATGAGTGTTCTGGAATTAGTTAGTGGTGATGGTTGCACATACTGATTGGTCATATTAAAGTATGGCTGAATTTTATATTTTAAAATGGTGACTTAGGTAAATTGTATCTCAAAAATACAAGGCAAGCAAATCAAATAATTATGTGAGGTTTATTTTTTTTTCCACTTGGAAATTAGAAATCAATAATTGTCTTAATTTTAAGTCTTATATTTTTCCTAAGATGTGAGATGAAAGCAAATATTCATTGTAGAGTAGAATTGTACTGTTTGTATAATTCTGTAGATGAATATTATACTTTGAAATGATATTTAATTGTGCTCACAGGTAGGCCTGATACAGCTAAAAAGACATGTTTTAATTGCCTTTCTTAGATAAGATATCCTATTTAGACTATCAAGATGAGTGAGACATAATATCTGCTGCCATTACAACAGGCCACAAACAAATAACTAAAAAAAAATGTCAGGAAGTAGAGGAATAGACAAAGTTTAAGATAGCAATAATGAAGGAGTATTTATGGTCAAACAAAATTAGATAAAAGTCAAGAAGACTTACATTTGAATAGAAAGTAGAAAAACGTGTAGAAGTTTCTCACACACAAATTATAACATAGCATTCCAGGCTAAGGAGGAAACATGAAGGTGGGATATCAACAGTTTTAGGGGCCAACAAATAATACGTTGCCAATATGCTCGGAAGAGGGATGATGCATGAAGAGGTAGGAAGGATGGAGAAAACAGCACTGATAAAATAGGAATCTGAAACCATCTCGGTATGAGAAAATGAGGATAAAGTACAGAAAAGGGTAACTGATTTTTATCACTTGTCCTCCTGGTGTGAAACATAGTTTAGGAGTAAGCTGATGTTTGGTTTGGTGATGTTAAATTTGAAATTTGAAGAACTTAAAGGAATTCCAGATGCAAGTCATCACTAGATACTTATGTATAAGATCTGGACTTCTGAGTTGCTTGTATTCAAAATAGAAATTTTGAAGTGATGGTGGAAGTAGATGAAGTTTCCCAAAGATTGCATAAAGTGCTATAATGATTATGGGGTCTGTATCCCCAAGAATACCATCACCTAAAAGAAAAAAAAAAGAATAAAAAACATTTGAGGGGAAAGAAAGGAATAGTATGAAGCATTTAATCACTGAAGTCAAGGAAATCAGCAAAGTGAAACACACACATACATAAACAAAAAACATGTCAGGGAGAGAAAAATGTTACTCTCACTTCAAACCCCTTGGTTCAGATTTTTACCCAGAACATTCAGAAGCAAAGGAAGGTAGGCTGTAAGATCAAATTCTGCATCTGTTTATTGCTTCCATCCATGAGCTCTCTGGGTTTTGAGAGCCAATGGGACGAAGGAGAGAAAGAGATGGCATGAGCAGATGATGAAGGCTGAAGCTGGGAAGCTCTTCTGTGGCCAACCCTCTAGCACTCATGCAATCTGGTTCCAAGAGCCCTGGAGCTCAGCTGGTGATGAAAGAGACAGTGGCAGTGACTAAATCAGTGGCCAAAATTGTTACCCCATCTTCTGCTTAGAAACTATCTGTGGTGGACAGTCAGATGAGGTATCCTGATGTCTGATATTTAAGCTGAGAGAATTTCCCTTCTAGCTACATTCTTCACCTTAGTGCACTGTTCAATTATTAGCGTGGGTAACATTTAAAAAATGTAGCTTATGCTTAGTGAAATAAGGAGAAGCACCACATGATCTCACTCATTTGTGGATAATAAAGAACATTGAAAACTGATGAACAAAAGGATAGATACAGAGGCAGTAAAGCATCAAACAGACTGTGAAATTATAGCAGGAAGATTAAGGAGAGGTGGAGTAGATAAGAGATCAATCAAAGGACTTGTATCTATGCATATAAGCATAACCAATGGACATAGACACTGGGGGGTTGGGGTATGCCTGGGAGGGAGGGGGGGGCAATGGGGAGATATGTACACATGTAACACAATAAAAAAAAAAGAAAAAAAATGAAGCTTGCTAAAACTGTGACTCCTATGAGTTTAGTGATATGTGCCCATAGAAGTAGCAGATATAGTTTCTCAATAAAGAGAAAACATTTCTCAATATATCTGGCCACTGCCAAAGAATTTTCACACCTGTGTTTTGTGCACAGGCAGGTCAATCATGATTTTATTGCAGGGACTAGGGAAAGTGCATGTTGAGTACTCCATTCATTTATTTTCCTCAAAAAATTTTAAGGTGAGAAGAAAGAGTTTCCCAAGTGTCTCATGTTTTAAGGGGGAAAACAGATCACCAGAAGATGATTGGAGATCAGAGAAGGTAAAGACTAAAGATTGGCCACTGGATTTGTTACATAGGAGGTAGATCCCATGTTGGCCTTTGTTAAAGTAGCTTTAGGCCAGTAGTGATCAGCTCAGAGATCTGAAAGTATTGAACTGAGGAAAGATTAAGAGGAGAGAAACTAGAAGCTTTGCGTTTCTCAAGTTGTTTGGCAGAGTTGGGTACTGAAAGGCCAGAGAGGGGTTTTAAAAAGAAGGTTTAGTTTAGCTTGCTTTGTTTTAAAAACTACTGGAGTGGGAAAACATCATGGATAGAGAGTTCATTAGCAAATCAGTGTCTTAAAGTAGGTAGAAAGCAATGAGTTTTAGAATACCACTTTTTAAATTTGTGTGTCATCTGCATAATTTCTATCTTATTTCAAAGCCCAAGTTAGACAAAACTTGGTGGAAGGAAGCAGGAAGAAGAGGTCAGTTATGCCTTGCTGTATATAACAGATGGATTCCTGAAGTCCACTTTTGTAATTATAATGCCCTTTTGCATATCCTAACCATTACAGAAGTTATGATTTAAAGAAGTCTTTTGGTAACACTAACGCTACCAGTTGTTTTTATTTGTTGGTAAACAGACATTTTTTTATATTTTGCTTAAGGAGAAGAATACATAACTTACATATGTTCCTTATTCCCTTCTTTCATTTCACTTTGTCCAACAAGTCAATTTATAAGTATTAAACTGCAAGACATGTTAAGTTAACTCTTTGAAAGAAAGTGTTAAAAATGTGAGGAGTTTGTCCTCAGACATGAACAATAGACTGGGTTGTCAAACTTGAGAAATAATAAAATGTTATGTTTTGCTTTTGTATACCTACAAATTAGGAAATTAAATGATATTTCCATAGCAACTGAAGCAATCTCCTGGTTCACTTGTTTTATGCCTGCAATAATATACAACAGCATGTCCAAGAACATTAGCTTAAGGTCCAGGACAGGCAAGATGTGTAAGTGTTGTCACATGAGTATGTACAGAGGGGTGTTACTGGATTTTTAAAAGATATATTTAAAGAGAGAATATTAAAGTCATATTAATAAATGTAATTATTATCAGTTTATATAAGTAAATATTTTAAGCATTAACCCTCCAGATGAATAATGACATTGAAAAGACCATTTGATACACCAAATTTGATAAATGAGTTCTCCAGTCTGAAGAACTGTATCTCCATCTATATGGAAGATGCTGAACTAACAAGTGTCTCTTCCACTTCTTTGCAAATGGGCAGGATTAATGGGAAAAAAAAGGTAGCCCTCTCAACCTACTTTATCTCAGAAATAAATTTAGAGAGGTGGACTCAAATGCCTAGGGAGTAATTGGCAATTACTTCCTAGGTACTTGAATAAGGTTTTTGGAGCTCTGTTCCCAGTGAATTTAGGAGGGCGAGAGAGAAGGCTCTCTTGTCTTACTTCCTTCTAGCCTTTGTCCCTAATATACATCATGATTGTGTTAATTTTGCAATAGTGCTACTGTGATAGAATTTAAATTTAAAGATGGTTCTGGATGGATTTATTGAATGTAGTTCAATACTTTTAAAATTTCTTTTCCGACTACATTTTTCTTGTTAAGTAATTGATTTTTTTTCTCCATCATTGATTATTCTTGACATATGAACTTTCTCAGCTCCTTTCTCTCAGTAGTGTCTGATGACAGATTTTTGAACTGTCCAAAAACCTCTAGGCTGTTTAATGCTGTACTGTCCTCTTGTCATATAATTTAATCCTCTCTCTCTGTTCCGGAGTGTCATTTCTCCGCTATTAGATGCCCTAATCTTGACACACACCTGCACCAGATTAGTTTTTCATCTTTTTAATTTTCTTTGCCGAAAACCATTTGGTGTGCTTCTGTGGCTACCAAATTAAATCTAAATGCCTTCGCCTGCCATGGAGAGCTCCCATGTTCCAAACTCAAGTTCATATTCCAAAAAGATATGTTTGTGGCCCTCTGTGAGAATACTCTGCCCTAGCAAGCAAAACATTGCTCTCCCAGTATACTCTTTTTCTCTTCCATGGGCACCTGGGACTCACATTCTTCTGTCTGCCTAGCAGACATTGTACACATCCTTTAAGCTCTTCCAGTTTTTATCCTTCCCTTTTGGTAAACCTTTATCTGAATCCTTAAAAAGTAATCCATCTAACTCTCCTCTTCACTTCTCTATTCTTTTTTTGCTTCCCACTGATGTTATACCTTGTCTTAGAGTTATTGGTATAGTTTTTGCTTTGTCTCCATACCCTACTACATGGCCTACACACTTGAATATGAGTGTCTTTAAAGCCAGGATAAGCTTTATTTAATCTATGTCTTTCTTTCAATATATGCCACATCATTTTCTATAGTTTTCGTAGTTACAGAAATAATTTAATAAATTTATTTTGTAGTTATTCAATTTAAATATGCAGTGGTACCTCGAGATACAAGTGCCCTAACATACGAGATTTTTGAGATATGAGCTGTCGAGCGAGCAATTTTTGCTTTGAAATACGAGCAACAGTTGAGATATGAGTAATCGCGTGGATCGGCCGGCTGCACACGACCCACCAGTTTACAGCGACTAAGCGTCTCATGGTTTCCCACACCTCAAGGTTATGGAACGAATTAAACTCATATCTTGAGGTACCACTGTATTAATATTTTAAGAGATAAAGTGAATGGGAGGTTATATAGGTTTGTGGGTATTTGGAAATACCATTATTACAATATCTTAAAGCATGTTAAGACAATTATTTTTTGAGGATTAGGAAAAAACTCAACGAGTTTCTATGAGTTATTGTATTGCATAGTCTTACATCACTTTTTAAAGTTCATAACCTTTGCATTTTATCAGCAATATTATAATAAAGAATACACAGTTTGGTAATTATGGTCACAGCCAGTTAATTGGTAAAAAAAAAAAAAAAGAAAAGAAAAGAAAATCTAATTTGTTAAAAACTCCTGCAAAAGTAACCTAGGGGAAAAAAAAAATCTACATTTAATTTGATATTGAGTAAGGAAGGCTTTTCTAAGAATAAAAAAGGAAGAAATTTAAAAGCAAATAACTGGTAGATTAAATATGATACACATTTTAAATAGTAAAAAAAAAAACAGACAAAATAAAGTAGTAAGGTATATATGCAAAAATTTGGAATATATAATACATAAAGTCTGGATCTATTTCTTAATTAATAAACTCACTAAATAAAAAAACCCAAGTACTACTTTCAGAACAAAAACATGAATAAGCTGTTTTTCTAATGAGCACATTTTGGTTTTATAATCAGGAAGAAAGAAAAAATATTATTACCCAGAAGTTGTGATAAATAAAACATAAAATTTGACACTTTGAAGTTGTGCACCTTTGTGAGTCATTTATTCTCAGATTTGTCCTTCCTTTACAATGACATAATCTTATTTATATTTACTTTTAAATAAGTAATAATTTATTATCAGACATAAATGCTAGCAGAGTTTAACTTTCAAGAGCTTCATCAAAAATGAAGAGAGAGAAAAAACAACAAGGCACTAAAAAGATATTTCCAGAAAGATAATGAAAGTAAGTTTAAGATTCATTTTCTGTTTCTTCCAAGCTTTTCTATGGCTGCACAGTGTTATCTTTGTTAAAAAGTTAAGAAAATGTCTACCCAATTATCATGATTAGACCTGCATTGCATAAAATATCACTCATGTTGTCTTAAAAGACACATAAATCAACAGCTCACAAGAACTCTTCTGATGTAGGCAATTATCATATCAGCTGAATGGTATCCAGGCTTCTTGAGAAAGAATGTGGGTAGACAATTTTCAGAGAGCCACACCTGGGATGTGTGGAGCACTGTGCAGTGTCTGCTGAAAGGTGACGAGAAGTTGCCAAAAAGTCAGAGATACAAAAGAAAACTCTCCCTGAATGTACCTCTCCAGCCTCATTTTGCTGAGCAGCTAGGTTTTATAGTAGTTTAATTTGTCAGGAGCTAAGGGTGGAATTAATCATGTGAGACCATGATCAGTATTGTTGATTTTGATTATACCTTTATCCCTATTAAGATGCAAACTCTATGATTTGTCACTGTCCAGATTGGTAGGATGTGTAGGCAGGTTCAGTCAATCTTACTTGCTCAGTAGGCCATGCTGGCTGATACAAAGTCTTAGAGTGGAAATGGTAAAATCTAAAGAGATTCAGATATTCCTGATATTGTAGGACCATTTTAAATCCCCAGATAGGACAAATGTTTTTTTTGTGTGTGTGTGTACGACCATTTTTGTTCCTACTCTCATTGGCCCCAGGGATTTTGGTACTAGTAGCATCTGTCTCTTGGTCTTCCTATTAGCATTTTCTAAGGTGTGACCCATACATACACATATGGCCCTTTTCTTCTTTGAGGGAGGGACGGAAAGAAGGAAGGAGGGAAGGAGGAAGGACCTGGAAGAGAAACATTGATCACTCATATGCTCCCCTGATGAGGGCATCGAACCCGAGACCCCGCAGTGTACGGAAGGATGCTCCAACCAACTGAGCCACCTGGTCAGGGCTCTATTTGCATTTTGCTCTTTACCTGAGGTTTTCATGTTGCTCACTTCACTTTGCCATTGTTGGCTGAACTGAATAATCTTTTCTGCAGTCTCTGCCCTTTTTATGTGCTTGTGGAGGGCTAAACACAAATGAAATGCTAAAAGTAATTATGTTGGTGATTTGAGGAAATAACCCAGTGATTTGACCTGTTTGTTTCACCAATCTGTCTTGTCATGAAATGCTCACCAGAAATTAGCAGTCCCTTGCACCACATATTTATAAGCCCACTTCGTTTCTCATCACTTTCCTCCAGATTTGCCTGTTCTGGGATTTGGTCATCTTTTCTCTTAGAATGCTCTGCCCATGTTCCCTTACTGCCTTCCTATCACTTCATAGTGGTTAGAAAATCATGTTCTTTTTCACACCCTTATATCACATTTAACCCCCTTTTTTATCCTTTTGCTCTTGTGGTTCCAGTCTTTATATTTGGGGTGGTTTTTTTTTCTGTATTTTCCAATGAGAGTAAGGGGAATTATGCATCTGACCTTAGGAAATCCATCTCAAGAAGAGTATCTTTCTGACAGTGCAACTAAAGTGTTTCACCCCTAGGAACCAATTCCATTTTGGTAACCAGACTTCATTCTTGCTGATTAAAGGGTTCCTCCAGCATCAAAGGTTATTTGCTGCTACCCCATGTGAAAATAGAATGTGAGAATCCTTAGAAAGCACTTTTACTTTTATACCATAAATACTATGCCAGGTACATTTACATCCTAGAAGAATATAATAGTTGTTTTCAACACTTATTTATTGAATTACTCATTGTGATTTTCTTTTCCTCTTAAGAGGAAGTTATGGATACATCTGAAATTGATATCAGTAAGGTTTTGGATAATAGGGTTTTATAATTTTATATTCCAAACTTAAAATTTGGGATTATTTACATATGCATGGTTTAGTTCAGCTTTCTTCAATAAGAGGGTATAACATTTATTGATTCAACTTTTGATAGAAAAAAAGGTGTGAACATGTTCATACCAAGAGAGACAATGACTATTTAAACTTTAGTTACTCAATATATACATATATAACATCAGGATGGTTGCTTTAAAATGCTAAGGTATTTTTTTAATTTAAAATTTTTAAAAATTAGTTTACATTCAGTAATATTTTGTATTAGTTTCAGGTGTACAGCATAGTGGTTAGAAGATCATATATTTTACATATTGTTCTCCTGATATTTCTAGTACCAACATATATACCATATATGGCTACTACAATTTTACTGACTATACAAGGTGGTACAAAATAAGGTTTACAGTTGTGAGGATGGGAAACAGAATTTATTATTGTATTATTATTTAATT
The DNA here is from genome assembly GCA_011751065.1 of Lasiurus cinereus. NCBI lineage: Eukaryota > Metazoa > Chordata > Mammalia > Chiroptera > Vespertilionidae > Lasiurus > Lasiurus cinereus. The sequence goes on along the minus strand of JAAGEH010000041.1, from coordinate 19,842,649 downwards.
ATTGTATTATTTTCTGTATGAACAACTGAAAATCTACTTTTGCCCCACTCTGTATTCCTTAGTGTTGACTTTATATCCCCATGACTGTTATGTAACTGCCAATTAATACTGTTGCAGAGAAATACCAAGCAATGCTTAGAGAGATGGAGTTCCACTTTATTATATACCGGTGGACTCTGAGAAAATATCTTTCAAATTCTGAGCAAAGCAACAAGCAGGAGTTTTGTTTTTATTAAAAGAGTTTTGTGTGCTTAGTAGTTATCTCTCTGGAAGCTTGTGGCCTTGCAAACAACACAGTTCTATTCAATTAAAAAATACATCTGGCATGAGAGTATGGGATTATCTAGTCTCTAGCCTACAAGGTCAGTCAGCTAAGTTTATCTTCCTTATTATTCAAGCAGGCTAGAAAGCAAAGTTATTTTTCAGAATAAGGGACTGTCTAAGAATGGCAGAGTTGACTTTACAGAATAAGGGACTATCTAAATAGCAGAGAATTTCAAACAGTAATTTTACAAAATAGGGATTAGCCTTCTCAGTACTTCTTAATTCCTTCATCTTTTTTTTACCCAGCCCCCCAAACCCTATCCTCTCTGGCAGCATTCAGTCTGTTCTCTGTAATTATGAGTCTGTTTCTATAAAATACCCACATAATTTGTAAAAACCAAATAAGGGAGAACAGAAACTTAAAAAGCTATTTTTTCAAACTTTATAACCTGAAATTTATGGACAGGGATTCTGGAAAGATTTTGCTTCAGTAGTGATTATATAACAAAGAAAATTATTTGAACAAAGAAGTCAGAGTGTCCTTTTTAACCATAATGTATGAAAAAGGTATCTGAGAATGTTATACCTTCTGTACTTTATAGTCTAAAACTAATATATTTATTTTGAGGACATGAGCAAGCTTGTCTTGGGTGTTAAACCGTAGTATTTAGTTATTCTTAGAAATGGCAAGGAACTACTTTATTGGAATAGTGATGCAGTATACTTTGGAAACAGTGGATGGAAAGACATGTTAAATGGGATAAGTGGAAAAATACAGAATATGCCCTTAATATTTAAAAAAATGTATTTTTTATTTATTTAAAAGAGGAAGAGAGAGGGAGAGAAAGATAGAAACATCAGTGATGAGAGAGAATCATTGATCAGCTGCCTCCAGTATGCTCCCCACTGGGAACTGAGCTGAACCCTGGGCATATGCCTTGACCCCTCACCGGGAATCAAACTGACCTTCTGGTTCATAGGTCGATGCTCAACTGCTGAGCCAAGCCAGCTGGTCTGGTCTTAATTTTAAGATTTTGACAGTAGAAGTAGGGGGCAGGATGGGAATAGTGTCATTCTAGGAGAATGCAGAACATGAGCAAAACCAAGAAGCTCAGAGAATGTTGTAGAGAGGGGAAGAGTCTGGTGTGGTTGAAACTTATATCATATAGGATCACAGCTGGCAGGGGAAAAAGTTGAGACCCTATACAGAGGATTTTGAATGCTTTTCTGAGGAATTTGGGCTTCAGTTCTATGCAAAGGGAAGCTGTCTAATGTGTTCTAATGTCTAAAGTGTGACATGATGACTGTGCAGAGAGTATCATAATTGGGGAAGGTGGTGGCAGAAAATCAGGAGGCTCTTGTGAGGCGGTGACACACTATACGGACCTGAGAGAGGGCCGCATGCTTGAGAAGGGAATAACCTAGAGAAGTTATCTACAACGTAAAAATCAATATTGATAAGGCTAAATGTAAGTTTCTCTTGGGCATGTAACCCTACAAGTAGTTATACAGATAATGGTTAAGAAAAGACTAATGAGGCAGGCACAAGCACAGCAGAGACCTGGGAGGCCAAGAACAGCATATGGTGGATGTGAGTCAGCAGTGTTGTGTTATTAAAAACAGAGCTAACACTATGGGAAAATATATTAATAGGAGTGAGGCACGACAAAAGCAAGAAGTAGCCTTTCTGCTCTATTCATGATTGTTCAAACTTTTACTTTGCTTGTGCACTCTATTGGTCTTCATGTTTTGAGTGAGTGTTTAGAAAGTTCAAGGAGGCCTGGAGAAGGCCAATTCACATGCTAGAGGAAATGGGTGAGTCTATGGTCCTGGGTCCTTGGGATAATGTTGTCAAGATCAATTCACAGAAAACTTTCTTTGACCTGAGGCTTGTTGGTGCCATGGAAATAGTTGACGTGAATTCCAGCTGAAAATGAAGCTTTCACAGAAGTATCTCTAGTTCCTTCCCATCTTTACGTATCTATACTAATAAAAATGTAATATGCTAATTAGACCGAACAGCCAAAAGACCTTCGAGATGTCCTTCTGGACAAAGCCATGATGGTGGAGGCTGCAGAGGAACAGTTAGGGGCAATTAGGTTGGCAGGGGAGCAGTTAGGGGGCAATCAGGCTGGCAGGCAGAAACAGGGTCAATTAGGCCAGCAGGCAGAGGTGGTTAAAGGTGATCAGGCTGACAGGTGGAGGTGGTTAGGGGCAATCAGGCTGGCAGGGGAGTAGTTAGGGGGTGATCAGGCCATCAGGGTAACAGTTAGGGGGTGATCAGGACATTAAGGGAGCAGTTAGGGGTGATCAGGCTGGCAGGGGAGCAGTTAAGGTGTGATCAGGCCATCAGGAGAGCAATTAGGGGGTGAACAGGCCAGCAGGCAGAGGTGGTTAGGGGTAATCAGGCAGGGGGTTTAGAGGTAGTAGTTAGGAGCCAGCAGTCCAGGATTGTGAGAGGGATGTCTGACTGCCAGTTTAGGCCTGATCCCAGAGCCTAAATGTAAACCTGCAGTCAGACATCCCTCAAGGGGTCCTGGAGAGGGTGCAGGCTGGGCTGAGGGACCCCACCCCCCCACACTCCCCAGTGCACTAATTTCATGCACAGCCTCTAGTATCATAATAAGTACTGGGAAACTCAGAAATGCTACCCCCCCCCCCTGCAGTCAGGCTGTGCTTGCCCTCAGTGGTCTAATCTTGTGATTCCATCATACTTTTATGGACCCCTCAAGCCAGGTAACATTTGAAAGTCCCTGAATTATGGATTACAGCTATCTGTCCTCTCCTACATCAGTAAATGAGGTTGGCCCTCACTGCATGAAAATGAGGGGGATTGTAAATTTCCAGGTATTCCTCTGCATGGCTTGGTTGATGACACCATATTTAGAGCTCCCAATTTGGTGTTTCTTTTCAAGAAAACTTCGCCAGGCTGCCATCAGGTCAGGTTCCTTGGCATATATTTTGAGAGAATCTGTCTCTTTCTCATAGCGCTTATCATAAGTAGTAATTATATACTCATTTGTGTAATTATTCTATAACGCCTGCCCTCTATCCCAGAGTAACCTCCATGAGAACAGGAACCATGTCCACTCTTTCTTGCTTTTGCTTCCCAAAAGCCTGTATGAATATTTATTGCATGAAATAATTATACCAAAAGGGAATTAATAAGATAAAGAGAGAGTGCAGGAATAACAGACAAATTTTTGGGGCAGGTTTGGATCTTTCAGAGGGAGGCATAGGAGTGTATGCACTACCACCTATTAGCTTAAGCAAAGTAACTGAACTTCTCGGTGCTTCAATTGTCTCACCTATAAAATGGGGATGATAATACATTTTTAGGGTTGCAATGAAAATCTAAGACTTGGTATTTGTGAAGGTCCTTAAACTGTGCCTGACAAAGGAAGTGCAATATGCCCTTAACATAAATAGAACAGAAGCAGTTTTGCTACTAGAGCTGACTCCATCTACATGTGGACTATGCTCCCTATAAGTCTCCCCAGCGGAAATATACACTGATCTTCATTGCATTCTTGTAATCTTTTACACTAGAGTCTCCTACAATGTGATGAATGCCACTTGCTTTACAATGGGTGGCTTTCCTTAGCTGATTTACAAGATACATTTTTAAGTAATAGTTATGTATTTATAATTAGTAAACTAAATAGATATCTTTACAAAGAAGCTGAAATATTTTTATTGTAAATATATTAAGTAATATATTAAGTAAATCAATTGTAATTAAATTTTCTTAAATATTAATGACATTGCATGTACATTTTTGATTCTGTGAGCTTGCTTTGTGTAGTTTCTAGACACCATTTAACTCTTCAATACTCCCTGATACTTTAAAAAATATACATTTTTTAAAATTGATTTCAGAAAGGAAGAGAGAGTGGGGAGAGAGAGAGAAACATCAGTGATGAGAGAGAATCATTGATTGGCTGCTTCCTGCATGCCTTACACTGGGGATCAATTGCTACCCAGGCATGTGCCCTGACCTGGAATTGAACGATGGCCTCCTGTTTCATAGGTTGAGACTCAACCTCTGAGCCATGCCAGCTGGGCTCTCTGATACTTTCTGGTATTGACAGTTTTACTGACTTACCACAAGTTTGACCAAAGAAACTCCTTCAAGCATCTTACTGCTGTCTGGAGAATGGGAATAGTGGCTTTTACTTAATAGCTTCCTGATTGGTGTGATTAAATGTGTAATTTTAATGCTGTATTGATCAAAGGGTTTTGGTTTGTTTACTTGAGATTCTGCATTTTGTGTAGAATATCCATGACAAATGACCTCAAGGAACCATTTCTTTCTGTGTTTTAATCTAAAATTGTGACTATGCTTATCTATGTGTGTTGTGTCAATCAGCATTTCAACCTTGTAAGTTTAGGGCAAGAATAATCTTAATGACTGGAGAATATGCTTTGTACAGGCACCATTTAGCCAAATTCTATGGCTTAGGAGTGGATTAAATAGATAATAGAGTGCCAAGTGCCTTAGCTTACTAGAATGGCACCTTAGAGAATATCTGAAATTTGCATTGCCCGAATATTTATAATTTTTATGGGATATTTCACCTGGTGTTTGTAGTGATAATTTTTCACAATGCTAGAAAATTAATAGTGCTATTTAACTGAAAGCTTTCTGGCTTTTTAATATTTTTCCCTTGGCTTTTTAAAAAAGCCATGCTTTACATTTCTACAGCTGAAATGCGCCCAGCCTTTTAGACTGAAAGTAATATATATTATGTGACTGTTCTCAGCACTGTTGGACTTGCCACAGTGACCTAAAGAGTTTTGTCTGCCTGATGCAATTTCCTAATGCAAGTGTTAGTCTGCATTCTTCATCGTGTGTATGGCTATTATCATCAGCCTTCCAGTATCGAAGGAATGACATTTTGTGTTAGTAAATGAACTACATTATCTGACACAAAAAGGAAAAGATTAATTTTAAAGTAAGTACTCTGTTTGGAATTCTGAAAGTTAAGAGTTTTGCAAATTTAAGCGGAAAAACTTAACTTTCTTTTTTGTATTTGTTATTTGATTTTTTTGTTCTTGTGAATTAAAAGTGTTGAAATTAAGTTGCAACTTTTAAACAGAATATCTCCCTTTTGCTTGGGAGTAAAACTCCTACATTTGAATCTTGCTCTGTTGCACTGGGAAGATTTAATGAGAATTCTGAGCTCTAAGTCACTTATCTGTAAAATGAAATAATAATATCTACATGCAGGGTTGTCATAGGATTAGAGATAATGCATGTAAAGTTCATAACACAGTACTTGAAACACTAGCAATGAATTATTAGCTTACAATTGTTAGAATAGAATGTAGCTGTTTTAATTTTGGGAATCTTAAACACACATTCTAATAAGACAACCTCACTATGTCCTAGTAAATTGGTCAAAACTGTTAAAAACTAACATTTAAAAATATGATACATTTCTGTCCTTAATGTGCCATTAAGAATTTTTACCAATTGATCAGAAAATGTAGTTCAGTTAATTCAATGTATATTAAAATTGTTCTTATGTATATTCTACAATTTTAAACATTGTCTAATTCTTTTCAACCGTTTACAAATACTGTGGGGTTTTTTGGGAGGTGGGGAAAGGGATAGTATTGTTTTCATAAGACTTAAATTTACAGCAGTAGCTGGATTGTCTGAAACAAAATCTGGATGTTTCATGTTGTACAGTTGAAGAAAGTTGTATTCACTTTTTAACTTGATTTCATATTTAAAAATGATATCAAGTTTCTGATATCCAATTTTATTTCTTAATTACTTATTAATATTTTCCATTAAGACATGTTTGTGAAAGTTTGATAAAATATTTGTAAAGGTTCATTAAAAAAATAAAAACCATGACATCCTAAAAGGACAAAGAGGAGGTCATTATGTGTTGGATATCTTTAAAAGATCATTAAGATTTTACTTTGAAATGTGAAATGAAATTGTCCAATAGCCAAGCATTAATGTGCCTTTCTTCTTAAAAAGGAGAACATGCAAATTTTTGTGTTATTTTCTTGATTTGAAAATTATTTTTTAGCTGAGACCAGTTTGGCTTAGTGGATAGAGCGTCGGCCTGCGGACTGAAAGGTCCCGGGTTTGATTCCGGTCGGGGGCATGTACCTTGCTTGTGGGCACATCTCCAGTGTGAGGTGTGCAGGAGGCGGCTGATCAATGTCTCTCTCTCATCGATGTTTCTGACTTTCTATCCCTCTCCCTTCCTCTCTGTGAAAAATCAATAAAATATATTAAAAAAAATAAAATTGTTTTTTATAAAGAAAAAACAGGTACTCATAACTGGCTAGTTACAAAATCAACAAATGGAAAAGCAGATTTTTGTCTACTTTGTTTTGATTATTTTCAACCTGCCAAGTTATGTTCAGTAACCCAACTACTTCCATTCAACTGGTTGGGCCTTTCTTAATGCATTGGTTTTATACTTGACTAGCAAATGAACAATGACTTTCTTGATGATAATATATGAAAATGCAATTTTATAATGGAAATTTATTTCATAAGTTATACAATACTGTAGAATCATCTGGAAATAAAACATTGTGTCTGTTTTACCAGGTCTATTCTATTTCTTTATCATGAAATCAAAAATTTATTAACATCAATTTGGAAGTATTAAAAAAAAGATCTTAAATATTGATACACTAAAATGTTAAAAACATCACTTTTGTGTAGTTGGAGGATATGTCCAGAACTAGTTCTCCAGTGCACAGAAGAGATAATAACAGATTTAAAATATGTCTACATACATGACATTTGAAGAGCTTCTTTCACGAAGGATTCCTTTAATGGAAAATAAAATTATTGTTCTTGGTGACTAATTTCCCATATTCATTCTGTCAATAAGTGTTTTCTCCAGTATGACTCTCCTGATACATGTTAAGGTGAAAGTCATTAACAAGAGAAATGAAAGTTGAGAGGTCTGGCTGAAGTTCTCTTTTGATATACTGTTTATTCTTTGATGTTTGATGAAGTTGTTTTTCTGGATGAAATTTTTTTCTATTCAAATAAATATTTCTATATATATTTTTGATGAAAAATTCTAGCTTAAGAATTTTTCCCAAACATAACATTTATATATTTTTCTCCAGCATAGTTTCTGATATGAAACTAAATTATTTTCCACAATATTTATACACATACAGTTTTATCCAATTGTGAATTCCATAATGCATAAAGAGTTTATCTGGCTATAAGACTTCCCAACTTCATTATCTTCAGAGGGACTCCCACTTACCTGAGTTCTCTGACACATAACGAGGTGGGTGTTCTGTCTGAAAGATTTTTCATATTCAGAACTTTTATAAGATTTCTTTCTGGTCTGAGTTAGTTACCTTATTTCTAATAATTCTACAGCCATGAAGAAAAGATGATGCTTTTCTATAGTGACTTCATGTGTACAGTGTGTGAGTTCTTGATTTGAAAGTAAAAAAAAAAAGTAGTAGAAGCAGCTAAAGGCTTTTCCACATAATTCCACATTCTTTACATAGGTTCCTCAACAGTATGATTGACGTGATGTTAGTGTAGTGAGAACTTCAGATGTATATTCTTTACATGATAAGAGTTTCTTTTTTTATTTATACAAAGGGACACATTATGAGTAATGATATATTGTCATTCTCATTTGTAGAATTTGTGTCCTGTTTGAGGTATTACAGATGAATAAGGCAAATATTATTTTTCTTTAAATCAATAAATAATTGACATATAACATTGGTTTCAGGACCACAACATAATGATTTGTTATTTGTATACACTGTGAAAGGATCATCACAGTAAGTCTGGTTACCATTCATTATCATGCAAAGTTACAATATTTTTTCTTGCTTTGTAAAAAAATATATTTTATTGATTTTTTTTTTTACAGAAAGGAAAGGAGAAGGATAGAGAGCTAGAAACATCGATGAGAGAGAAACATCCATCAGCTGCCTCTTGTACACCTTCTACTGGGGATGTGCCTGCAGCCAAGGTACATGCCTCTGACCTGAATCGAACCTTGGACCTTTCAGTCCACAGGCCGACACTCTATCCACTGAGCCAAACTTGTCAAGACTACAATATTTTTTCTTGAGATGAGAATATTTAGAGTTACTCTCGGTAACTTTTGAGTATTCAGTACAATATTATTGGCTGTATTCTTCATTCTGCTCATTATTTTCACAGGAGTTATTATTTTATAGCTGGAAGTTTATATCTTTGTCCATCTTCATAATTTTGCCCACCCTCCAATTCTCCTTGTTTCCTCTAGTAACAACCATTTTCTCTGATTCTATGAGTTTTGTTTCTTTGTTTTGTTTTTTAGATTCCACATATACTAGTAAGTGAAATCATGTGTTATGTGTCTTTCTCTGACTGATTTGTTTCATTTAGCATTATGCCCTCAATATTTATCTATTTTGTTACAAATGGCAGTTTCATTCTTTCTTATGGTTGTGTAGTATTCCAGTGTGTGTGTATGTGTATGTGTATCACATCTTCTTTATTCATTAATCATTGATGAGCAATCACATTGTTTCTATATCTTGGCTATCCTATTTAATAAAAGAGCAATATGCAAATTGACCGTACCTCTGCTAAAACCATCAGCCATGCACCAGCCACACCCACCAGCCAATCAGAGCCAGTATGAAAATTAACCCAACAAAGATGGCTACAGCCACAGAGAGAGCAGAAGGGAGACTTGGGTTGCCTCTGGTGATGGAGGAAGCCAAGCTTTCCCCACACCCTGGCCAGCCAGGCCTCAGCTTAAAGGCAACAAAGTTTCAATGGCTATGCCAACAGAAGGCTTGGCTCCACTCCAGGCTACAAAGTTTCAATTGTAGAAGATAAATAAATCCCAGAAACCAGGGCCTCTGCTTAGGTCACTGGGGGTCATGGATGGCCTACAAACCACCGCAGGCCCCTCACCCATACCACCCCATGCCCAAAGGGAACACCCACCCTGATCCAGGACATCCTTTAGGGCAAACCAGCTGGTCCCCACCTGTGTACCAGGCCTCTATCCTATCTAATAAAAGAGTAATATGCAGATTGACCATCACTCCAACACACAAGATGGCTGCCCCCATGTGGTCAAAAAATCTTGCCCCCATGTGGACACAAAATGGCCACCACAAGATGGCCAGCAGGGGAGGGCAGTTGGCAAGGACCAGGCCTGAAAGGGAGGGCAGTTGTGGGTGATCAGGCTAGCAGGGTACGACAATTGGGAGGGACCAGACCTGGAAGGGAAGGCAGTTGGGGGTGATCAAGCCTGCAGGAGAGGGCAGTTAAAGGTGACCAGACTGGCAGGGAAGGGAAGTTGGGGGTGACCAGGCCTGCAGGGAAGGGCAGTTGCAGGGGACCCAGGCTGGCAGGGGGAGGGCAGTTAGAGATGAGCAGGATGTCAGGGGAGCATTTAGCCATCAATCAGGCTGGCAAGTGAGTGTTTAGGGGGTGATCAGGCTGGCAGCCAGAAGCGGTTATAGGCAATCAGGAAGGCAGGCAGGTGAACAGTTGGGAGCCAGCAGTCCTGGATTGTGAGAGGGATATCCGACTGCCCCTTTAAAGGGACAGTCGAACATCCCTCAAGGGGTCCCAAATTGGAGGGGAGCAGGCTGGGCTGAAGGACACTTCCCCTTTCCTGCCCCCCCCCCCCCATGAATGAATTTCATGCACCGGGCCTCTAATTGTATATAATGCTGCAATGAACATAGGTATGTATATAACTTTTTGAATTAAGGTTTTCTTTCCTTTTTTTTTTCTGATAAATATCTAGTATTGGCTCCATCATGTAGTTCTATTTTTGATTTTTTGAGGAACCTGCATGCTGCTTTCCATACTGGACACATCATTTTAAATCCCCACCAATAGTGACTGGAGATCAGATTTTCTCCACATTTTCACCAACTTGTTATTTCTTGTCTTTTTCATATTAATGATTCTCACAGCTGTGAAGTGGTATTTCATTGTGGGTTTCATTTCCTTATTCCTGATGTCCTGATGATTAGTGTTTAGTATCTTTTCATGCACCTCTTGGCCATTTGTATTTTTTTTTCGTTTGTTTGTTTTGTTTTTTATTTTATTTTATTTTTTAAATTACATCTTTATTATTCAAATTATTACATTTGTTTCTCTTTTTTCCCCCACCATAGCTCCCCTCCACCCTGCTCCCACCCCTCCCTCTACTCTTACCTCCCCCCAATTGACCTCATCCTTAGGTGTATGATTTTTGTCCAGTTTCTCCCTGCACCCTCCTCACTCCTTTCCCTGAGAATTATCAGTCCACTAGTTTATTCTGTTGATCAAATTTTTAATTCACTTAATTTTTAGATTCACTTGTTGATAGATATGTATTTATTGTTCATAATTTTTTTATCTTTTACCTTTTTCTTCTTCCTCTTCTAAAAGAGTACCTTTCAACATTTCATATAATACTGGTTTGGAGTTAATGAACTCCTTTAGCTTTTTCTATCTGTGAAGCTCTTCATCTGCCCTTCAGTTCTGAATGATAGCTTTGCTGGATAGAGTATTCTTGGTTGTAGGATCTTGCTATTCATCACGTTGTATATTTCTTGCCACTCCCATCTAGACTGCATAGTTTCTGTTGAGAAATCAGCTGACAGTCGTATGGGTGCTCCCTTGTAGGTAATTAACTGTTTTTCTCTTGCTGCTTTTA
>JAAGEH010000041.1:19777447-19830909 GCA_011751065.1 Lasiurus cinereus | reverse complement strand
ACCTCCCCCCATTGACCTCATCCTTAGGTGTATGATTTTTGTCCAGTTTCTCCCTGCACCCTCCTCACTCCTTTCCCTGAGAATTATCAGTCCACTAGTTTATTCTGTTGATCAAATTTTTAATTCACTTAATTTTTAGATTCACTTGTTGATAGATATGTATTTATTGTTCATAATTTTTTTATCTTTTACCTTTTTCTTCTTCCTCTTCTAAAAGAGTACCTTTCAACATTTCATATAATACTGGTTTGGAGTTAATGAACTCCTTTAGCTTTTTCTATCTGTGAAGCTCTTCATCTGCCCTTCAGTTCTGAATGATAGCTTTGCTGGATAGAGTATTCTTGGTTGTAGGATCTTGCTATTCATCACGTTGCATATTTCTTGCCACTCCCATCTAGACTGCATAGTTTCTGTTGAGAAATCAGCTGACAGTCGTATGGGTGCTCCCTTGTAGGTAATTAACTGTTTTTCTCTTGCTGCTTTTAGTATTCTCTCTTTGTCTTTTGCTCTTGGTATTTTAATTATGATGTGTCTTGGTGTGGTCCTCTTTGGAATCCTTTTATATGGGGTTCTGTGTGTTTCCTGGACTTGTAAGTCTATTTCTTTTACCAGATGTGGGAAGTTTTCAGTCATCATTTCTTTAAATAGGTTTTCAGTATCTCGCTCTCTCTCTTCTTCTGGCACCTCCACCATTCTGATGTCGGTGCGCTTGAAGCTGTCCCAGAGGCTCCTTACATTATTTTCACATTTTTGGATTCTTTTTTCTTCTTGCTTTTCCAGTTGAGTGTTTTCTGCTTCTTTATATTTCAAATTTTTGACTTGATTCTTGCCTTCCTCTAGTCTGCTGTTAGGCCTCTGTATAATATTTTTTATTTCAGTCAGTGTATATTTAATTTCTAGTTGGTCCTTTTTCATCTCTAGTTGGCCCTTTTTCATCTCTAGTTGGTCCTTTTTCATCTCCTCTTGGGTCTCACTAAATTTATCCATCTTTTCTTGGATATTCTTGAAAAACCTTATAACTGTAGTTTTGAACTCTATATGCAGTCATTTGTTTTCCTCCATTTCTTTTGTTTGTGATCTTTTCCTTTGTCTTCTCATATTCACTATGCCGGGAGAACTTCTGTGTAGGATTCAGCCTTATGATTCAAGACTTGCAAAACTGCAAAAGTCTCTCTGTTGAGTTTAGGATGGGTAGAGTCTCAGGGCTTAATGGACTGCCTTGTCTTCCAGTCGGTTCTGTCCTCCATGGTCCCTGGGTCTCACATTTCTCTGGGTAATCTCTGGAGCATTCCCTGTGCACGAGTGCTCTCTTGCAGTGCCTCTAGATCGCTGCCTTTCTGGCTCCCCTGCACTCTGGGACCATAAGAGTCTGGGTCCCCAGGGTTTCGCCCGAAATTGGGGTTTAGTGGAGTTAGAAGTGGCTCGTTGGGAGACTCTGTCTCCCGCCCACTCGTGAAAGCCAGTGGCATAATCAGCAGTTGGTCTTCTGTGCGCAGTTCTGTGCGCGCCACCAGACTTCTGCCCTTTCGCAGCTCCCCATATTTCCGTGCACTTCTCCCTTTTCACAGTCCAAACTCCCCCCATATGAATTTTGGCTGGACCTGGGGATCAGTGCCATAGGATAAGGGGTTCAATGCAGTTGGGATTCTCCATCCCCCTCCTGCCAGAGAAAGCCAGCCAGGTACTCCGGCACCTGCTCTCTCCACATGCACGTCTCTGTACCTCAGCTTTTTGCAACTCCTCTGGGTCTCCATGAGCTCCTCTCTTTCCTTCTAGTTGTAGAATTTCCACTCAGCCAGCTTTCCTGTGGTTCTGGATGATGTCCGTTTTGTCTTTTAGTTGTAGTTTTGAAATTGTGGTGCGAGGTAGCAGTGCAAGTCTTTACCTGTGCTGCGATCTTGGATTCCTCCCATTTATATGTCTTATTTGGAAAAATATTTGTTTAGATCTTCTTCCAGTTTTTAAATTGGATTGTCATTTTGCTATTGAGTTTATATACATTTAAAAAATAATTGATTTTTAGAGTGAGATTTGTTATTCTACTTATTTATGTATTCATTGGTTGAATTCTTGTATGTGTTCTGACTGGAGATCAATTTCAAAACATTGGCATATTGGAACTACACTCCTACCAACCAAGCTATCTGGTCATAGCGAGTTTTATGACTTCTTTATATATATTGGATATTAAGAAGTTTTATGACTTCTTTATGCATATTGAATTTGTTAGTTCCAACAGTTTGTTTGGTGAAGTTTAGGGTTTTCTGTACCTAAAATTATGTCAGCTATAAATGGTGACATACTTCTTTCTTTTGGATGCTTTTTATTTATTTTCTTGCCTAACTGCTATAGCTAGGACTTCTAAAACTATGTTGAATAGAAGTGGTGGGAGTGAACATTCTTGTCTTGTTCTTGATCATAGAGGAAAAGCTTTTAACTGTTCACCATTGAGCATGATGTTAGCTGAGGGCTTTGTAATTTGTTGAGATACATTTACTTTATATGCACTTTATTGAGTTTTGATCATAAATGTATTGTGAATTTTGTCAAATGTTTTTTTTCTGTATCTATTGATGTGATATGATTCTTATTCATTATTTTATTAATATGGTATATCACATTGATTGATTTGCGATGTTTCACCCTAGTTGTATCCCTGAAATAAATTCCACTTGATAGTGATCCACAACACTTTTATGCTATTGTTTAATTTGGTTTCCTATTATTTTTTGAGAATTTTTGCCTCTGTGTGTTCATCAGGGATCTTGGCCTAAAATGTTATTTATTTACTTACCGTGTGTGTGTGTGTGTGTGTGTGTGTGTGTGTGTGTGTGGTCTTATCTCATTTTGTTATTAAGGTAACATTTGATTATGAAATTAGCTTAGAAGCATTCTTTCCCCTTCACATTTTTGGAAAAGTTTGTAAAGACTAGATATTAAATATTTTTTGAATGTTTGGTAGAATTCACTTTTGAACCCATCTATCTGATCCTGTGCTTTTGTTTGTTGGGAGATTTTTGGATTACTGATTCAATCTTCTTATTCATAATTGGTCTCTTGAGATTTACTCTTTTAAAAAAAAATTCCTTATTGATGAAAGTATTACAAATGTCACACTATTCCTACTATTGACCCCCTCCAGCCTGCCACTGTGACATTGTCTGTCTCTCTGGGTCATACATATATGCATATAAGATCCATATTGTTGATTACCTCCCCTCTGCCTTCTCTCTGAGATTCTACACTCTGTTGTTGCTTCCATGTTTCTGCATCTACTCCATTCATCAATTTATGTTGTTACTTAGATTCCACATATGAGGGATATTATGTAAAACTTGTCTTTCTCTGACTGACTTATTTCACTTAGCATGATACTCTCCAGGTGCCTCCATGCTGTCTCAAAGGGTAAGAGATTCTTCTTTTTTTACTTGCTGTCCTTGGGCTGTTTCTAGACCTTAACTATTGTAAATTGTGCTGCTATGAACATATGGGTGCATACTTTCTTTCTGATTGGTATTTTGGGTTTCTTAGGATATATTCATAGAAGTGGGATCAGTGGATCAAATGGCAGTTCCATATTTAATTCTTTAAGGAAATTCCATACTTTTTTCCATAACGGCCACACCAGTCTGTATTCCCACCAGCAGTGTACTAGGGTTCCCTTTTCTCTACCTCCTTGCCAACACCTGCCATCTGTTGATTTGTTGAAGGTAGCCATTCTGACAGGTGTGAGCTGATACCTCATTCTCATTTTAATTTGCATCTCTCTGATGATCAGTGACTGATCATCATTTTTTCATGTCTCTTGGTCATCTGTATGTCCACTTTGGAGAAATGTCTGTTTAGGTCCTTTGCCCATTTTTTAATTTGATTGTTTGTCTTCCTTCTGTTAAGTTGTATGAGTTCCTTATATTTTTTGCATATTAACCCCTTATTGGATGTATCATTGTCAAATATATTCTCCCATACAGTGGACTCCCTTTTTGTTTTGTTGATGGTTTCTTTTGTTGTGCAGAAATTTTTTATTTTGATGTAGTCCCATGTGCTTATTTTCTCCTTAATTTTCCTAGCTCTAGGAGATGTATCTTTAAATATATTGCTATGAGAGATATCTGAGATTTTGCTGACTATGATTTCTTCTAGGACTTTTATGGTTTCACAACTTATATTTAAGTGTTTTATCCATTTTGAGTTTATTCTTGTGTATGGAGTAAGTTCGTGGTCTAGTTTCATTTTTTTGCATGTATCTATCCAATTTTCACAACACTATTTATTGAAGAGACTGTCTTGACTCCATTGTACTAGGATGCTCTTGTTTCCTTTATCAAATATCAAGTGTAATGGCTTCAGTTCATTTCTGGGTTCTCTATTCTGTTCCATTGATCTATATATCTGTTCTTGGGCCAGTACCAGACTGTTTTGATTATGATGGCTTTGTGTTATCATGATTCTTCCAACTTTGTTCTTTTTTATCAAGATTGATGTGATTACTCAGGTATTTTTTGGTTCCATACAAATTTTTGGAGTGTTTGTTCTGGATTTGTGAAGTATGCTGCTGGTATTTTATTAGGGATTATATTGAATCTGTAGCTTGCCTTGGGTAGTATGGTCATTCTAATGATGTTGATTCTACCAAACCATGAACATGATATATTTTCCCACTTGTTTATATCTTCTTCTATCTCTTTTTTTCAACATCCTATAGTTTTCCAAGTACAGGTATTTTGTCTCCTTTGTTAAGTTTACTTCTAAGTATTTTAATATTTTTGTTGCAATGATAAATGGTATTTAATTCTTTCTGAGAATTCATTGTTGGTGTATAAAAAAGCCATAGATTTTTGGTTGTTGATTTTGTATCCTGTTACATTGCCAAATTCATTTATTAAATCTACTAGTTTTTTTTTTTTGGTGGAATCTTTAGGGTTTTCTATGTACAATATTATGTCATCTGTGAATAATGAGAGATTTACTTCTTCCTTTCCAATTTGGATGCCTTTTATTTTTTCTTGTCTGATCACCGTGGCTAGGACTTTACTCTTTATAATTAATTCTTGGAAGTTTATATGTTTCTAGAATTTATCCATTTTTTTCTATGTTATCAAACTTGGTGTATAATTTTTCATAGTAGCTTTTTGTTATCCTTTTTACTTTTGCGGTATCAGTTATAACTTCATTTTTAGTTTATTTATTTGAGCTATCTGGGTTTTTTTTTTTTTTTTTTTTTGCTTTTGGTGTATTCAGTTAAAGCTTTTCAGAAAGCTAGGACTTCGATTCTTTTATCTTCCCTATTGACTTTTTAGTCTCTATTTCCACTTTGATCTGTGTTGTTTCTTTTTATATACTATTTTGGGGTTTTGTTTGTTCTTCTTTTTCTAGATCCTTTAGATGTAAATTTTGATTGCTTGTTTGAGATTTTTCTTGTTTTGGGAGGTAAGCCTGTATCGCTATAAACTTTCCATAGATTTTGTTACCCTGTATTTGTCTTTACATTTGTCTCAAGGATTTTTTAAAAAATTATTTAAACCTTTGATATATTTGTTTAATCTATGGTTATTCAGTAGCATGTTGTTTAATCTTACATATTTGTGATATTTTTGTTTCATGTTAATATTTGCTTTATATATATTTAGGTGCTCTTATGTGGGTGCACAAATATTTATAAATATTATATTATCTTATTGAATTGATGACTTTATTATTATGTGATGCACTTTTTTGTTTTTAAAAATAATATTTTTAAAGTCTATTTTGTCTGATACAAGTATAACTACTTGAGCTTTCTTTTGATTTTTATTGGTGTTGAATATCTTTTTCCATCCTTTTACTTTGTCTCTGTGTCTTTACGCATGAAGTGAGTTTTTTTGTAAGCAACATGTCTTATATTTCTATCCAATTAATCACTCTGTGTCTTTTGATTGTAGCATTTAATCCATTTAATTATTTAAGATTATTACTGATAATTATGTACTTATTGCTATTTGGTTATCCTGGTTGTTTTGTAATTCTCCTCTTTCTATTTTTATTCTCTTGTTTTCTTCTTTTTTTAAAATTATATTTTATTGATTTTTTACAGAGAGGAAGGGAGAGGGATAGAGAGTGAGAAACATTGATAAGAGAGAAACATCCATCAGCTGCCTTCTGTACATCCCATACTGGGTATGTGCCCACAACCAAGGTACATGCCCTTGACTGGAATCGAACCTGGGACCCTTGAGTCCACAGGCTGCCACTCTATCCACTGAGCCAAACCGGTTAGATCGCTTGCTCTCTTATTTTGTGGTTTGATGACTTAAATTTTTAAAGAATTGTTTATTGATTCTTAGAGACAGAAAGGAAGGGGAGAGAGAGAAAAAGAGATTGATATTGACAACTGGGGATCAAACCCACAACCTCAGGACTCCACTTCTTTAGTGTTATGTTTAGAAACCTTTTCATTATATTTTACATATCTACTATAGGTTTTTGCTTTAAGGTTACCACAAGGCTTACATTTAATGGCATATACACTGAATGTCCAGATTATTATGATCTCTGAAGACATAATAATCTGGCCACTCAATGTATATTCTATACAGTGGTACCTCGAGATACTAGTGCCCTAACATACGAGATTTTTGAGATACAAGCCGTTGAGCGAGCGATTTTTGCTTTGAAATATGAGCAACATTTGAGATAGGAGTAATCACGTGGATCAGCCGGCTGCACAGAACCCACCAGTTTACTGCGACTCCAGCGTCTCATAGTTTCCCACGCCTAAAGGTTACAGAACGAATTAAACTCGTATCTCGAGGTACCACTGTATAATAAAAGGCTAATAATGCAGATTGTCCCTCAACCAGGAGTTCAACAGGCAGGCAGGCCGGCCAACTACCCATGTGCCCTCCCCCTGGCCGCTGGCCGGACCCTACCCATGCATGAATTCTTGCACTGGGCCTGTATATACTGAATGGCCAGATTATTATGCATTCAGAGATCGTAATTATCTGACCACTCAGTGTCTATGCCCATATGCACAAGGTGGGGCAAAGTTAGATTTACAGTTTCATGTACTCACATGAAACAGAGTATATTATATCATTATTGAATGTATTCTTTTCTATATGATAACTGTAAACCTTCTTTTGCCCCACCATATCCTATATAATAAAGATGTAATATGCAAATGGTCGTTACGCTGTGAAGTGTAATGACCAGATCATGGGTCAGCAGGAGGGTGGGACAGCAAGCTAGAAGCAGGTGGTGGAGAACTACAAGAGGGGGCAGGGCAGCAAGCTATAAGGTAGGGGCAGTGGGGGACAGAGGGAGCTATAGGAGGGTGGCAGTGAGTTACTGGCTACAAGCAGGCTGTGGAGAGCTACAGGAGGGGGCAGGGCAGCAAGCTATGGGGGACAGGGGGAGCTATAGGAGCATGGGGCAGCGGGCAGAGAGCTATTGGAGGGTGGCAGTGAACTACTGGCGAGCTACTGGGACAGGGATTCGTGTAGAGGGCTACTAGAATATATGTACATTATCAGTTCAAAGAAATGATAATTTACATTAAGTAAATTATTTACCTCCATTTCATTAAGATTGTTTTTTTCTTTTTCTTATGAGGTCTTAACTAGCTCTTTTATTTGGTACATAATCCTGAATGCTTGAGACTCTGTTTACATGTACTAGGCAAAATGCCTACCTGTCCCAGTCTTAGAGAAATTGCCTTGTGTAGGAGACAGAGCTTGCCATTCAACCTGGCCCTAGCTCCTGGTTGATTCTTGAACCTTTGTGATTGTCTCAGCAGCTTGATTTATTCCTGATAGGTCCAAATTGTGGAGGGTATGCCAAGATCTTGTGGTGTTCCAATTTCAGGCTAAGGTTTTGAAGTATGCTGATATGTACAGTTCTTTGGGACCACAATTTGTAAACCCTACTGGACTGCACACCAGGCAATCTGGAGGTGTCCCCTAACTGATAGCTGCAAAAATTTAAGCTCAAGGAGAGTGAAGAAGCTCTTCTCTGGGAAGTCCTGGTGCACTGCAGCACAATGATGCTATCTCCCAGCCTAAGTTCAATAAGAGAATCTTCATGTCTCAGAATGTGTGGCAAGCCTGAATCCTGCCCCTCAGGCTGCCCGGGACAAGTGAATAGGCCTTTTAAAAACATTATGTGAGGACATATGCTACATAATTTAAAACATAATTCTGTACACTGTACTGCAGATAACACTGGCATTGGTGTAATGATAATCTGAGGCTTTGCCTTCTAATGGGACTGACATTTAATTATTAGGGTAGTTTTGTTATGCCTATTGCCAGGCAATGCATATTTAAAATAGTCCAGTGATTCTGGATTTAAGATGTTTTAAATTGTCATAATGACATATATATATATATATATTATTAGGAAAGTGATTCAAGTCACCTCATACAAGTCATCAGATGGCTTTAGGCACTATTTTTATCTACTCTGCTCAAAACAGCTTCTCAGAAGTTGTGCGTATTTCATAACTGAGGAAATAGTGATACCTCCATGGTCATGGTTTTCCTCTTCTCTTTTCTTTGAGGCTTTCTTTTGTCCTGTCTAAAAGTGGCATGAAACAGAAAATACAGAGAGCAAATGGATATTAAGCCTACTGATAGTCAGGACTAGGGTGTTTTCAAGATAATTTAAGAACTATTTAATTGCATATCCTCAATTCCCAGTGAAAACAAAGAACCCTGGAGAGGTTGCTGAGGCATGTCATCCACCAGTTAGTAGTTGAATATAGTGCTCTTTTTTTTTTTCTTGAGCACCCATTCCTTTATGTATCCTATTTTTGTTTGCAAATTAGACTGCAAGCACACAATTATTTAAGCGATAGAGATGACTAAAAAAATGTTTGTTTTATTGTTTTTTGGAAAATGTAGTTTTTGTTTTTTCAAAAACAAAATATGCAAACTGTGGTATACTCTGGAGTATGGAGTAGCTGAGAAAACACCCAATAGTCTGCACTCTGAGCTTGTCCCTCAGGTGTGTCCCTCTGGATAGGGAGATATGGAGTGCTGGGAGGGAAAGGTGAGAGTAGATTGGCATCATACTAAGGAGTTTTACTTCAAAAGCTCCTATTTATGTTGTAAGTTTCAATAATTAATATGGGCTTATTAGTAATTTATAAGAGGCAATCAGCCATGTCATTTAAGAAATTACTTGTTTTGCTTTAACATTTCAACTGCTCTCTTATTTGAATTGTTTCTGAAGTAAAATTTTATTTTCATACTAGCAAAAATATTTATGTAAGAAGCATATTTATATCAAACTGTGTTTTGTGTCATTGGCAGAATTCTGCATACAGCGTTTACTTTCGTATGTGTCATTTCCACTTGGCAACAGTATTTCAGGTTTGTCAAGGTCAGCTAATATAATAATTGCTCAGAGATAAAGTGTTACCTACTGACTAAAGAAAGAAGAGTCCTTGTAGACCTTTTCAAACACTGACCTCAATAAATAAATAAATGGGAAAACTGTAAATCTTTTCATTGACAGTTTGGAAAATTCAATTTCTCATTCAAATTTACTAAATTTAATGGCTTTGACATTTTTCTGGTTTTATAAATTAGTCTATTGCAATTTTTTGCAATGGTCTCTCTTTTTTGAAGCCAATTATTATCACAACACATAAACTTCAAGTTTCAAAGAGAATAAGACTATAGTTTTTGCTTGTACTTCACCATTGCCTTATTTTTCTAATTAAGTAAAGGTTATAATTTTATATAATTAGAGGATTCTATTGGCTTATAATTAATAGAATAAGTTGTAGGCATTATTATTGTAATAATAATGATAGATGCTATGGTCTAAATGTTTGTGTTCACCCAAAATTTGTAAGTTGAAATTCTAATCCCCAATGTGATGATATTGAAGGTTGGGGCCATGAGGGGGTTTATCAGTCATTAGTTTAGAGCCCTGGTGGATGACATTGATGGTCTCATAAAAGAGGTTCCAGAGCCCTAGTTGGTTTGGCTCAATTGACAGAGCATCGGCCTGTGGACTAAAGGGTCCTGGGTTTGATTCCAGTCAAGGGTATGTACCTTGGTTGCAGGCTCCTCCCTTGCCTTGGCCTCTGGTTGGGGCTTCTGCAGGAGGCAACCAATCGATGTGTTTCATTCACATCCATGTTTTTCTCTGTCTTTCCCTCTCTCTTCCACTCTCCTTAAAAATCAATGGAAAAGTATCTTCAGGTGAGGCTTGACAAGACAAAACAAAACAAAACAAAGCTCCAGAGAGCTACCTTATATCTCCCATCATGTCTCATAGACAGCTGACTTCTGCCATGTAGGGATAAGTTAACAGTATGTGACACAGAAGAGGACCAGAACTCTGATATGGCTCCCTAATCTTCCAGCCTCCAGAACTGTGAGAAACACATTTTTCTTGTTTATAACTCATCCAGGCTGTGGTATTTTGTTCTAGCAGCCTGATAGACTAAGACAATATCGAGCTCTCTCGATTCTCTCAATGTAGACTGACACCATTGACAAGGTTTCATGCCCTTGCTTAGAAACAAGGCAGGGTTACAGATGAGGATCCAAGACATTCCTTATGTAATTTGATCTTGTTCCCAGATTTGTGGTGACAACCTTGTGCTCCCTAGGAGGTTTGCCTCTCTATTGACTAATGAATTTGCTGACCACTGGGTAGATGTTTAATCACAAGGAACAACAACAACCTGTAATTATTGGAATCGAGAGAATGCACCACTGTGTGATTGACCCGACAAGCACTTTTGTTCTTGGTCTACTATGCCTCTGAAAAGTAAAAGGCATGGCTGATTTTTTGGTCTAGGGCAGTGGTCGGCAAACTCATTAGTCAACAGAGCCAAATATCAACAGTACAATGATTGAAATTTCTATTGAAAGCTCAATTTTTTAAACTTAAAGTTATCCTAACGCCACTTCTTCAAAATAGACTCGCCCAGGCTGTGGTATTTTGTGCAAGAGCCACACTCAAGGGGCCAAAGAGCCACATATGGCTCGTGAGCTACAGTTTGCCGACCACTGGTCTAGGGCATCTTCAAATGTATGTGATAATGATGGTTTCTCATTGTGCTTGAATTGAGTTCCTCATCATATTGCTGTTTACAAACTGGGCACTCAAATGATGTGTGTGTTCTGAAAGTCTCTAGTGTACAAGCCTGCTTCTCTCACTCTGAAATGCAGTCCCTGATACCCTAGCTATTCGACAATGTAAAGGAAGCCAAATGTTTAACATTCCTTGTTTCCTCACAGGTAAAACAGTGCTGTGAGATAGGATTTGAAGCCAGGCAACCTATCTTTAAATATCAACTTCCCTAATTATGTTCATTATGTAACCTCTCTTTGAGCTTCAGTTTTTAAGTCTGGAAACTGAGGAATATATATATATATATACACTAGGGGCCTGGTGCATGAAATTTGTGCATGGGGGTGGGTGTTCTTCAGCCCAGCCTGCTCTCTCTCTAGGTAGGATTGGGCCCAAACAGGCAGTCAGACATCCCTCTCACAATCCAGGACTGCTGGCTCCCAACTGCTCACCTACCTGCCGTCCTGATTGCCCCTAACTGCTTCTTCCTGCCAGCCTGATCACCTCCTAACCACTCCCCTGCCAGCCTGATTGATGCCTAACTGCTCCCCTGCCAGCCGGTTTGCCCCTAACTGCCCTCCCCTGCAGGCCTGGTCACCCTAACTGTCCTCCCCTCTAGGCTTGGTATCCCCCAACTGCCCTCCCGTGCAAGCTTGATCACACGCAACTGCCCTCCCTTGCAGACCTGGTCCCTGACAAATGCCCTTTCTTGCTGGCCATCTTGTGGTGGCCATTTTGTGTCCACATGGGGGCAGGATCTTTTGACCACATGGGGGCAGTCATCTTGTGTGTTGGAGTGATGGTAAATCTGCATATTACTCTTTTATTAGATAGGATAGAGTCCTGGTGCATGGGTGGGTACCAGCTGGTTTGCCCTGAAGGGTGTCCTGGATCAGGGTGGGTGTTTCCTTGAGGTGCAGGGTGGCCTGGGCAAGGGGCCTGTGGTGGTTTGTAGGCTGGCCACGCCTTCTGGTGACCCAAGTGGAGGCCCTGGTATCTGGGATTTATTTATCTTGTACAATTGAAACTTTGTAGCCTGGGGCGGAGCCAAGCCTTCTGCTTGCTCTGTGAGGGCAACCATTGAAACTTAGTTGCCTTAAGCATAGGCCAGGGTGTGTAGAAAGCTTGGCTTTCTCCATCACCAGGGGCAACCCAAGCCTCCCTCCTGCTCTCCCTGTGGCTGTAGCCATCTTGGTTGGGTTAATTTGCATACTCATTCTGATTGGCTGGTGGGCGTGGCTTGTGGGTGTAGCAGAGGTATGGTCAATTTGCATATTACTCTTTTATTAGATAGGATTCTCATAGATTGATTTCAGTGTTAAATGATAGAGTGTTTGGAAATGTTCCTTTTTAAAAATAATCCTCACCAAGGAAGTTTATTGATTTTAGAGAAAATGGAAGGGGGTATGGGGAGAGTGAGAGAGAGTTAGTGAGAGAGAAACATCAATTGCCTACCTCCCATATGTGCCCTGATTAGGGATCAAACCTACAACTTAGGTATATGTCCAGACCAGGAATTGAACCCACAACCTTTTTGGAGTACGGAACAATTCTCCAACCAACTGAACCATTGGTCCAAGGCTGGAAATATTCATTTTTATTGATGGAAGTCTATAAAATGTTCTTGGCTTACCTACTATTACTTATATAAAATAATACCAGAAGGACCTTTGTAAGTCACTGAGTTTATCTTTCTCAGTTAATACTTAAGTCACTTTACATGGATGCAGTCTATCTGATTCTTAATAACATTGAGAGAGGAAAATCCACAGCCTTTTTGGGCAGACTATTCTAGAATCTAACAGAACTCATAGTCAGGGATCTCTTTTTCATAGCTTGCCTAAGTCTCTGCTGCTCCTGAAATTTAACCTCATGTTTCCTTGCTCTGTTCTGGGAGGAAATAAAGACTAGATCACTTTTACGTTTATTACGCTTAGAGTAACTCATAATACAAAAAATTAGATAATGACTGAATTATTCTTGAGGTTTTGTTTTTTTCTTCATAACCTAAAACCTTTGCCTGTAAGGAGTGCTCGGGACTTCAGATATCTCTCTT
Organism: Lasiurus cinereus; assembly: GCA_011751065.1. Lineage (NCBI taxonomy): Eukaryota > Metazoa > Chordata > Mammalia > Chiroptera > Vespertilionidae > Lasiurus > Lasiurus cinereus. The sequence goes on along the minus strand of JAAGEH010000041.1, from coordinate 19,817,780 downwards.
AATTTTGATGTATGCATTTATTTTCTTGCTCTGTATTGTCCTTGGTGATTATCTGTGAGAAGCACTTTGTTTCAGAAATAGGGAACAGAGTGATAGGAGAGTTTTGAATGCTGCAATTTAACCCACTGTCCATGGGAGATGCCTGGAGGAGTTAGTCGAAATGCACATTTCAAAATGAAACATAATTCATTCACTTTTTAGGTTTCCTTAGTTTAAAAAAGCAACTGGTGTTTATCATTTACCCATTTACTTTTAACCTCATTGCCTTTTCAGTAGTTTTGTTTGAACCTTTCATTCCTGGGTATGAAAGACTTTGATGGAACATACAGTATTAAGCCCTTGGAAATTTATGGTAAGTTCTTGAGCTCTGGCTCTCATTTTGCTTTCAAAATGGTGGTTCTGCTTATGGTGGCATGAAGTAGGGTGACTATAAAATCAATCATGAAATTCATTTCTTTTCACCCCTAGGATCACATGCACAGAATAACTGGCTACTCTGCAGCTGTGTCCACATAGGGTTGGCTTCCTCAGTGGGCATTCACACCTGTTATGTTGTCAGGGTACTATGTGGTTTTATACCTAATTAAGTGAAAACTTTCAGATTAGTGGAATGACCTGGTTAGCAGTGCCTAGGGTTTTCCTGGTTAGGCCTGGGCTTGATTTTGTTTCATTTTAAATATGAAGCTCAATTCACAGCCTTACACAGACTCTCCAGAGCTTTACATCTATATATAACATAAATTAACATTCACATAGAGACATCCCCACAATTCAGATCCAAATTTACGCATTAGCATATTTTAGTTGTGTATAGGTTTTTCTTGAAAAATGTAGCTAATATTCTTGGTATATTTGGGTAATTTCCTAGGCTAATAAAAACTTAGTTCACAAATAAGTACTTTCATAATTGTAGCTAATTCACCTCTAAATGTGGCGCTACCTAGCAGACTGTTGTAGCCATTTCATGAGGAAAGTGATATAAGTATAGCTTAATCATATGTCATTTTATATTGATAATGCCATCTTTTGCACATCTGATAAAGCTCCAAAGAGGTACAGAATTCAGGTTTCACGAAAGTGTTGATTACCTAGTTATCTATGTTCATTAATTAAAAATATGTTTATGGTACACTCTAGGTGCTATGACAATTTAATGTAAGTTCTGTGGACCCAGAGAAAGAAGATGCTTACTCAGAAGGATTCATGGTAGCAAACTGGGCTCAAATTAATAACAAAACAAAAACACAAAACTGAGCCTAACAGCCATGTCTCCACAGGAGCCTCTCATGAAAATTGCACTTCAGGGAGAAAGAAGCCTGCAATGAACTGCCTCCTCCTGCACTGAGGTGCCTGCCTGACTGTGCTTCTGCCTTCTGGGCCAGTCCTTGTAAAGGAGTTCCTGGAATCTTATTTCAACTAATAGGACTGAGTTTCCCCCCATTCATTTTGAACTGCCCAATTCCAACTAATCAGAAAGGCTCTATTCTGACCAATCAGAACAGTGCCTTTTGGACCAATCAAACTGCAAGGATTTGGAGTCCTATCTGTATGAAGATGAGCCAATCATGGATCAGGGGCAGGAACTTCTATCTATATGAACAGGCTCCCGTCTGGCTTAGAGCACACACTTTACCTTCTACCAAAGACTGAAGATAGTTTCCTTGTCTAGTTGAAACACTGGAGATTCCTTGCCAGAGCGAAGCAGAAGAGACCAGCATATTAAAAGCAGAATGGCAGGCAGCAGAGCAGACCAGAGCACCAGGAGCTGAGAAGAGCTGTCTAGCCTGAGAGGGACCTGGCCCCAAGGTTGCTTCACAGACTGCTATATCACAGTTGAGCTGTTTTTCATTGAATAGTTTTCTTCTTCACTGCACCCCAGTTTGGGGATTCCTGTTGGTGTTGAATTGATGCCATCAACCATCAGTTGACAGATGTAATATGAATTCCACCATTCCCTCCAGGGGCTTATGATGTAATAGGAAACAACAAACATAAAATATCTATTATAGAAAGTCGAAGACACTCAATTCCACATACAAAACTATAGAAGCTAAGAGAAGCAGGAAGAACTAATTTCCTATATATGGGGAATCACACTAGTTGGGGCAGCAAAGAATACAATGATTGGAACATAAGGAAATGGAATAATATGGGGAGATATTCTAGCCAGAGAGCAAACTATAAGCCACAACGTATATGCAGTAAGACTCACAGTTTTAATGGAAACTTTGGGAACTATTTCTTTTGTCAGTTGAGTAAGGGTGGCAAATAATGATGAAGCCTGATAGTAGAGGCTTTGAATGTCAAACTAAGGAGAACATTCCTTCCAATTGTAGAACCTTTGTTTAGCATCTTGGAGGTATTCAATAGATGTCTATATTCATTCTTTCTCTCCCTCCCCACTCTGTCTCTGTCTCTCTGTCTCTATCCCTCTCCCTGCACTTCCGATCCCCTCATTGTCTCTTGCTGTCTTTAGATTGTCAGCTCCTCAAAGGTTTATCCTTAGTTTTCATATACTCAGCACTTACTGCAGATGATGGGCCACATTTTGATGAATGAAAGTTGAATAATTAAGAGTAGATTTTACTCTATAGATAGTGAAGAAGTCGGGCATGTTTTAAGATAGTATTTGGGGAGCTGAAATTTTGGAAATTACTCTTGGTATTATTGGATAAGAAGAAGCATTAAAAGGAGCTGATACTAGAGCTAGATTGTCAGAGGCTGCTTCTCTACTATGACATTGATTTATACATCTGGTAGTTCATGCTAAAGATCCGGAAACTTCTCAATCCAATCAATTTCTAGGCCTTATTCTTTGGAGGTTCTGATTTGTGGGATGGTGCCAAAGATCTAGATTTTGATTGTGAAACTTGGCCAGGTCTGGGAACCACCAATGTAAGTGAGATATAATGAGGGACTGGTCTCATTTTTCTGTGGAAATTGAGGACTGGGATGTACTCAGGAAATGTTACAGAGAAATAGATGAGTAAATTTGGGAACTAATTATTTCCAAATAGTAGAGAAGAATCAACATTGACATGGCTTTTAAACCTGAGGCTGAGAGGATGGCGATGTCTTCGCTGAAGCAGTGTGTTTAGTAGTTGTTGACAGACATGATTAATTGCAGGTTAGATACTGAGGGAATGGCCAGAGTAGAAGGACATCCAGTATCTCAGTCCAGCAGAGGAGAGGATTCCAGGGTTGCTTGGAAATGAGGACAGGACAGAATAGGGGTTAACATGTTAAAAGTTAATTTTTTTCTAAGAGTATATAATAGTGATTTTGATGAAAATAGAAATACTACTAATCATTATAAAATTACCATTTATGTGGCAGCCCATTGCTAAGAAATTTACATACAGTATCTTGTATTATCTTTACAAAATACACTGGGAAAGCCACACTTTACTGAAAAAGAATTGGGACTTTGAGAAGTTAGTTTGCTTGTCATAAAAAGTCTAGTGAATGTGGAATGTAGGTTTTAGTGACTGTAATGCCTGATTCAATACTCCAAGAAAACCTTTGTGCCGAAACAATGGATAAAGATCAGCTACAGAATTTATTTTTACTAAGTTGAAAGAGAAAATGACGACTTGGAGAGTTGTTTTATTTATTTATTTTTAGCTGCATCTAATATCTAATGCTTCAGAGAAGTACATTTGTTTCAGAACTTGGGAAAGTCGACTTGATAGTTCATTGGCAACCTTTGCGATTAGAAGGTCAGTGAAGTGGAGACAGAAGACAAGTAACAAGATAGAAGTTTGTCTTTAGAGACAATGAGAGGTTGAATGGAGCAGCTCTATCGGCAAGCCGGTAGTTATGGAAAAGAAAGAAAAAGAGCCTTTCTCTGAAAGTTTAAGGTGAACATGTCTGTACACTTTTAAAATGCAGAAATAGACTCGGAAGAGTCTGTTATGTAACTCTAAAAGTGTTATTGAAACTGCCTTTTATTCATGTGGCTGGCTTTGAAGGGTGAGAAAAACAATTGGAGAAAATGGCAAATGTAGATGGTTGGGTGGGTAATGATGTGTCTTTGTTTTTTTATACTCTTGTGAATACGAAGAAAATATGATGACTATTAGGAGGCAAAGAATGCAGATCTCTTAAGTCTCTCAATTTCAGAGAATAGAGTGTGACTGTGGTAAAAAAATAATCCTAGGCACACAATTATCTACAGAGCCACAGACAGAAGCTGAATTGTGACTGTATCCTAGCGATGCCTTAACTAGAAAAAAAATGTTAAAAATGAGCTGTTTACTTCCCTCAAAGCTGGACATTCATGGAGATTTCATCTTGTATTTTGTTCCAAATATTACCTTTTTAATACTATTTTTTTCATTTTTATTGAAATATAATTAACCACAAAATTCACCCTTTTACATGTAAAATATAGTAGTTTTAGAATATTTTTAAGGTTGTGGAACCTTCACCACTATCTAATTTTAGAACCTTTTTTAATTCCAAAAATGACCCTCATACTCATTCACAATTACTCTGCATTCCCCTCTCCTGCCAGCCCCACTGCCTGCATAGTGTTTCCATATATTTGCCTATTCTAGACATTTTTATATAAATGAAATTATACAATATGTGATCTCTTGTATCTGGTTTCTTTACCTTACCATACTGTTTCAATGCTCATTCATGTTTTAGCATTTATCAGCATTTCATTCTTTTATGACTAAATAATATTCTATTATGTGGATACTAGAGGCCCAGTGCATGAATTTGTGCATGGGTGGGGTCTTGGAAGGCCTGCCCTGATCAGGGCCAATGGTGGGGGGCAGGAGGAACAGCCAGGGGGAAGAGCTGTAGGAGGTTGGTGGGCTGGCCTCGCCTCCTGGTCCAACTCCTGGTCAAACTCCAGGTTGAGGGGACAGTTTGCATATTAGCCTTTTATTATATAGGATAGTACACTTTATCCATTGTTCAATTGATGGACTTTGAGCTGTTTCCACTTTGTTATTATTATTAGTAATGTTATGAGCATTGGTGTACAAATACTTTTGTGAACATATGCTTTTAGTTCTCTTGAATATGTATGTAACATATACACCTAATAGTAGAATTTTGGTTAGATGGTAATTTTTTGTTTAATTTTTGAACAACTACCAAACTATCTTAAAGACACCAAGTTATGAAGGTTCCAGTTTTTCCACATTCTTGCTAATACCTGGTGCCTTCCATCTTTGTGACTAGAGCCATTGTAGTGAGTGTGAAGAGGTCTCTCATTTTGGTTTTGATTTGCATTTTCCTACAGACTAATGATATTGAGCACCTTTCATGTACTTATTAGCTATTATGTTTTTTTTGGAGAATGTCTATTCATATAAATCTTTTGCCCATTTTTAATTGAGCTATTGTTTTGTTACTGAGTTTAATAGTTCTTTAGATATCCTTGATATTTGACTTTATCATATAAAAATATTAGCAAATTTTTCCTTCAATACTGTCTTTTTACTTTTTGATGTTATTTTAAGCACAGATGTTTAATTTTGATGAAGTCTAAATTCTCTATTTTTTTCTTAATTTGATTATCCTTTTGGTGTTCTAGCAGAAACAATAGTCTAATCCAAAATCATAAAGATTTACATCTATGCTTTTTTTCCAAGAGTTTCATAACCTTAATTTTATATTTAAACCTTTGATCCATTTTTAGTTAATTTTTATATTTGTTGTGAGATAGGGTCTAACTGAATTTTTTTGCCTTGTGGACTCAAGGTGTTTCAGTGCTTTTTTTCTGCAAAAGTCAATTGACTATAAATGTAAGGGCCTTTCTTAACTCTCAATTCTATTTCATCCATCAGTATATCTATTTGCATACCAATACCACATTTTTTATTGCAGTAGTTTTGTACTTTGTATTGAAATAATTTTACCTTTTAATATTAACTACTGTAACATTTATGATTCCAATATAAAGTTTGTGTTTTTGAATAATATGATAAAGTAGAATTATCTGCAAATTGATGTTCTTGGTCACCTAGATTGAAAAGTTGATTTTTTTAAGTCTCCCTAGCTAAAAACTTGATGGGGCTTTGCTTCTCTGATTTAACTGAATGAAGACAGGGGAAAAGAGCCTACCTGTATCTTACTAGTTTAAAGAGATATTGATGAGTATGATCACAGGAAATCTAAAGAAAATAAAGCATCAACCACGATTTCACATCTATCGTTTGAATAAGATTTGTACTATAACTGTTTGTACTTAACATTTTTAGGTTTCCTTTTGGACACATATAACATGAAAAAAAAAAGCTTTGCTACACTCATGTAATAATGTGCATGTGGAACTATATAATAACTTCCTTTTATTAATTTGAAAGAGTACATCTAGATAAATTACAGATGAATGTTAAAACCGGAGTCCTTGTTTGATGCTAGAATTGTATTGTGTCTTTGTGTAGTAATGAACTTATTTTCTAATAGATGAATGTAACAAATATACAAACAACATATGCACTCACATACCAATAATGCATTTATTCATGGCATAGTACATTGAGTTTGATGAGCGAAGTGCAAATCCAGCGGACATGACCAAGTATGTGATTCATCGTATTTTGAAGACATTGTTTGTTATGCATTTGCAAAAAAAAAAATCATCTAATAATAGGATCTCTATATTTTTTCCTTCTCTCAGTTTTCTTTTATGAATGTATATATCACACACACACACACACACACACACACACATACATTCACACTCACACACGAAAAATCTATTCATTATTCTTTATACTTTATGTCTGTATTCAGAGTTGTTCGGTTTGGATAGATACCCACCAAACTTTAAGTAATAACATACCCTTTGTCTCTTTAGGACAAAAAAAAAGATTTTTTAAAACTAAAAGTTGTTTAGACTTTTGGTCAAGACTATACACTACAGTTAATTAGTTGTTTTTTTATATATATTGTATGTGGAAAGATGTGGTTATACTTTCTCTTAAAATCATTGTTGGTTTCCAGTGGGTTATGGTCTATAATCCATGAGTAAGGATTGGGAGAGGATCACTATTTGGTCAAAACAACCTTATTTTATTCTATGAGGAAAGTAGGCATATAAAATTGGACACTAATTATGTAAATAGTTATTTATACATATAATTTTTGAATTTTTGTTTTAAAATCCTGTGCAAAATGTGAACATGTCTTTGCGGCACGTATTGTTCTTTCTTCCTACTCATCATTATGCTATGTGGGACTCCCCAAGGACCAGTACAACATGTACTTAGTTCTCATGCATTTGAAACAACATGATTTGCTAAATTACGCATTGGTCATTCAAAGTTAGCACATCAGTCAGAGGCTGGGTTGAATGGTATGATTCTGCTCCCAGCTTAGAGCATGGCCAGTGTTCCTTCCATCATCATAATGGAGACCAACTCCCAGAGGCATTCCTCGGGCACGGTCTGATGAGATTGCACAGGAGGAGATGGTGCAAGAGGCATTTCTTTCCCTCCACCCCAGTTTGGTCCTGTTATGTGGAGATTTATATATAAATCACTAACTTTGAACCATCACCCAAAATAGGAATACAGCTACCCTTGTTATAAGGAGGATATAAAATATGAGCCAATGTTATAAAAATGCCCTATTAGATTTCATTTTATTGTTTTTATGATGTAATTTTGAACTGTTTTTTTAAATGGGAATCTCAGGTTCTAACTGTGCTACTTAAACAGACCATAATATAACATGTATCCTAGTGGGAGCCAGTCTCCAAAAGGTGAATTAACTCTAATCACTGCTCCCTGACACATTTTAATAGAGGTTCTTAAAAGACAGAATATTTTTAGCTGGGAGAGGTGAAGATGAATGTGTAAATTCCTCTATTTCTTTTTAAATGGAGGAACTTACACATTCTTAGCTTATTTTAGAAATGCTACTCTGTGGACCATGCATATCTGCATTGATTTTCATGGGACAAAAGTGAGGTTACTTCATACTTCACCACAGTAGTCTAGTTTCCAACACTTTTTCTTACACCATTTTTAAAAATGGTGAGCTTAGGTTTTTTTCTCAAGTGTGCCTAAATTTGGCCTAATATGTGGAGCAATGAGTATAAAGAGCACCCTGAAAGAACATATCCTGGATACTTCTGCATTCCTTAGTTTTTTTTTTCCTCTTTTACTCTGGAATTCAAACATTATCATTTTATTATGTTAATATAATGATATTAACAGTTACTAGTTTATAGGTGTTTCTATACCTTTATATATGTTTTCTTTTCAATTGAGCTGTTTAAATCAAGTATTATTTTATTATTTACTTGTTTTTTTTGTTTGTTTGTTTATTTTCTGCCCCTCCCACTAAAATAGTAAACTCTATAAGGTCAGGGACTTGTGGTCATCATAAAGAATCTGGCAGACATACTAAAATGGAAACATTTATCTTGTGAGCAATGGGGACAGCAAGGATTTAAGTAGGTGAAGGAACTGATCAGATTTACATGTTTAAAATACAGATAGGGTTTGGAGAAAGATCTTGGTGGCCTGCTGCAGGAGCATGACTGGAAGCAGGAAGAGGACTTGGAAAGCTGATAAGAGATGATGGTGGCCTGATTTAAGATGTTGGTGGTAAGTTGGAAAGTCATGGAAGAATCTAAACAATCAGAAAGTGGTAGAATTATGGGAATTGGTGCTTTACGATGTAAGTGATGCTTGTGAAATGAGGAGTCAGCTAGTGGAGACATGTATGAGGAGAAACCCCTTTTAAAAGAGAAAACACAATGAGTTAAATTAATTAAATAAGTGCCTGAAGGCTGTCAAAAAGAAATATCCAGTAGATTATTGGAAATAAGAATCTAGAACTCAGGAGAGAGATCTGTGCTAGAAATAAAAGAATTTATCAGGACATGTATTTATGGCTATGGACAGAAATTTTCCAGAAAAAAAATATTAAGAGAAGACTAGAGAATTGAGTGGAGGACAAGGTTTTGTGACATTTATGGAATAAATAGATAAAATAGAGCCAAAGAAGACAAAACAAGGAGAAGCCAAAGAGGTAGGCTGAGAATCAGGTGAGTGGAGTGCTGTGAGAAGAGCATTTTGGGAAGTTTATGGCCAACAGCATCAGGTGATGCACAGGAAGCAAGGAGAAGGAAAAAATCTATCAGACTTTTATTGAAGCAGCATTTACTAAGGGTCTGTTGTGTGAATGTGATCTTCAAAAGTCCCAGTTATGGTAGCCACCAGCTTTAAAAATATTTCATAAAAAAAAATCTCATGACAGTTAATTCCTGGTAATCAAATACAGGTTTTCCCTTCTGACAATTTCTATCTTATGATATAGAAACCCACACATGAAACCTACATGTTCACGGTGACGAATGTCACCCCAATCAATTTATTCAATTAAAAAAAAAATTGAAAGTGCAAAGAAAGATCTTCCTATGTTGCAGGGGAAAAAAGATAAATAAGGACCAGCTTTTCTTTATTCAGATCCAAATACACATTTCACAGGAAAAACATACTTGTTCCTATGAAGAATAGTTTCATTAAGAGAAAAATGAAAATTTTTATGTTGCTAACCAAAATGGTTCTCCACTTTTATGTTCAGGTAAGCAAATCGGCTCTTTATTGAAATTGTACCTCAACATGCAGAAACCCAAAAGATGAAATGCTGACACATTGAATTGATTTCTTTTATTTCACTTTCTTGATGTTGGCTATGCACAGATAGGCAGTCAGTCGTATGGGATAGTTATGATGATTTGGATGAAAGAGTACAGAATATTTTGCATGAAATAATGAGAAAAAAATGTAACTGTAAAAACTGTAGGAAAAATGAAAATCCAATTCTAGTATTATTTTGTTCTCTTTAGTTTGATACTTTGTACAATGCATACCTACCCTTTGTAATAAAGTTAAATACTTGTTACCTTGTATTTGAAAACTGAATTCTACTTTCACTTCTTGCCATGAGAACATCTTCTGTACTTGAAGTTCTTACAAAAATGACATGTTAAAAACAAGTAGCAGCTTTATGACTTGTTTTAAAAATACTTGATAAAATTTGAAATACTCAACAGGGACAAGAATCTAAATGAAAAGACGACACTAGACCCAGCAAATACATACTTGAATAAATATATAGGAAAGCATAACAAATTTCATAAATTAGCTACTTTTTAAACTACTGTTGAGAATGAAATCCAAGAAAACTCAGTTGGAAAAAAACAACTTATTTGGCTAAAGTATCTTGACAACTTAAAGACTTTTGTGATTACATGATATCCTACTGCTCTTTCCTTTTTTGTTTTAATATATTTTATTGATTTTTTACAGAGAAGAAGGGACAGGGATAGAGAGTTAGAAACATCGAGAGAGAGACATCGATCAGCCGCCTCCTGCACGCCCCCTACAGGGGATGTGCCCGCAACCACGATACATGCCCCGGACTTGAATCGAACCTGGGACCTTTCAGTCCGCAGGCCGATGCTCTATCCACTGAGCCAAACCGGTCTTGGCTGCTCTTTCTTTTTTTAAAGGTATCATTTGTAACTCATTCTCTTTGCCAAGTGGATTTATTCTCTTCTCTAAAAGATGGCATTTTCCTTGATTTTCTTATAAACCTTAATCAGACAATTGTAGGTATTTTAAACAATTTTAAATCTGTGTGCACACTTACTGGGTATATGGTTAAGTGTGATGAAAACATGCTAGTCTACTTGACTTTACCTGAGGAGGCCTTTCAGTTTGACTTCTGTTCCATTGCTCAAGCAAGAAGGCCTTTCTTCCTCAACTACCTTCCCCTTACTATTTCCACGTGGCCAAAAAGGAAAGAACAAGCTCAGCTGTTCTTGCTCCTCTATAACTTTCACCCTTCATCCCAGTCAAGTAGAGACAGAGTTTTGGAGAATCCCTGAAGCCTTTGGCTGTTCCTTATGGAAAGGCCACGGCTCCATGTATTTCACAACACAGCATCCTAGGAAGAAGTCAAAATCCGGTCATGACTCTTCAACACCCAGTGGTTAGGCTTTGAGGGGCAGGACAAACTGGAGTTTCTAACGGTGGATGAAACAAATGGTTTGCAGTTGAGAGGGACAGCCCCTGAAATTCCCTGAGCCAGAGAACACTGGACTGTTCTTAGAAGATGCCTGCAGAATTGGTTGGTCAGACATCACACACCTTGACCTCAGAGAAGACACCAGATCTTTCTTTTCAGACATCATATAACACATCATATAATACTATCTCACTTTTATATAGTAGGTTGGTCAATTCTTAGTGCACCTTATAAATTGTCTTCATAGTCATGTTCTTGTTGTCCTAGTCTTCTTTGTGTCTGTTCCTCACTTAATATGTCTGGCTCACCATAAGTACTAAATAAATATTTGTTTCATTTATTAAATGTTGAACCCATTTTATATTTAAGGAAGACATACTGACATTCCTAATTTTATACCAAAAATTTATTAATCATTTATTTTTAAAACAGTTTTCAATGTCTTGAGAAATAATGCAGGAAGCAAAATTATTGTTTATTTTACCATAGAGGAAAAGACAAACAGTAAGGGATTGCCACAGTTGTGTTGGGTCTGGTGGAAGGTTTATGCACAGTGCTTTATGGGTGCCCTATGGGAATAGCTACTCAGGGAGAGGTTAAGGAATGTATTCAGCTAAGTTGACAAATGAGCAGGGGTCTGCCTGCAAGGTCTTGGGGTATGAATGTATTTAATTGTGGCGGAAATGGTGCAGTAGGTGAATGTACTGGGGACTGAGAAAAGGTAGCAAGCAAAGGCAGAGTGGGGCCCATTTCTGACAGTATGCCATACTAACGAATTTGAGAAGCACTGAAGGATTCATGAAGGGGCTCCAAGTGCAAATTTTTGTTTTTCTCTGCTTCATCTTTCACCTAGTTTTTGATGTGCCATCTCATGTGCCCTTCTAGGGAACCTTTAGGTCTTAGACATTAAGCCATCCAGGAACTGATGGAGGACCTGATATCCCTACTACTTCATAGCTGGGTCTGTCCTGGCGGATTCAAATTCAGTATCCATTAGGCTTAGGCAACAGACATACATTGAGACTACTTTCTTAATCTATTAATATAAAACATAATCACTTCTCATTCCAAAGCTCTTTCATATTTGAATGTATTGATATTTATTGTGAGATTAGCTAGGCCATAAGTTTTAAAAACACATTTTATTACCTTCTAAATTAAGACAGCTGAACTAAAACGTGATGATGGCTTATAATGACTAGTTAAATTGCAGTAATGTCCTCCTTAACACAGTAAATTGAAATCATTATGCACCATCCTCACATTATAACAGAATTACCTTATAAGGCTTAGATATTTTATTCTACATCTTGACTCATAAAAGTGTTAAACCAGGACTTTCATATGATGAATAAATTTATATTTAAATGTTAATGATATCGATATTTATAATTAAGGACAAAACTTCAGGTTTTTCACAGTCATCCTTTTCCCCTGGAATCTAAAGAAAGGTAGATTTACTTTAACATTCATTGGTATTCTGATATTTTATTCTTCATAAAATTTTAATAATATATGAAATCTTGCTATATTGGTTTCAAGTTATGCTAGATGGATGTTGCAATGACATAGAGCATATACTAGTAGATGTCTAATAGATTATTTCTTGAGGGATCTTCAAGAAAATAGTTCAAACACCGTCTAAAATGCATCAATTCAGTATTTCATTCCCTATAGTGAACAGCAAACTCATTAGTCAATAGAGCTGCAGTTTGCCAACCACTGTCCTAGTAGTTTGTTTTTCTTCTGATGAGATAACTAGTATCTCCTAAGTATTCTCTGGGTAAGGTCTAATTATCACAATCCCAAGTGTTTAGCAAGCAGAAATAATTTTTTCAGAAATAATTTACACATTTCGAAGATATGTGTAAGATAACCTTTTGGAGCCTTTGCAAACATGAAAAAGAATTTTTTAAAATAAATTATTACTGTTTAAAATTTTATCATCCAATTTGTTTGTTGGTTTATTTATTTATTATTATTATTTTATTATTTTTTAATTGAATCTTTATTATTCAGATTATTACATTTGTTTCTCTTTTTTCCCCTCCATAGCTCCCCTCCACTCGGCTCCTACTCCTCCCTCTACCCTTACCTCCTTCCCATTGACCTCCTCCATAGGTGTATGATTTTTGTCCAGTCTCTCCCTGTACACCACTCACCCCATTCCCCCTGAGAATTATCAGTCGACTCCCTTTCTGTGCTCCTGATTCTATTATATTCACCAGCTTATTCTGTTGATCAAATTTTTAATTCACTTAATTTTTAGATTCACTTGTTGATAGATATGTATTTGTTGTTCATAATTTTTATCTTTTACCTTTTTCTTCTTCCTCTTCTAAAAGAGTACCTTTCAGCATTTCATATAATACTGGTTTGGAGTTGATGAACTCCTTTAGCTTTTTCTTATCTGTGAAGCTCTTTAACTGCCCTTCAATTTTAAATGTCAGCTTTGCTGGATAGCGTATTCTTGGTTGTAGGTTCTTACTATTCATTACCTTGAATATTTCTTGCCACTCCCATCTGACCTGCATGGTTTCTGTTGAGAAATCAGCTGACAAACATATGGGTGCTCCCTTGTAGGTAATTAAATGCTTTTCTCTTGCTGCTTTTAATATTCTCTTTGTCTTCTGCTCTTGGTATTTTAATTATGATGTGTCTTGGTGTAGTTCTCTTTGGATTCCTTTTATATGGGGTTCTGTGTGCTTCCTGGACTTGTAAGTCTATTTCTTTGACCAGATGTGGGAAGTTTTCAGTCATTATTTCTTTAAATAGGTTTTCAGTATCTTGCTCTCTCTCTTCTTCTGGCACCCCCACAATTCTGATGTTGGTATGCTTGAAGCTGTCCCAGAGTCTCCTTACATTATCTTCACATTTTTGGATTCTTTTCTCTTCTTGCTTTTCCAGTTGAGTGTTTTCTGCTTCTTTATATTTTAAATTTTTGACTTGATTCTTGCCTTCCTCTAGTCTGCTGTTAGGTCTCTGTATAATATTTTTTTATTTCAGTCAGTGTATGTTTAATTTCTAGTTGGTCCTTTTCCATTTCTAGTAGGTTCTTTTTCATCTCCTTTTGGGTCTCACTAACTTTATCCAACTTTTCTAGGATATTCTTGAAAGACCTTATAAGCATGGTTTTGGACTCTATATCTAGTCATTTGTTTTCCTCCATTTCTTTTGTTTGAGATCCCTTCCCTTGTCAAGGCATTTTCACTATGCCGGGAGAACTTCTTCTGTGTTGGAATCAGCCTTATGATACCACACTTGCAAAACTGCAAAAACCTCTCTGTTGAGCTTGGGATGGGTGGAGTCTCAGGGCTTAAGGGACCGCCTTGCCTTTCAGTGGGCCCTGCCCTCCATGGCCCCTGAGTCTCATGTGACTGGGTAATTGCTGGAGCAGTCCCTGTGCACACGCTCTCTCACAGTGCCTCTAGATTGCTGCCGCTCCAGCTCCCCTGCACTCCGGGACCATATGAGTTTGGGTTCCCAGGGTTTTGCCCGAAACCGGGGTTTAGTGGAGTTAGAGGTGGCACAGTTGGGAGGGTCTGTCTCCCGCCCACTCGTGAAAGCCAGCTGCACAATCAGCTGTCAGTCCTCTGCGGGCAGTGCCGTGCGCATCACCAGACTTCTGATCTTTTGTGACTCCCCTAAATTTCCGTGCACTTCTCCCTTTTCACAGTCCAAACTCCCCCCGTATGATTTTCGGCTGGATCTGGGGTTTAGTGTTGTAGGATAAGGGGTTCAATGCCATTGAGAGTCTCCATCTTCCTCCCGCCAGAGAAAGCCAGCCAGGTTCTCTGGCACCCGGTCTCTCCACGTGCGTGTCTCTGTACCTCAGCTTTTTGCAGCTCCTCTGGGTCTCTGTGAGCCCCTCTCTTTCCTATTAGTTGTAGAATTTCCCCCCAGCCAGCTTTCCTGTGGTTCTGAGAACCTTAATGAAATTTACTGATTGCCACCTGTCAGTATAGAAGAGGATGACAATAATTGTAGATTCCACTGGAAATACTTCAGCTGTTAGATGTAGAATTCAGACCACATTTATTATTGAAAAAATGAGAAATTTTGACAGTAAATTTAATTGGTAGCAAGTTCATTGAAGTACACTTCAGAATGCTAATTAAATATAAATATATAAAATTACAATGGTTTACTATCCTATATAATAAAAGGGTAATATGCAAATTGACCCTAATGGCGGAACAACCAGGAACAATCAGTCGCTATGACACACACTGACCACCAGGGAGCAGACACTCAACACAGGAGCTGCCCCCTGGTGGTCAGTGTGCTTCCACCGGGGAGTACCGCTCAGCCAGAAGTCAACTCCCCTTGGGCCTAAGCTGTTATTGGGACATCCCCTGAGGGCCCCTAGGCTGCCAGAGGGATATCTGATTGGCAGCTTAAGCCCAATCCCCCAGGGAGAAGGCCTAAATTGTCAGTCAGACATCCCCTGAGGTTCCTGAACTGCAAGTGGACACAGGCTGGGCTGAGGGAGTGCCTCCACTGTCCCCTCAAGTGCACGGATTTTCGTGTACCGGGCCTCTAGTATGTTTAATACGCAAAAAATTCTGGAGATAATAGTGTCTAAATTTGAACAGGAACTAGTCAACTCTTTTCTCTTGCATAAAATATGTATATGAAGTACAAGCAGAATTACAAGGAAAATGAAACAAGATAATGCTTCCCTCAGGAGACCAATGAGCTAATGAAAAAAAAAAAAAAGTAAAACATCCTAGCTATATAATGTTGTTCTCTTTCATACTCAGAGGTAATTTGCCTACTATTGAGTGCCTTTGTGTGACTGGTTGAAAGGACCCAATATTAAATGATTTTGCACCATTGTATATTGGTACTGATAACAACCCAGTTCACTGTCTTCTGAGCTATCTTCTTGATGAATAGCATGGGAAACTATGGGTCATAAATCATTATAAGCACTTGACTCTAGAGGATTATGCATCATCATATGCTACTTGCTTTTTGGACTTAAATTATTTCAACATTTTAAAAGACAATGGACCTGCTCCCCGCGCCCCCCCGCTCCCTTTGGAATTGTCAGTAATAGAGGTCTTACCTTGGAAATTATATCTTATAAGCATGCAAGCTTTAAACTTTTAATTGTCTCTGGCTTCACATACTCCCAACCTTATTAACATATTCAGTCTGTTACACGGAATTTTAATTTCAGAACTGAAATGGAACCATGGAGGTTATATAGTTCAATTTCACCTGAGATAGGAATCCCCTTTACAAGATCTGTGATGAATATCCAGACTATGTTTCCAATACCTGATAATTTTCTAAGGCCTACCAAATCTTCCTTACCTGTCCCTTTTTGTCCTTTCAGCTTTTAACCTGGTTTTGATCATTATTGTGCCTGGATGTTTCCGAAATGATTTTTCTCCACTTCTGTTTCCCTTTCCTAGGATATCTTTACACTGCCATCTGAATAAAATCTCTAAAACACTTTACTTTGATCATATTGTTACTCAATTCAGACTTTTAGTAATGCCCTATAGCCTGCAGGATAAATTTGGAACTCATTAACTGAAATAATCTGGCCCTGACAAAAATTTGGCCCTGACAAAAATTTCTGTTTTACTTTACTCCTCTCAGCTTCCCCAGCCCACTCTTTGAGCTTAGTTGTTCTACTCACTTTGACTGAAACTATTGTTCTTGTTGCGGGGCTATTGCTGATGCTGGTTCCCTTGCCTTTCCTCCTTCACTATTACCCTCTTCAGGACTACCTATACTTAAAAAATATTTAAATTAAATGCAATGGGGTCACATTCATTAATAAAACTATATAGGTTTCAAGTGTACAATTTTATAATACATCATCTGTATATTGCATTGTGTGTTTCCCATCCAAAGTCAACATCTTCTATCACCATATATATTGTTGTTCTTGTTGATTTTAGAAAGGAAAGGAGAGGGAGAGAGGGATAGAAACATCAGTGATCAGAGAATCATTGATTAGCTACCTCTTGCCCATCCCCTACTGGGGATTCAGCCTGTAACCTGGGCATGTGCCTTGATTATGTATCAAACCGTGACCTTCTGGTTCATAGGTCAATGCTCAACCATTGAGCCATGCTGGCTGAGTTTTTATCATATATTTCACCACCTTTACTTTTTACTGCCTCCCCCCTTGCCTTTACTTCTGGTAATCAACATACTGCTGTGTGTCTATGAGTTTTTGTTTATTTTATTTACTCATTTGTTGCTTTCAGTTTTATATTCCACATGAGTGAAGTCATATGGTTCTTCAATTTGTTGCATCTGATTTATTTCACTGAGTATGATAGTCTCAAGATCCTTTCATATTGACACCAATGGCAGCATTTCATTATTCTTATGGATGAAGAGTATACCCTTGTATATATGTACCACATCTTTTTAAAAAGGTAGATTTTTGTTGATTGTTAGAGAGGGAGAGGGAGAGAGAGATGGAAACATCAATGATGAGAGAATCATTGATTGGCTGCCTCCTGCACCCTCCCCAATTAGGATTGAGCCTGCAACCTGGGCATGTGCCCACCTGGAAATCTAACTATGACCTCTTAGTTTATAGGCTGATACTCAACCACTGAGCCACATGGCTGGACCATATACCACATCTTCGTTATCCAATCATTTGTGGAAGGACACTTTGGTTGTGTCCCCATGTTAGCCCTTGTAATTAATATTGAAATGAACATATGAGTGCATATATCTTTTTAAAAAATATATTTTATTGATTTTTTAAAATTAAATCTTTATTATTCAAGTTATTACATTTGTTTCTCTTTTTTCCCCTCCATAGCTCACCTCCACCCGATTCCCACCCCTCCCTCTACCCTTACGTCCCTCGCATTGACCTCATCCATAGGTGTATAATTTTTGTCCAATCTCTCCCTGTACACCCCTCACCCCTTTCCCCCTGAGAATTATCAGTCCACTCCCTTTCTGTGCTCGTGATTCTATTATATTCACCAGCTTATTCTGTTGATCAAATTTTTAATTCCCTTAATTTTTAGATTCACTTATTGATAGATATATATTTGCTGTTCATAATTTTTTATCTTTTACCTTTTTCTTCTTCCTCTTCTAAAAGAGTACCTTTTAGCATTTCATATAATACTAGTTTGGAGTTGATGAACTCCTTTAGCTTTTTCTTATCTGTGAAGCTCTTTAACTGCCCTTCAATTTTAAATGTCAGCTTTGCTGGATAGCATATTCTTGGTTGTAACTTCTTACTATTCATTACCTTGAATATTTCTTGCCACACCCATCTGGCCTGCATGGTTTCTGTTGAGAAATCAGCTGACAGTTGTATGGGTGCTCCCTTATAGGTAATGTACTGTTTTTCTCTTGCTGCTTTTAATATTCTCTTTGTCTTTTGCTCTTGGTATTTTAATTATGATGTGTCTTGGTGTAGTTCTCTTTGGATTCCTTTTATATGGGGTTCTGTGTGCTTCCTGGACTTGTAAGTCTATTTCTTTGACCAGATGTGGGAAGTTTTCAGTCATTATTTCTTTAAATAGGTTATCAGTATCTTGCTCTCTCTCTTCCTCTGGCACCCCCACAATTCTGATATTGGTATGCTTGAAGCTGTCCTAGAGGCTCCTTACATTATCTTCACATTTTGGATTCTTTTCTCTTCTTGCTTTTCCAGTTGAATGTTTTGTGCTTCTTTATATTTCAAATTTTTGACTTGATTCTTGCCTTCCTCTAGTCTGCTGTTAGATATATTTTTATTTCAGTCAGTGTATGTTTAATTTCTAGTTGGTCCTTTTCTATCTCTAGTTTGATCTTTTTCATCTCTAGTTGGTTCTTTTTCATCTCCTCTTGGGTCTCACTAACTTTATCCAACTTTTCTAGGATATTCTTAAAAGACCTTATAAGCGTGGTTTTGGACTCTATATCTAGTCGTTTGTTTTCCTCCATTTCTTTTGTTTGTGATCCCTTCCCTTGTCTCGGCATTTGCACTATGCTGTGAGAACTCTGTGTTGGATTCAGCCTTATGATACCAGACTTGCAAAACTGCAAAAGCATCTCTGTTGAGCTTGGGATGGGTGGAGTCTCAGGGCTTAAGGGACCTCCTTGCCTTCCAGTTGGCCCCGCCCTCCACGGGCCCTGAGTCTAATGTGACTGGGTAATGGCTGGAGTGGTCCCTCTGTGCATGCTCTCTTGCAGTGCCTCTAGACTGCTGCCCCTCCGGCTACCCTGCGCTCCGGGACCCTATAAGTCTGGGTCCCCAGGTTTTCGCCCGAAACCGGGGTTTAGTGGAGTTAGAGGTGGCACAGTTGGGAGGGTCTGTCTCCTGCCCACTCGTGAAAGCCAGCTGCACAATCAGCAGTTGGTCGTTTGCGGGCATTGCTGTGCACATCACCAGACTTTTGATCTTTTGCGACTCCCCTAAATTTCCGTGCACTTCTTCCTTTTCACAGTCCAAACTCTCCTGTATGAGTTTTGGCTGGATCTGGGGTTTAGTGTCGTAGGATAAGGGATTCAATGCTGTTGAGAGTCTCCGTCTCCCTCCTGCCAGAGAAAGCCAGCCAGGTTCTCTGGCACCTGCTCTCTCCATGCATGTGTCTCTGTACCTCAGCTTGTTGCAGCTCCTCTGGGTCCCTGTAAACCCCTCTCTTTCTCTCTAGTTGTAAAATTTCTACTCAGGCAACTTTCCCGTGGTTCTGGATGATGTCCGTTCTGTTTTTTAGTTGTAGTTTTGAAATTGTTGTGTGAGACAGCACTGTAGGTGTTTACCTATGCCGCTATCTTGGATTCTCTTATTGATTTTTTTAAATGAGGAAGGGAGAAGAGTAGAGAGCTAGAAATATTGATCAGATGCCTCCTGAATACCTCCTACTGGGGATGTGCTGACAAACAAGTTACATGCCCTTGACCAGAATCAAACCTGGGACCTTTCAGTTGCAGGCTGATTCTCTATCCACTGAGCCAAATGGGTTAGGACAGGGTGCATATATTTTTACATATAAATGTATTCAAAATTTTTGAGTAGATAGCCAGAAGAGGGATTGCTGGGTCAAATGGTAACTATACTCTTAAATTTTTGAGGAACCCTGATACTGTTTCCCATAGTGGTTGTACCAGTTTACATTCCCACCAGCGGTATTTGAGGGTTCTTTTCTCCACAATCTGTCTAGCACTTGTTATTTCTTGTCTTGTTGATAATAGTATCCTAACAAGGGTGAGATGGTTTCTCATTGTAGTTTTGATTTGCATTTCTTTAATTGCTAGTGAGGTTGATCATCCTATATAATAAAAGAGTAATATGCAAATTGACAACCTCCGCTACATCCACAAGTCACACCCACCAGCCATGCCCACTAGCCATTCAGAGTGAGTATGCAAATTAACCCAACCAAGATGGCTACGGCCACAAAGAGTGAAGGAGGGAGGCTTGGGTTGTCCCTAGTGATGGAGGAAGCCAAGTTTTCCAACCCTAGCTGGCTCAAGCCTCCACTAAAGGCAACAAAGGTTCAGTGGCTGCCTCCAGGGAGTGAGGTTTTGGTTGCCCCTGGCGATGGATGAAGCCAAGCTTTCTGCACATTGTTGCCAGCCCAGGCATCTGCTTAAGGCAACAAAATTTCAATTGTAGAAGATAGATAAATCCCAGATACCAGGGGCCTGCTTAGGTCACTTCAGGGGGGTGGGTGGTGGGTCATGGCCAGCCTGCAAACCACAGAACTCTTGCCCAGGCCATTCCACGCCCCAAGGGAACACCCACCTTGATCCAGGACACCCTTCAGGGCAAACCAGCTGGGCCCCACCCGTGCACTAGGACTCTATCGTATCTAATATAAGATTAATATGCAGATTGACCATCACTCCAATACACAATATGACTGCCTCCATTTGATCAAAAGACCCTGTCCCCATGTGGACACAACATGAACACCACAAAATGGCAAGCAGGAGAGGGCAGTTGGCAGAGACCAGGCCTTCAAGAGAGGGCAGTTGTGTGTGATCAGGCCAGCAGGGGAGGGCAATTGGGAGGGACCAGGCCTGCAAGGGAGGGAAGTTGGGGATGATCAAGCCTGCAGGGGAGGGCAATTAGGGTTGACCATGCCTTCAGGGGAGGGTAGTTAGGAGTGACTAGGCCCGCAGGGGAGGGCAGTTAGGGGCAAACAGTCTTGGGCAAGGAAGTAGTTAGGCATCAATTGGATGGCAGGGGAGTAGTTAGGGTGTGATCAAGGTGGCAGGCAAAAGCTGTTAGGGGCAATTAAGAAGGTAGGCAGGTGAGCAGTTATGAGCAGCAGTCCTGGATTGTAAGAGGGATGTCCAACTGCCTGGACAGGCCTAAACAGGCAGTTGGACAACCCTCAAGTAGTCCCAGATTGGAGAGGGAGACGGCTGGTCTGAAGGACACCTCCCCCCCCCCCCCATGTACGAATTTTGTGCACCGGGCCTCTAGTCTTTTTATATATCTGCCGACCATTTATATATATGTCTTCTTGGGAGAGGTGCCTGGTTATGTCCTCTGCACATTTTTAAATTGATTTTTTTTTTTGGTGTTGAGTTGTCTGAGTTTTTTATAGACCCCCTTTTTAGACCCTTTGTTGGAACTGTCATTTGAAAATTTGAGATCTAAGTCAGTCCTCTTTGGTAGCTCACTCCCAACCCCTCCCTTGCTCCATGCCATTTTCTTTTCTGAATTGCTCGGGTGCCCATTTTCAGCCTCATTCATTTGATGATTAATCATGAGCTAACTTGTGACAGCTCTCATATTGTAATATTGAACTGTAATTTTTCTTTTGTATTGATGTTTAATTTTTCACATTTTTAAACTTGGCTTTCTTCCACATTTACTTTATGAGATGATATGCAGATGATTTTTAAACTCTATTCCGCCAAACCTAAGGGATTCCTAAAAATCCCAATGGGCCAGAAAGTGAGCAGTCTGGGACTTGTGGCTCCCACCAGCTTCAACCTGACCATCGCTGCTTTGATATGTTTTTAAAGCAAACTTCTGCATTTTATTACTTTTTAGAAAAGCATTGAGACTAAAGATATATGAGAACTATGGATGTGGAGGAGCTCAGACTTGGGGTAAAGAGACTGGGTTTTAATCCATTTCTGTCCTCTGTATTAATTTCCTCATTTAAAATTTATATGGTCAATATACCGTATATTGCCTTAAATCCCCTCCACTGTAAAAGTCTCCAATGCAAGAAAAGGAGCTTCATTAAAATAGTGACACTTTATTAATTTTTAATTAAAGTTTATGGAAAGGATATTTATTTAGGCAGTTCTATTATGAAATTGCTTACAGTTTTTAGTTGCCATTATGGCCAGAATGTTTCACATGTGGCATATTATTTAAATGATAATTAAATGTGAAAAAGGTAAATTATGTTTTACTCTTTCCTTTTGGTCAAAACATACATGACATTTGTTCGCCTATTGCTCCTCAGGACAACTTGTAAACTTTTCATTATCATCAGACCAGAAAAACCTTCTGTAAACTTTAAAACACTAAAGAAATTATCTCCAGTCACTACAAAAGTTAAAAACAAAATGTTGGGTATATAAGCAGTTTAAAAACATGAAGGCTAAATCTGTATAAAACCATGGAATGTCATTCCTTATCAAAGTTTTTTCCAATATCCTTTTCAAAGTAGGAGGCCCCTGTAAAGATAGGTGCTGTGCTTGTGTAAAGCAGACAAGAGATATCTTGCTTATTTTATTTGTCCTTAACCTCAGATCTACAAATATTTAAAGACAACAATAGTTGGCATCAATAGAGCATTCATTTGGAAATGTTGAAGAATTTAAAGCCTGAAATATACCTCTTCTGAAGTCTGACAGGAAGTTACAACTTGACCAAAAAATGTAGCCATAGTGAAATAGATCAAAGCATGAACTTCAGCAGCTACCAGCAGCAGGTATTTTAGCAAGTTTCAGCCACACACCAGAGTCTGAGGACAAGGGACAAAGATTTAAATCAAGTTAAACAAAGAATCAATATTTTTCTAATTCCTCTTCAAACTTCTACTTTAAGAAATAAAACAGATATTAGAATAGCAAGTCTTCCATGTATAACTTTAGCATAAGATATATAAATTGGTCATGAAGAATCACATCACACTACAAAAGCTCATGAAGAATCACATCACACCTTCACATCACACCAAAAAAGGCCCGTGTTTTCCCTGTTGTTAATAGTATGAATTGGTGTTATAAGTGTTTCCGCTGCTGGTGTTGGCATTTGTTACAGCAGCATCCTGCCAGGAATTTTTGAGCGTCTCTTAAGCTATGTGGATCGTCATGAAATTCTAATAAATATCATTGCTGCTCACCATTTGCACTTTCTTCTCAAGCAAATTTGTCTTGTTTATGAAGATAATCATTATGGAGACATGGCTGACAACGTGGTTATTATGATAACTTCAAAAATGATCATCATTACTGCAAGGTAGTTGGCCAGTCTATCTTCCATAAGCAGTCAGGTAAAATTAACTTTGTGAAAACAAGGAATCATTGGTGGCATACTCTGGAAAGAAGCATTCAGATCAGAGTTTCCTTTTTGGTCTTTGATCACCTATATCTGACATTTTAAAAGGGATATAGTAATTTCAAAGTTGTGCTTATGACTATTTTGGTAGGTGTTCTGGCAAGAAGAATGTCTCCTTGTTATGGCCTGTCACTGGCTCACCACACTCCTCTTTTATCAGTGGGAGGTTTCTTCCTGTGCACCGAGCTGAATGTACCTTGGCTGTTCCCAGGGCTTCTGTATGCTTCTATTTGCCCATAGGCTTTTCTAGAAGCATGATACTGAAACCCCAAGTGAAAAACCTGGCATTTTCACCATTCCCTCAGGTGCCATGATTGATTGGTGTCAAATGCTATAATCTTGTCTCTATTGAGTTGGTATGAATTACCTCCTTATAAACCCCGGAGTTTCTCTTGAAATCTAACAGACCCCATTTATCTTTGACCATTTTATATTGGGTGGAAATCCTCACAGGCCCTCCTCAAGTCCTGCCCATGGATGATCCATGTAGGTTTCAGGAAGGTGCACTTGCCTGTGTTGCTGACCCAGCAGCAGGATTTTCACAACCTGCTTCAATCAGGTCTTACTTTTCCCAGGACAACCAGGTCTTCATCTCCTTGCCCTTCTGCTTCTGGTCAGCTTTACCTCCTATGACCACACAGCTGAGTAAGTACACCTATAGTACAGCGAGATGGGAAGTCCTGATGCTTTATTTTTTACTCCAAAATACTACCATCATGTCTGCTTGGAATGTAGACCCAGAGCATCCGGTTTTGAGTAAAAGATCTGGACTTGGATCCTTGGGAATCCTGGATAAATTACTTTACTTAAATTTATAGAATCTTAATTTCCTCATTTCTAAAATAAAGATTATGAGAACTCTTTCTCAGGATTGCTGTGAACTGCATATGAGACTACTAGAGGCCTAGTGCACAAAATTTGTGCGCAGGGTGTGTGTGTGTGTGTGTGTGTGTGTGTGTGTGTGTCCCTCAGCCTAGACTGCACCCTCTCCAATCTGGGACATCCCTCTCACAATCCAGGACTGCTGGCTCCCAACTGCTTACCTGCCTGCCTGATTACCCCTAACTTTTCTGCCTGCTCACCTGATCACCCCCTAACCACTCCCCTGCCAGCCTGATCAATGCCTAACTACTCTCCTGCTGGCCCGATTGCCCCTAACTGCTCTTCCTTGCTGGCCTGGTTGCCCCAAAATGTCCTCCTCTGCTGGCCCGGTCACTTGTAACTGCTCTCCCCTGCAGGCCTGGTTGCTCCCAACTGCTGTCCCTTGCCAGCCATCTTGTGGCAGCTGTCTTATGTCCTTAATGGGGATAGCCATCTTTGACCACATGGGGGTGGACATTTTGTATGTTGGAGTGATGGTCAATTTGCATATTGCCTCTTTATTATATAAGATTAGTCTAAAGTGGTCAGACCAGTGTTTGGCACTTACTGTGTCCTTTTTTCTTTGCAGTAATTACACTTTTTCTAAAATGACTTACTTATGAGTGACTTTGGACTTTTTCCCTACTAATCAACACTTAAAACATGAAATTTTGTCACTATTCAGTCTCTGAAAACATTTTCAAATGAAATTAAAAATTTGGTAGTAGTGGCAATTTCAATGTAATAAATTGCCAATAAGGATACTTAGATGCCTATTTCTATTTGCTATGTTAAAAAAAAAAATCAATCACATTTACCTGGGAGAAAGGAGAGGAATTTATTAGAAAAGAAGAAAGTGGAATTTATAGGGAATGCACACTTATTTTTTATATTTTTGTGGGTGTTATCTAAGCTTTTCTTATTACTTATTCCTTAATTTAATGAAGCACCCACATTACTTGACATATTATTTTAAAAGATACACCATCTGCCTAAATTTGACTTCATTCAGGGTCCAGAGCATAATGACGAGGCCTAATATATCTGGAATTAAAATTATAGGATGTGCATGCTCATTGATAGATGATGTCATTCATTTTTAGTGTTTACTCTCCTCTTATACTTACACCTACAATTTCAACAGGCCTTGAGCCTGTTGTAAAATATGTAGGTCAGTTATTTATAGAGTTTAAATAAAAAAAATCTTAGGCATTTAAACTTACTATTAAAGGAGAATCCAAGATGGCAGCATAGGTAAACACCTACACTGCTGCCCTGCACAGCAATTTCAAAACTACAACTAAAAGACAGAATCCACATCATCTAGAACCACAGGAAAGCTGGCTGAGTGGAAATTCTACAACAAGAAAGAAAGAGAGGGGCTCACAAAGACCCAGAGGAGAAGAAAAAAGCAGAGGTACGGTGACGCATGTGTGGAGAGAGCAGGTGCCAGAGAACCTGGCTGGCTTTCTCTGGCGGGAAGGAGACGGAGACTCTCAAGGACATTGAACCCCTTATCCTACGACACTAAATCCCAGATCCAGCCGAAACTCATACGGGGGGAGTTTGGACTGTGAAAAGGGAGAAGTGCATGGAAATTGAGGGGAGTCAGAAAAGATCAGAAGTCTGGGGATGCACACGGCACTGTGTGCAGAGGACCAACTGCTGATTGTGCAGCTGGCTTTCACGAGTGGGCGGGAGACAGACCCTCCCAACTGTGCCACCTCTAACTCCACTAAACCCCGGTTTGGGCGAAACCCTGGGGACCCAGCCTCATATGGCCCCGGAGCACAGGGGAGCTGGGAGGGTAGCCATTTAGAGGCACTGCGAGAGAGCTCGCGCACAGGGACCACTCCAGCCATTACCCAGTCACGTGAGACTCAGGGCCTGTGGAGGACAGGGCCGACTGGAAGACAAGGAGGTCCCTTAAGCCCTGAGACTCCACCCATCCCAAGCTCAACAGAGACGCTTTTGCAGTTTTGCAAGTCTGGTATCATAAGGCTGAATCCAACACAAAAGTTCTCCCAGCATAGTGAAAATGCCGAGACAAGGGAAGGGATCACAAACAAAAGAAATGGAGGAAAACAAACGACTAGATATAGAGTCCAAAACCACTGTTATAAGATTTTTCAAGAATATCTTAGAAAAGTTGGATAAAGTTAGTGAGACCCAAGAGGAGATGAAAAAGAACCAACTGGAGATGCAAAAGATTCAACTAGAGATGGAAAAGGACCAACTAGAGATGGAAAAGGACCAACTAGAAATTAAACATACCCTGACTGAAATAAAAAATATTATACAGAGACCTAACAGCAGACTAGAGGAAGGCAAGAATCAGGTCAAAAATTTGAAATATAAAGAAGCAGAAAATACTCAACTGGAAAAGCAAGAAGAGAAAAGAATCCAAAAATGTGAAGATAATGTAAGGAGCCTCTGGGACAGCTTCAAGTGTACCAACATCAGTATTGTGGGAGTGCCAGAAGAAGAGAGAGAGCAAGATACTGAAAACCTATTGAAATAAATAATGAATGAAAACTTCTCACATCTGGTGAAAGAAATAGACTTACAAGAACAGGAAGCACACAGAACCCCATAGAAAAGGAATCCAAAAAGGACTATACCAAGACACATCATAATTAAAATACGAAGAGCAAAAGACAGAGAGAATATTAAAAGCAGCAAGAGAAAAACAGTACATTACCTATAAGGGAGCACCCATACAACTGTCAGCTGATTTCTCAACAGAAACAATGCAGGCCAGATGGGAGTGGCAAGGAATATCCAAGATGATGTATAGCAAGAACCTACACCCAAGAATACTCTATCCAGCAAAGCTGTCATTCAGAATTGAAGGGCAGATAAGGAGCTTCACAGATAAGAAAACATGAAAGGCGTTCATCAACTCCAAACCAGTGTTGTATGAAGTGCTGAAAGGTACTCTTTTAGAAGAGGAAGAAGAAAAAGATAAAAGATAAAAAATCATGAACAACAAATACATATCTATCAACAAGTGAATCTAAAAATTACGTGAATTAAAAATTTGATCAACAGAATAAACAGGTGTATATAATAGAATCAGGAGCACAGAAAGGGAGTGGACTGATAATTTTCAGGGGGAAAGGGGTTAGAGGTGTACAGGGAGAGACTGGACAAAAATCATACACCTATGGATGAGGTCAACGGGAGGGACGTAAGGGTAGAGGGAGGGGTGTGAGTTGGGTGGAGGTGAGCTATGGAGGGGAAAAAAGAGAAACAAATGTAATAATCTGAATAAAAAATTTAATTAAAATAAAACTTACTTATAAAAGAAATTATAATATTTCTTTCATAAATGAAGATTAGAGATATCCTTGTTCTCAATAAGGCAGTACTTTATTATGCATCATTTAGAAAAGAAACGCCTACAAAAACTATTAAAGCATAACTTTCACTTAAACTCATTTTACTTAAGTTAATGAAAATGTACATGTACAAGTTTGTAGCCATGTTCTTCATGTGGATTTTATATTTTAACCCTTCTTTTAGCTTGTATGAGTTCATTATTTTCCTCTTTGATCTTAATGCAGTCAATTTTAAATGTTTTTGTTAAAGATACAGTTTAGTTGCTTAACAAGCGTATAGATAGCATTAAGCTATTATTGGCACCCAGAAGTTCTTATACTTGGACTTCATTGTAGATTTATTGCTTACCACCTCTAAGTAGTCATAAAATGTTTAATGCTTTCTTTTAAATCAATGATGTATTTTTAGTTTAATTTCATTTTTTTCAGGTAATATTTTCCAATATTACATTAAGGATATTTAATTACATTAATAAGTATTTAGGAATTTAAAAAATATACATGTTTGTTTAGACATATTTCATAAATACATTGATTAATAACAGATTGAGTTGTGGTTTTCATTTAGAAAAGTAATTTTATGTCATTCTGTAATGGTATCATGAGATACTGGAAAGTAAGTGGCTTTTGCTCTTTTAAGGTAAAGGAAAGCTATTACAAATTATTTCAGGCCTGAAGAAGGTAAAAGAAATGAAGTAAGTTATGTAATATTTTGATTAATTGGCATGGAGAATTCTTTTATCCATTTTAAAACATTTGTTGTAGATGCCCCCTAAAGTATTTAAGTTTATTTATTTATTATTTTTTTAGCAAAAAAGTTATTTCTTATTTTTATTTTTTATTGCATTTATTGGGGTGACATTAGTTAATCAAACTATTATAGGTTTTAGGTATACAGCACTCTCATACATAATTTGTATATTATAATTATTTTAAAAAGTTAATTAAATTTGTGCTTTAAAAGAATATTGACCTTTCCCCATGATTTTGAAATCCATTTAGGTCAGGTATATAAAAGTTAGTGGTATTTTAAGGTATTACCAACTCAATGGTGCCAGTCCCATGTGTTTATGACAGTTTTGCTTCATGTAATCACGCTGAGCTGAATACATTTGCTGTTCTAGAAATGGGAGAATTCAAATTTAATTCAGTCCCTACTTTCATGTAAATAATAGCTTCTTACAAATTCAGTCAATAAATGTAAGAGAAAATGTTTGAAAAAATTATTTAAACAAAGCTTAGACATATTAACGTCATCACTACTTCAGGAATCGTCATTTTGGTGTGAATAGCTACCACATGGACTACCTATGTGCAAAGGTGGGCATATCTGACTGGAAATTATAAATGAATGAAAGATATCTCAATACTCAGTAGCAGCATCTCAGTAGTTCAATAACTAGAAGTACATATTTCCTTACTTATTTTACTTATTAACTTTCTGGTTAGACATTTTGGGCTTTGTACTTTTAGGCCTGGGTACCAGGCCCTGTATTCCTAATTAATATATAGAGTCTTATTATGTTTTCAAGATACTACTCCTTTCTCTGTTGTATAAAGTTTAAATATCTTCTCTCTGTGTATAGCTTGCCATTTTATTATTGAATTGTGCTTTTTAAAAATGCTTTTAGGATAGTCAATTCATCATTGTTTTAATTTAAATTTTGGAGTTCATTTTTTTCAGGACATGGAATCTTGTTTAGGAATCCTCTTTTAATCTTAAATACAGAAACATATTCTATGTTTTCTTCTTTAAGTTTAAAAATTTAATTTATCTTCCAATCTAGCATATGTTTTTATGAATGGATGATGTAGGAATGTAATTATGTTTTTATGATATGGATAACCAATGAGCTAGGAGAACACACACAGTGTGTGTTCATACGCGGCCCACCCTCTGCTTGGTATTGACTTTCATACAATACAGGTCTGTTCCGTGATGTGCTCTGTCCTGGTTTGTTTAACAGTCTTTTACCTTAATTGTCAACTTATATTAAACCTTAGTATCTATATAACGGACTCCTCTATTTAATCTTCCCACCTGGTACATAGTTTCCTTTCAGTATTCATGTGTTTTAAATGTGCCCTGATTGTTGTTTTATTTTTATTTTTATATATTTCTTAGAATTCTATTAATTTATAATTGGGTACCAGGCCAGGGTCTGTGCCATATGTGGTCATGCTGTTATACCCTGAGGCCTTGGGTCTCCCTCATGACCACAGAGATTCACTACTTTCTTAAAGTCTCACCATTTACTTAAAGGTACTTACAGGGCTGATTAGACATCTGGACTCTTCCACCTGTGGGACAGACTCATGTAATATTTCCTTCTTCCTCCCTATATCTTTGGAAATTCAAATACTTTCTAATGCCCAGGCTTTTACAACATAAACCCATTTGTTTGGGGTGAAGTCATAATAATATGGTTTAACCTCCAAATCTTTAGTTATTCTTTAGCATCAAGGAAGGATATTTTTTCTAAACAAAGTTGTCACAAGCTTGTGGGTCATCTGATACTGGAGACTGAAATTATAATGGCAAATGCTATGCTTTCACATGTTACAACACAATTTACTATTATTTCTAGCATCTCCTATCTCCTGATTAGATTTTGGAAATCCATGTTTTTAAGGATCTACTTCTTAATGTCAAAGATGAAGAATTTCAGAAATTCACCATTTCCTCTGTCACCTGTTTTCTAGACACTCATGAGATGTCTATTTTATTATTGAGTTTATCCTATCCCAGTATTCAGAACTATGCCTGGCTCCAGGAGCCATTAAGTAAATACGTGTTAAAAAAGTAAAAAGGGATTGAGTGCTAATTACAGAACATCTGAATGTAAAAAATTAGACAGAATTGAAAATCGTTTCTCCTTTTCACCTCTAGAGGGAGAAAAAAAACCACCATGATAATTAATCCTATAAAATAAAAGCATAGTATGCAAATTGTCCCTTGATCCAGAGGTCATCAGGGAATTCTACTGAGGGAGGCCCTGGCAGGTGGCAGGAGGCAGGCAGCCGAGGGAAGGGAGGAAGTACCTGGCCAGCAGCCTCTAGAGACCCTACCAGTACATGAATTTTGTGCACTGCATCTCTAATCTGTGAGTGTGTGTGTGTGTGTGTGTGTGTGTGTGTGTGTGTGTATGCCTAATATGCAAAGTGTCCCCTTGGGAGTTCAACCAACCAGGAGTTTGTTTGCTTGCTATGTGTGCTGATTACCAGGGGGCGGCGGGGAGTAAAGGGAGGCTCCGGCCAGGAGCCAGGATCCTACCTGTGCATCAATTTCATGCACTGGCCTCTAGTTAAATTATGAATAACGATGTTGGCAATTTCCCAGTGATGTTAATGATAGGAAAACACACCTAACATAATTGTTGGTTTATTACTCTTGTGGAAGGTATACACTTAGAAACTGATGTTTTAATTTGTAAGGATGCCAGAGGGTTTAAACACTGACAGGTATGAAATATCTTCCATACAGGTTCAAAGGAATCTTAGTAAGCAGTGAATTTCATGAAAGGTAGTGGCAACTGTACCTTTATTTAGAATGCACTTATGAGGATCAACTAAAGCAAGAGTCTTTTCCGTGTTTGTGTGAAATTTGGTGATACTTTGGATTTGATAGTGATCACAATTATAATTGACCACAGTCATCTATGCCTTTGAATACTCTTTAAAGAGAAGTAATTTGTTATCTAATGCAGGTTTTTAAGTGGCTTCTTTATGCTCATTGTTGGTGAAATATTGGGGGAAAAATCAATGGTGAAATTGGCCATACTATCCACTGTCTCATCACCTGCCTTTAGTATTACACACTTGCTTAATGATTGCAGTCATGGCAAGAATGTCTGAAAATTCATATTGTGGAAACAGATATTTAACTCAAATTATGATGTTGAATTATCAAAGGATGTGGTAGGCAGCAAGATGGTTCCTCAGAGATGTCCACACTCTGATCTCCAGAACCTGTGAATATGTTCTCTTACTTGGCAGAGGGGACTTTGCAGTTGTGGTTAAAGGCAGGGGTCATGAATTTGGGAGATAATATGTATTACATGGCTGAGCCCAATATAATCATGTGAATCCTTAAAAATAGAGAGCTGTTCCAGTTTGTTCTCAGAAAGATATGTAATGATAGAAGAATAAAAAAGATAGGGATTCGAAAAGGGCTCCCTCCATCTGCCAGTCGTGGCTTTGAAAATCGAGGAAAGGGGCCAAGGACTGGAGTTGACTTTAAAAGCTGGACTGTCCTGCAGCCTATAGCTAGCAAGGACATGCAGACCTTATGGGAACTGAATTTGTACAACAACCTAAATGAGCAATTAAGCGGATTCTCCACTGGAACCTCTGCAGAGGATGCAACTACCAACATTTTGACTTTGTCTATTGAAACTGATGTTGAACTCCTGACCTACACGAACTTAAGGTTATAAAATTGCATTGCTTAACCCACTAAGTCTATTATAGCAATGATACAAAACTAACACACAGGAAACTGATGTTTTCCTTTTAAATGGACGTGGATGCAAAGAAGTATCAAATTTGTTAAAACAATGGGTCCTAAGAAAAACTGTCTTCTTATCTGAAAAGGAAAAGTGTTGGCTGACCCAAGTAATTGGAACTAAATAATCATTTCTTAGACTGTGGTTGCTGATGAATAATACTGACAAATTGTTAGCTGGCATGTAGAAGGACAAGAAGAAAATCAAAATCCCAGATTCAAATAAAATTTTATTTATACCTTTGAATTTTGCTGTGAAGTGACTTAATTTTACTCCTGGTTCCTTTTCTATCATAAAATAGCTGTATTTTCCTTCAAAAAAATGTTTAACATTTTAATTGCGACTTTGAACAGCAAACTGCTACTAGGTTTGCTTCATATTATTCCCTCAAGAAATGTGTCCTAGATGAACTTACATGTGCAAATTAAGTCCCCCCATAATTTTTATAAAAAAATCCTCACAGGACATTTTTTCTATTGATTGCTAAAGAGAGTGGGAGGGTGGGGGGAGGGGTAGAGAGAGAGAAACATTGATGTAAGAGAGACAGATCAGTTGGTTGCCTCCAGCATGTGCCCTACAGGAGGTAAGGAACCTGCAACTCAGGTCCGTGCCTTTGACTGGAAATCAAACCTGAGACCCTTCAGTCCATGGGCCCACACTCTAACCACTGAGCAAACTATCCAGAGAGCCCTCCTCCCAACCTCATCATCTTGTTCCTAAATATTCCTCTTGGAGATGTACTTCAGAGAAGTATATCACATATCCAACCCTGTGCTTATTTCTAACTTTCTCTTAGTGAAGACAGATCCAGTAAAAAGAAACATTACCTCTCTCATGACCGATTTCAGAGTTTATCGTTTTTCCCAGAATAAAATGAAAGGGAGAAATGAAAGTTCATGGGTTGACAAGGTCTTTGCCATCCCCCACCCCCTTTTTTTTAACCTGATAGTGATTAGCCATTTTTATACAAAAACATGTTAGTAAATATTTATGAATCTGTTCAGGATAGTCTTGTGATGTAGGGAACCTACCTCTTCATTATCAATAATAAGGAGAGAAGCAGATGGAAAATTGGACTGAAGGTATGCATATAAAACTGAACAGGAACCTGTAAAGGAATTCGTTCTGATTTTTTTAAACATATATTTTTATTGATTACAGAGAGGAATGTCAAGGGGAGAGAAAGAGATAGAAACATCAATGATGACTGAGAATCATTGATCGGCTGCCTCCTGCACACCCCACACTGGAGATCCATCCTCCAACCAGAGCATATGCCCTGATCAGGAATCAAACTGTGACCTCCTGGTTCATAGGTCAACAGTCAACCACTGAGCCATGCCAGTAGGCAGTTTTATCATTTACTAAATCATTCTCCTGGCAAAGAAAAAGCCCACATAGTATTTCAAATGAATTTACTATCTTATTCCAAATAGATTTACTATCGTATTCCAAATGATATGTAATTAACTTTTTTTTAAGAAAAAAATTATTAGAGTACTAATTCAAATCTTCGTTTCACTTTAGAAATGGGTGGAGGTAGAAGAGGGCATAGAGAGGATAAAAAGTGATGGGGAAAAAAGAATTGGTTTCAGAGCTGATAGGCCTGGTGAATTACAAACCATGTTTACTCTAGGTCGTACTACTTTAGCTCCTAACCAGAAATACTGTTGTAAATAGAATAAATAACTATTATTTAAGTCAAGAGTAAACTTTTTTTTTGTGTGTAAGATCAAGTATATAGATAAGTCGAATAATGATTATTCACTAACTCAGAATGGTTAAGGAAATACTATGACAGAACATGAGGAAGGAATTAGAGAATACAGGGTGGTTACATTTTAGGAAAGGGATTTATGTCTTAAAACACAGTTCAAAGCTTTTTTCCTACAGGAATGAATGTAAAAACAAGTTGAAGTACATTACAAGAATTGTACTGTATTACTTTTTCAAGTACGGTTTTAAAGCACAATAAATGACTATAGTAAAATCTGTTTTTAAGAATGCTTTAAAAATGCGAAGTCTCTGTACTAAGGTGTTTTCTATCACTATCAGTCACTTCCCAAATATAAACAAATATTTTCTATTTTGCACAAATGATAGCTTTGTTAGGAGTGCATTACAGTGGCTGTGATTTTCAAACCAGGATGTTAGAACATTCTAAATTTAATAATAAAAGTAAAAGTGATAGCAAAATAATCCCTAAACTAGGGGCATGGGTTCCCATTCATGTAAACAATTATATGGTTCAGTGGTCAGCAAATTGCGGCTCGTGAGCCACGGTTTGCCGTTCTGTTGACTAATGAATTTGCTGACCACTAGTATAGTTCATAGGATATTGACAAAAAACAAAAACAAAACAAAACAAAACACGACAGTATTTCCGGTTAAGAACTACAGTGGTACCACCTAGAGTAAACATGGTTTATAATTCACCAGGCCTACCAGCTCTGACACCAATTCCTTTTTCCCTATCACCTTTTATCCTCTCTATGTCCTCTTCTACCACCACCCACTCCTCTCCACCCTCACAATCACCATAGTGTTGTGCATGTCCATAGTCCATGAGTTCTCTCTTTTTTTTTCCTTTTTTTTTTCTCAATCCCTCTACCCGTATCCCCACCACCAAGCTGTCTGACTGCTCTCTATCTATGAATTTGTCTCTATTTTGTTTGGTAGTTCAGTGTGTTCATTAAATTCCACATATGAGTGAAATCATGTGGTACTTGTCTTTTTCTGAGTGGCTTATTTCATTTAGCATAATATTTTCAGGGCCCATCTATGTTGTTGCTAAGGGTAAATTTTTTTTCCTTTTTATGGCAGAATAGTGTTCCACTGTGTAAGGGTACCATAGCTCTTTTATCCACCCATCCACCGATGGACCTTTGGGCTGTTTCTAGATCTTGGTTATCATAAATAACACTTCAATGAACATAGGGGTACATATATTCTTTTGAATTAGTATTTTAGGTTTCTTTGGATAAATTTCCAGAAGAGGAATCCTTGGGTCATAATGCAGTTCCATTTTTAGTTTTTTAAAATCTGTACCCGATGCTGATTTGTAGAGAGAGTGGAAGAGAGGGAAACAAAGATAAATATCGAAGTGGGGGAAATACATCAGTCAGTTGCCTCTTGCATATGCCCCGACCAGAGCTCAGGCTGGGAAGGAGCCTGCAAAGGGGATGGGTCAGAGCCTGCCCCTGATGGGAATCAAACTTGGGACCCTTCAATCCACAGGTCAATGCTCTATGCACTGGGCCAAACCAGCTAGGGCTATTTTTAATTTTTTGAAGTAACTCCATACTGCTTTCTAGTAACTGTACCAATTTGCATTCCCACCAACAACACACAAGGGTTTCTTTTTCTCCACATCCTCACCAATACTTGTTTTTTGTCTTTTATAGTCTAACTAGATCTGTTATGATCTAGAAAGTTACAGTTAGTATGTTATCTCTACTTTGGTGTGAAATTACACAATTAAAATATTATGAGAATGACAATATATAGTTAACTGTATCAATGTGATAGCTAAATTAAGAGAAATAATAGACTATAAGCAATCCTGGTAAGCTTTATTATGACTTAGAAGTGGTTAAGAATGTAGGTTGAGCCTGCTTGCCTGGTACTGGCTACTTAATATGAAACATTTTTGTACCCCAGTTTTCTCATGTGTAAAATGGGGATTTTAATTACATTTACTTAGCTTTGTCGTGAGCATTAAATGTGTTAAAATGTCAAGTACTTAAAATATTGCCTGGCATGTGATAAATGCTCAATAAAAGCTTGCTCTTATTATTTTAGTTTCTAATTACAAATATTTTCAAGCATAGACACAATAGAATAGCTTATATAATGAATTCTTTTTAAAAATAATTAACTGCCATGTCTGTCACCACGGTGCTAGAATTATACAAATTGCTAGTTTATGTTATTTTGTTATTTTTAAAATAGATTTCTTTATTGATTTCAGAGAGGAAGGAAAAAGGAGAGAGAGAGAGAAATATCAGAGAATCACTGATTGGCTACTCCTGCATGCCTCCTGCTGGGGATCTAGGCATGTGCCCTTGACCAGAATCGAACCCAAGACCCTTCAGTCCGATGCTCTATCCACTGAGCCAAGCCCACCAGGGCCAAACTGCTAGTTTTTAAATGTCTTCGTTTTTATCTCTTAGCTTTTTTTCTGAATATTTTGTAGCTTCTCATTTCATCCCTACATGCTCCAATTTGCATTATCTTAAAAATAAAGAATATGCGCTTTAAAAAAATAACCATGTCATCTCACTTAACAAAATTAAAATAAATCCTTGGTTGTTACTAATAATCCGACCTCAATTAGATTTTTCCAATTTTCTTTAAAAATATATTTTTGTAGTTATGTGTTTTCATCAGAACTCAAACAAATTTTATATATTGCATTTGTTTAATGTCTCCTAGGCCTCTCTTCTTTCTCTCATTTTAAGGTCAGGTATTTTAAGGTATAGTTTACATTTGGTAAATTTTGCTTCTTTTAGGTATACAATCCTATATGGTTATGTAATCACTGCCATAATCAAGAAGTTCCCTCATGCTGTATTCTTTCCTCATTACTCTAAGTTCTTGCAGCAATTGATTCTTTTTTACTCTTTCTCTAGTTTTCCCTTTTCCAGAATATCATGTGGAATATCATGCAGTATATAGCCTTTTCAGTCAAGCTTCTACCACTTAGCATAATTATTTGACATTTGCCATATTCTTTCCATATTCAAAGTTTGTTCCATTTTCATTGCTAATCATTTTTTTACCATGTGGATGTTGCCATAATCTGTTTATCCAATCAACCTGATCAACATTTGTAATGTTTTGTCATTTGGGTTGTTTTGGGTGCTTATGAAGAAATCTGATATAAACATTTGCATAAAGGATTTTGTATAGATATATGTTTGTTTGTTTGTTTTTTTGTAAATACCCAGTAGTATTTTTTGAGATTGCTGAGTCATGTGGTAAGAATATGTTTAGCATCATAAAAGACAGCAAACTGTTTTCTAGAGTGGTTTCACCATTTTGCATATGAGAATTCTAGTTTCTCCATATTCTTGCCAGCATTCCCCCAACCCCTCACCCAGGATTTTAAAAATTATTATCTAATCATTCAAAAAGGTATAGAGTGGAATCTCATTGTTGCTTTAATTTGCATATCCTAATTACCGATGACCTTGAGAATCTTGAAATGAGCTTGTTTTTCTTACCCCTCTTTTAGTCAAGACCAGTCTTTCTACCACACATTTTGTTTTTCTATTCCATTGACTGGTTGAGGAAACTGAAAATATTGTCATATTTTTTTTTCATTTTGTTGTTTAAGTTGGTCCTGATTCTTTCATCATTTCTATAAGCTGGAAAATAGCATCAGGGGCACATACTGTACAGTCTGATTGACATTGGGTTCAGATGCTGGCAGTGTTATCCCTCCATTGTAAAGTTGTCAATCAAATTTTCAGCTGATGGTTTTATCCCTTTACCTTTTCTTGAATCAGTTATTTTGTTAGGTGTTATGAAATAGTTATATTTTATACTTTGTTTTTTATCTGTATTTATCAGTTGGATACTTTGTATAAAGAACAACCTTTTCTCACTTACTACCTGGTTACCCTAAAGTAGAGTTTTTGCAGATAAATAGGAATCACTAACTTTGAGAATAAGGAATTAATTTTCTTGAAATTTTCAGTGATAATGGGTGGTGGGAATATATATTTTTCTTTATTTTATTATTGTCTTACTTTTTGAGTATCATTATGAATTCATGTTTTTTATATATTCAGTGTGTTTCAATGGTCCCTGTTTACTTCAAGTTCAGGTTATATTAATAAAATGAAAAAGCAAAAAAGCATTAGGACTACATAGATCTTCATATGTATTTGGACCTAGTTTTTGGACATTTTTTTTCTGGTTCATTGGTTGTGTGTATGCATGTACCATTTTCACATTCATAAAATTATCTAGTTTCAGAAAAAGAAAAATAGCCTGGGAATAATTCATGGGGATTGATATAAAATTAAGAAGAATTGAAATTTTATGACAATGTGTGTTCTTATTCAAGAACATATTATTACTTTCTATTTTTGAAGTCTATATTTTGATCTTTTAGAGTATTTAAATATTTTTCTTGTGTATGTTTTTCACATTTTAAGTTGTTTATCTTTTTGTTGCTGTTAAAAGTCATGTCTTATTTCATTAGATTTTAAAATACATTTTAAGTGTATTTTTGTATGTATGAAATCAATTACTTTCTGTATCTTAATTTATAGAATTGTTATTTTTATGGTATCTCTTAGTTTGCAGTAGTTTTCCTATTGATTTTCTCGGTTTTTGACATATTTATTTACAATGAGACATAATCCACCCTCTTCTAATTCTCATGTCTCCAATTGTTCTGTTTTAAATGTGTTGGATAACACGGCCAAGACTATGTTAAATAAGTTGCAGTGACAATAGTGAACATACATTTCTTATTTCTAAGTTTACTACCCATGTGTCTGACCTTTTCCGATCAGGTAAGGCTTGGCTGTTATTGTGACAATAATATAATACATAAAGAATGGAGGCAGGAAACTGGTTTAATATACGGTACTCTGTTTTAGAGCTGGTCGGCAACTACAAATGGCATTTGATGAGAAACGTTATTGGTGATGTGATTTTGCCCCATTGAACCTGTGGTGTAGCCATGGATGTATTTGCGTAGTTGGGAAAACTTGGATAATCAGGCTCTACTCTGTGCTGGCTGCACCTGCCTCTCACCCCAACTGGACCCCTACTCTGTCAGGCAGCATGTCCAAACATACATTATGGGGTGGGGGTCAGTCCTCATTTTCCCCTCCTACATTGTGTTTTTCTTTTTTTCTAATGAAAGAAACTCAGAAAATAGTGTATTTATATACATTTGTGACCTAGGACTCATTAAACAAACAAACAAACAAAAAACATCATCCCTAGCCGATTTGGCTCAGTGGACAGAGTATTGGCCTGTGGACTGAAGGGTCCTGGGTTCCATTCAGGTCAAGGGCATGCACCTTAGTTGCAGGATCGACACCCAAGCAACCAATTGATATGTCTAAAAACACCAATGTTTCTCTCTCTCTGTCTCTCTGCCTTCCCTTCCACTCTCTCTAAAAATCATTGGAAAAATATCCTTGGGTGAGGATTAACAAGAAACCCCAAACAAAATAAGAAACAAAATTATCAGTTTTAGAGGGAAAAAGACCCCTAGTGGAACATGAAACTCCTGATGCGATGGTCAGCCCCTTCCCATCCTATGCACTCAGGTTCTCACTCCCTGTCTGCATAGGATGCTGAGACCCGTAGCTCTCTGCGCAGCACTGTGGTCTCTGCTACTCTGCTGTGTAGTAAATCTTTAAATACTAGCAAACTGTCAAGGGTGTAGCATTCTTTTGATTATTTTCTGTCTAGAATGTCACCTAAAATCCTGGCCACCGTTCTTATTTATTGTTGTCAGTCCTGTGGTCAGATGTGTTGCATTTTGAGTCTGGCTCACTGCTTCTTATTAACCTATTCCGCCTCTGGCAAGTTCCCTAGTTTTTAACTGCATAACAGTGTGTTTTGCCATATTTTCACTAGTTGTAGTTTTATTTCCTTTTTTTTTTTTGTATTTTAAGTTTGAAAGTTCACTTGGACAAGCCTGCATTATCTTGTTCATTACCTTTTATATTTAACTTCCCACCACTAAATTATTGTGAGAGCTGATACGTATCTTTGGCGATAGTTGCATTTATTTTAGCATTTTTATGTTTATTTGTATTGTAACATATATATTGAGTTCCTGTTGTTCTCAATTACCTTGCAATTAAATGAAACCTTTGATGTTGATAACCCTTCCTAGAAATTGATGTAAGTATAGCCTCTTATGTAATGGACAAATTTTTTTTTCTAATAGGTTTATGAACTCTATGCAATAAATAGTTGTACAGAAAACATACCAAGGAAAAAGTCAGGTAACTATCGTGAAGGGAAATGAGATAGAAAGCACCATTCATTCAATAAATATTTAGATTTTTCCTGTACTTAGGTAATACTGAATATATAAGACTTGAAGGATCTTGGGGCAGCAG
>JAAGEH010000041.1:19626493-19777437 GCA_011751065.1 Lasiurus cinereus | reverse complement strand
TCATCACAATACCTGTTGGCTTATAAATTAGAAGTGCATGTTTTGTTTCCTATTTCTTATTTTTATATAATAAGTACAATGATCTGAATTATTCTTATTATTGTATATATTTTTTCCTTACCGAAGTTCATTAACCGCCATTACCATTTAGAAGTTAGGAGCCATATTATTGGGAAGAACTCCCCTACCATACACACAAGATACCAGTTTACTCCTAGGAGTATCAGGAGTAGAAATCGAGCAATGCCTATTGAAACTTAAATCAAATTGACAAAGTAAACTATCTCAGTGAGCTGCTGGTGTCTTCTAATCTCTCTCTAGGAATTTGAAAATGGATCCCGGCAAGAACAAAATTGTAATTAGTCTTCAAATTTAATTAGAAAGCAAACCTTAGAATTTTCTCTTGTAGGTATACACAATCAAAGTAAGTATTTTCATTGTAGATGACACTTTGCTTTCTCTAGGATGTCTGAGTATTTAACTCTCCACATACTGACTCCACCCCCTCATCAGTTGTTATTATCTACTAGAGCAGTGGTTAGGTAACTCATTAGTCAACAGAGCGGAAAACTGTAGCTCATGAGCCATATGTGGCTCACGAGCCAAAGTTTGCTGACCACTGTACTAGAGGCCACGGTTTGCCGACCACTGTACTAGAGGCTTATACCTGGGTTACAGGTTTGATCCCCACCTCTGCTAGCCTCATCCCCCCTAACTGCTTTCCCCTGCTGGTTTGTTCCCCCCACCCCCAACTGCCCTCCACCTTCACTCTGGGCACCCCCAACTGCCCCTCCCCTGCAAGCCTGATCCCCCCCAACTGCCCTCCCCTGCCAAACCAGTCACCACTAATTGCCCTCCCCTGCCAGCCTCATTGCTCCTTGCTGTTTTCCCCTGCTGGTCTGGTACCCCCCAACTGCCATCCCCTGCAGGCCTGGTCACCCCTAACTGCCCTGTTCTGCAGGCTTGGACCCTAAAAGCTGCCATCTCCTGTTGACCATCTTGTGGCAGCCATCTTGTGTCCACATGGGGGCATCTATCTTTGAACACATGGGGGCAGCCATCTTGTGTGTTGGAGTGACAGTCAATTTGCATATTATTATTTTATTAGATAGGATAGAGACCTAGTGCATGGGTGGGGGTTGGCTGGTTTGTCTTGAAGGGTGTCCCAGATCAGGGTGGAGGTTCCCTTGGAGCATGGGGCAGCCAGGTCAAGGGGCCTGTAGTGGCTTGCCATGCTCCCCGGTGACCAAGCAGAGGCCCTAGTATCTGGGATTTATCTTCTGTACTTGAAACTTTGTAGCCTTGAGTGGAGGGCAGGATAGGCCAAGGTATGGGAACCTTGACTTCCTCCATCATCATGGGCAGCTCCAGCTCCATGACCACCTCCATCCTAGTTGGGTTAATTTGCATATTCACTCCTGATTGGCTGGTGGATGTGGCTGGTGGGTGTAATGGAGGTACGGTCAATTTGCATGTTTCTATTTATTAGAGAGGATACATGTTCTTATAGAAAGAGTTTCATTTTAGTGATTCTTTCTTTTGATATTGACTAACTTTTTAATGTTATTTCCTTTTTTCCTTCAATATGGTCATTAGGCCTGGTTTTAATATGTTTCTTTTCTGGAATAGAAAGTTAAATCATCTGTCTTGCTCCCTCTTTCACTCTTTTCTGCTCTCTCTCAAAAGAATGTGAATCAATATTTGCTCTTTGCAGTAGTACCAGATGAGCAATTGATCATGTACATGGGGTAATTTCTTTCTGTGTGAGAGAGGCTCTTTTTAGATTGGACTTTTTAAATAGTTTAATCTGTTCTGATCTTCCAAGTTCAAAAAATTACATCAAAAGTATACACACACACACACAAACCCTGCCAACTCATACACACAAACACAAACTCTTGCTTTTATAATTAAAAAAACCTATTTTTGAGAGAATCCAAGATGGCGGCATAGGTAAACACCTACACTGCTGCCTCGCACAACAATTTCAAAACTACAACTAAAAGACAGAATGGACATCATCCAGAACCACAGGAAAGCTGGCTGAGTGGAAGTTCTACAGCTAGAAGGAAAGAGAGGGGCTCACGGAGACTCAGAGGAGCTGCAAAAAGCTGAGGTACAGAGACGCGCACGAGGAGAGAGCGGGTGCCGGAGTACCTGGCTGGCTTTCTCTGGCGGGAGGGAAACGGAGACTCTCAACGGCATTGAACCCCTTATCTTACAACACTAAACCCCAGATCCAGCCGAAACTCATACAAGGTGAGTTTGGACTGTGAAAAGGGAGAAGTGCCAGAAATTTAGGGGAGTCGCAAAAGATCAGAGGGCTGGTGGCGGCGCGCACGGCACTGCGCGCAGGACAGATTGCTGATTGTGCCGCTGACTTTCTCGAGTGGGCGGGTGACAGACCCTCCCAACTGTGCCACTTCTGACTCCACTAAGCCCCTGTTTCGGGTGAAACCCTGGGGACCTAGACTCGTGTGGTCCTGGCGCGCAGGGGAGCTGGAAAGGCAGCGGTCTAGAAGCACTGAGGGCGATCCGGCACAAGAACTGCTCCAGCGATTACCCAGTCACGTGAAACTCAGGGGCCGTGGAGGGCGGGGCTGACTAGAAGGCAAGGCAGTCCCTTAAGCCCTGAGACTCCACCCATCTCAGGCTCAACAGAGGCTTTTTCGGTTTTGCAAGTCTGGCATTATAAGGCTGAATTCAACACAGAAGTTTCCCCGACATAGTGAAAATGCCGAGATAAGGGAAGAGATCACAAACAAAAGAAATGGACAAAAAAAAAAAATGACTGGATATAGAGTTCAAAACCACGCTTATGAGGTTTTTCAAGAATATGCTAGAAAAGGTGGATACATTTATCAAGTCCCAAGAGGAGATGAAAAAGGACCAACTAGAGATGCAAAAGAGCCAATTAGAGATGGTAAAGGTCCAACT
Organism: Lasiurus cinereus; assembly: GCA_011751065.1. NCBI lineage: Eukaryota > Metazoa > Chordata > Mammalia > Chiroptera > Vespertilionidae > Lasiurus > Lasiurus cinereus. Next base: position 19,774,500 of record JAAGEH010000041.1, on the reverse strand, counting down.
AAAGATGAAAAAGGACCAACTAAAAATTAAACATTCACTGACTGAAATAAAAAATATTATACAGAGTCCTAACAGCAGACTAGAGAAAGGCAAGAATCAAGTCAAAAATTTGAAATATAAAGAAGCAGAAAACACTCAACTGGAAAAGCAAGAAGAGAAAAGAATCCAAAAATCTGAAGATAATGTAAGGAGCCTCTGGGACAGCTTCAAACGTACCAACATCAGAATTGTGGGGGTGTCAGAAGAGAGAGAGCAAGATACTGAAAACCTATTTAAAGAAATAATGACTGAAAACTTCCCACATCTGGTGAAAGAAATAGACTTACACGTCCAGGAAGCACACAGAACCCCATATAAAAGGAATCCAAAGAGGACCACACCAAGACACATCATAATTAAAATACCAAGAGCAAAAGACAAAGAGAGAATATTAAAAGCAGCAAGAGAAAAACAGTTCATTACCTACAGGGGAGCACCCATACGACTGTCAGCTGATTTCTCAACAGAAACGATGCAGGCCAGGTGGGACTGGCAAGAAATATTCAACGTGATGAATAGCAAGAACCTACAACCAAGAATAATCTATCCAGCAAAGCTATCATTCAGAATTGAAGGGCAGATAAAGAGCTTCACAGAGAAGAAAAAGCTAAAGGAGTTCATCAACTCCAAACCAGTATTATATGAAATGCTGAAAGGTACTCTTTAAGAAGAGGAAGAGGAAAAAGATTAAAGTCAAAAAATTATGAACAACAAATACGTATCTATCAACAAGTGAATCTAAAAATTAAGTGAATTAAAAATTTGATCAACAGAATAAACTGGTGAGTATACTAGAATCAGGAGCATTGAAAGGGAGTGGACTGATCATTCTCAGGGGGGAAGGGGTGAGAGGTATACAGGGAGAGACTGGACAAAAATCATACACCTATGGATGAGGTCAACGGGAGGGAGGGAAGGCTGGGAGCTGGGTGGAGGGGTGCTATGGAGGGGAAAAAAGAAAAACAAATGTAATAATCTGAATAATAAAGATTTAATTAAAATTTAAAAAAATAAAAATAAAAAACCTTTTTTGTTTTTAAACAAAAAAAGGACTTTATTAGTTTGATTAACCGCAAAGACCAAGGGTTGTATAGTTTTAGACATAGCTGAAAACTGGCCTCTTTCTCTACCTCTGAGGCTTTTTTCTTCTCTGTTACTTTATTCTCAGGTTCTATATCCTTTCTTTGCTCACACTTGGCAGCTTCAGGGGAAGGAAAATGTCTCTTTTCTAAAATCTCTCACAACATCACAGCCAATCTCATTGACTCTGATTGCTGTTGGCTGGGTCACCTGTTATTTGGGAACTCACTGTGGCTCCCAGGTGGTGATGCTCTAATTGGCCAGGTTTGGTCATAGGTCATGGAAGTGGCCTAAGCCTACTCTGAACCATAATGACTGGAGGTGATGGAGCAGAATTCCCCAGGCACAATTACAGGGAGAGGAGAAACCATGGTGCCCATTTCTCTTCTTTTTGTTAGAATACATGGATCTTTTCTTAAATGTGTAAATATTACTTGGGGTCCCAATCTTTCACTTGAGGCTTCTTCGGCATTTAATGTCTCAGGGGTGGATACAGGAGTTGATTTGAGTTATCAAGGGAGCCAGATATAGCTCTTGAGATCTTGGGGAAACTTTTAGGCCTAATGACTGATTGTTGGGGGAATGGTGAGGAACATAATACTGCTAGAAGGTCGTGTTTTTCCTGAAGGGATACACAGCTTGAGCTCTGGAAAGATATGCTAATTTCTGTATGGTTCTAAATAAAAAGTCCATAACTGATGTAGCAAAAATGAGATAATGAAAACACCTAGATGACCCTGATTCTACATCCTACTCATTTTTCTATCTACACAAAGTCCTCTTCTCTGATTTGCAAAAAGATTGATGCCTAAAGGATCTTGTTTTTTCATGGGTAATTTCAGTTTTGTGTTTAGCCCAGCAGGTATTTATTTAGTTCTTAAAAAACATGTTTAGAATATAAAGATATGGAGAAGCCAAATAAAATCTCCTTAAAGGGAGATTATGGCCCATCTGGGCAAAGGAAATAAACACAAGAGTGGTTTGACATGATGGAATTATACTTTTTCACCTGTGTAAAACTTTTATTGAGACATTCTAATTCTAGTTTGATTTCAGTGCATTGGAACTTTCCCAAATTCATTTTCTTCTCTACCGTGCTTTGATATCATGGCTAAATGTCTCTGATGAACACTCACTAGCACTTCAATCCCATTACCACCTTTTTATTATGTTTTACTGACTAGACTAATATAGCCTTTCACTGACTGTCTGTTGAACCTAGGGTATTTGCTATAAACGTAGAACATAATGCACACAGCTGGGATGCTAGTGTAGAACATGAGCAGTCCCCAGTTAATATGTAACTAACTATCTGTCCACATTGGAATTTGCTCACCTTCAGAATTCCTAAGTACAGCATCTTGCTCTGATGACAGCCTTCTTTATTTGCAGTTCTGGCAGTGCATGTTACTCCCATTGTATAAGCTTTCCTCCCTCAAGACATAACTCAAGGTTGTTTATCTTCCTACCCTGTGACCCTGCTCTTGGTTTTTCTTTTCTTGCTTTTTCCTTAATGACCCTCTCTCAGGCAATTTGGCTGAATTGCTGACTCACCATCTTCCTCATGTTCATTACCTCCTCTGTATGCATACCTCACCTCTACAGCACAATTCCAACATGACTTTGTTTCATGTACCAACGTGACAAGCATTTCTGAAGACATCTCATACAGCGATGCAGGTTGGTTACACCACAAATCCCCAGTCATCAACTCCAGCTGAGCCCTAGGGCTGTCTTTCTTTTCTGTATTTATTTATTTGTTTGTTTGTTTGTTTGTTTACTTACTTACTTATTCATTCTGAGACCTAAATGCTTCATATTAAAATTATTTTTAAAAATTTTATTTTATTGTGGTAAGAATACAAAATGAGGTATAGCCTCTTAAATTTTTAAGTATACATTTATTGACTATAAGGACAATATTATACAACAGATATGTAGAGATTATTCATCTTGCCTAACTGAAACTTTTTTCCATTGATTATTAACTCACCATTTCCCTCCTCCCTCTTCCCAGCACCTGACAACCACCATTCCACTCTTTGCTTCTATGAATCTATGTTGCCACATATTTCAGAATTTTCTTCTTTTGAAAGAATGAACAGTATTCCATCGTGTATATGTGACATTATCTTTCCTTATTTGTGATCCATGGCCACTTAGGTTGTTTCTACTCTTGCCTGTTGTGTACAATACTATAATGCACACAGGAGTGCTACCAGGTCTTTGAGATCCTGTTTTCAATTTTTTGGGATAAATACCCAAAAGTGTATTTCTGGATGTGATGTGATGTTTCATTGTAGTTTTACTTTGCATTTCTTTAATGGTTAGTAATGTTAATTACTTTTCCTATACCTGTTGGCTATAGGAAAAGCTATAGAAAAAGTTCTGAATAGAAATGTCTAATTTGAAGACATTTCTATTCAGGACTTTAACCCATTTTTAAATCTGGTTATTTTTTTTAATTGAGTTGTAGGAGTTTTTTAAAATATATTTTAGATTCAACCCCTTATCAAACATGTGGTTTGGAAATACTTTTTTCCCATTTTGTAGGCTGTCTATTCTATTGATTGTTTGCTCTTTGCAAAAGCTTCTCAATTTGTTTTAATTCCATGAGATAATTTGAAACAGTGTGATTTTTTAAAAAAATTACCTTCTGACTTGATATATACACCTTTAAAGTCCAATAATTAATGAGAGGTAGAAAGTGCTCCAAAAGAGAAGGCCAATCAAATAAAGGGCTAATAAAAATACTCTTGGGATTGACCCATGACTTAGGAGTGTATTTTTAAATTGATTTGAGTAAAACACCTTTTTGATAATAAAGTTAGGAAGATGGAGAGCCTTCTGAGTTTTATATAGTCTCAGTTGTTTATTTTTGTTTTTGTTGCTCATATTTTTGGTGTCACAACTATGAAATCCTTGCCAAGATCAATATGATGAAGCTTTTCCTTTATATTTTCATCTAGGAGTTTTACAGTTTCAAGTGTTAAATTTAAGTCTTTAACCCACGTTTCTCATTTTTTAAATTTATTCTTTATCATTTCCCATGGCATTTCCCCCATTCCCTCCACACTCCCACTCCACTAGTGTTCTCCATCTTGTCAGATACCTTCAAGTTTAAAGTAGGAATATAGCACAGGGATTCAGAGATTAAGAGCAAGGACTCACTATCAAGACCAGCAGTTCTCAAACTGTGGGTTGCTACCCCTTTGGGGGTCAAACGACCCTTTCACACTTATTTCCGATGGTCTTAGGAACTGAGCCACTGCTCCTCTATCCATCTCCAGGTGGGTCTGCCTACATGCAGATATTGCCCACATAGGAGTATCCGGCGTGATGACATTGCACTAACTCCATCACATACACCCCATACAAATACAGGTATATGTGACAGAGTTGGCACCATAATGTACTTATGCGGACCAGTTATACATTGAAAGAGCAGCTACTGTGCAGAGAGCAGCAACTGTGTAGAAGCAGCTGCTCCATTGAAAGCAGCAGTACTGGAGGTAAAATGACACTTCATGAATTATAATTACTGGGTAAATGTAAAATCAAGTACTGTAAAATCATCAACTACTGCAAAAAAAAATCTGTACTATGGGAACTTCATCTGGATACTGATCATTCTTTTTAGATTCAGCTATGGTTGATGTGAATACTACCCCCTTGTGATAGTAACAGGTATGTAAAAACAACAATACAGAGAATGGTAAATCATAGGAAATTTTAATTAACTGTATTGACTGAAATATGCCATGTATCATCTTTTGTATTATTAAAGCTATTGTTATATATTATTTTCATTAGCAAACCATCCCATGACAATGGATCGTGTAGAGAGGAACATTAAGAAAAGAAAATATAGTGAGAATTTTTTAGAATATGGTTTACCTAAATAATTACAGCAGGAATTGAGAAATGACAATGTGTTATTTGTTGTGAAGTTTTATCAGCCAAATCTATGAAGCCAAACAAACTAAAACACCATTTTGATAGCAAGTATCCAAGCTTTGCCAGCAAGGACACCAACTATTTTAGAAGCAAAGCTGATGGACTCAAGGAAACCTGACCTGACACTGGTGGCAGGTACCACAAACAAAATGTAGTAGCTATTGAAGTTTCATATTCGGTGGCACTCAGAATCGCCAGAGCTATGAAGCCTCACACCATTGCTGAGGATTTACTGTTGCCAGTGGCCAAAGACATTGTTCGAGTTATGATCAGAGCCGAATTTGTTACAAAATTGAGTGCAATTTCTTTATCTAACGACATTGTCTGCAGAAGAATAGATGACATGTGTGCTGATATTCTTGACCAGGTAATTCAGGAAATTAAATCTGCTCCATTTCAAATATTTAGTATCCAGCTTAATGAATATAATGTTGCACATTGTTCACAGTTACTGGTTTACGTGATGTATATTAATGATGGTGACTTTAAAGATGAGTTTCTTTTTTGCAAACCTCTTGAAATGACAACTACTGCACATGATGTATTTGACACAATTGGTTCATTTCTGAAAGAGTATAAGATCTCTTGGGAAAAGGTTTGTGGTGTTTGCACAGATGGTACTTCAGCTGTGCTAGGATGTCAGTCTGGATTTCAATGTTTGGTACTGAATGAGTCACCAAAAGTCATTGGAATTCACTATGTGATTCATTGGCAAATATTAGCAATGAAGACACTGCCTCAAGAATTACAAGAAGTAATGAAGCCAAGACCAGTTTAGCTCAGTGGATAGAGCGTTGGCTTGTGGACTAAAAGGTCCCAGGTTCGATTCCAGTCGGGGGCATGTACCTTGCTTGCAGGCACATCTCCACTGTGGGGCGTGCAGGAGGCAGCTGATCGATGTCTCTCTCTCATCGATGTTTCTGACTTTCTATCTCTCTCCCTTCCTTTCTGTAAAAAATCAATAAAATATATTAAAAAAAAGAAGTAATGAAAAGCGTCATAAGTTCCATCAATTTTGTAAAGGTGAGCACTTTAAACAGTCAGCTGTTTTTGCAACCATGCAATGAGTTTGATGCAACAAACAATGCTCTACTGTTTCACACTGAAGTGAGGTGGTTGTCGAGAGGAAATGTTTTAAAACGTGATTTTGAGCTTCGTTATGAACTCAAAACATTTTTTAGTCAGAAAGCAAGACCGCAGTTCAAAGCACTTTTCAGCAATAAAAGTGAACTGCAGAAAAAAATAGCTTACTTGGGTGACATCTTTGCCATCTTGAATGAGTTAAATTTATCACTGCAAGGACCAAATGCAGCATGCCTTTTTTTTCTGAAAAGATCTGATCATTGCAAATGAAACTTCAGCTTTGGCAAAAAAAAAAAAATATATATATATATATATATATATATATATATATGAAAATAAAATTTACACGTTATCTACCTTATCTGCTTTCTTTGAGGAACATGACATTGAGCCAGATGAAAGGATTACGATGATAATTTCTGTGAAAGAACACTTGCACATGCTTGCAGATTAAATTTTATTGTACTTTCCAAATCTATCTGATACCCCATTTGCACTTGCCAGAAGCCCATTCACTGTCAAAGTTGAAGATATTTCTGAGACAGCACAAGAGGAGTTCATTGAACTTATTAATAGTGATGCAGTGAGAACTGATTTCTCTACGATGCGAGTTACAAAATTCTGGATCAAGTGTTTGCAGTCATATCCTGTTCTGAGACTGTGTTGCACCTTCTTCCATTTCCACCAACATATCTTTGTGAAACAGGGTTTTCCAGCTTGTTGGTTATCAAGTCTAAATACAGAACTAGACTTGTTGTGGAAGATGATCTTTGTTATGCTCTTGCAAAGATTGCCTCAAGAATTTCTGATCTGGTGAGAAAGAAAAAATCTCTACCCTTCTCTCTGACGTTGGCTTTTTATGCATACTGTCGCAAAATGTAGCAATGTAGTTTACTGTTGTGATATTAAGACTGTTACCCATGCTACACCATGCTTCAAGACAAAATTTCATTTATTTGTAATTAGAAATAAATATTTCACAATATATAATTACATATTGTTTTTGTGATTAATAACTATGCTTTAATTATGTTCAGTTTGTAACAATGAAAATACATCCTGCATATGAGATATTTATATTATGATTCATAACAGTAGCAAAATTACAGTTATGAAGTAACAATGAAAATAATTTTATGGTTGGAGTCCACAACATGAGGAACTGTATTAAAGGGTCGCAGCATTAGGAAGCTTGAGAACCATTGATCTAGACTGATTGTTATTTTGTGATCTTGGGTAAGTAATTTAACCTCTCTTTGCCTCTGTTTCTTTATTTGTAAAATGAGAAAATAACGATATTTATATGATAGAGATAGTGTAAGATTAAATGATTATTATTATTATTATTTTAAATATATATTTTATTGATTTTTTACAGAGAGGAAGGGAGAGGGATAGAAAGTCAGAAACATCGATGAGAGAGAGAGACATCGATCAGCTGCCTCATGCATGCCCCCTACAAGGTACATGCCCTTGACCGGAGTCAAACCTGGGACCTTTCAGTCTGCAGGCTGACACTCTATCCACTGAGCCAAACCGGTTTTGGCTAAATGAATTATTATTGATAAAAAATACTATGTGTAGCACCTGACACATAGTGAGAACTATGTATGTGTTATTATTGTTTAAAAAAAAACATTGAACTCTGACTGATTTGGCTCAGTGGATAGAGCATTGGCCTGCAGACTGAAGGGTCCCAGGTTCAATTCCAGTCAAGGGCATGTACCTTGGCAGCTGATCGATATTTCTCTTTCACCGATGTTTCTAACTCTTTATCCCTCTCCCTTCTTCTCTGTAAAAAAATCAATAAAATATATATTTTTAAAAAAATCACTGACAATATTGAGGCCTTGAGGTCTTACAACCTTGTTTTCATTTTTCATACCTATGATTTTTGTCAACAACTCATCCACTCTTAGCGATTATTTATTTTTAATTCCCAGAAATTGTGTGTTAAAACATTGTCTTTCTTCCTGCCTCTGGTCTAGCTTTATGCTTATCTCCTTCTTCATCAACATCTCCAATTATTCCTGCATGTGAAATCCATATCTTGAGCGCATATGCAAACTAATGTTTCTCTTATTCTAAAAACAATAACAATGTTGTTATTATCATCATTAACATCTTCAACACAAATGACAAAAGATTAAAAGGAATCTCTCAGTGATAATTGTCCACATATTTTCCCAGGTACTTTCTTCTTTTCTCTCATATAAATTTTTTTAAAAAAGATTAATCTCTCAATGCACTTCCTTCTGGATCTAGCTGCAATTTGCTGATACTGAATAAGGAAATCAACAATTATCTGTTGTCACATTCACAGCTTTGCTTTTTGTCCTTGGTCTATTCTGGCCCTCCTCTGGATTTCACACAGTTATCCACTTTGGACTGTCATGATATAAGTTCTCAGGCTCAACCATCCCTCTTTCACCCAATTCCCCTCCTTGTTTCCTTCCTACGTCTTCCTCCCATTTCTTAAATATATGCTATCACCCACATCCCATTCTTCACCCTGATCCTCACTCTGTATATGTCCCCTGGGTAATTTCATCTACTCTCATGATTTATATACTATTTACCAGATGTGTCAATGACTCACAACTCTCTATTTCTAGCCCCAAGCTCTCTCCTGAGCTTTCAGATCTCCTTCCAATTTTTTTCTAGATGCGAACACCCATAGGCATCCCAAATTCTTTACATCTAAAATCAAACTCATTATAGTCCTAACTACATTTCTATCTTAGTGGATGCTTTTACCATAAACCTAAAGAGCCTGGACCAGGAATCAGGTGTTACTCTTAGAATCCTTCCACTTTCTTATATTCAGCATACAAGCCCCTATTTATATCTTGACTAGAAGCCCAATGCACGAAATTCAGGCAAAAGACTTGACCTTGGCAGCTGTGGAGGCTTGCCTCGTCCCTTGCAGCCCTGCAGCCCTGGCTTCTTTCAGAAGGTTATCCAGAAGTACGTCTGGAAAAATGTCTGCAAGGTCATTCCACTGTTTGGTTTAATTAGCATATCACACTATTATTATAGACTAGAGGCCTGTTGCACAAAGATTCATACAAGAATGGGCCTTCCTTCCCTTGGTTTTACTCCCATCCAACTGGGAGCTTGCAAGTCTTCCCTCCAAGCTGCCCAGGAGCCTGTAGTCTTTGCTCCCCGGCTGCCAGGAGGGAAGACTTGCCACTCCTATACATACCTCCCTCCCTTGCCCTCATAGCAGGCATCCTGCTTGGCTGCTTCAAGTCTGTGAATGCAAATTAACCTGCCATCTTTGTTTGGTGGCATTGTGGAAGTATGGTGAATTTGCATATTTCTCTTTTATTAGTGTAGATACTACAATTGTATCTTGCATATCTCTCTTCTTCTCAATCTTAACTTCCATTGCCTTACTTTTAGTCTTTATTTTTCTTTACTGAGTTATTAAAACAATTTTGAAATTGCCTTCCCCCCACTTCCTTATGTCATCTGCTGTCCAATTTATCCTATGTAGAGATGACAAGTATAGTTGTAAAACACTAACTTGATCATGTGCTGTTTTGTTCAAACCTATTTTATATGACTCTCGTGATATGCATTATGCTGCACTTTCTAGCCTCAACCCTTTTCCCCAGCCCCAGTTCTGGTCAGAACCCCTTAATGAACCTCTACACATGATGCTCTTGCCTTTAATACCTATATGCTTGTGTTTGCAAATGCTAGTCTTATTTCCATTTCCTGGAAAATAATTATTTATTCTTCTAGAATTACTCTAATTGCTCTTTCTTTGGAAACCTTTCACAAATCATTAAAAAATTGTAAACATTTTCATTTACTCTCACTTTTTATCATGTTTTATAGATGGTAGTTATCTCACTGGGACTGAAATGATTTGTATTTCCAAAGGGCTCTGTGCATTCCTAACACCCAGGACACTACCTGGAATATAGTAGGTACTTAATAAATATTTGAATGAATTTTAAAATTAAGTATTTGAGAAAGAAGAAAGAGTTTGTCTTAGAATAAAGGTAGGAAAAATGGTAGAATAAGAAGAGTATCAAAGAAGAAAGAAAACTGCATATCAAATGATATAAATTTTAATGGAGAAGAAAGGAAGAAAGCATGAAGAAAGATCACTAGGTATAAGAGAACATTGGGAAATAGCATTAGAAAAAGGAAGAAAGGGGGCATCATTGCTGTTCTGTACTCCAATGCACCCCAAGAATGACAAGGAAGAGATGGCAACATAAGAAAAAAGGTATTTTTGTGAGAGAGGAAACTCTGAGTAACAGAAGTGCCAGAGAACATCCAGAGGAGAAGGGATCTTTCCTTACAGCTGCCTTGCATGTTTCTGCTAACTGATGATGCTAAAAAGCCATACATTTCTCTATTTCTCTCTAAAATGTATGATCCGAGATCCCTGATGAGTCCAAGCTGCATTCTCTGTAACTTGCTCTTAGTTTTATGGAAAACATCCTTGACCTACAGGCTTCTAAGAAAAAAAAAAATTTCAGTTCTCTGTTATTTGGTGTTCTTCTTAGAGCCCAAGGAGCACAATGGTTGGAATGTACGGTAAGAGTATGTTTAGTTTTGTAAGAAACTGCCAAACTGTTTTCCAAAGTGGCTGTACCATTTTGCATTCCTACCAGCAATGTATGTGAGTTCCTGCTGCTCTACCATCCTCACCCACATCTGCCATTGGTGTTCCATGTTTTGACCATTCTAGTAGGTGTGTACTAATATCTCAGTAGTGTTTTGATTTTGATATATGATGTGGAGTATCTTTTCATATATTTATTTACCATTTGTATATCTTATGTAATGTGGTGCCTGTTAAGGACCTTTACACATTTTTAAATCAAGTTGTTCATTTTCTTATTGATTTTTAAGAGTTCTTTGTATATTTTGAAATATAGTCTTTATCAGGTATGTGTTTTGCAAATACATTTTCCCAGTTGTGGCTTTTATTGTGAAAATCTTGAACCTGTCTTTTGCAGAGCAAAAGTTGTCAAATTTAATAAAACCCAGCTTATCAATTCTTTCTCTCATGGATTATGCCTTTGTTGTTATATATAAAAAGTCATTGCTGTACTCAAGGTCATTTAGGTTTTCTTTTCTGTTCTAGGAGTTTTATAGTTTTGCATTTACTAGTATATTTAGGTCTGTGATCCATTTTGAGTTAATTTATGTGAAGGAGATACAGTCTGTGTCTAGATTCTTTTTTTTTGGCATGTTGGATGTACAGTTGTTTCTAAACAGACCATCTTTGTTCCATTGTATTTTCTAAGCTCCTTCATCAAAGGTCACTTGACTATATTTGTTAGTTTGTTTCTCTCTTCTGTTGCATTGGTCTATTTGTCTATTCTTTCCTTAGTACTACACCATCTTGATTACTGTAGCCTCATAGAAAAGCCTGAATTTGGGTATTGTCTGTTTGCTGACTTTATCAGACAAATGTAATAATCACTATACTATGGCAACAAGGCAGGTAGCCCGCCAACTTTGTTTTTCTTCAATATTGATTTGGATATTCTGTGTCTGAAGTACTTTCTGAAGTGTATTGTGATCATGAGCAAAACAAATCTGTAAAGGTTTAGTATATAAACAGAGAAATATGAATAAATCTTGCTGCTGATATAAGTATGTTATACCATTGGCATAAATAAATCAGTCCATGGATAATACTTTCATGAGTATATAATGTACAGAACTAAATTTTATTTTATTCTTAACCAAAGATTCTATGAGATCCATTAATATTATGATACTTAATGTGATTTTAACTGCAGTAATGCAGTTTAGAAATTATTAATAAATGGAATTATGTATTTGAACTGAATGCCCTTCTCCAGCATTCTTAAGTAAAATTGCTAGAGTATATTAATTGTCAGAAATAGTAGAAATGGAAACTGTATCTGGATTTATAAGACACAGAAAATTGATCTAGAAAAATCTGAAATTTTTTCTAAGAAAGCCATTTTAAAGAAAACCTGTAAAATGTATTTAGGCAATGAATTTTCCTGATATTAAAGGAAAGTGTCCTTTGCCATTTTTGCTTTGACTTATTGAAAGAACATTATTTTTAGGACATGCCAGATCTTGGAAAGATTTTAATTAAATTCCTAACTGTGTCTTGTGAAGAACAATTGAAGGATTTAGCCTGCAAGAAAGAATACTTGGCAGTGGCTATTAGACATCCATGTATCATGATCCTTGAGAGATGGACAATGAAAAAGATGAGCTATAATATTGCTTATGTTACTATACTGACAGAGGCACAATGGAGGAAAAGGAATGCAGTCAGACCTTGGAACTTCCTGAGTTGAGCAAGCCAAGCTAAATTATGGGGAGGCTGAGGTATCTTGACTTTGCAAAAAATAGCACTGGAAGGAAAGATTACACATAGGGAGAACTCCGGAGATTTTCAGAGAGTTTTCCTCTTGTAATCAGTTGAGTACTGATGAATACACTATACATGAATGGAAAAAGACCTGAGGCTGAAGTAAGAACCAGTAAAACATACTTACGGGAAATGTATGTGGTACTCAGGAACATTCAGAAATAACACCTGTTTACACCAGTTAAATATAAAACTCGCATTAATTGTGAAGCATTAGCCATAGGTCTCAAGATGGACTTCCCCCAGTATGGAGTAATAACCCCAGATTAATCAATAATTTGGTACCTAATAACTCTTGAAAGGAAGATGCAAAAGGCTGAAAATGTTTCAGGTAACTTAACTGTGTCCCAGAACAATACTCAAGAATGCATATAGAAAGACAATATGACCAGGAGAACGTGCACATTGTCTTGCATCAAATTACAATGACAAGGTGAGCAAAGAAGCAGGAAAATATGATCCATAAGGTGGATAAAAAGTCAACCAGAACTGATTCCAAACTGACATAGCTGACAGAAGGCAAGGGCACAATAACAGCTATTACAACTGGATTTCAGATGTTTGAATAGAGAAATAGAAGAAATTTAAAAAAGACCAAAACTAACTTCTAGAGATGAAACTCAAATTTCTGAGTGAAAAGTACACTGGAAGAAATTATGTTAAATAGATATGACAGGGAAAAAAGATTAATGAACTCCAAGACATAGTAATAAAATTTTTACATAAGGAAGCAAACAAAAAAACAGCCAGAGGGAAAAACATACTTTACATGCTGTGTGGTTGGCTTTTACTTGAAATATTAAAAGTAATAATAAGACCAAATGATAGGAAGGGATTATGACTGATATTTAGAAAAGCTAACATTTATTGATGGTTTACTCATACTGTAATCGTTTTTAATCAATATGCGTGATGATCTTCTTTGATCTTCATAATAATATCACAATGTTACTGCTATTATTGCCATCAGCATTTTATCCTTGGAAGATGAAATCTGGTCAGGTTAAATAACTTTGTCTAGGTCAGCCAGCTAGCAGGTACAAGATCTAAACTCAAACAAGAGCAGGCAGTTTGATTCTACAACCTAATCTCTCCACACAAGGCTTGCAAATCAGCAACTTAGTTTTATGTAGCTCTTGTATTCAGCAAATTGAGATCTTTTTAAAAATATATTCTGAGCTTTGTCCAAGATACATTACTGTAAAGGAGATGCCTTGGTAGATACATAAATGCTGAATTCACTTTTTGCCTATTCATAGTTTTTTTTTCTTCATTTTTTCATAGAAAGTACAGAAGAGAGAAACCCATTTACACTAAACTTTATGAAAGTAGAATGAACAAAATAGAAAGATACTAGCTTCAGTTTAGCAAGTGGTCTGCTCTTTTTTTTTTTTAATAGGTTTTATTGATGTTTTACAGAGAGGAAGGGAGAGGGTTAGAAAGTTAGAAACATCGATGAGAGAGACATCGATCAGCTGCCTCCTGCATGCCCCCTACTGGAGATGTGCCCACAACCAAGGTACATGCCCTTGACCGGAATCGAACCCAGCACCTTTAAGTCCACAGGCCGACGCTCTATCCACTGAGCCAAACCGGTTTTGGCAGTGGTCTGCTCTTAAAAATGTTGTATCAAAAGTCCTAGAGCGGTCCTTCTAGAAGATCTTGTAAAAGTGACATTGTAGAGATAGAAAGTGAAGTACATATTTGTGTAACTGTGATAGTAGATGTATAGATTTGAAAAGTAAGGTGAACACTAAAAGCAATGTTTACTCCTTTTTTTAAAAAAAATATATTTTATTGGTATTTCACAGAGAGGAAGGGAGAGGGATAGAAAGTCAGAAACATCAATGAGAGAGAGACATCGATTAGTCACCTCCTGCACACCCCACACTGGAGATGTGCCCGCAAGCAAGGTACATGCCCCCGACCGGAATCAAACCCGGGACATTTCAGTCCGCAGGCCGACATTCTACCCACTGAGCCAAACCAGTCTCAGTTGTTTACTCCTTTTTTTTTGGTGCGTGTTATTTATTTTTGCTTAGTCACAATATAAGGATAACTTGATGTTGAAAAAAAAAAACAAGAAAATCACTATAAATTTGAGGCATTTTTTGCGTGATTATTAGTTGACCTGACTAGAAAGCCTTTACATTGTTAAACATGCTCATTGTTCCAAAATGTCAATAGTCCTTGATCTAAAGATATAAAAACCATTTTAATACTTGCAAACATTTTTCTTAGGCAGAAAATAGTTATAACCCGGGTAATATCCCTGTGGGGCTGCAAAAAAAGTGTATTTGAGGTCCTCATTAGGAAAATGAATAAGAATTAGGAATATGAATATAGATTGAAGTGTGGATGTCTTTTTAGAATGAGAAATAGTCACAACAAAATACAAATTTATAAAGCTAATAAATACAAATATTACAAAATGTATAAACCAAGTTATATTCTTATTAACTATCTACTTTATCACAATTACATTTTTTCCTTACATTTTTGGGGTGCATGTTCTTTGATCACTTCTTTATTTGCAAAATTGTATAATTTTTCTTGCATGGTTGATTGAAGTGTGTATGTGCATGTGTGTGCATGTGTTTAATTATTACCTGTTTAAATAAGTCTCCTTTAGCTTTACAACTAGTTAATAATGCTATGGAAATTTGTGATATTATATAAGATTTTGGCAAACCTCCAGAGAGTTTCTTTCATCTATAAGCTATTAGATTTCAGGGAACTTCATGGTTTTCTGAGCAGTAATTAATCCTAAGTACTATAGATTTATGACACTATTTTAGCAAGCTGTGGCTAAACAGAAAACATATTTAGTGTTTGTTTCTTATTGGTAGTATTTATTGATGTCAACATTTTATGAAAAATTTTCAAGAATTGTAATGTTTTCCACATATCTACATATAGTTCAGTTCTCTTTTTAAATTGGGTTAACAAATAATAAAAGTCCCACTTAACTCATTTGAAAAAAAAAAATTGTCTTAAGTTCAGCTTTTGCTATAATCTAACTAAAGTTTTGGCCAAAATTTCTAAATGTCAGAATAATTTCTGTTGACTTGATTTTACTGCTTATACTATCTAATAAAAGAGTAATATGCAGATTGACCGCATATCCACTATACCAACAAACCACGCCCACTGGCCACACCCACCAACCAATCAGAGCGAGTATGCAAATTATCCCAACCCAGATGGCTACGGCCACAGAGAGAGCAGGAGGGAGGCTTGGGTTGCCCCTGGCGATGGAGGAAGCCAAACTTTCTGCACATCCTGGCAGGCCCAGGCTTCTGCTTACAGCAACAAAGTTTCAATGGCTGTGCCAGCAGAAGGCTTGGCTCTGCTCTAGGCTACAAAGTTTTAATTGTAGAAGAGAAATAAATCCCAGATACCATGCCTCTGCTTGGGTCATCAGGGGGTGTGGCCAGCCTGCAAACCACCACAGGTCCCTTGACCAGGCCACCCCACACTCCAAGGAAACACTCACCCTGATCCAGGACACCCTTCAAGGCAAACCAGCTAACTCCCACCCATGCAGCAGGCCTCTATCCTATCTAATAAAAAAGAAATATGCAGCCGAAACCGGTTTGTCTCAGTGGATAGAGCGTCAGCCTGTGGACTGAGGGGTTACGGGTTCGATTCCAGTTAGGGGAACGTACCTTGGTTGTGAGCACATCCCCAGTGGGGGGTGTGCAGGGGGTGGCTGATTGATGTCTCTCTCTCATCGATGTTTCTAACTCTCTCTGTCTCTATTCCTTCATTTCTGTAAGATATCAATAAAATATATTTTTTTAAAAAGAGAGAGAAATATGCAGATTGTCACTCCAAAACACAAGATGATTGCCCCCATGCCGTCAAAAGATCCTGCCCCTATGCAGACACAAGATCGCCACCACAAGATGGCCAGCAGGGGAGGGCAGTTGGCAGGGACCTGGCCTGCAAGGGAGGGCAGTTGTGTGTGATCAGGCCAGCAGGGGAGGGTAGTTGGGAGGGACCAGGCCTGCAAGGGAGGGCAGTTAGGGGTGATCAGGCCAGCAGAGGAGGGAAGTTGGGGGTAATGGGGCCTATAGGGAAGGACAGTTAGGGGCAAACAGGCTGTCAAGGGAGTGGTTAGGCATCAATCAGGCTGGCAGGGGAGTGGTTAGGGGTGATCAGGCTTGCAGGCAGAAGTGCTTAGGGGCAATCAGGAAGGCAGGCAGGTGAGCAGTTGGGAGCCAGCAGTCCTGGATTGTGAGAGGGATCCCAGATTGGAGAGAGAGCAGGCTGGACTGAAGGACATTCCCCCCCGCCCAGCCCCTCATGCATGAATTCCGTGCATCGGGCCTCTAATGTTTATCATATTTACCTCATATCTATTAACATTTCACCAGAACTTTCTGTTTTTAAAAGAAGTACATTCAAAGCTGACTAAAAATGTTAATATTTCTATACAAACAAGTTAAGTGTTCATATGGCTCTATTGCTTTACTGAATTATTCCAAAATTTAATTTACAGTAGAATACTTGCACTTTATTAAAACAGTAATAAAATATAGTGCAGTTTAAAATTATATGTGTTTTATTATAGAGTATATTCCTAACAGAAGAACATTGGTTAAGGAGGTGAAAATTTACACATCTGATGTTAAGGGAATTTTTTCCAAACTGTGTTTTGACTTTATACATTTAAAACTTTGTTTCTCCCTTGCTCTAGACATATACAGTTTGTGGCATCACTGCACATGTGCTTCTGTGAGGCAGGTCCATATCAGTGTAAGAACTCTGGACACTGCCTTCTGGTCCTAATGCCTATTGAATTCCTGGACTAGGTGTGAGGGGACTTCTTCACTTCTTCACTGTAAAGGATAGTGGGGATGATGTTTAGCAGTAGTAACCCAGTGTGGTACATGCTGGTGACTGTGAACTATGTAAATAATTTTATGACACGCAACTGCAAGCACCCACAACACAGCTTCCTCTTACCTGCATGTCCAAAACATTTCACTTTGTTGTGCTCCTGCTATGAAGGGAAGTGGGGCAGAGTCAGGGAGGGGAGCTTAGTGTGTGGAGACCTGTTAACTGGCTACGTTCATGCCATACAGCACTGCAGTTGAGAAGTTGTATCAGAGATCTTATGTCTCACCAAGTCGAAAATATTTACTATTTGGCCCTAACTCTAACCCTAATGATATCTCTAACCCCAAACTCCTAATTCCTAACCCTTTTTTATTTCTGGAATCCAAAATTTCCATGCAGCACATTATTAGGCTGTACAGTCAATTGGAGCAAGTTGACAGATAAGGCCCCAACCCTATGTTAAAATAAGTCTTCCCGAGGGTCCCAGTCATGGGCCAGGCTATCAAAGGCTCAGCTGGAAGGAAGGGATGTGGATGGGTATGTTTATCAAAATAAGATTGCTGAGCGGAAACCGGTTTGGCTCAGTGGATAGAGCATCGGCCTGTGGACTGAAGGGTCCTAGGTTCGATTCTGGTCAAGGGCATGTACCTTGGTTGCAGGCACATCCCCAGTAGGGGGCGTGCAGGAGGCAGCTGATGGATGTTTCTCTCTCATCAATGTTTCTGACTCTATTTCTCTCCCTTCCTCTCTGTAAAAGAAAAAAAAAAGGATTGCTGACCACTGTACTCCATCAGCTTGGAGAGAGAGAGCATATTCTCTATTTGGTTATGAAAATTAAAAAGAAGTGTTCTGTAGTGCCAGATCCCATGCCAAGAGTGATAATTGGGTATTAGCTCCAGCTGTCTGAGGTTGTGCCACAATTGCAGTGCTAACAGGACATCAGATTGCACTGCCTTAATAACTCCTCAAGAATAGATTGTTTAACTTTGGCTGCAGTGGCCCTTGCTGACATTATTTATTCCAGTTTTTTGAAATTTGTTACTGTCTTCTCCAAATGATGATTTTTATTTTACACCTTCAGTTGTTTTGACATAAGATTGGAATATCAAGATTTTACAACACCTTATTTAAGGCCTCTTAATATTGTGGGTGAATGATTGTCCTTAAGAAAGTGTTTGAATATAGAATCATATTTCAGTTTGTCATGAAATATACCCCTGCTGTGTGGCCACGCTTCTCACATTAAATGGCTCTGACAGGTTCTGCCTTTCATAATCTCACTGTCTTAAAAGCAGATGCATCTTATGTGTGAGCTAGATGTACTCAGCAATGCAGCATTTAGAGCCAGACATCAACATTTCCTACATTGCAGATAGGTCTACTTATAAAGAAAGGAACATAATCTCCTTTTTACTGACTCACTTGATTTTCATATTTTGAAGCTTTCTTTTGCAATTTAAGTCACAAAATTCTACAATAAGTAACATGAGTAAGATGCTATGCTTTCTCATTTTATTTCCTAGTAAGTGAAAAATATTTTCAATGTGGTGGGTTCTAAGTTGGCTTTGTTGTGGTCTTTGAGACTATAGCCACAGCAGTAAAATGTCTGTAGCATGGATTCATGTCACTGTGTGGATTCATGTCACTGTGTGGATTCATATCCTTCCATAGTTTGCACTGCTCATTTATAATTTTCAAAATCCTGATCACAACCATTTATTCTATCTCCTCCTAGCTCTCCCAACTCTTCCTCCCTCTCCTTCCCTTGCGGGCCCCATTCATGAATTCCTTCCTGTTCTTCAACAGAGTGTGCTCACTGTTGCTTCTGTGCCTTTGGAGTGTTTTGTGCTCCTTACTCACTTCTCATCTGGAAAATTCGAACATGCCTATCAAGTCAGTAGAAACCTTCTCCCTTTCCGCCCCTCCCCCCATTTCATCATTTATGTGTCTGTGGCAGCCAGTGGAATGCAGCAGACTCAGGGGTCAACACCCAAGTCTTAGTCATCTTAGTGCTCGATGTCTCCCTAAGAGGGTACCTGACTAATCTTGGCAGCATAGAACAAATGAGACAGAAATAGGCTGATTGCTAAGAGCTCTTAGCCAAAACTATTTCTGTAGCAAAGGGCCACAACTTAGAGAGGTACTCTTTACCTTTAATAATAGGCCCACTGGAAAAATCAATTCAAAGCTAGGCCATGCACACATGTGCACACACACATACACTGATGTTAGATTCTACACTTTTGACACTTGTGAGAAGGCACTACTGATGGAGGAAGCCACTCACATGGTGAAGTTGAGGGCATCAGATTGGGAGCCAGACTTAGACAATGTCAAAACCGGGTTATGAAAAGCAGAGTCGAGTGTTACAAATTAACCCATGGTTCACATGACATGGAGCAGCAAGCAAGCGAATTGATCAGCAGTGAGTGACCAACAACTAGTCTGCAGCCTTTGCAGGAGCACCGAGAGAGAGCCTGTCCCTACAGCCCTTTCCTAAAATAATGAGTTCAGTACAGGTCACTGTGAAGACACTCAGTGATTGACAGATGCTATCTGCATTTGTGGGTAAATGTGACTTGTGAAGTCTCCATGTGAGATGATGACTATTTAAGGAAAGAGTCTCACCACATTTTCATAAGGAATGGTATATGCCATTATTTACTCCTGTTTAGACAGCATAATGTCAGAAAAATTTAAAAGGAAGAGAAGGGAAAGGGGGAGGAGAAGAAATTAGAGTTCAGGGAAGAGTGAGAGGAAGGCCTGTTAGAGGCTGCAGTAGTGATGGAATCACCTCAGTTGAACTGAGATAATGGCTATGATCTTCATTGCTGACTTGGATCCTCCTTGAAGGCTGTGGCCATAGAGGCTACATGAGGCCACCAATATCCTATTGCTGGCAGTGCCTACTAAAACATTGTCTGCCTATAGTGTACAAATCATGAGAAGAGCATGGGTTATTTGATTCACTAGACTTTTGTCTGATGATTAAACTGTGGTTATGGATTTTGATGAAGGATACCACAAACAGATAAGAATCAGTATAAAATCATTTTAATTAGTTTAGGTTCAGGTGGTTACAAATAGGAATATTTCCAGATATCTGTATGTTCATGGATTAGTATACACACCTATGTGTCCATGCTCTGATAGCTGAAAGAGTTTAGAAACAGCGAGCACACCTTGCACCCAAAATTTGATTTCTACTACCATTCTCCAATAAAAGAAGCCAGGACTCTGGAGAAATGACTGATTGTAGGTTTTTGCCAGAAATGCAGAATCTTAGCTTAGAGCATCTTATAGTGCCAGGAAGTAAGGACATAAATAAAAACACAATATAATGGGAACACCTATTAAAGGGACATAGGAGCCAATTGAAAGAGCTCCCTGTGGCTAAATCTGAAACAATCTGAACCACAAAACAGCAGTATTGGCCTATGACTCAAAGTATAAAGTAAATACCATATGTACATGCTGATACAAATACATGGTTGAATCAATAGATGAATGGGGGAGAATAGATAAGTTTCCAATGTTGAAGACTTCTCAGTAATTTACATAGCATATTTCCCTGCTCTTAAAGCCTGGGCTGCACATAGTGAATTTCTTCTAAGGACTTGAGTGTGAACGGGGAGAGGAACTTCACAGGGGAGAAACTTGCCAAACACTTCCTCAGGCAGGTGATCAAGAGTAACATCAATAATGATGAGTCATGTTGGTAGCTTATGTGATAAGAATTATACTTTATATCTGTGGTTTGCTCAAAAATCTATAACCAAGTCTAATCATGAGTAAACATAAGACACATCTTAAATTGGGGAATTCTACAAAACACTCAGCCAGTACTTCTCAAAACTCTCATGGGCATTAAAGAAAAGGGATGTCTGAGAAGCTGTCACAGCCCAGTGGTGCTAAGGAAACAGGACAACTAAAAGAAATGGGGTGTCAGGGATGGGATCCTGGAACCAATGAAGAACATTAGGTAAACACTGAGAAATTATAAACAATGCATATACCTTGGTAAAAATAAACAGATAACCAAAAAAGTTTCCTTACGAATGGCAAAGTCTTGTTTTAGTCGTCTCTTGTCTTCAACAATGTTCAATATAAATTTGAAGAATTAATCTACTTCAGTCTTTAATAAATGATTAGTAATTCAATGGCTAGAATATTTATTATTATTTTTTTCTGCTTACGAAACCCCCGTGTTTATTTCTCTATGTATTCTGAGCCTTTCATTATTTACAGACTGGATGCCTTAGACTCTGAAAATATTATCAGAAAGAACGTAACCTTTTGGAGTAAATTAACAGTTCTTTAAAGAAGGAGAGAATTTATTTGATGATGCTTTAAACTGAGATGAAAATATGGATGTTTGATAAATGACATTTTAAACATCCCTTCCAGCAAAGAAACAAAACAGAACAAACACTTATCCAAATAGCAATGATAAGAGAACATTATTTTTTCAATTGATGTATTGGTTTGGGAAGCTAAATGCTTAATAAATATTCATTCCCTCAACCTTCATTTCAGTTTATTTCAATGCGAGTGGAATTCAATGTGGACATTTCTATTTGGATGATTGGATTTTATAGTGATTTACATGCTTTCTGTATCAGGACCCAGCCATCCCTCAGGATCCAGATGGGGGAGAGGAGATGAGAGGAGAAGAGAAGAGAGAAGAGAAAAGGAGAGAAAAGGAGAGAAAGGAGAAGAGAGGACAGAGAGAACAGAGATTTTTAGTAGCCAAGATTGTAGAGAATATCTCACTCATATATAAATTAAAAAATATTCCTTGAATAGAAGGAAATATTTTTAATGAAGCATTATTCTTTCTCAAAATAGCATCTTTTTTCAACTGCCCACTAATTCTGTAACTCATCAATGATTGACTAAGCTAGGACTAACAATAGAATTCAAGAAATATTGTTGCAAAACCATCTTCATGGGTTTTTATTTTTAAATATATAAGCTTTTGGGGGGTGAATGTGAGAGATAGATGTTCATGAATCATAGACTATCGCATTGCATTGTTGCTGCAAGAAAAGCCTTTCATTGTTATATAGCTAATAGTGTGGTATGTTAGCTATTGTATACATAAGTATTTTCTGAACCCAGAAGGGTTTCTGATAGTGGTGAGAAGTTTGTGTTCGTCCATTTCCCTTGCAATTGTGACCATTGCATTTAATGGGAGGCTTGCCAGTTTTGAGTCATACAGTCTTGAGCATATACAGCAACAAAAGCAACTAGCCCAAGAAGGGCTTAAACCAGTGATCTAGAAGTGAAAACAAGGAGCCTGACTAATTAATCAGCCTCTGTGTTTCCAGGCTCTTGTAAGAGCTTTTCCTACTCCAATTCAACCATTCCTTCCATTCCAAGTAAATGCTGATGAGTATATCCTTTTGAAATACTATGCGTCTGAAATTTGTTTGAATCTAGACATAACAATTATTATCATTATTACAAATTTATCAAGTTCTTTATATATGCTTCTTAGATCAGCCAAATTATTACAATTATTAGAATATAGACCTTAAATCTTAAAGTAACTCATTTCCAATATTGTAGACAAGCATGGAAAAAATTAGAGTGCATATATCCATTTTATAAATAAACATTATTTTTATTCAAGAAGCTGACATTTTCATGATTTTTTTTTTTGAAATTTTCATGATTGGCACTAAACAGAAAAAAGGAAAATAATTTTAAGTGGATAATATGTGAAAGACCTGAAAGAATAATTTCCCCAAGATTTCACTTTGTTTCAAATCTTGCAATCAAGGATATTAGAACTTTGACAGAAATTGCACTAATCTGTTGCTTCAGGCATATTTTTAAATGGTATCATCATGATTTGACCTTCATCAACTGTGTAAGAATTCTTAAACCCTATGGAAGATCTTTCTCTCTCCTCCACCTCTTATTTTCCTTACTTTTCTTCTATTACTTTTCAGGGAAATTCTGTAAAAGTATGTTTTAATTTTTTCCCATAGCAATTGTGAGGGAAGCTCTAAGCAAGTCTAGTTTAAAAAAAGAAAAGATTATTCCCTGATTTCTGGGGGAGGAATAGGCAGTTTTAATAAAAAACGAGACAGAGATTGGGAATTCAGTTGGATATGAAAAAGCTATATTTATTAAGTAGAGCTATGCAAAAAAACTGTAAATTTGAATAATAACCAAGGAAAGATGTTTGAATTTCATTAGTACTTTTTTCCTCTGTTAGCTAGCAAATATCTCACCTTCTAAAATTACTTCAGTTGTGATTCACCACAATGTACATGTAATTAAAATTGAAAAATGTTTTCCAGGTGAGGGAAGTTGATGAAATGAGCCAGAAGAATTTGGAAAATGTGAAAAGAAGAGCAACTGAGGGAAAACATCACAATTTAGAAGATATTTTAGGAAAGATAATGTGCAGGAGGATTTTGATCAAGTAGATGCTGCTGGTTCAAGACTAACCTGGAAAAGCTAGGTCAGTAGGATATTTTTGATGGTGAGCATTCATTCATTCATTCATCCAAACAATATTTATTAAAAACTGATTGTGCTCTGACTTCTGCACTAGATCTTGGAATAGTAAGTGCTGAGAACCCTGTTCCTAAACTCATATAGTTTATGGTTTGGAAGGAGAGAGATAAATAAATCATAATTAACAACAGTTATGCTGAGAAGTATGGCACAATGTGGAGCATTACCTTTTGGGTATGTGTGGGGATAGGGAAAGGGATTTTGACCGGAGCATGGATTAGTTATATGGCCCTTGTTCTTCTTCTTTTTTAAAAAAAAATATATTTTATTGATTTTTTTTTTACAGAGAGGAAGAGAGAGGGATAGAGAGTCAGAAACATCAATGAGAGAGAAACATCAATTAGTTGCCTCCTGCACGCCCCCCACTGGGGATGTGCCCGCAACCAAGGTACATGCTCTTGACCGGAATCGAACCTGGAACCTTTCAGACCGTAGGCCTTCACTCTATCCACTGAGCCAAACCGGTTTTGGCTGGCCCTTGTTCTTGATTCAGGAGCTGGTTATATGTGCAATTATTGTAGAGCATAATTATTGGTCTTATGACAATATGTGCATGGAGAATATTATAGGAGTCCCCAATTTATTCTAGATGCATTTGTCAGGTAAGAAATACAAAAGACGTACAAACCAAATCTAGAGGGTTTACAAGAGTCTGCAAATTGATTTATTTGTGGAGACAATTTTTCAGAATAGAATAGCAAATGGTAGGAAAGAACTTTAGGAAAGTTCAGCATTTCTAGAGTTTAACCATTGTTGGAATGATATTATAAACTGAAATACATAGGAAAAGAGAGGCTGATCAACAGAGGATCCTTTGGATAATACAATACAGGTTCAATTACTATGTGTTTGATGAATGAGGAATGAATTGTGATATGATAATTGCTTTAATTAAGGCCTGGAAGATTATAGCTCTTAATAGTTGTAAATAAGATACTTATACCTCTTTAAAAACCTGTTGTTTTCTTACTGAAGGGGTCAGTTCATATTAGTTGGCTATTAAATTAGTAGTTTAAATTGTACTAACATTAAAAATAGAATAAAACAAAAAAGAATATGAAATATAGGTCCTGTAAAACTTTTGTGTATATAGATACGTGTTTGTGTGGCCTGGGTGGATGTGGATGTGGAAAATGTGAAAATGTACAGTACTTGTGACTGGGTTGGTGTCAAAGAGTCCTCCACAGTCCTTGTGATGGAGAGTTGGTTTCTGGGCATATATACATGCTGTGGAGGAACCTGAAACTGTGAAGTGTCCAGCACCTGTAAACATGAGGTGCTCTTGCTCCTGAGCCTGAAGTAAACACCACTGGCATCAGGGCCAAATTGTTGACTGTAGTGGCAATGCTGTCACCTTGCCTCTATCTCAAGGTGACAACAATGCTACTTCTCCAGGTAGTTCCTTGGTGTTGTGATATAGATACACTGAGCGTAAAAGTTTTCTCAGTTAATTAAAGAGTCAAAGTCTCCAATTATGAAACCTTCAGAGATTCTCTTTGGCCCTCTGGCAGGTTTGGAGATTTCTGAGCTTTTTGGATGAGATCTGTATTCTCCCTGACACAGTTGGGGGAAATAAGGAATGAGTGGTTGTATGTGTGTTTTTGGAGGGACATTTGATAGTTCTCTGCTTCATCTGCTTTGATTAAATGGTGAGAAAATAAATCTACTAAGATAACTATATCATCTTCTTTTATGTATGTTATCCAGAAGGTTTATCTCAGCAATTGCTTCTTTAAGCAGCATTTCCTATAAGACACAGAGTGGTCTTTAGTAAGTGGTCCTTGTATCTTCAGTTGTAACAGATTGTGTTTTGTTCAAAAATATAGGAGAAGGAGAAGGGAAAGGGGAGATGGAGGAAGAGACAAGGAATAGAAAAAGAGAAGGAGGAGGGGGATGAGAAGGAAAAGAGGAGGAGGAGAAGTTGATCCACATATAAGTGGACGTGCACAATTTAAACCTATGTAGTTCCAGGATCACCTATATTTTCAAGATGTTTGGGAATCTATATATATGCAGGGCTGACTGGTACCTACATGCAGATTTTCAGTTGAGTAGGGTTGCAGGGGTGGGGATGGGGGAAAGGGAGTTTGGCTCCTCTAACATCCACGTAGTTCAAGGGTCAAATATAAAACTGATATGCAAGGAAGGAAAAGAAACTGGCTGGGCCGGCTTAGCTTAGTGGTTGAGTGTTGACATAGGAACCAGGAGTTCACAGTTTGATTCCTGGTCAGGGCACATGCTTGGGTTGTGGGCTTCATCCCCAGGGTGGAGTGTGCAGGAGGCAGCCAATCAATGATTCTCTCTCATTATTGACCTCTCTCTCTCTCTCTCTCTCTCTTTCTCTCTCCCCACTCTCTCTGAAATCAATAAAAATATATTTAAAAAAAGAAAAGAGAGAAACTGGAATCATATAAAATGCTCAGTTAAAAACCACAAAAGGAAGAAAAAAGATTTGAATACAAAAATAGGAACAAAGAATAAGAGCAACAAAAAGAAAATGGTAATGGTATGGTAGATATTAATCCATCTATTTTAGTAATCCCTTTTAATGTCAGTGATCTAAATGGTTTAAAAGAATTTGTCAGAATGGATCAAATAGCACTATCCAATTATTAAGATGCCGACTTTCAAAATAAAGATACATATAGATTAAAAGTAAATAGATGGAGAAAAATAAACAGGCTAGCACTAATAAAAAAACACAGGAGTAGCTATATGAATTTCAGATAAAGCAGATTTCAAAATAAAAGTTATTAGGGTTAAAGAAAGGCATTATATAATGTTTAAGGGGTTTGTTTTCAAGAATGCAACGATTTTTAACATGTATGCAGCTAACAACAGTGCAGCAAATTATGTGAGGTTAAAAACTGGTACAACTACAAGGAAAAAATAGATGAATCTATGAAATAGAATATAGAGATCCCAGAAATAAATGGTTGTAAATATAACCAGTTGATCTTTGGCAAAGGAGCAAAAGCAATACAATGAAGCAAAGATAGCCTCTTCAACAAAGTGTGCTGGAACAACTGGACATACACATGCAAATAATTGAATCTAGACACAGACTTTATATGCTTGACAAAATTAACTCAAAATAAATCAGACACTTAAGTATAAAATAAACTATAAAACTTGTAGAAGATAACAGGTGTAAGCCTAGATAAATAACATTGGGAATAGTCATCTGACACTAAAGGTACAATCTGAGAGAGAATGAAATTAGCTTCACTTCATTAAAATTAAACACTTCTGCTTGGAAAAAGACAGTATCAAGAGAATTAGAAGGCAAGCCACAGACTGGTAGAAAATATTTTTAGAAGAAACATTTGATTAAGGACTATTTCCTAAGATACACAAATCCTAAAACTCAGTAATAAGAAAAGAAAAAAAAACAATTAAAGAGTGGGCCACTTTGGCCAGCATGACTCAGTGGTTGAGCATTAATCTATGAACCTGGAGATCACAGTTGATTCCTGGTCAAGCATATGCCTGGGTTGTGGGCTTGAACCCCAGTGTGGGACATGCAGAAGGCAGCTGATCAATGATTCTCTCTGATCATTGATGGTTCTATCTCTCCCTCCCTCCCATTTTCTTTCTGAAATCAATATATATATATACACACACATATATATATATTTTTTTTTAAAGAGTGGGTCAAAGACCCTAATAAGCACTTAAAGAAGATGTACAGATCACAAATGAGCATATAAAAGGATTCTCTACATTATATGCCATCATAAAGATGCAAATTAAAACAAGAATGAGATACCAGTACACAACTATTAAATTAGCCAAAATCTGAAACACTGACAGTATCTAATTGTGATGAGGTTGTAGAACTCTCATTCATTGCTGGTGGGAATAAAAAATGGTACAGCCACTTTGGAAAACAGTTTTGCAGTTGTTGTTGTGTATTTATTTATTTTAAAAAATAAGCATATTTTTTTTCATATGGTTTAACCATCTCACTCCTTGGTATTAACCCAAAGAAATTGTAAACTTACACAAAACCTTGCACAAGGATATTTATAGAAGCTTTATTCATAACTAAAAGCCCAAACACATGAAATCGTGCACAGGTATGGTCCCTAGGCCTAGCCTAAAATCAAGGCCATCTTCCCCTCCTGACACCACCCACTGGGTTCCCAGTTTGCCCTAGGGATGGGACCCTGACAGCGGGAGGGGGGGGAGGGGGGCGGGAAGGATCAAGAGATCAGCTGGTCTCACCCACTCATGGCCCTACTACAGGTCACCCTCTGTGTGTGGGGCGACTGGCAGGGTGGAGGCCTTGGCCTGGCACTTCCCACATTCTCTACTACTCTCCTGGTTCCCTGTTCACATGTGGTGATCAGATTCTTTGGGCCCGGGGGAGGGACCAAGAGACTGGCTGTTCCCGCCTGCTTGCAGGCCTCACCCCAGCTGTGGATTGGCTTCTGTGTGTAGGATGACCAGCAGGGCGGGAACCTTAGCCTGGCATTGCCCATATCTCCTGCCACCCAACCCAGTTCCCCATTGACCATCTGGTAATCAGAACCTGCTGATCAGTGGGGAGGGGCCAAGAGGTGGTCAGTGTATGTCATAGTGATTGGTCAAGCGGTTATTCTGGTTGTATGCCGTTGTGGTTGCTGGGCTTTCATTATATGGGACTAGAGGCCCAGTGCACAAAATTCATGCAGGGGGTGGTCCCCTCAAGCCCAGCCTGCACCCTCTCCAATCTAGGACTCCTCAGGGGATGCCGTTTTAGGCCTGGGGATTGGGCCTAAACCAACAGTTGGATATCCCTCTCACAATCTGGGACTGCTGGCTCCTAATTGCTCACCTGCTTGTCTACCTGATCACCCCTAACTCTTCCTCCCTGCTATCTTGGTCATCTCCAACTGCCCCTCCTGCCAGCCTGATTGCCCCCAACTGCTCCCCCCGCCCCTTCACTATTCTGGTCATCCCTTACTGCCCGCACTGCTGGCCTGTTTGCCTCCAACACACCACCCCTCCCACCAGAGTGGTCTCCCCATGCAACCTACTGTTCAGTCGTTTGGTCCCCTGCACTGCCCCCTCCCCCCCTTCCGGCCTGGTTGCTGCACAAAGCCTGCTATTCAGTCATTTGATTGTCCCTCATTAACCCCCCTGCTGGCCAGGTCGCCCCACACAGCCTGTTCGGTCATCCGTTCAGTTGTTTTCAGTTGCGACAGTCATTTAGGCTTTTCTATATTTAGACTAGAGGCCCAGTGCATGAAATTTGTGCATGGGGGAGTGTCCTTCAGCCCAGCCTGCTCCCTCTCCAATCTGAGACCCCTCGAGGGATGTCTAACTCCCTTTCACAATCCAGGACTGCTGGCTCCCAACTGCTCACCTGCCTGCCTTCCTGGTTGCCCTTAACTTCTTCTGCCTGCCAGCCTGATCACCCCATACTCACTCCCCTGCCAGCCTAATTGCTGCCTAACTGCTCTCCTGCCATCCTGTTTGCCCCTAACTGCCCTCTCCTCTGGGCCTAGGTCCTCCCCAACTGCACTTCCCTGCAGGTCTGGTCCCCCCAACTTTCCTCCTCTACCAACCTGATCACCCCTAACTGCCCACAACTGCTCTCCTTTGCAGGCCTGGTCCCTGCCAACTTCTCTACCCTGCTGGCCATCTTGTGTACACATTGGGGCAGGATCTTTGGTCCATATAGGGGCAGTCATCTTGTGTGTTGGAGTGATGGCCAATTTGCAAATTACTCTTTCATTAGATAAGAGAAAGGCCTGCTGCATTGTTGGGGACCAGCTGAAGGGTGTCCTGGATTAAGGTTGGTGTTCCCTTGGGGCATGGGGTAGCCTGGGTGCGGGGCCTGTGGTGGTTTTCAGGCTGGCCATGCCCCCTAGTGACCCAAGCGGAGGTCCTGGTATGTGGGATTTGTTCTTTTTAATTTTAATTTTAATTTTTTAAATTAAATCTTTATTATTCAGATTATTACATTTGTTTCTCTTTTTTTTCACTCCATGGCACCCCTCCACCCAGCACCCACCCTTCCCTCTGCCCTTTCCTCCCTCCCATTGACCTCATCCATATAATGAAAGCCCAGCAACCATAACGGCATACAACCAGAATAACCGCTTGACTATGGGGGCAATCAGGCTGGTAGGAGGGGCAGTTGGAGATGACCAAGACAGCAGGGGTGATCAGGTAGGCAAGCAGGTGTATGATTTTTGTCCAGTCTCTCCCTGTACACCCCTCACCCCTTTCCCCCTGAGAATTATCAGTCCACTTCCTTTCTGTGCTTCTGATTCTATTATATTCACCAGTTTCTCCTGTTGATCAAATTTTTAATTCCCTTAATTTTTAGATTCACTTGTTGATAGATATGTATTTGTTGTTCATAATTTTTGGCTTTTACCTTTTTCTTCTTCCTCTTCTAAAAGAGTACCTTTCAGCATTTCATATAATACTGGTTTGGAGTTGATGAACTCCTTTAGCTTTTTCTTCTCTGTGAAGCTCTTTATCTGCCCTTCAATTCTGAATGATAGCTTTGCTGGATAGATTATTCTTGGTTGTAGGTTCTTGCTATTCATCACGTTGAATATTTCTTGCCAGTCCCACCTGGCCTGCATCGTTTCTGTTGAGAAATCAGCTGACAGTCATATGGGTGCTCCCTTGTAGGTAATGAACTGTTTTTCTCTTGCTGCTTTTAATATTCTCTCTTTGTCTTTTGCTCTTGGTATTTTAATTATGATGTGTCTTGGTGTAGTTCTCTTTGGATTCCTTTTATATGGGGTTCTGTGTGCTTCCTGGACTTGAAAGTCTATTTCTTTGACCAGATGTGGGAAGTTTTCAGTCATTATTTCTTTAAATAGGTTTTCAGTATCTTGCTCTCTCTCTTCTTCTGGCACTCCCACAATTCTGATGTTGGTACACTTGAAGCTGTCCCAAAGGCTAAGTACATTATCTTCACATTTTTGGATTCTTTTCTCTTCTTGTTTTTCCAGTTGAGTGTTTTCTGCTTCTTTATATTTCAATTTTTTGACTTGATTCTTGCCTTCCTCTAGTCTGCTGTTAGGACTCTGTATAATATTTTTCATTTCAGTCAGTGTGTCTAGTTGATCCTTTTTCATCTCCTCTTGGGTCTCGCTAACTTTATCCAACTTTGCTAGCATATTCTTGAAAAATCTTATAAGCGTGGTTTTGAACTCTATATCCAGTCATTTGTTTTCCTTCATTTCTTTTGTTTGTGATCCCTTCCCTTGTTTCGGCATTTTCATTATGTCGGGAGAACTTCTGTGTTGGATTCAGCCTTATGATACTAAACTTGCAAAACTGAAGAAGCCTCTGTTGAGCTTGCGATGGGTGGAGTCTCAGGGCTTAAGGGACCGCCTTGCCTTCCAGTCAGCCTTGCCCTCCACGGCCCCTGAGTCTCACGTGACTGGCTAATTGCTGGAGCGGTCCTTGTTAGCGCATGCCCGCAGTGCCTCTAGACCACTGCCTTTCTGGCTCGCCTGCGCTCCAGGACCACAGGAGTCTAGGTCCCCAGTGTTTCACCTGAAACAGGGGCTTAGTGGAGTCAGAAGTGGCACAGTTGGGAGGGTCTGTCTCCCGCCCACTCTCGAAAGCCAGCTGCACAATCAGCAGTCTGTCCTCTGCGCAGTGCCGTGCACGCCACCAGGCCTCTGATCTTTTGCCACTCCCCTAAATTTCCGTGCATCTCTCCCTTTTCACAGTCCAAACTCCCCCCATATGAGTTTCGGCTGGATCTGGGGTTTAGTGTTGTAGGATAAGGGGTTCAATGCCTTTGAGAGTCTCCGTTTCCCTCCTGCCAGGGAAAACCAGCCAGGTACTCTGGCACCCACTCTCTCCAAGCGCACGTCTCTGTACCTCGCCTTTTTGCAGCCCCTCTTGGTCTCTGTGAGCCCCTCTACCTCCCTCTAGCTGTAGAACTTCCACTCAGCCAGTTTTCCTGTGGTTCTGGATGATGTCCGTTCTGTCTTTTAGTTGTAGTTTTGAAATTGTTGTGCGAGGCAGCAGTGTAGGTGTTCACCTATGCCGCCATCTTGGAGTCTCCCCTGGTATCTGGGATTTATTTATCTTCTACAATTGAAACTTTGTAGCCTGGAGCAGAGCCAAGACTTCTGCTCGGTTTATGGCAGCAGCCATTGAAACTTTGTTGCCTTAAGCGGTGGCCAGTGTGTGCGGAAAGCTTGGCTTTCTCCATCGCCAGGGGCAACCCATGCCTTGCTCCCTGGTGGCAGCCATTGAAACTTCGTTGCCTTAAGTGAAGGCCTGTGCTGGCCAGGGTTTGCGGAAAGCTTGTCTTCCTCCATTTGTAGGGGTAACTCAGCCTCCCCACTGCTCTCTCTTGGGTTATAGCCATCTTTGTTGAGTTGATTTACATAATCGCTCTTATTGGCTAGTGGGCATAGCTGGTGGATATGGCTGGTAGGTGTAATAGAGGTATGGTCAATTTGCATATTACTCTTTTATTAGATAGGATGGAAAATGTTAGAAGTACCTAAGGTATCCTTTTGTCATTGAATGAATAAATAAACTGGGATACATCCAGACAATGGAATATTACTCAGTGCTAAAAAGAAATGAACTGTCAAGCCATAAAAAGACATGGAGGAACCATAAATGCATATTGCTAAGTTGAAGAAGATCATCTGAAAGGGCTGCGTATTGTGTGATTCCAACTACCTGGCATTCTGAAAAAGGCAAAGCAATGCATTGGAGATAGTACAAGGACCAGTGATTGCCAAGGAAAATGGGGGTGGGAAAGAGATGAATATCAGAACACAGAGGGGTTTTAGGGAAGTTCAAAATATTTTGTATGTTATTATGATGGCCAATATATGTCACTATATGTTTTTCCAATGCAATAGAATGTACAACACCAAGAGTGAACCTGAATGTAAACTGTGGATTTGGGGGCATTATGTTGTGTCTATGTCGTTTCATCTTTGGTAAAATCAAAAATTACTAGTCTGATGAGTCATGTTGATACTGGGAGATTTGCATATGTGGGAATAAAAGATATATATGAATTCTCTGTATCTCTTGCTCAATTATGTTGTACACCTAAAACCATTCTAAAAATGAAGTCGTAATAAAAAATTTAAACATATTTAAAATTAAACAAAGAAAAATTATATCTTTGCTTAACCCTCTAATATACCAGCATTCTCATAATGTTATTATATAACTAATGCAAGATGAATGTCATCTTCTACTTTTCTTTTTTTCTTTTATGTGTATGTAAGATATAAATGTCCAAGTCATAAAGGTTTTCTCTTGTTTGCTGTCTATAGGAAGTGCTATCATCTTCCAGTGTAATAAAAATGTTTTCATTGGTATTATTTTCTAATTTGTAAGGATATAATAATGCTGAATAAATAGAAATTATTTTTTAAGTTCATAAATGCATACATACACTGAATTCTTTATTTAATAGATACATTGCTCTAAACGTATCCTGTATAATAGCAGCTGTGCTTGCTTCTGGGATTGTAAAGTCTGCCAGTTTGAGGGAGGAACATAGAAATGATGCTGGAAAAATCAGTGGGCCAGATTTCTCAGAACCAGTAGAAATGAGATTCTTGAAATATCTTCAGAAAGTGAATTTTGTAAAACTGTACGGTTGGATGGGATGTGGAAAAGTTTTATTGGTGTGGAGTTACATTTATTGGGTTCCAAAGTCCCCTGCCCCATAAGCAATCCTGATAAAAGTACAGCTGGGAATTTGGCAAAGCCATAGACAAGGCCAGTGTCCAGAATTTCCATTCCATGTTATAGCCGGGTGTGGTTCAGCATCCAAATTAAAGTCCATTAATCCATGGGAGTAGTCCAATATAGCTGTGGGCCACATGGGCACAGTGGAACGCACCCCCTGCACATGTGAGAGAGAGAAGAGGGAACTTCCTTAGTTTGGATGTTTATATATTTAGGTTTTGTGCACTTGCAGTGGCCACACTCATTCTGGTCACTGACTGGCTTCCAGGTGTGATTGACAGGCAATCAGGTAGGCACCTCCCCACTTCATTCAGTCCTTACTGGGCATGAATCTAACTTGCCTTTGTCCAGTCCCTTCCCCTATCAATTCAGCAGGGAATAGACTTGGAGAATGTTAAATGCAGCTTTTTGGCAAAGCTGTATAATTGGCATGCCTATATATTTCGTCTCCCCTTTTACTCCTTTCCTGTTAAATAATAACTATGTAATTACAATGGCATCAGAAACACGTAATTAAAATAAGGAGTAAGTTGTGCCAAGTAAGTTGGCTTGATCTTTTATCTCTGCCTAAAGTGTGTGTGAACCAAGACACAGAAGACAGAAGACAGCATGCTTTTATTGAGACCTGAGAGATCTTTGGGAGTTTTTTTGCTAGGTAAGAAAGGGTTATATAAAGGGAAGAGTTTTGCCTAACCCTGCATGGGTAAGTGAGCATGTGTCCTAGGAATAGCAAGTTGGTTCGTGTGTGTGCGCGCACGCCCGCACATGCGTGTATGTGTATGCATTGGGGTCTTGAGGAGATGTGAAAGGTGTGGGAAATGTATATATGATGGAGGAGACATGAAGAACATGTAGTGTATTGTGATAGTTAATCTTTTGTGGTTCAAGTGATTTTGAAATTTTCACAGGAGTAACTCCTGGGCCAAACATATTCCATTGATGATTTAATTTTGGAGCCTATTATTAATTTATGTGGTGTTTAGCTACTCATCATGAACATGTTAATATTTCTTGTTCAAGGTTTTTTACACTTGATGTCTTAAAAAGCCATGCTTTTAAATATACATTCTGCTTAATGAGGGGAAAACAAACTTCTTTTTTCAATAGCATTAACATTGAGCCAACTCAAAGATGTTATCCTATCTAATAAAAGAGTAATATGCAAATTGATCACACCTCCGCTACACCCACAAGCCACGCCCACCAGCCAATCAAGAGCAAGTACACAAATTAATCCAACCCAGATGGCTTCGGCCACAAAGAGACCAGGAGGCTTGGGCTTCTCGGCAACAGAGGAAGCCAACCTTTCCACACACCCTCGTGGGCCCAGGCCTCCACTCAAGGCTACAAATTTTCAGATATAGAAGATAAATAAATCCCACAAAAATGGCGATAGCCACGGAGCTGGAGAGAGCAGGAGGCTTGAGTTGCCTCCGGTGATGGAGAAAGCCAAGTTTCTGCAGCCCTGGCCTGCCTTGGCCTTTGCTTTAGGCTACACAGTTCAATTTTAGAAGATAAATAAATCCCAACAAAAATGACTACAGCCATGCAGAGCAGGAGGCTTGGCTCCACTCAAGTTTTAATTATAGAAGATAAATAAAACCCAGATACCAGGGCCTTTGCTTGGGTCACCGGATGGTATGACCAGCCTGCAAATTTCCACAGGCCCCTTGCCTAGGCTGCCACATGCCTCAAGGAACCCCATTCTGATCCAGGACACCCTTCAGGGCAAGCCAGCTGGCCCCCACCTGTGTGCCAGGCCTCTATCCTATCTAATAAAAGGATAATATGCAGATTGACCATCACTCCAACACCCAAGATGGCTTCCCCCATGTAGTCAAAGATTGATGCCCTATGTGGACACAAGATGTCTAGCACAAAATGGCCTGCAAGAGATGGCAGTTGGGGGTGATCAAGCCTGCAGGGAAGGGGAGTTAGGAGTGCAGGCCAGCAGAGAAGGGAAGTTTGGGGCAACTGGACCTGTATTGAAGGGCAGTGGTGGGGACGCAGGCCTGCGGGGAGAGTATTGATGAGGACTAGGCCTTCAGGGAGGTCAGTTAGGGGTGACCAGGCCTGCAGGGGAGGGCAATTATAGGCAAACAAGCTGGCAGGGGAGCAGTTAGGCATCATTCAGGCTGGCAGGGGATTGGTTAGGGGGTGATCAGGTTGGCAGGCAGAAGTGGTTAGGGACAATCAGAAAGGCAGGCAGGCAAGCAGTTGGGAGCCAGCAATCCTGGATTGTGAAAGGGGAGTCCGACTGCCCGTTTAGACCCGATCCCAGCAGGGGTCTCAGATTGGAGAGGGTGCAGGCTGGGCTGAGGGACATACCCCCCTCCCATGCACAAATTTTGTGCACTGGGCCTCTAGTAATATATAATGATGGATACTTTGCTTATCAGGATGAGTATATACTTACATAGTATGCATTTGTTAAAATAAAGTATTTGTGATTAGAGATCATTCTTGGAGAGGTGTTTGTGGAACTTAATTAAATTTTAGATCTAGGTTTTTCTTTTTTCAAAACATATTAAAAATTAACAATCTAAAATTGGTGAAGTTGCCTGAGGTTGGCAAAATTGTCAATGTTGGAATAACTACATTTTTTCTTTATAAAAATTGGAAGATCAGACAAAGGACCGAAAAAACTAGGACCCCAGGTTTTACTAGAAGAGAAGGACCTGCTGGGCTGTCTCACAAGGGGAAAACAGCAGCAGGTGCAGAAGTGATCATGCCTTTTGAGAGGAGGAATGGAGAAGAATGGGGGATTAGTGTTCTCGGCATGTTCTGATTGGTGGCTTAATGTATGGTCCATGTGAGGTACATAGGTAGTCACTCAAGTACTTAGGGACAAGGACTTAGGGTATTTGGCAGGTATTGATTGGTGGTTCAATGTATAGTCCCTATAAGATGCCTGGTTAGATACTCCAGTATGTCTAGGCTGCAGGTGCAGGTTACATCATACTCCACCCACCAGTTGGGGAAAGGGAGAATCTATCATTCCAGGGTCATATTAAAAATAATTGAGAGTCTGGGCAAGGTCAGGTGGTGAAGGTCGGTCTTTTGTAACTACTTCCTGCTGAGAGGGCATGTTGTCAGGGGCGTCTACTCAAGTTCTCAATTATTCTGGTGACATTGGTGTCTCTTGGTTCTGAATTCAAGGCCAGATAGATCTCTCCCACCTTCTCATTGGAAAACACCTGCATTATGTTCTGCAAAACACTAGTGAAACAGCATATGAGACAGAGGCCAAAGTGTTACAGAGAACCAAAATAAATCAAGCAATGCTCAGAGAGTTTGGAGTCACACTTTATTCACCAGTGGGCTTAGAAAAAATGAATTCAAATTCTATGCAAGGCTACAAGTAGAATTTCCCTTTTTATTAAAGAGCCAGCAGCCCTATGTGCACTTAGTGATTATCTTGCTGCTGGCCTTGAAAACAACACAGTTCTATCCAATTAAAAAATGCACCTGGCATGGCATTGAAATTATGAGCATATCTAGTCTCTGGCCTACAAGGTCAGACAGCTTAGTTTATCTTCCCCATTATTCAAGCAAGCTAAAGCAGGCTAGAAAGCAAAGTTATTTTTTTAGGATAAGAGGCTGTCTAAAAAAACAAAAACAAAAACAATAGAGAATTCCAAACAGTAGTTTTACAAAATAGGAGTAGCCTTCTCTTTTCCCTATTTTACTACCTCAGCAGAAAGTAATAAAAGAGTTTTGTCACCACTCCCCCCCCCCCCCCCCCCATTCCCTGTCCCACAAGCTTTTCAGCCTTGTGGTACAATAACCATGGAATGTTACAGTGAACAGGGATGACAAAACTCTTTTACTACTTCCTGCTGAAAAGGGACGACATCCTGTTTCTTCCTCTTGGAGAGGTTTGTAGGGAATTCTTCTGGCTTGTAGGACATTTGAAGTTTAAAGGCATCTAGATAGGATGAGATAAAGTGAGCTAACAGATTTAGAAGACATGCTCCTAGGGTTATGGCTATGATTAGCATTTCCAGACCCGCCCCGCCCCCCCACCTGCCCCCCATGCAGTCCAGGTCTGAGATAACTTCTGTCTTATTTTTGAAGCTTGATCAGCTTGTTTTTTTTGTCCTATCCTTTATAATACCAGACTGGTTATCTTAAAAACAGCATTCTTCCTCAAGGAACAGGCACAACCCCCTTTTCTCTGCTGTGAGAAGGCCTAGTCCTCTTCAATTCTGGAGAGTCATAGCTTCCAGTGAGTCAATCTGATCCTGTACCTCAACAATACTTTGAGCTATTTCTTCTAAACTGTCAGCAAGGTCTTTGAATAGTCTCTGATAGTAGGAGCGGGAAGTTGGCAGTCCCCCTAATCCAGTGCTAACCCCTGTTGTAATGCTGAGTGTTATAAGGAGAGGAATTAGCTGGATTGCTCTTTTAAGAGAGGGGGAGATTAATCATTCAATTGAGATAGTGAGGACTCAAGAAGTTCTCAAGAGGTAGAGTGTAGACCTGAGAGTGGTCCAGATTAAGAGAGTTCAGTAACAGTAAAAGAATTAGCCATAGTTTCATCTTGTTCCTTTGCTGTGTAGGAAGCAGTAATTTTATGGTGCTTCTGTGTTGCAGTAAGAACAGAAGAGTTCTCCTCGGACTAGCCTCGGGTTCCAGTGACACTCATAAAAAAATTAAAACTATTAGAAAGATAAGAACAATGATTATTCAGAAATACCAGAGCATTTTGCCTTTAAGAGAAGATAAGAAAGAAGGATTAGTGTAAGGAAGAATTCAGCAGGGCATTCTGAATTCCTTGGAGCAGGTTAATCAGCCAGGTCCGTTGTCTTCTTGAGGGTGATCTCCAGGGGCTGTTTCTGGTCAGAGATCACCTTCCACACAATCTGGGCGATGCTTGGCTGGTAGGCTGCTTTCACCTGAGAGTAGTGAATCCAGTTGTTCAATCCTGTAACCTTGAGAGCTGTGGAAGTGGTTAGTATGACAAATAGGGTCCTTTCCAAATTGGCTTAAGGGGCTCTTTTTTCCAGTCTTTTACCCAAACCTAGTCTCTTCCTAGAGAGGTGGGTAGTTGGTCAGTAACCCATCTGTGGACCTCAAAGAGTTTTTTCAAGTTCTTGTAGTTGCTTCTGGATTTCTGAGTTTCCTATTTCCCCAAATCTACCTTTGGCTGAATTAAGGGAGGGGTCTACCATATAGAATTTCAAAGGGAGAGAACCTACCCTGGCCCTCAGGCATAGTATACCTGCAGGAGCACAAGAGGCAAGGTATCTGTCCAGGGTAGGGTTATCTCTTGGCATAGCTTAGCCATAGCCAGCTTTCAAGTTCGGTTCATGCACTCTACTTTCCCTGAACCTGTAGGCCTGTCGGCTGTATGTAGGTTCCGTTTAATTTGTAAAGTGTTAGTTACCTGTTGTACTATTTCTGCTACAAAGGCTGGGCCATTATCAGACCCTAGAGTCAGAGGCATTCCATACTGCAGAATTATGTCCTTTAGCAATGTCTTAGTGACTTCTCTAGCCTTTTATGTGCTAGTGGAATATGCCTCGACCCAGCCTGAAAAAGAACAAACAAAGACTAGTAGGTATTTATTTCCTCTGCTAGACCCTATTTCTGTAAAGTCTACTTCCAAGTCCTGAAAAGAAATTTTCCCACAGTGCTAAAGTCCTATTAGTCCCACAGGACCCTATTTGGCATTATTCTGCGCATGGAGGAGAAACACTGAGAAACTGAGGCACACAAGGTTGGAAGATGGGCAATTAAGTAGCATCTGCCTAACAAAGCTTCTAGAGCAGTCTTTCCTAAATGAGTAAGTTCATGCTGCTGGAGGACTACCTTATGGGCTAACTGTTCTGGGATGTAGATCTTATGATCTGGGGGTATCCACCAACATTCTTTTGTTCTTTTGACCCCTTCTCGCTGAGTCCATTACTCCTCCTTTGAAATAATTTGGGGGCCAACATGATCCGTGTTGGTGCTGCTTGTTCTATTGCAGCCTGCTTTGAGTCTTTCCCTTTCTGGTGACCTTTGCAACGAATGACAGCTATTTTTTTTAGACTCCCAAACTGCTTCTAATAACTTTAAAATTTCATTTTGATTTTTGATTCCTTTTCCTCCCACTGTCAGAAACCCCTCTTCCTTTATATAGCCCCATAAATATGCAGGAGAGTGAAGGCATAGCGTGAATCATTGTAGATGTTGGCATGCTTATCCTTACTGAGTTCTAAGGCAGGGCCTGTGCTTCAATTGTCTCAAAGTCTGATACCACTGCATACCTGGCTCATCTTTTTCCTTCATCTAAGAAGCTACTGCCATTTGTGAACAATACTAAGTCCAGATTCTTCAGGGGTTTATCTGTTAGATCTGGCTTGATAGAGTAAACCTCTTCTAGGACTTCCAGGCAATCATGCTCAGGGGTCCCCTCAGCAATGGGTAGAAAGGTGGCAGGATTAAGAGTTCTCACTACTTCTAATCATACCCAAGGGTTCTCTCTTAACAGTCCTTGGTGAGTCATCCAAGCATGAGTTAGCCAGTGCTGCCTCTTAGCTTCTATTAGGGTAATAGCAGAACAAGGTACTTTTACATTTAAGTTTTGTCCCAGGGTAAGCTTATCTTCTTTGACTAACAATGCCATGGCAGCAAGGGCTCTGAGACATGGAGGGCCAGCCAGAGGCAACTGGGTCAATCTGCTTGGAGAGATAAACTACTTACTGGTCTTTGCCAAGGTCTAAATTCCTGGGTTAGAATTCTTAGGGCTACCCCATTGCTCTCATGGACGAAGAGATTAAAATTCTGTGTCACATCTGGTAGTCCTAGTGCTGGGGCCTCAGTGAGTTTTGCCTTTATGCTAATGAGGGCTTTCTCCTGCTCCAAGGGGGGGTGGGTAAGGTGGGGAAGAAGGCATACAATGGGTGCCTTCTCTTCCCCTTTTAAAGCTTTATACAGAGGCTTGGCCAGATCTGAAACTCTGGGATCCAGATTCAACAGAACTCTGCTGCTCCCAGGAATCCCAAATCTGCCGCCAGGTGCTAGGGACTGGATGGCATATACTGCCTGCTTTCTTTCAGTTCCTAGCCTTCATTTCCCTTGAGTGATTTGGAAGCCTAGATACTTGACTCCCTTCTAACAAATCTGTGCCTTTTTCTTGGACACTCTGTAACCTGTTTCAGTTAACAGTCTCAGGAGGACTCGTGTCCCTTCCTAGCCCTAAGTTCATGTGGAGCTGGCTAGTAGGAGGTTGTCTACATACTGGAGTAGAACACACCACAAGTCCTGTCCTGGGAACTTAGATAAATCAGATGCTAGTGCTCCACTAAAGAGAGTAGGGTTGTTTTGTTTTGTTTTGTTTTGTTTTGTTTTTTTAATTATTGTGGAGTCTGGTCCAGGTGAATTGCTCCTTGACTTTCGTATCAACCATAAAGTCCACAGTCTGGCCCTCAGTTTTCATTATGACCATGGGTTTGTGGGGGCCTAGGTGAAAAGATCCCCATCTGTCTTAGTCAGAGACAGCTGCTGCCAGCCCAATAAGGTCTGCTTCAAGTGGTTCTGATTGATAGCGACTGGGTGGAAAGGGGGACCCTATTTTCTTGCTCTGCCATTTGGGACATTCATTCTTCCAGTACCCGGTTTCCTTATAATAGTCACACTGGTCCTGTCTCAGGCTTACTCTTACTTTCCCTCATGATCTGTCTTCTTGCTTCCCTTTTTGGGCTGTCTTGGGGCCTGAACCTCTGAAAGCCACTGCTATTACATTGGCCCTTCTTTGTATTCTCTTTTTTTCCTTCTTTTTGCTGCCCTTTTTTGGTTGATGAAAACCTTGTTGGCTATCTCTAGCAGTTCACTAGCAATTTTTCCTGCAAACCCTTCCAGCTTCTCTAATTTTCTCCTGATATCAGGCTGGACTTGGCCTACAAAAGCAGCATTTACCATGGTTTGAGTGTCCAGGGCCTCAGGGTAAAAGGGAGTGTAGATCCAATATGCCTCATATAGTCTCTCATAAAAAGCTGCTGGACTTTCATCAGGCTTCTGGAAAACCTCAGAGATTTTAGCCATATCCGTGGGCTTCTTGGATCCAGCCCTGACACCCTGGAAGAAACCAAGCTGATATCTTTATAGTCTGGTCTTTTCGTCTTCTGAGTTTGGGGACCAATCATGTTCCTCATCTGGGAAGGCCTCCCTTGCTCGTCTGTCTGTGTCTAATGTCCCTGCTGGGGCCTGGGTCAAGAGCCACTTCTGAGCCTCTATCATTACTCTCATGTGCTCCTCAGTGTTAAAGAATTCAAAAAGGAGCTGCTTCCAGTCCACCCAGATGGGCTTTCTGGGTCCGGAAGATTATTTCTAGGAGAACTACCATGGCCTGAGGTTTTTCAGAATAAGCTGGCGTGTGTTGCTTCCAATTCAGAATGTCACTTGTGGTAAAGGGCTGATAATAAAAGACCAGCCTTCCTTCCCATAAGGCCCCATCTTTACCAAGCACTTGGGTACCTCAAATCTCCCTGAGAGTCATCTGAGGTGCTGGCTGTTGTTTGGGCCCTTGATTGGTTGAATGCAAACGCCTCCCAATGGGCTCTGGAGAGTTGAGGGAAGATGGAGGCAGGCAGTATTTCCAGATTTTCCTGATCTTCCAGGCTAGCATGGGGGAAGGGGGAGGAGGGGGGGCCCTTGGTGCTGCCTGTGGTTCATATGGAGGTGGTAAAACTGGTGGGACTTCCTCGGGGGATGGGGGCTCCTGTAGAATAGGAGGTTGAACTTCCTTCTGAGGGACGTGCCTCTCCTCTTCTGCTTGCTTTTCCTCAGCCTGCACCTGCCCTGCCTGCCTCTTCACTCCTGCTACTAAAACCTTATTCTGTCCCTTCTTACACATGCAGAACCAGACCCAAGTTAGCAAGATTTGAGTAATTTCTAACCAGCTGTCTATGTAGGGAATCTGATCTGGGTGTCCAGGGTCTTCTGAGACTACATTCCAGACCGCCCTGATCAATCCTTCATCTAAAGAGCCTTTCAAGGGCCAGCCAACCCTTCACAGAATTTCCTCAGTGTTTCAGAATTCATTTTAATTACAGAATCCCCATCATATCCCTTTTTAAAATTTTTTCAACATGCAATTGAGAACAGTGGATTTACTCTATCCCGACCCCATCATGATTGGTGGCATGAGACAAGGGAGGGGATGACCTGTTTTCACAGATCCTCACTCAGAGCTTAGATTCTTCTTAGCTAAGGTGCACCCGTGTAAATCCCCAGCCTGGTCACCTCCATGTGGGGATGAGTCACCGTTATGCCATATGTCGAATTGGGGAACCACAGGTTGGAGACCACTTGGACTATGTAACTGAAGTCGTAGAGCCACACAAAGGAGAGGAGAGGAAAGGCCCTCTCCCTTCACACTCACACACTTTCACCAGACATTCACTCAGAGTTTAAACAACAATCCACCCAATTCCTGATTCCTGATTAATTTGCCTGAGGAAGCCATATGGCTTCTGGGGTGGTGATCAAGCTCCCCCTTCCACTCACTTGGAGTGGGCTGAACTGACAGGGCCCCTACCTTAATGATTCTGTCAACAGATCCAGAAGTGTCTGGCTGGGTTCTGGGCTGAGGTTCTGGAGTGCCCAGAGTCCTCCAGTTGAATTCTGCTAATTGAGCAGAGAAGTGCCTCATGGAGGCCTGTCCAGTGCCCCCGGGTCCCAAACCCAGGACACTCATCAGAGGCTAAAAAGCCAAGCATAGGTTGGTTTTCCAGGAATCTCAGGGAATCAATAATGTTACAGAGAACCGGAATAAGTCAAACAATGCTCAGAGGGTTTGGAGTCACATATTATTCACCAGTGGGCTTAGAGAAAATGAATTCAAATTCTAAGCAAGGCTACAAGCAGAACTTCCCTTTTTATTAAAGAGCCAGCCCTATGTGCACTTAGTGCTGGCCTTAAAAACAACACAGTCCTATCCAATTAAAAAATACACCTAGCATGGCATTGAAATTATGGGCATAACTAGTTTCTGGCCTACAAGGTCAGACAGCTAAGTTTATCTTTCTCATTATTCAAGCTGGCTAAAACAGGCTAGAAAGCAAAGTTATTTTTTTAGAACAAGAGGTTGTAAAATAAATAAATAAATAAACAAACAAACAAACAAATAAATAAATAAAATAAAAAGCAGAGAATTCCTAACAGTAGTTTTACAAAATAGGGGTTAGCATTCTCAAAAGAGCAAGGTTAAAACAATAAATTCCAGTAGTCCCAATAGTGGGAGGAGCCATGGGGTGAGACAAAGATGGCATACCCCCCTTCTGGTTGGTTACATCATCTTTGGTCAATTCTGTTCCAGAAGGATTTAATGTGATCTTTAAATTCCTGATTCATTTACAAAGGAGCAGCATTCTTCCCCAAGAAATACACAGGTATCCCCTTTTTCTACTGTTAAGATATCTAAAGTATGCCAGTTCTGTAGGGCTACCACTGCTAAGGAGTCTACGTGCCTTTGAAGGGACTCAAGGGAATTGCTAATGATGGAGATATTGTTATGCCCAGAGTTTGGAGTCCCCAATAATCCACCACTAAGGAGCCTTTTCCGATGCAAAAGCAAAGAGTCTTTATTCAAATCTGGGTTTGGCTCTCAACCTCTTTTTGGTGCAGCAGTGAGGCCAGAGAGCGAGCCGGGCGGGAACAATGAGTTTTATGGGGTAGGATAATTGGGAGGGCTTAGGAAAGTGACAAGGGTTACAGAGATTGGTCACTTGAATTAGGGTCTTTCTGTGGTTTAGCCTTATTAGGACCCTCGCTGTGTTCCTGGAGCTTCATTGGTCCATTTGGGTGGGGGTCGGGGAAGTTAAGACATTGC
This sequence comes from Lasiurus cinereus, assembly GCA_011751065.1. Classification (NCBI taxonomy): domain Eukaryota; kingdom Metazoa; phylum Chordata; class Mammalia; order Chiroptera; family Vespertilionidae; genus Lasiurus; species Lasiurus cinereus. The sequence continues at coordinate 19,730,068 of JAAGEH010000041.1, read as the reverse complement.
TGGCACACCTGTGGCCACTCCCAGAAAAGGGAGGGGATTTAGGCAGGGGTCCCAGCCTTATAGGACAAGATGGAGGGGAGTTCATTTCCTTTCAATATCTTCTGATAATTCAATAGACAGTTGGGGGAAGGGAGAATCTATCAAAAATGTAATTGAAAATCTAAGCATGCTTTTAAAGAATTAATGACATTTCTCTTGAATGAGGTCCAGCCTCCATTATTTTTTTTTTGTTTCATCGGAGCCATTCAGATTACTCCTGCTGATTTCTAATTTCAGCAATGACTATGACTTAATATATGCTAAGTTATATTTTTCTCCAGTGGAATTTTTCTCCTGTAGCATTTAGGTAACTTTTGACTTATAGTTTTTGGCCTTCATCAACTTTAACATTTTATTTTCTTTGACTTTACTATTTATGATTATTTCTATTCTTTTCGATTTTTTTTTTTTTAATGACATTTTACCCTCTGGTCATAGGCAACAGCTTCATCCTGTTTCCCACTCTTCACAGCTGTGCCTTTAAGCATATTTTGCAGGAACCCAATAACTACCTTTGAAGCTCTCATGGGTCTGGGGAAAGATAGGCTAAAAATAGATAGAAGCTGATCACTATGCTGCCAAAACTCCACTTTTATTTCCTCTTGCATTGAAAATAAAGTTCAGATATTTGCCCTTGTTCTGGTGCCCGCTTATAACCCCTCCCCCTCCCTGTTCTCATATGCTGTCTTCCCTTCACTCTTCCACTCTGGCCTTGGCAGTTGCCCAGATATTATGAGAACTAAACATAATAAGTAAGAGTCATGAGGATGATGTTTTATAAGTTTTATCAGTAAGATAATTACTGGAAGTTGAATTTCAGAAGTAAAAGCTTTGAAAAGTAAACTTTTTATTTCAAAAGCTATAGTTCTCACCATTAAAACAATTTATGTGCAAAAGAATAAAGGGTACTTGTTTCCTAAACTCATACTGACACTTTTCCAGATGCTTTGGTCTTGAAAACATTTTGAATCTTTTTTCAACTTTAGAAGAACCCAACTTTGAGTTGATCATGGTAATAATGCTGGAGGTTGGGATAAAGAAGAATGAGACCAGATACTGAAGGCATCAGTGATCTGGATGAGTTGAAACCCAGTGTCCTGATACATGATGGAGGAAGGAAAGGCTGCTGAAGGGAAGCTAATGGGTATCTGCTTGTGTGGGTGTGTGTTCATAATGTTTTTCACCCACTAATTTTCTGTATTTCATAACGTTTTGACATCTTGGTGCTTTACTAGTCCTGGAGATACTGCACCTTCCAGGGCTGGCTGATTCCTCAATGTGGTAATCAGCATGCCTGGTAGCATGCCTTTTATATGTAAAACAAACAATTTAAAGCTGATATGTATAACCACCTCCTCTATCTAGCTCTCACACAGGAAGACCACCCCTATATTTCAAACAATCTGATCCTAAACATACTGACATGGAATTTTTGGACTGGAACACGGATTCTTTGTCTGCTGGAATTGAAGAATGAATTCATGGCAGAGCAAAAGTAGAAATTTATTTAAAAAACAAGTACAGACTCTCATATAGGGAGGAGGAAGAGTCCCTTAGAATGGACTATCAAGGCTGCAGATCCTGGTGCTCTGACTGATTACTATAGTAACTACTAGGAAAAAAGGTCAAACCTCACAGGGGACATGTGAGGTTCTCCCTCCTCCTTCCTTATTGTTTTCCTATTCCCTTTGGGCTTCCTCCTTCTCCTTCTCTTTATTTTGTAAATATAGACCTTGTGTTGTTCCTAACTCCCTCATTCTATGGAAATGTACCTGTTGCAGTTTTTCAGCTTCCCCTATACCCTCTGCTGCTCTGCAGCCTTATGCTTCCTCCATGGTCTACTTAATTTCCAAAATTTTCTAAAACCTGTCTTTTCACCCCTAAAAATTTCTGTTTCAATACTCACACTTATATTCCACCTCACCCAATTCTGCTCTTGGGAACCACAATTAAGGCTCTTGGCCATCCTCTCTCTAACCCCTTTTTGTCTCTTGACCCTGGTGTTCCCCCATGTGACCCTGTAGTACATTAATGCCTCCTCATCTTGGGACCCATGAATAATAAATTGGCTTTCAATGGCATTGAACTCTCCATGTCATAACTCAGTCACTTCTATGAATTAACTCCCAGGCACATTTACAACAATGACAAGACGCTTTATGTCCAACCACAAAGGACTGGGGAAGAAGCCCAGCCTGTGTTGCTCAGTGGTTAAATATTAACCTATTGAAACAGCTATTTTTAGGAACAAAAACGACAGGTTTAGGAAATTTTAGACATTCTAAAAATTAAGGAGACCATGGTAGAAGCACAGGGCTACAAAGCAGCAGAAAGTGTATTTCCATAGAATAGAGGAACTGAAAAGCTGCCACAGGTGCATTTCTACAGAGTAATGGACCTGGAAGCAGCAAAAGGTCTATATTTACAAAATAAAGGGAATAAGAAAACAATAAGGAAGAAGGGGAGAAAAACCTCATATGTCCCATGTGAGATTCGACCTTTGAGCTCAGCAGATACTATAGTAACCAATTCAAAAGGGAATATTGACCAATTAAAAGGGATATCAGCACACAGGGACTTGCAGCCTTTATAAACCATGGAGACAGGAAGTTGGCGGGACTCTTTCCTCCTCCCCACGTGGGAGTTTGTGCTGTAAGATTCTTTTTCCTTCCCCATCTGGGAGTCTATACTTGTTCTTCAATAAATGTCCACCTTTGCTCTGCCACCTTCTGTCTGTGGATTCATTCTTCAATTATGAGGAACAAAGAAACCTGGGAACTATCCTGCCCAGGTAATGTTATGCCCAGAGTTCGGGGTCCCCAATAATCAACCACGAGGGAGCCTTTTTCCTATGCAAAAGGAAAGAGTCTTTATTCAAACCCGGGTTTGGCTCCCAGCCTCTTTCTGGTGCAGCAGCAAGATGAGAGAGCTAACTCTGGGAGGACAATAGGTTATATAGGGTTGGTCACTTGGGTGGGCTTAGGGAAGTGACATGGGCACTTGGTCAGGGTTTTTCTGTGGTTTAGCCTTATTAGGGCCTTCGCTGTGTTCCTAGAGCTTCATTGGTACATTTGGACGGTGGTTGGGCAAGTTAGGACATTGCTGGCATACCTGTGGTCACTCCCAGAAAAGGGAGGAGGTTTAGGCAGGGGTCCCAGCCCTATAGGACAAGATGGAGGAGAGTTCGTTTCTGCTTTGTCCTTTCATTCCCCCCTTGTCTTGGGACACACAGCTCAATCATGAGACAGGCTGCATTTCTACCTCATCTTCCATTGCTAAAGGCCGGTATTGGGCTTGTAAGACCATTAATTGAACTACTCCTATGCATTCCTTGACAAATTGGACTAGTTTGTTAATAATACAGGGGCAGAAAGTTAACAACATTAAGAGGACAAGGGGTCCAACGAGAGTGGGAATAAGAGTAGTTAACCATGGGGACCAATTAAACAGGGATTCATACCAAACTGAGACTGGTCTCTTTCTAGCTTACACTTCTGCAATCTCTCTCTTATGAGGGCCATGGATTCCTTGACAACTCCTGAATGGTCAACATAGAAACAACATTCTTCCCCTAGGGCTGCACATAAGCCTCCCTGCTGCATGAATAGTAAGTCCAGTCCCCTCCTGTTTTGGAGCACCACCTCGGACCAGGAAGTGCGGGATTCTTGCAGATGGGTGATGGATTTTTTAATTCTTTCTATGTCCAAGTCAATGGCTGCTCTTAGAGCCCCATAGTTCTTGTCCTGTATAATAAGCGAGGATATCCCAGTCCCTGCTCCCTCCAGTCCTAACCCCAAAGGGCTGCCATAGTTAGGGCCGTGACGGGCTCCCTTTTACTTCGGGATTAGTGGCCCCAAACTTGTCAAGCACTTCTTTTTCCCAGTGGTTCATTAACTTGGGAATTAACTGCACGAGTATGCAAAAGCCTTCCTTTGGGTATTTAAGGACGAAAGAGTAGATGCAAGGAGCGAGGCCACTGGAACAGGCCCACCATGCATTCTCAGGGGGCAAAAGATACACTGCTTCCAGAGTTCTGTTACAGAGATGTGACTGTTCCTAGGGTACGTTTCCTGTGCACAATCCCTGCCCTATTACCACCTGGAGAGTCAGCCTTGCAGCAGTTTGCTGCCACCTACAGGAACTGGCAGTCGAGGCTGTTGTATAATTGCCCTTAACTGCAACACCCTCATAATATGGTGGTTCAATGTCTAGACAGAGCCAGCAAGATTTGGTTAGGTCTGGCCTGGAGGCATTTAAGACATATCAGGCTCCCATGACCATGCTTAAAAGAGGGTCTACTTCAGGCAGTGAGGTATGGCTCAGGGTCAGGTTCCCCTTGGTAGGTGTAAGTGGGGTGAGGGGCTGTGATGCTGGAATCCACATTCCCCCGATTGTGAGCACTTGGGGTGTAGTTGACCGAGGCCGTGGAGCCAGTATCTTGTTGGGTCCTATTCCCTCAGGGGAATGATAGTGCAAGGGAGTGCTTTGAACCCGGAAGGTAAATAATCCTCCATGATTCCCTAAATGTGTATCATAGATGCAAATTCCCCAGGTTTTGCCAATGTCCCACCCAGTTACTTTCTTTCTCCGTTCTATGAAGAATATCCGCACAGGGTTGCATGGGGTGTGGGGATGACCCATGATATATCTCTGACTGGCCGGTGCTGCAGGCCGAGCCATGATTATTAGGTCATCTGTTTTGGGAGGGGTCCACCAGATGTGTCCAGTCGAGACAGTCCTCAGTTCCTCCACATGGGTCCCAGGTGTGCTCCCGCAGAGTCCGTGAGTGGCCGGGACAGACATAGAAATAGTGGCCTGTGCAAAGCCAGGGTCTCATGTAAGGTGGATGAGGTCTAGCAAATCAAAGTAAAGGTCTGGGTACCAAGTGTTCTTAGGGTGGATCTGGGAGGTCTTATTAAGAACTGTCCCTGAGCTAGTGTCTATAATCTGCCAGGTAATATTATAGGGGGTGTGTGGGCTCCTTTTTTTGGCAGGAGTGATCTCGAGTAAGCTTACCAACATTAGGCAGGTCGAGTGCGCCCCAGCTTGAGCTTGAGCGGGTTGCGCTGGTCCTGGTTGATGTTCCATTGCTGGATGGAGTCCTCCTGGATTGCAGAGGGGTCAGCTGGGCGAGCGTGAGTGTGATGGACCTAGGTCTCCATGCCATCAACCTTGAGAGTGGTGGGTGTAGTCAGCACGACGACGTAGGGGCCTTTCCAATGTGGCTTGAGGGTCTTCCGGCGGTGCCTCTTGACAAACGCCCAGTCTCCTGGCTTGTACCGATGAGGCGTCAGGGTTGGGCCAACCTCATAGACAACGCAGAGGCATGGCCAAATGTTTTCATGTGCCCTCTGCAGTTCTCTTAAGACAAAAGATATCTCCTGATTTTCAAACTCTGCAAGAAGCTCAGCTTTGAGGTTAGGAATGATAGGGGGGTAAGACTGAGGGTGTAAGGAGAGTTCCTTATCCGGTAAAAGGCATATGGAAGGAGAGTCACCCAATCCCTGCCAGTCTCCATGGTTAATTTGGTAAGGGTCTCTTTTAGAGTTCTATTCATTCTCTCTACCTGCCCTGAGCTCTGGGGCCTATAGGCACAATGTAATTTCCAGTCGGCCCCTATGACCTTGGCTACTGCCTGTTTTACTTGTGAAATAAAAGCTGGTTCGTTGTCGGATCCTATCATAGCTGGAAAACCATACCTGGATAAAATGTCTTCCAGTAGCTTCTTGGTGACCGTCTGGGCTGTTTCATGTTGTGATGGGTACGCCTCTACCCAGCCAGAGAAGGTGTCTACGAACACTAAAAGGTATTTATAACCATACTTCCCTGGTTTGATTTCAGTGAAATCAACCTCCCATTGTGCCCCCGGTTTGGTGCCTCTGAGCCTGGTTCCTTGTTCACTTGACCCAGCTCTTGCATTCGTGAGTTGGCAGGTCTTTCAGGAGGCTACAATTTGATTTATTTTGGAGTCTTGTTGCTGAATCTTGATTCTAGCATGCTGAATTAAGTCCTTTAATTTCCGGGTCTACAAGTGGGTGTACCGGTGCATGCGTTCTAACACTGTAACTCCAAGCCAGTCCAGTAGTATGAGCTCCTTGTTTGATGTGTACCACCATCCTTTTATTTCCTGGATGCGAGGAAGCCTTCTGATCCGCTGCAGCTCTTCCTGAGATTATCGAGGCTGATCTGGCAAAACTGGGTCCCCGGGGTCTGGTAGCTGTAAGGCCATGGTAGGGACCAAAGTGAAGGCTGCTGCTTTGGCTGCCTGATCAGCCTTTTGGTTACTGCTTGCCACTGGGTCATCTGCTTTCTGGTGCCCTTGGCAGTGTTTAATGGCTAGCTTAGCAGGAGCCACAAGGCTGCAAGCAGGTCAAGAATTTCCTATTTATTCTTTATTGTCTATCCCTCTGCTGTCAATAGCCCTCTCTCCTGATAGATCGCCCCATGAACATGAGCTGTAGCAAATGCATAATGGCTGTCTGTGTAGACGATAAACCGTTTCTCAGGCCCCAGTGTCAGTGCCTTGGTGAGTGCAATGAATTCTCCTTGCTGAGCTGATGTCCCGGGGCAGAGCCTCCGCCCACACAGTGCCCATGTTCGTGACCACTGCTACAACCGCGTACCTGCACCCATCTTGCATGGAGCTGCTTCCACCCGTGAACCAGGTGGCCTCTGCATCAGGGAGGGGCCGATCGGTCAAGTCCTTCCAAAGTCCATGTACCTCCTCTAGGATTCCCGCACAGTCATGTAGTGGGGCATCTAGGTTGGGGTCAGGCAGCAAGGGTAGTGGGGTTGAGGGCATTTGGATGGAACCGTACTCTAGGAGGGTTGAGCAGCAAGCTTTGATAGTGAGTCATACGTGCATTGCTCTTCCATCTATCAGGAGGTTGTTTTAGGACCCCCTCAATGGCATGCAGGGTTGTAATCCAGATCTGTTCCAGGGTCAGTTGGTAGGCATCCTTGACTAAGAGCGCAGTTGCCACAATGATTCTCAGGCACAGCTGCTAGCCCGCAGCTACTGGATCTAACTTCTAGGACAAGTATGCTACTGGGCGGCTCCAGGGGCGTAAAGCCTGAGTTAGAACCCCTTTTGCTATTCCTTTGCATTCCTCTACAAAAAGGCGAAAGGGCTTTGTAATGTCTGGCAGCCCCAGGGCTGGAGCAGCCAAGAGGGCTGACTTTATCTGATTAAAGGCAGTTTCTTCCTTTTTAGTCTATTCAAACATCTTCCTCTCCTTGGTAGCTTCATATAAGGGCCTGGCGATCTCAGCAAAACTTGGTATCCAGAGGTGGCAATAGCCAGCCAATCCTAGAAATTTCCTCACTTCCCTCCAGGAGGTGGGAGTAGGGATTTTCAGGACTGTCTCTTTTCTAGCATCAGACAGCCGCTGCCTTCCACCCTCCAGGATGTATCCAGGTAACTCACCCTCACTTTGCATATTTGAGCTTTCTTTGTGGAGGCCCGATACCCTAAGGTCCCCAGGGTGGTCAACAGGCCTCTGGTCCCCTGCTCACAGTCTTCGGAGGTATTGGCAGCAATCAGTCATCTACGAACTGAAGGAAGGTGAGACTGGGGTGCTTTCTCCTGTACTCACCGAGGTCCTCATGTAGTGTCTCCTCGAAGACAGGCGAATTCTTGAACCCTTGGGGCAGTCGCGTCCAGGTTAATTGTCCACTGTAGCCCTCCTCCAGGTTGTGCCATTCAAAGGCAAACAAGGGTTGGCTTTGAGGCACTAGCAGCAGGCTGAAAAAGGCACCCTTCAAGTCTAATACAGTATACCAGACTCTAGAGGGTGTCAAAGAGCTTAGGAGAGTGTCTGGGTTAGGACAGTTGGGTGTATATCCATGACTCTTATTTACTTCCCGGAGGTCCTGTACTGGCCGGTAGTCATTTGTGTGTGGCTTCCTGACCAGCATAAGGGGGGTGTTCCAGGCAGATTGGCATGGAACTAGCACCCCTAGGCTTCGCAGTCTCCAGATGTGAGTATGCAAATTAATCCAACCAAGATTGCTGAGGCCATGGAGCAAGAAGGCTTGGGTTTCCGCGGCAATGGAAAAAGTCAAGCTTTCCATCTGCCCTTGCCTGCCTTGGCCTCTGCTTAAGGCTACAGAGTTTCAATTATAGATAAATAAATCCCAACAAAAATGGCTATGGTCACAGAGTGAGCAGAAGGCTTGGCTCTGCTCCAGACTACAAAGTTTCAATTAGAGAAGATAAATAAATCCCAGATACCAGGTCCTCTGCTTGGATCACCAGGGGACCTAGCCAGCCTGCAAACCATCACAGGCCCCTTGTCCAGGCCCCCCAGCCCCCAAGGGAAACTCCATCCTGATCTGAGACATCCTTCAGGGCAAACCAGCTGGTCCCCACCTATGCACTAGGCCTCTATCCTCTCTAATCAAAGATCAATATGCAAATTGACCATCACTCCAACACATAAGATGGCTGCCCCCATGTGGTCAAAGATGACTGCCCCCATGTAGACTCAAGATGGCCATCACAAGATGGCCAGCAGGGGAGGGCAGTTGAGAAGGACTAGGCCTGCAAGGGACAGCAGTTGTGGGTGGTCAGGCCATCAGGGATAGGCAGTTGGGAGAGACCAGGCCTGCGAGGGAGGACAGATGGGGGCAATCAACCCTGCAGGGGAGGGCAATTAGGGGTGACCAGGCCAGCAGAGAAGGGAAGTTGGGGGTGACCGAGCCTGCAGAGGAGGGCAGTTAGGAGTGACCAGTCCTATAGGGGAGGATAATTAGGAGCAAACAGTCTGGCAGGGGAGCAGTTAGGCATCAATCAGGCTTTCAGGGGAGTGGTTAGGGGGTGATCAGGCTGGCAGGCAGAGCAGTTAGGGGCAATCAGGAAGGCAGGCTGGTGAGCAGTTGGGAGCCAGCCTACTGGGATTGGGTCTAAATGGGCAGTGGGACATCCCTCGAGGAGTCCCAGATTGAAGAGGATGCAGACTGGGCTGAGGGACATCCCCCCGCCCCCCCGCCAATGCAAGAATTTCATGCAACGGGCCTCTAATATATATATTAATGACCCGATTATTTTACATTCAGAGATCATAATCAAGCCATTCAGTGTATATCAAAACCACCCCACATTCGGGCTTTGGACCAGAGCCCTCTGGACTAGCAGCACTGTGTAATAAAAGTTTACTTTCCTAATTACTCTGGGTGCTGGCTATTGTTCTCCTGTGCCCATGGTCGGCAAACTATGGGTTGCAAGCCACATGTGCCTCTTTGGCCCCTCGAATGTGGCTCTTCCACAAAATACCATGGCCTGGGCAAGTCGATTTTGAAGAAATGGCATTAGAAGAAGTTTAAGTTTAAAAAATTTAGCTCTCAAAAGAAATTTCAATCATTATACTGTTGATATTTGGCTCTGTTGATTAATGAGTTTGCCAGTCACTGCCCTGGGCCATTTGCGACAACATATACAGGACAACCATTTAAGATAGTAGAGGAGTTGGTGGGACTTTTTTTTCTTGAAAACTTAGGAGAGCTTTAGGTGATTTTGTTTTATAAATATACAAGAAATTCTAACTCATAAGAGGTACAAAAAGATTTAGTAAACTGGAAAAATAGTTGGGTCTTAGGAAGTCAGAGAACGCCAATACCTCCCTCTTTTTGCCTTGTATACTCCCCAGAGTAGGCAAAAACAATCGGCTCAAATCTGAAAAGTTGAAGTGCTGGCTAGTTATTTTCTATAATGGTTCATTTTCTGAACCACTTACTCCTTGCCCCATCTGGTCTTACTTGAAGCAGTGTCTCAGCTGGTTTTTCCTGTTGTTATTTTTGTAATCTCTTGGATGAAATAACAATTTCAGGTAAATCATGTTTTCCTGAACATATGGTGTATTCCATTGAGGATAGATGTGTTTTATATCCCTTACATTGTAATTCACATATTTTTAAACCTCTGATTTTCATGTTTCAGCTGACTATATAGTTACGGGTATATATTCCTTTTTAAAAAAATGTATTTTATTGATTTTTTACAGAGAGGAAGGGATAGGGATAGAGAGTTAGAAACATTGATTAGAGAGAGACATCGATCAGCTGCCTCCTACACGCCCCCTACTGGGGATGTGCCTGCAACCAAGGTACATGCCCTTGACCAGAATCGAACTTGGGACCTTTCAGTCCACAGGCCAATGCTCTATCCACTGAGCCAAATTGGTTTTGGCAAGGATATATATTTCTTTTCTTTTTTTAAAAAAATATTTTATTGATTTTTTACAGAGAGGAAGGGAGAGAGATAGAAAGTCAGAAACATTGATGAGAGAGAGACATCGAAAAGCTGCCTCCTGCATGCCCCACTGTGGAGATGTTCCCGCAAGCAAGGTACATGCCCCCAACCGGAATCGAACCTGGGACCTTTCAGTCCACAAGCTGATGCTCTATCCACTGAGCCAAACCAGTCTCAGCAGGATATATATTTCTTGATTGTGAAATATTAGCAATAATTTCAGATGCATGTGTTTTGTTTTTTCACATTTAGATCTCTATAACGGGCTAATTTAGTTCTTTCCAAGGATATATTTTTAGGTCTTTTTATGAAAGCAAGAATTAAAATAATTATCATCCTATCTAATAAAAGAGTAATATACAGATTGACCATCACTCCAACATATAGATGACTAACTGCCCCATGTGGACATAAGATGGCCAGCAGGGGAGGGCACTTGGGAGAGACCAGGCCTGCAAGGGAGGGCAGTTGTGGGCGATGAGGCTGGCAGGGGAAGGAAGTTGGGGGTGACCGGGCCTGCAGGGAAGGGCAGTTGGTGGTGGGGGGCCCAGGTCTGCAGGAGAGGGCAGTTAGGAGCAAACAGGATGGCAGGGGAGTAGTTAGAGGGTGATCAGGCTGACAGGCAGAAACGATTAGGGGCAATCAGGAAGGCAGGCAGGTGAGCAGATGGGAGCCAGCAGTCCTGCATTGTGAGAGGGATGTCTGATCTGGCCTAAACAGGCGATTGGACATCCCTCAAGGGGTCTCAGTTTGAAGAGGGTGTAGGCTGGGCTGAAGGATACCAACCCCTGTGCACAAATTTTGTGCACCAGGCCTTTAGTTATTTATAAAACTAGAGGCCTAGTGCATGAATTCATGCATGGGTGGGGTTCCTTGGCCTGGCCAGTGATTGGGTCGGCCGCGGGAGGTTGGCTTTGGGAGTACAGTGACTACCAGGGGGCAGCTCCTGCATTGAGCGTCTGCTCCCTGGTGGTCAGTGCACATCATGGCAACCGGTCAAAAATGTCACTTAGGCTAATATATGTATAGATACTGCTTGGCATAAAAGTAACTCCAAAGGAATTATAATCACTCTGTAAAATCGTAAGTAGAAGGCACCTAAAAAAATTCATCAGTATACAATAAACTATAATTCAATAAAAGTTGCGTGTAAAGCCAACTTATTTTATTTATTTTTTGCTAATCCTTTCTTAAGGGTATGTTTTCCATTACTTTTTAGACAGTGGGAAAGAAGGAAGGAGGGTGGGGATGGGAGGAAAGGAGTAGGGAGGGAGAGAGAGAGAAACATCATGTGAGACACATAGACTAGTTGCCTCCTGCACACACTCTGCTAGGTGCTGGAGGGCAGAGGGGCAGGGAACAAACCTGCAACCCAGGCAGGTGCCCTTGACACAACCTTCGACCATGTGGGGCTTGAGCTGACATTCTAATCACTGAGCACATTGGCCAGGGAAAAGCTTATTTTAGAACAACAACAACAACAAAATTAGAATGTTGTGTTTACATTGAAACAAGTCCCCAAACAGAAAATTCTAAATAAAAATATACCTTAAAGTGATGATAAATATATTTCCCCAATTGGTCAACAAATGTGAGGATTAATAGTATGTTCCTTAATATGCTTCTATTTTGCTATATACCTATGCTGGCAAATCCATCAGACTGGTGATGGCAGATGCAAAGTAAAAACCAATTCATGTGGCCTAAGACATGGCATACAGCTAAGTAAGGGTTGTTATGTAACATGAAAAGTAGTTCCCAAGAGAATCACCATTAGCATTTTAGGTGGGGTATCCTTTGTACTGTGGGACTTTAACTGTGTAAACATTAAACAGTTATTGGGCCATCCCAATATTATCTGACTGATGCAGTCTCCAGTTAAGCTCTTCTGGTATAGAGTAGGGGCTAGTAAACTTTTTCTGTAAAGGTCCAGATACTAAATATTTTCATGTGTAAGCCATATATACACTTTCTGTCACAACTACTCAACTCTGCTATTGTAGCAGGAAGGCAACCATAGATAATACAACAGGAACAACAGAAAATAACGGCTATGTTCTAATAATACTTTCTTGACAAAAGCAGGAGGTGAGCAGATTTAGAGTGTGGGCTGAAGTTTGTTGACCCCATTGATATGTATCACCAGTCCATCAATTTCAACACAAGGAAAGCTATTTGAAAGCAGTCAGTAAGTAGTATGTTAGTTAGGAAGGTTTGGTTGCTAATAATATAAAATCGTATTTATAAGTATACCTTGTTTTATAGTACTTCATAGGTATTGCAGTTTTTATAAACTGAAGGCAAAACCCCCCACTACAAAGTATATTATGAATTTATTATTTGATTTATTGTGGTCTTGAGCCAAAGCCTCAATATCCTGAAGGTATGCCTGTACTGTTTAAAAAGCCAGGAAGGTTTTAGTCATGGCTAAATGACTATCATTGTCATAAAAAAACAAAACAAAAACAAACAAACAAGTGCCTTTCTTCCTTCTACTCTGTTATCCTCTACTGTTATCATTATCTCCTCTCATTGTTACAGCTGTGTCAGATATACTAACAATCCTGCAAAGGCAAGAGTCCCATGTCTGTCTATCTTTCAGAACTCTCCAGATGGCATGCTGTCAGATCTCATTTGTGACCAAATGCAAACTTAAACTAAGAAATGCCAGAGCAGAAATTCCAATTATTTAGAATTACACACAATTGCCAGAGAATAGTCATGAGTCTCTTTCTTGGGATGGAGAAGGATCCAGCTCTGACCCAAACCTATAGATACCCAATGTTTGAATAAATTGAGATTGTGTTTAAGAGAAAGTGCAGTGGGCTTCTGAGGGTTAATGGAGAAAGATGTCTGTGCAGTATATTTTCCCCATTAATTATATTATACTTTAAATATAATTATGTCTTTGATGCTATTCAAGGCCATTACTTTTCCTCTGTTTCCCATCTAGTCAAAGGGAGCATTTCATGCATTCCTGTTCTTGGTCAGAGAGGAGGGAGGGGTGATAATCAAGGTCTACCCATTGATTTCAGGTTCTACCCATTGATTCCAGATTCTACCCATTAAAGAGCCACAGAGAGCCATGCCTTCCTGAGAGGTCATGAAAAAGTATTTAAATTTGGTTAACAAAGATGAGTTGGTAGTCTTTCAGGAGCCTCTTAAGCTCTCAGATAATTTGTACATAAGATATCATGTTTTGTATTATAAAACCTGAAAGTAATCTGTTGAAAAGCATTCATATGAACTGTGATAATTATTTATTTTGGTGCTAATGGAAATACAAAATCCATCTGGTTCTTTCAGATGCTGCTGCCCTCCAATTTCAGATGAGGACAGGTGATTTGCCAAGGGGATCACTTGTGTGGCTTTGAAGTAAAGATAGAAACATAAAGAGAAACTGGTTTTCCCACTTCATGTGCTGCATTCCCTGTATGCCATCACAGCCTTCCTGCAGCAGAGTGCCTGCTCAAAAAGGAGCTGATGCTTGTCAGGACGGATGCCTCTAATTCAAGTTCTGAGCTTCTTCCTGGAGTTCTTTCTGAATTTGGAGCTCTTAAAGCTGACAATAGTGGGTTGAGTAGATACATTTAAATGCACCTATATTTACTTTAGTCTCTTTTGAAGAATGACACTGCAATATTTTGTGTGTAAATGTGTTCAAGAGACTCTGGTTCCCATCTCCCTCACAGCAAGCACATCAGCTGAGCAGTGCCAATTTTATAAAAGCTTGTTTTATGCCAATCATATACTTATGTGTTGATTCAGAAAGTCTTAAATTTTTAGTCCTGACTCGAAGGAGCTCAACATTCTAATGAGCTCCTAACCTGAAAGAGAGAAATGAATGAACAATTAAAATAGTGTGTGATATATAACACAGTATAGGAAGTACAATGTGCTGTGACAGCAAGGCTGGGTCTGAGCAGGTCAAGAAATAATGCCTGAGTTGACTCTCAAAGGATAACTGAAAAAGTCAAGCACTGACAACAGGAAATAAGCTTCCCTGTAGGTGCAGTGATGGGGCAAAGGCTTAAGGTGTCCAAGAATATGGAAGTTTGGAGAACAGCTAGCATGTCACTAAATCTGGAGTTCACAAAGACTTAAGATGCAAGGTAGATGAATGCTGAGCAATAAGTCTATGCTGGAGGACAATAAATATCATTGCAACTTTATCCTTAGGCAAAGGAATCATTAGAGACTTTCAACAGAAAGTGATATTCTGTGATTCATATTTCGGAAAACCCACTAAGGCTGCAGAATAAGAGGAAGGAATAGAAGGGGCTGAGACTGAAGGCAAAAGAGGTTATTTCAATAATTGGAAGAAGATCCATCATTAAGGCAGTGTTGACAGACAAGAAAAGAAGTGGCATTTCTGAAATATTGGAGATATAATTTAGTAGAATTGATAAGCCTGTCAATGTAAGATGTAAGAGAAAGGAAAGAAAAAAATGACAGCCACATTTCTGACAGAGCTTGATAGATAGTGGTTCTGTTCATTGATCTATGAATACAGGAGTTGGTCCAATTTGGGGGTGAAAGATGATGAATTTAAGGATGTTGCTTTGAAGTGTTTGAAAAACTAGTAAATAGCATAGAGGAAGCTGGAATCAAGGCAAAAGCTCTGAGCTAGAGAAATAGATTTGAGAGTTTTTGGCATAATTGTAAGTCTTTGACATGAATGAGACCACCCAGAGACTGTGTGTAGAGCAGGGAGAGACAAAGGACAATGATATATTTTAGGGGACCAACATAAAGTGTATGGGAATAGAAGAGGTAATCGACAAGAAGACCAAGAACAGGATGCCAAGAGGGTAAAGGAAGACAAAGAGAGAGTGCTATCCTTAAGGAAGACGGAGAGTGCTATCCGAGGATATATAATATGGTTAATATTGTCACATACCACTGAGATGTCAAGAAAATAAGTGAAAAGAGCCACAGGATATTTTGATATGAGATATTTTTAAATTTTTATTTAGGAATGGAATATGTGATCATTATATAAGTTGAATATATGTGCATATCTACACAAACATATATAAATACATATAAATATATAATTATGTACAATTTAAGAATTGACCTAAATCCCATCACCCAGCATAATTTCTGTTAAATTTTCGATATATATCTTCCCAGACTTTTTCTATATGCAAATATATAATCTATTTAGAGATAGGTCTATATATAACAAAATGAGTTCCTACTATAAAAATATGAGATATTGCATTCATTTGCTTGTCATTATTTCCCAGAGACCATGATGATCTTCTCTTCATCTTTCCAATTTTAGTACATAAGCTGGTGAAGCATACAGTGTCCATTGAATTAAGCAGCGAGGAGATCATGTGTAACTTTGCAAGGCTAATTTCAGTGGACTGGTGAGGGCAGTAGTCAGATTGCTGTGGGATGGGGAATGGGTGAGGAGGTAGAATGAACATTATAGACTATCCTTTCAAGAAGCCAGGCTGGGAAGGGGAAAGGAAGATTAAGATATCAAGAGAGGAGTAGGATGGAGAGGGATTTTTGTTTTCATTTTTCAGTTGGACAAGACTTTCCACTGACTTCAGAGGGAGCCAGAAAAGGGGAAAACATTGAGGATCCAAAGGGGAGTCTATGATTGGTAGGTGAGTCATGAAAAGGCAGACAAGAATGAGGTGTAGGGAAGGAGAAATAAGCTCCATTTTCACTTAGGCAAAAGGGAAGGAGGTGAGGGTGGGAAAGGATCTGATGAATTTGCGAATGGGTCGGCTGAGGTGATGCTGGTCACCTCAGAAAGCATATGGCTGATGAAAATGTAGTTATTTATTTGATAAAGGCCTTTTTTTTAAATTTGCTTGGAATACATAATTGCCATATTAAACAGGATTGATTGTTTGTCTATTTGTATCTTGAGTGAAGTGCTAAGAGATGCCAGCTAGAAAGATCTGTTCTTCTCTGATGACCTGCCAGGTCAGGAACAGTCCCAGATGCTTTAGTTACCTTAAACAATCCACTAGGACCTATTGTCCACATATTTCTCTGAAGCTACGTGAAGCTGTATATTTTCTTAACTTGCCTGCCCCCTGAGACTATCTGGGAAATACAGTACTTAACCATGGGAAGTTGCATTGCATGTTGAAACAAATCCTGGTTGAATTCCATTAACCTTGGGAAAGTGACTTAATGGCTTTGCGCTTTAGTTGTTTTGTCTGTACAATACTAAAATAACACACTTTAGCCAGTGATCAGGAGTGTTCAGTGAGATCTTTGCTGTTGCGAATGCAAATATCCTGAACTGAATGGAAAGTATGGCTATCTGGAGATGTACATATTTAACGGAGCTCTATTGGCATTTTCTAAATACCAGGGTGCATTTTATTCTTGTATTTATAAAAATATATCACCCGAGGTTTTTTATGGCTCATGAGCCTAAAATGAAATGTCACAGAGGAGCAGAAGGAAAGCTGGGTTGTTGTTTCCTTTTTCACATATGACTTTTTATATCAACAGGCTTGATAAGGTGGTTTACCGGGGGTCTATAGGTTGAGTACCACTGGATCCGAGATGTCAGTACTCCCTATAGAAGACTTCTAAACACATGTAATTGCTATTATGTGTTATGGCCTTTCAGGTATGGTAATTCACAATGCAGGCAAATCATCTCTCATTTGCTGGAGCTGCTAGCAGACACACAGCAGTGTCTGTTCCTGTTAGACCCAGTGAATAAGCCATTTTCCGTGGGAAAACTGAAAGAAGCAGGGGTGTGTTAGGTTTATATTATTATTTCTCTGTGATTTTCTGCAACTTTATTCTGTATTAACTGACCAGCACATACATGTATGGATTTAACATTGAATTTAAAAATAAGATACAGTAGCCAACTAGAACTTGTTTAAAAAAAGTTAAGTATTAAGTATTTTTATAATCACTGACAATATAAAATATCTCTTATCCAAATATCTGCTTTTATTTAATTATATTATACCTTAAAAAAACCTCTTATTGATTTATAGTTTTATATTATACCTTTAAAAAACTCTTATTGATTTATAGTTATAGTTTTTAAGGGAGAGAGAGAAACATTGATTTTTTCTTTCATCTATTTATACATTCATTGATTGATTCCTGTATGTGCCCTGAGAAATGGGAGATCAAATTCACAACCTTGATGTATTAGGTCGGCTCTCTAACCAACTGAGTAACTGGCAGGGCCTTTATATTGTATTTTAATATTCTGATTACTTTGACTTCTTGACTCCCCATCCTTGGGTTACTTGAATTTTTTTTCATAATCTTGGTCATTTTTTTAAAGCATTTTTCTGGCAGCAGTTTAGAAGGCATTTACTATTTCACCATTTTGTTGCATAATATCACTCCATCAGTACCTGCAGAATTTCGTGCTACTGGTTACTTCTTTATTAGCTGTCCTAAGTGCCCAGTTGAAATGGAAGGTTAATAGCCCTACCGTTGCCCATTCTCAGCTGAGCTCACTCTCTGAGCACTCCTCTCTTGGTGGATGGGTCCTGCTTTTCCAAACTGATGAGTGAGAGCAAGTTTTATCTCACCATTCAGCATTGATGTTTTCTGTAGCACCTACCTGGGTCTCGAACACATTGGGTGGTTAGTTCACATGCACTGAATGAATGGATGAAGGAAGAGAGAATTGGAACATACAAGATTTGTCTTTTCTTCTAGAGTATTGAAAGTATTCTGAGAAAGGAAAACTGATTTTTGTTTTGGTTAAAACCATTACTGTCTAGGAAATGGATTCCACTATTGAAAAGATAAAAAAAAATTGATAATGGAAAAGAATTAGATACTTGGATATTTTATATGTGTATGCTTAATCAGTTATAAAGGTTCTGATACCTGTATTCTACAGATGATAGAAACAAACCAAAAACCCTCTGAATTTGTAATCTAATGTCAATTTCTTAAGAATGAGCCAGTGAAGAATGAAGTAAGATCTTTTGTAACTGACTGTACAATCCAGTAGGAATTTAGGGGTCATAGTGAAGATGCAGCATGAGAATGTTAGTATTTGGATACTGGAGGAAGAAAAGGAAGATGTCCTTGGTGGCGACTTTGGGAAGCACTATGAACCCTGTGTTATAATGTGGCCCATACCTGATTGAAGCAGATGACTTACATTAAAGAAATAAGATCTAATAGACCGTGGTCAGATGTTGAGTAAGGCCTTCTTTAAATAGGATGTATTACAAAGAGAACACAGGACTTATTGGAGAAGAGAGTTAAGCAATCATCTTGGTCCTCCTAGAAAAGGAATGTTTCAGATAAGTAGTTTGGAGTAAATTATACTAAAGAGCAAAAGATAATGATAGCAATTTGGTGGTTATTTTGCTATAATCTGTGTATGAAATGTTGAGATTCTGTTGAAGATTAGAGTTGAATAACTATTGCCTCTGGGAGTTCTAATTTACAGGAGATTAGAAGGACACAGGCTAAATTAATTGCCAAAGAAACTATGTTCCATTAAACAGTTTGAAATTACTTTTGGACTATGAAGATAAATCTTCAGAATATTAATAGTTTTTATTTTCAGTTTTTAAAATCTGTTGCCCAATTCTGAATTGCATTGTTGCTGAAGAATAATAGACAGGTAGAAGAATGATAGTTAACCATTGGTCTAGTATATTTTGTATGAAAACACAGGACTTTTTTATTTTATTTTTAAACATATTTTTACTAGAGGCTTGGTGCACAAAATTTGTGCATGGAGTGGGAGGGTGTGGGGTCTCCTCAGCCCAGTCTGCACCTTCTTACATTCCAGGACTGCTGGCTCCTAACTGCTCACCTGCCTGCCTGCCTGATTGCCCCTCACTGGCATCCATGCTGGCCTGGTAGCCCCCAAGTGTCCCCCTCACCAGCCTTGTTGCTCCTAACTGCACCCCTCTGCCAGCTTGATTGCCTACCCTCACTGCTGCCTGCTGTTCAGTCATTTGGTTGTTCCTCATTAATCCTCCTGGCGACCTGGTTACCCCAGGGCAACCTGATGTTCAGTCACTTGGTTGTTCCTCACTGCTTCCCCCCCCTCCCCTGCCATCCTGGTAGCCCCATATAGCTGCTATTCAGTCGTTACTGTGAGGGTGTCCTGACCAACTTCGTATTTCATAGAGGAAGGCAGAAAGAAAGAGAGCAAGAAACATCAATGATGAGAAACATCCTGCATGCCCCACACTGGGGATCGAGCCCACAACCTGGGCATATGTCTTGACTGGGGATCAAACTGTGACATCCTGGTTCAACTGCTGAGCCATGCCTGCCAGGCAATCAAGTATATTTTGAAAAACTGTGTCCCTGATGAGACTTTGGAAACCAAACATTTTACATAGGATAAACCCTGCCTGCCTGGTTACCACTTATGTTCACACCCTAGTGGAAAACAAGCCATAATTTAGGAGTAAATTGAGTCTCTTTATGCTCCAAAATGAATTTATAGTAAATGATGAGGCTATGAATTTAGCAAAAAGCAAGCAAATGAATTTGACAGATACCAGCTTTCATTTTGAATTTGAAATTGCTGCATTTCTATTAACATTCTCTTGGAGTAGTGAGTTTATATTAAGTTAGCACATAGTTTTAAATTTTATGAGTATGCTATTATAAGTATAAAAACCCATTTCAGTAAGATATGGACATGGTTATTTCTTTGTTAATCAGCAAGCTCTAGGCTATGTATTATTTGTCTAAACTTGTCATCCTGAAAGTCATGAGTCTGGGATCTTTCTTCATATACTCCCTTTTTTATGCAGTTTTGTTTATAGAAGTCATAAGATGCTTTGAAGAGGATATAATAGTTTGATACTTACTTAATATGTGATTTTCAAAAAAGTAGGATATACTTTAGTAAGGATTTATGCTTAAAAGTAAAGTGCTATTATAGCCTTTTGAAATTATTAGAATGTTTTGTTCTGCAGTGTTACTTTAGAAAAGGTATGGGTTTACCATAATAGAGATCTTGTGGATATTTTCACACTTGAAGGTAGTGTTAAGCTTTTCTTTCATCATAGCAGAGTTAATTGCCCTGCCCCCTTCTTCTGCAAATAATGAGGAACAGTTGGAAATTACACATCCCTTCAATTTTGAATAAAATGGTGATGTATCCTCTAATTGCAACAAGAACTTGCATTCAGGTCACCTCTCAGTTCACAAGTTGGGGCTTTGAATAGTTATTATGTAGAGGACTTGGATGAGCAATGTGCTGCCTCTTTATAGTCAAAGTAAGAGCAAATGAGCTTAGATTCACAGAGTTATAGAGGAAAATAAGAAGTAGGACTTGTCCACAGTTAGGCCATTAGGTAGGCCATTTCCGTACTCAGGATACCACCAGAAAAAGTGTCCAATATCCCACTCTCCCCCTTCATTTACACCTCTTCTGTTGCAGGGAAGTATATTTAGGTGGGGATCAGGGTGTCCTTTTCTCTCTAAGGATATCTGAAGGATAATCAAATGCCTCCTTCACTGCCTTTGTTTCTCAATTTCCTCTCCTGCCTGTGATGCCTACATTTCACATATTCTCAACTGTAGGAAAAAAAAAAAAACTCTTTTACAATAGGGTACCTGATTATTAGTGGTACCTTTTTGTATTAACAACAGAAGATTGTACTTCAGATAAAACATTTGGAAGATTTATTTTTCTAGCTCTCAAATAATTTCCAGTTATATAGGAACACAATTTATTTGGAAACATTTATTCTCTATTAAGCAAGTATTTTTTGACCCCTGCTATTACATTCTTCAACAGTGATCAGTACCATGGTGGTGAATCTAACAAGAAAAGGGTCTCTGGCTGGTGTGGTTCAGTTGTTTGGAGCGTCATTCCATACACAGGAAAGTTGCAGGTTCGATACCCGGTCAAGACACATACCTGGGGACTATGGGTTTGATCCCTGATAGGGACATGTAGAAGAGTCAGCTGATTGATGTTTCTCTGTTACATTGATGTTTCTCTCTTTCCCCTTCCTCTCTCTGAAATCAATAAAAATATACCCTCAGGTGAGGCAAAAAAGAAAACAAAAGTTATCTCTTGGAGAACTCTTGGAACTTCTGGGGAGATTGGGGGCTACTACACATGTGATTGAAAAACCATGTGTGATTTTGCTATTGCATCGAGAAACACTTCAAGACATTGGATCCACAAAAAGCATAAGTAACTTTCAGAAAGTAAAACAACAACAATTACAGTGATAATTGTAAAAACAACAGGGATGTTTTTACACAGATGTTTGTATCATCCTGGTCACTGCTCCCCTGCTGGCATGTGTGACTGTGGTCTGTGTTTACAACAGTGATTCTCAAAGTGTGATTCCTGGACAAGTAGCATCGGCATCAGCTGGGAACTTGTTAAAAATGAAGAAAAGAAAAAAAAACACCAAAAAACAAATGCAGATTCTCAGATTCACCTCGGACCTAATGAATCAGAAACTCTGTGGATGGGTTCCAATAGTTTGTGTCTGAACACGTCTCAAGGCTGTTGTAATACACATGCAAATGTGAGAGCCACCTGTATTAGTTTTCTATTTCTGCTGAAAAATTTTACCACAAACTTAGCAGCAGAAAACAACATAAATGTATCAGCTGGTAGTCTCTGAAAGTCCAAAACCCAGGCAGACTTGTAGGGCTCTTATGCTTAGCCTCTCACAGGGCTGAAACCAAGGTGTTGATGGGGCTGTATTTTTTACTGGAGGAAGCGCTGGGGAAGAACCTACTTCTAAGTTCATTCAGATTTTTGGCTGAATTCAGTGCGTGGTGGCTGTAAGACTGAGGTCCTGTTTCTTTTCTTTTTTTTTTTTTAATATATTTTATTGATTTTTCACAGAGAGGAAGGGAGAGGGATAGAAAGTCAGAAACATCGATGAGAGAGAGACATCGATCAGCCGCCTCCTGCACACCCCACACTGGAGATGTGCCCGCAAGCAAGGTACATGCCTGACCGGAATCGAACCCAGGACCTTTCAGTCCACAGGCTGACGCTCTATCCACTGAGCCAAACTGGTCTCGGCCTGTTTCTTTTCTTGACTGTCAACCAGGGTCTGAGTTCCCAGGCTCTACCCACATTCCTCTCCATGTGGAGTCTGGTCCTTTTCACGCTCCAGTCTGCCTTCCTCTTCCGTTTCACCGATGTCCTTGTCTGATGGATTGCCCTGATCACTTTACTTCTATCCATAGATAGGATTAAGGTATTTTTAAGGAATCAATTTTACCTTGGGCCCACCTGGATAATGGGTAATTCAGGATCCTCTTCCTATTTTATTTTATTTTATTTTATTTATTTTGTTAAGCCTCACCTGAGGATATTTTTTTCATTTATTTTTAGAGAGAGTGGAAGGGAGAGGGGGAGGTTAAGAGAAAGAGACAGAGAGACGGAGGGAGGGAGGGAAGGAAGGAAGGGGAGGGAGGGAGGGAAGAGAGAGAGAGAGAGAGAGAGAGAGAGAGAGAGAGAGAGAGAGAGAGGGAGACCTGGATGGAACCTGCAATGCAGGCTATGTGACCTTGACCGGAAATTGAACCAGCAACTCTTCAGTGTGCTGGTTCCAATCACTGGCCAGAGCATCATTTCCCTAGTTTAAGATCCAGTGGTTAGGAACCTAAATTATATCTGCAAAGTCTTCTTTTCCATGTACTGTAACATATTCACAAGTATAACATGAGGGGGTCAAAATTCTGCTTACTTGGAATAGTTCATAGAGTATTTCTGGTGGCTTTGTTAGGGTGCTATGTTGCTTACTTGATGGCCCAGTGTCACTGCCAGCATTTCCTTCTCACCACATAGCACTAAAGGTGGCTGGAGGAATCTGAACTCAAGACCTGCCTTGTGTCACCATGAGGTGAAACACCATTTCCCACTAGGTCTGTATATGTATCATGGCATCTACCACTTGTGCCTCCCTATCATATCTAACATTCCATTGTGTTGCTCCTTTTTCCCTCTCCCTCTCATTCTCTAGAGGGGCTGTGTCCTGTTTTTTATTCCTGTCCCCATCTCTATCTTCCTGCCATGGTCCAGAGTCCCATGGCGATTCTCGCCTGGGGATTATTCCTTAGAAACATAAAAGCATAGTGGTTATATCATTTGCTATAGCCAGGCAGTTTATTTTCAAATTTTGCAATCTTGAGTAACTTAATTATTCTATGCCTCTGAAAGTGGGAATCATAATAATGCTGGATCATTAGCCAATATTATTATTACTCATGGATGAAGCAATATGATTCAGTGTTTGCAGGCTTCATTCTGAGCTACTACAAATTCTCTCTTCATGTCTCATACTTTCTCATCAAAACTCTATTTTCAAACATCTTATCTTGTGGGAATCTCCTTTGGCTCCTACCCCAATGAGTGCTCAAAATGGCCAAGTCATAATAAGTCAGTCATTATTGCAAAGAACAAAATAATCACATTTTTCATGTGCAGTTATTTCATTGATTCTCAGAACAAATTCATGAATTATATAAGGTTATTGTCATCCTTGTTTTAAAAAAGGTAAAATTAAGATTTTGTTTAAGTAGCTGGCTCAACATATTAAATGTAGAGATAGATGAATGGATCCACTAGTAGTCATTAACTTTTTCTGAATTTGCCTGTCAACAGAAGGTAGCCTGTCATCTGATAGAGCCTCACAGAGTTTGTTAGGGATAGTGCTCAGTGTTGGTGAAGGGAAAGATTCTGAAGCTAAAGTCCTTGAGGCAGGCAGGTTAAGATGATCCTTGGCAACTAGAGAGCATCCTGTACCATTGGCCTAAGGACCATTGTAGAAGGGAAGGTGAGGCAGTTGGTTCAAAAGACCTGTTCTAGGAATATCTGGACAAGGGGATTTCTGCAGCCAGTTATGTACTACATTAATGAACTTGTCATTTGAAGGCATTCTTTGGGATGGGCCACCTTGAGAAGGTTTCTGTTTATCAGGACACTGTCCAAGGGAACAAGGCACTTGACCTTTGCTGCTCTTAAAGGAGCTTGTTTTACTCTTTTTGTCACATTTTGCTTTTTTCCCTCTGTTGTTAATGGCAACTAGCTTACAGCATTGTAAGCCATGCCTCTTTCTTACCCCACGGAGTCTGAAATTATCTTAGGTATTACCATGTAGGCTGTATTATCCCCTTTTATTGATATATAATTTGATACTTTTCAAAAAGAAAATCTCAGAGATTAAATAGCTAAGAGCTTGTTCTTGGGCTTGTAAATTGATGTATGGGTTTGTTTTCTTCCAACCTCTGTTTTTCACTCTCACTGTGTCCAGTTAGTATTCTAAGTCTCCCTACATAAAGCAAATAAAATATGTACTTAAAAAAACACATCATTGAGAAAAAATGTATTTGCTTTACATAGAATGTCTTGTGAGCAAAACAGACTGCATTACTTGTACAGATGCGTAGTGTCAATTTGAGACTCTGAGGGAGCAAAATTATTAATTTTCTTCACACTTTCTAAGTTCTTCTAGCTGGGCTAATAATCAAATTAACAGAGACAGATTAACAGGAGAAATGTCCAAAGTTTACTATGTGAATGCACAGTTGGAGTGCCATCCATAATGAAACGCCATGAAGCATTAGGCAGTTGAAGTTTATATGCCATTATCAAAAAAAAGAAAGACAACAGTGATGGGAAATAGTAGGCAAATTACAGGTAGATTAAAAAGAACAACACACTTGCTGGCAAGTTCCTGCAAGGCAACCCAGAAACAATGAGACATGGGGGAATGTAATTGGCAGGCTTCTTTGGGGAGCCTTCTAGGGCAATGTTCTCAACTTTCCTAATGCCATGGCCCTTTAATACAGTTCCTCATGTTGTGGTGACCCTCTAACCATAAAATTATTTTTGTTGCTACTTCATAACTGAAATTTTGCTACTGTTAATGAATCATAATGTAAATATCTGTGTTTTCTGATGGTCTTAGGCTCTACAGCAGCGGTTCTCAACTTGTGGGTCGAGACCCACAGGTTGAAAACTGCTAGCAAGGTCGCCTAAGACCATCGGAAAACAGATATTTATATTATGATTCATTAACAGTAGCAAAATTACAGTTATGAAGTAGCAACGAAAATAATTTTAAGATTGGGGGTCACCACAACATAAGGAACTGTATTAAAAGGTCACAGGAACTGTATTAAAAAAGGTTGAGAACCACTGTCTTAGGCAGAAAGGGGGAGGGTCAAAGATTCTTTGGGAGCCTTCTGTTTCATAATAATCAGCTTAAAATCTATTTCTCTCCCAGGCTAGCATGGCTCAGTGTTTGAGTGTTGACCTATGAACCAGGAGGTCAAGGTTTGATTCTTTGTCAGGGCACATGCCCAGGTTGCAGCCTAGATTTCCAGTGTGGGGCATGCAGGAGGCAGCCCATCAATGACTTTTTTCCTCATCACTGGTGTTTCTATCTCTCTCTCTCCCTCTCCCTTCCTCTCTCAAAATCAATAAAAATATATTTAAAACATAATAAAATCAATACCCCAAAAGGCACATTTTGGGGAGGCCAAACTGTGGTCCCTTTCAGTGTAATTCCCTCCATAGAAAAATAATTTGTTCTCTCGCTTTCTCATGGCAGTAACTGTGTCATAAATAATGGGGCTAAGATCACTTACTTCTGACTTCATCCAAGATGAAATAGTCTGTGTCTGTAGAAAGCCTCTGGCACCTTCATGCTGCCAAGGCACAAGGGGTGTGCTGGCCAGTAGCAGAATGACATGCCTATCAGAGCTGCTAGATAGCAGTTGTAGTGTGAATGGGAAATATATAAAGTATTTCAGGTTTTTGGAGGACAGGCAGCATAGCAGTGCCAACTATTATAGTTGTGAAGGAACCCACATCTAAATCGGTCTATCGCTACCCTCAGTTTTTTTAAAACATGGCATTTGGAGAGAGGTAAAATACCAGCACATTGTGTTTTTGCCTTTTTAATTTTTTTTACCCCGAAGCAATTTGTTGGGTCTGTTTGCAAAAGGATTTGCTGTAGCAGGTTGGAAAGAGGCATGTGCCTGTAGTGATAGGCCTTCTTTGTAGCGTTAATTTGAATAGAAATAATCATCCGTATTGATTTATAAGGATGGAATTGAGTAGAGACATTGATTCAAAAGAAGAGAACAGCTGTGAACAGTTTGATTTATGGTGATATTAAAGCAAATAAGTCAGTTTCAGTTTGTTTAGTATAAGGTTGCACTTCCAATGGTTAGCTGTTGAAATATATTTAGCACAGAGCTGTCAATTTCTCAATGAGAAGCATACCTGATAGAATGCATAATTGATTCTTTTGGGGACAGGACCATATTTTGTGCTTGATATGTGCAAAGATGCTACCTGCATATCAGTGGTTCTTAGAAGAAGAGTGCTTTAGAATGAAATGAATAACTTGATTAGACACTAATTTTATGAGAGAAGAATGTAAATGCATCGGGTAATCAGAGAGCAGTTAAATAGTGCAAACCTATTTCAGAACCTTGCCACTCATTTGCAAGATATCCTTCCTATGAAGAGAATGAAACTCAGCTGCCATGGGGAATATAATAATACTCCCAGTGGTCAGTTATGATTTGAAGAAAACAAAGCAGCCTTTTGTTATGACCTGGAGTCCCTCATCTGGTGATCACGATGCATTTACAGTGCTTCCTGAAAGCCTTGGTCTCATCAGAGTGACTTTAGTATCATTTTCTCAGTTCTCCCATAGCCCTTCTATATTCTCTGATTACAGTGTGAGTCACACTGAGTCATAGTTGTTGCCCACATTGGTTATCTCTCTACCTTGAGACCATAAGTTACTGCAGGACATGGTCCAAGTCTTTTCCAGCATGCATGGATGGATATGTGTACTTATTGGATGAGTAAATTATGTCAGTGTGAGTGTGTCAAATATATACAGGTGCCTCTAGGAGCCTTCAGTTTCTAATCGGATTCTAGCATCACCACCTCCCATAGTTCCTCACCTCTACCTTGACATGTCTGGACCAGAGAGATAATCTGCAAGTATGTTCAGAGTTTTGGTGAATTATTCATTTTGAATCCTCATGGTAACAGATTCTTTCAGTAATCATTATATTGAATTGACAGTATGTGTTTCCACAGGGAGATGACTTCAGCCACTTCACCTATTATTTTAAAATGGGACCCCAAGAGCTTGGAAATCCGGACGCTCACAGTGGAGAGGCTACTGGAGCCGCTTGTCACACAGGTAAGGGATGGGTGAAAATACTTTACTGTGACATGGGTATATGTTCTCATTGTGACAGGTGCACATGTCTATCATGAGTCTACTTAGAATCCTTAGGAGGGAATAAATCATGCTATAATGCTGGTTACTTAATGTGTATTACTGCCTGAACTATGGACAATTTTAGTGCACGAGATTTCAAGTGCCTTTAAGAAAAACCCTTCACATGATTTTTTTTATATTAAGTTGATGAAGTAATTAAAGGGGGAACTTGGTGAACCGGACTCTCATTGGAAGTATTGGGTTCCAAGTCTATATAAACCATTCTTAGCATACTTGTGGATGTTGGTGCACAGTTCGAAAGAACTGTATTGACTGCTGCAAAGATTATTTAGTGAGCTGCTTTTTCTTTAGTTTATGAGGGAGGATGCATCATACTGGAATGATGACATGTTCCATTTTTGTGTTGTCACAGTTGTCACATTGCCGATGACTGTCAACGGAAGAAACATGCTGGGGATTGTTAATTTTTAAAAGTTGACTTTTGTGTTTTGTGAAGCACATTCTTTACTGTATAAACTCAGTAATGTATGAATGTAAAAATTCAAGGTTTTTATGGTATGTTTTTGAGAAACATCCTAAATTAAGTAGAGGCCTTTCATATTGGTTTTCCATAGCTGCTATAGCAAAGTACCATAAACATAACGGTTTAAAGCTTCATAAGTTTATTGTCTTACAGTTCTGGAGGTTAGAAGTCCATAAACCAAAGTTTAGGGCTGCATTTCTTCTGGAGACTCCAGCAGAAAATAAATTTTATTCTCTTCCCTAGTTTTTAGAAGCCACGTGGCTTCTTTAGCTATTTTCTCCATATTTTAAGCCAGCAATGTAGCATCTTTAAATCTGCCCCTGACTGTGACCTCGGATTCTGTCCTCATATCTCCTCTTGCCCTCCTCATATAAGAACAAGCATGCTTGCATTGGGCTCTTCAAATGCCCAAAAGTAACATGGACATCTTTGTGGGTAATTATTCAGTTTATTATAGTCTGCCCTCTGCCCCTCTACAAATTCACATCCTTTCTGCAATAATTAAAACATAATGCCTAGTATAAAGTAAATGTTAAATCAATATATTTTCCATTTTTTATGGTTATACAGTCAGACTCATACTAGCCATAAACCAATATTGCATAAATTGGTAAAAAGAATATGAATGAATATAGAGTGGGCAAGCACAGTATTTATTACACACAAACTTAATTTTTTAATAAAACAATTTATTGAGTTATGATTGACGTATTTTATATGTGCAATTTGATGAGTTAAATGTATACCTATGCAACCATTACCACCATAAAGGTCATAACACATACACCAAGTTTCTTCCTTGTTGTTGTTGTTGCTGTCTGGTAATGAGAGCACAATATAGGATCTACCCTCTTAGCCAATGGTAAGTATATGGTATTATTAGCTATAGGCACAATTCTGTGTAGCATATTCAGAAATTATTTTCTTGGTATCATAATTATGCCATACCGCTTTTTCTCTCTCCCCATTTTAATCTTTGTTTAAATAAGTTTGACTATTTTAGATATAAAATGTGTTATCACATAGTATTTTTCCTTCCGTGCCTGGCTTATTTAACATAGCATAATGCCCTTCATGTCCATTTGTTTTGGCATAAATGGCAGATTTGTCTTTTTAAAAGCTGCATAATATTTCATTGTATGCATATCTCAATTTTTTTCAAGCTTATTACATTTATTCTTTAAACGAACACCGCTAAAACTGCTTTTAGTGTATAAGTGCTTAAAATGCTAACTGCATTTTACACAGTGACTTAGCACTGTAACTGG
The DNA here is from genome assembly GCA_011751065.1 of Lasiurus cinereus. Lineage (NCBI taxonomy): Eukaryota > Metazoa > Chordata > Mammalia > Chiroptera > Vespertilionidae > Lasiurus > Lasiurus cinereus. The sequence continues at coordinate 19,700,791 of JAAGEH010000041.1, read as the reverse complement.
TCTTAACATTCCTTCAATATTTCCTGATATCTAAATGGTTTCTGTTTCTTCCTAGTGTTCCTACCCTGATTAAAACAAAATAATTATTTCAAAAATGTAATTGTTAAGACAGTTTCTCTCTATATTATTTACACAGAATATAATGGCTGTGCTATCAAGACTACACATTTCTTTCCCTGAAATGTAACCTTAAGTGATGAGCCTTGGAAGATATATGATCAGAAAATATTAGATACTAGATGCCCACTGTATGAAATTCATGCAAGGGTAGGCCTTCATTCCCCTGGCTTCTGGCACCGGGTTCCCTCTGGTGTCTGGGACCCGGGCTTCCTTTGCAGCCTTAGCTTCATCCAGAAGGTCGTCTGAAAAGATGTCCAGTCTAATTAGCATATTACACTTTTATTATTATAGATAAAGTACATGATCAACATTTAACACTAAATGTGGACAGAAAGAAAATTAAAACCAAGTCTCTATTTGTATCAAACACACAAACACTTACACACATATAACTTTATGAATTGAATAAAGTTTATAGCAATATTCTGTGACACAGTGTGCCCTTGTAGCTAGCTATCCTTCAGTGTCTGATAAAGATGGATAAAGGAAGTAATAAACATTAGGAGTTAAGGGGTTCTCAGTAAAATTTATTTATTGTTATAAGAAAATGACATCAGGAATTGATGGTTAATTATTTAAAAAAGCAAACAATTTTTATTTTTATGGTCATCATGTATATGAGATTGCATGTTTCTCTTATGGCGTTGCACTGGGCCTTTAGTGTGCTTATAAGATCTTTGGTTAATCTCTTCCCCCCACCACCTCTTGCCCCTTCTCCTTGAGATTCATCAGTCTGTTCCATGTTTCCATGCCTGTGCATTGAGCATCTGCCCCTTGGTGGTTAGTGCACGTCATAGCTACCGATCTAACGGCACACACACACACACACACACACACACACACACAGAGAGAGAGAGAGAGAGAGAGAGAGAGAGAGAGAGAGAGAGAGAAAGAGAGACTTAGAAATCACAAAATTTCAAGTGAGGAGAGACTTATCTTAGGAAATTTAAGTCTTTGGAAAAGATGCCTGAAAAAAAATTGTTTTAATTCAGAAAATTAAAGCTTTGGGATAGGACACATTCCATGATAGTAATTATTAGGAAACTAAAACATTATACTAGGGAAGTTTATTAGAAAAATTAAAAAATTAGGAAATTAAACCTGATTGATATGATTCATTGTTTGAGTATTGACCCATGTACCAGAATGTCACAGTTCCATTTCTGATCAAGACATGCTTGGGTTGAGGGCTCTATCCACAGCAGGGGGTATGCAGTAGGCAGCCTATCCATGATTCTTTCTCATCATTGATGTTTCTAACTCTCTCTCCCTCTCCCTTCCTTTCTGAAATCAATGAAATAAAAATATGTTTTAAAAATTAGGAAATTAAGAATGACTTTCTTAAAAATTGATTTTAGGGAGAGAGAGAGAAACATTGATCCATTGCTCCAACCATTCATGCATTCATTGGTTGATTCTTGGTGTATGGGAATGATGCTGTTATCAACTGAGCTATCTAGTCAGGGCCAATAAACACTTTCAGATAACTCTTTGAATCAAAGGGAAATTATAACCTATATATATTAATGAAAACAGTGATTTATTCCTATCAGAATATATACACCCAATAAAAGTTGTGCTTAGCACAGAATTTTAGCCTTAAATGACTTTGTTATTTAAGAAAAATAAACTAAATATTATCTTAAAAAATTAGAAAAAACATTGAAAGAATTTTATAACAAAGAAAACTGGAGTCATTAGAATACAAGCAATAAAAGGGTTAAATAAAATCAATATTTGATTTTCTTTAAAATGGCCAATAAACATTCCTCAAGACACAAATTGTGGGAAATATATGGAGTAAGAATACCTAAGATTATAAATGATAAAGCAGAAATAACTCTGGGATCAAGAGAGATGAAAAGAAACATAATAGAATGTTATATGCAACTCTTCAACAATGAAATATTAAAACCCAGGGGAAGGGAATAACTTCCTAGAAAAATTTAAATTAACAAAATTTATTTAAGAGGGAATGCAAAACTGAAATAAACCATTAAGTATTAAAAAACCTTTTAAAGATCTGTATCAAAACGTATCAAAATAGATGGATGCATAGTGAATTATCAGACATTTAAAGAACTCATAATCACAGTGTATTTAAACTACTGTTTCAATCATAAAAAAAGATAGATAACTCCTTGATCATTTTAAGAATCATAACTTTAATGTTACTAATTAAACATATTTAAAAAAAACATTGTTTAAGGATAATAATGGTTTTATCTCATATTTGGTTTTCAATGAAAAAAGTAACTATGTAAAATATAGTAAATAACACCCAGCAGCATATCAAGAGATCAGTGTACCAGTAGGGTCTTTTGGCCTGGCCTGCGGGATCTGGCCTAAACTGGCTCTCTGACATCTCCTGAGGGGTCCCAGATTGCGAGAGGGTGCAGACCAAGCTGAGGGACTCTACTGGTGCATGATCAGGGCTGGAGGTTGGCCAACTGGGGAAGGACCGCGAGAGGACTTCAGGGCATGTCTGGTATGTCTAGTTCAGTCCCAATCAGCCAGACCCCAGCAGCAAGTTAACCTACTGCTCAGAGCATTTGCCCCCTGGTGGTCAGTGCACATTATAGCGAGTGGATGAGCAACCTTAGCATATTATGCTTTGATTTGTTGAACAGCCCACTGGACACTTAGTATATTATGTTTTTATTATATAGGACAGAATGTTGCTCTTATCCTATATAATAAAAGCATAGTATGCAAATTGTCCCTTGACCAGGAGTTTATCCACAAGTTCAACCATGTGCCAGAGCCAGCTGGGAGAAGTGAGGGAAGACCCAGACAGTGGTGGCAGCAGGCTGCCGGGGGGAAGGGAGGAAGGCGATGTGGTGGTGGTGGCAGGTGGCCAGGTGAAGGGAGAGAATACCTGGCTGGCAGCCAGCAGCCACTAGGTATCCTACCAATGCACAAATTTAGTGCACTGGGCCTCTAGTTTGTAATAAAAACTCAAAATAGAAATAGGACCACACTTAAAATAAAAGAATGTACCATGTAAATCTGGAATTAGGACAGATAAAAATCCCTTTTTTATAATATGATTATATAGATTTAAAATTAATATGATTATGGGGTTAAGTGGCTAGATATACAATAAATATACAAATAGATTTCATTTATTTAAATTAGCTAAAAATAAAAACAGGAAAATACAGCTGGCACTTGAACAACACAGGTTTGAATTGCCACTCTCCACCTATATGTGCATTTTGCCCCCCAATAAATAGCTACACTCTTTTCCATCTGCAGTGGGAAATTTATGGATATGGAGAATCAGCTATATACACGGATCTATGCCATTTTATATTGGAGACTTGAGAATACTGAGATTTGGGTATCTGCGAAGTCCTGGAACCAATTCCCTTTAGATACAGTGGGACAGTTTAATTTTTAAGGAAGTAAAAAGTTACAGATTTTTTATTGTAAGGGGAGAGATTAAAATTTCTAATCCCATGTTGTTCAAGGATCAATTATATTATTTTATAATTGAAAAAAACTTAAAAGCCCAATTATTTTTCATATGAAATGTACGTTAACTTTGGAGTTTTTCAAATGGGCAATTTTGTAATTATTTTTATTGAAGTAGAGATTTTAAATGCATAGGCTTTGAAATCAGGGAGACTTGATTGTGAGTGCCAGTTCTCATGCTGATACTTTGAATAGATTACTTAATCTCCCCTTAGATATAAATTATAGATAATACTAATCTGTTCCTCAAGAGATTATTGAAGGGATAATATGAGATGATGAATTAAAGTGATTAGGGAATTACTATTACTATTCTTATAGTAATGCAGATTTATCCTTAATGCAGTATTCTTTACTACTTGATAGTAATCACTTCTAAGTTATTAGAAAATAGGTGCCATGTATAACAGAAATTCATGGGTATATTTTAAAGTAAAAGTTAATGAATATTTAGGAAAAATATGTGTTGCATTTTATATTTACTCAAAGATAACTGAAGTACAAATTATTGGGAATTCAACTTTAGCCATTTTAGGAAACTAATGAAGCTTTGATATTCATAATAAGACATAATTTGTTGGAATTTCCTTCCTTATTTTCTTACAGAAAAGCAAAGATATGAACTTCATGAATCTGCAACTTAAGAAATAATAATGAGCATCTGATAAAAATATTATTAAAGCTTAATGAACTATTTTAAATTGGCCTGATGGGGAAGGAAACTTCTAAGAAAAGGAGCTCTCTTTAATCATTTCCAATATTATTTTGACTAATATCCATGGGGCTCTACAAAGTTAAGCTCTAGTAACTTTTTAAATTTTACTTACCTGAAAAGCTAAATAATTATAACTTTATAGACTTAAATATATGATTTCAAAATTTTAAAATTTAATTTAATGCTTTAAAAACTTGACATTTTTTCCCTTTTTGATAGTAATTCCTTACAAAAGAAGTCACCTGTGTGTGATTTGGAGAAGTAGTTAAATCTATTAGTACATTCATAATCAGGAAATTAGAAGATTTAGATTTAAAATCAGGAGATTTATAGCTAAAATGATTCAAGAAATAAATCAATACTCAGAAATGAAGTAATCTGTGAGAATTAAACTAGTGTGTGCCTATTTATCCTATACCATATACTCTTACACATTTTACAAAATGGATTATTTTATCTAAGAATTTGCCAAAAAATTTAAATTTTAAAATAAGTCTCATTGTACCTTTTATTCATCTGTCCAGAGACTATCACCATTGAGAACTACCTTAATTCTTGCTTAGTTAATGAGTTTCAAAGATTAGTACATATTTGGATGGTTTCCATGGTAATACTACAATATTACATACAATAAGTTGTTGATGCATCTTTATCAGAGGATTAAAATTGTGTGAAAAATAAAGTGTGTGCTAAAAGCACATGATATGAACTTCATTAAGCTTGTTTATTTATTTTTTGACCAGTTTTATGTATAGTATGATTAACCCATTTCTAAGTATTTTCTTACTTTTATTATTTAATTATTTTATACCAAATCCCACTTTAATTTTTGGATAATATTTTTCTTGCATAAAAAATGTTTTGGTTTATCTGTTTTTAATAGCAGTTTTTTTCTTTTTTTGTATGTGTGTGTGTGGATGAATGGACTATCTAAAACACTATGACTTTATTTAAAACCTGTGAATCTTACCTTGTTAAAGAAAAGAATAATGTATATTCGAAACAGATTTAAGAACAAGTAATGAGCTGGTTTAGGAATTTACCTTTATCACATATAGTAATATTTAATTGAAAGATTATAAAGTATTTTATTGTTTTAAAATGGTTTTATCTCTTAATATAAACATTGCTATTTTTATTTCACAGTAGATCCATATAACTAAAGTAGCTATTATGTTGGAAGTACTTCTTCCAATTGAGGTCATATGGTGGATTGTTCGGCAGTAATTGTGTTTGCCACTTCTGAAATAAAAGTTTAATTGACTAGTGTATAGTCTGGAGTTAAGTTAATTTCTCTTGTGGGATTATATTCAAAATTGTGATGCCTACCACCAGATGGTAGTGATATTCTCTTTGTTAAGAGGCCAGCTGTGTTGGCCATTTTGGGACCTTAAGTAATATATAGAGCCCTTTTAAACAAAAAAATTAAGAACAAAACAAAACCCTTGCAAAACCTAGAGTCAATTTAAAATAGTATAAATGTGGAATTAGCTATTCATATCTGTTTATTTATTTATGAAGAAGTTTACAACATAAGTACCAAAATATCACAAAAGTCAAATATTGAAATTTACATTAATTTGATGAATAATATATTGTTGAAATTAAATCCTTGCGTTGGATGTAAATATGGTGGTGATTACTCTAGCTCTGGTTGTTTGGCACTCACCACTATGGACTATGTGATGAGTTAATTCTCAATCTTCAGGAGCAACAGCTGCAAATTACAACTAATGATTGCACCATGGCATCAGTTCACCTTTGTTTAACAAAACTATACACACAGGTAACAGGCTGCATCTGCCTGTATTCTCTTTTTATTAGCATAGGACAACAAAAGTTAACTAGTAAGATATTGTGGTTTTAGAGTTCAAGCTAACTATATTAACAATGACTCAACAACTTACCTTCCATCAAAATATTTACTTTCAATAATTTCTATTTTAAACACTTTGATTTTATTTTAGATATACTAATAAAACAAATTCCATTTAGTGGAAAATAAATGAGTGCGCTACATAGTATCTCAATTTATTAATTTCTTGCTCTTAATGAAAAAGTGGATTATGAGGTTTCCCCCACATTTTACTAAGGCTCAGCTCACCAATCTGTTTTTTTTTTCTCTTTCTTTCTTTCCTTCCTCTCTCTCTTTCTCCTTCTCTCCACCCCCACCCCTGCCCCGCCCCTCCGCCCCTCTCTCTGTTAATCTTCACCCAAGGATATTTTTTCCCATTGATTTTTGGAGAGAGTAGAAGGGAGGGAAAGAGACACACAGAGAGAAACATCAATGTGAGAGAGACACATTGATTGGTTGCCTTCCCCACAAATCCAGACCAGGGCCAGGGATGGAGCCTGCGACCAAGATATGTGCCCTTGGCCAGAATCGAACCTGGGACCCTTCAGTCCACAGGCCTATCTATGCTCTATCCACTGAGTCAAACCAGCTACAGAGATTCCTGATTTCCTTTCCTATGTAATGCTTTGGGGCTTGCATATAGGAGTGGTCCAAGGTGCTGAACTAAATTGGCTAAATTTCTTTCATTAGCATCTTGTCTTTGCTTGTCCTTCTGCTTTGGTTTCAGTTGGAGCTCATCCCCAATAGTAGGGAACTGACCACAGAGAATTTAGAACTTCTAAAGAGAATAGGGGAAAAGTCCTGGTGTTTCTTGAGTAGTTGCTATGTTCCTGATAACACCCTAGGTATTTCCAGGAATTTACATCAACCTGGCAAAGTCAGAAATCTTTTCTCAATTTTACAGATGAAAAAAGGGGGACCTAGATCATACAATGAAAGACCCAACATAAATCTGACTAAGTAGTGAGTGAGTCCTCAGGAAAACATGGACTGAAAATACTGAAATGGTTAGTTGGATGGTACATCAACCACAGAAAATGTGCAGAGAGAAATGTAAGAGGGTAAAGGCATAAATTGAAGGTGTGGGAAGGAGAGAGCTACCAACAATAAAACAGAGGAACAGGAGCAAGCAGAGGTGAACAAAGTATTCTTACAATCAAAATTTAGTACCTTTCTTTGTTTGAATCACTTCCCTCTTGCCCAAACAACTGACATGCAAACATAACCTAAACATATTCTTTAAAATTCAAATGAATAAGTTAAAATAAAAATCCCATTTTTCCTGTTGGATGGCTAAGTGCATGGGAATACCCAAATTGGCCAATAACTCTCTTTTTATTCTATTTGGCAATAAGCTCAAGCCTTAAAAGTATTTTTCCCCTTGCACTTTCTGGCTCAGTGAATTCTTATCAACTACTTTAAATAGGAAAAGGGTAAGTTAAAACTAGATTTAAATATTAATGTAATGCCTAGAAGAATAATGATTTTTATGTACTTGGAATAGGACAATTGACAAAATGCATTTTAATACAACAATTTTAAGGGAGAGATTGTGGGAAGTTGGCTAACAAAACTGCTCATAACTTATTTGGACAATACAGAAACCTTATCTGAGCTGGTGACCAACACATCCATTACACCAACCATCAGAATGCCTAGAAGGTGACAGAATTGCATTTACTCAGGGAGCCCTAACTAGCTAAGTAATTAAAACTTGTCAGAGATCTGAGATAGAGGATTAGGGCATGTCATTAGGCCTGCTTGAGAGTACAAAAGCTATGATTTGTTTTCCCACAACTAAGAAGGAAGGAAGGCCAGGATAAATAATGGAGAATCTGACCAGCTGTTTTTCTTTCACTCTCAGGTAACTCTCAGCCCTTCTGTATCTGAATATCTTGCCTTTATGACCCTACCTTCTCAGTCTTTATCTTATTCCCTACCTTGGCTTTAAATGTTCCTGTTTTTCAGGGCTTAGTCTTGAGGCACCTCTTTCTTTCTTCTGCATTTTCTCCCCAGGTGATTGATTCTACTCATTCCTTTGGCATTAGATATTATCAGTATACTGACAACACTTACACTTGCAACTTTAGCACACATCTTGTCACTGAGTCCTTTTCATGGAGCCCTGTTCTTACATGCAAGAATTCTCCTTGGTTTCTTTTCTCAAGTCTGCCCTTCTTACAAATGTGAATCTCTCCCACTCTTTCTCTCTTCCTCTTCACTAAGGCTAAACCTGAAGCTAAGCAGAACTAAAATAGTGTTTTTGGAGCAACTCAATTGTAATTATTTATTAGGTTGTACTGCCTTTTACAGGTATATTTTTAAAAATTAATGAGCTTAGGAAAAGTCATTTCTACAGGTCAGTCTTTATTAGTAATTTTGTACTTTATCATCCTGAATATTGATAATTGTCATATTATTATCTGAAAATGAAAGGGAGACAAGAAAATTTGATTGATTTTTTAAAGATCTCTTACAGCATGTTAGCTAAATTTAAAAATGAAAAATATGAATTACTTGAATATGATATTACAAAATATACCTATTATTGTAAATGTACTATGGAGCCCTGTGGTAATGGCTGAGATGGTAATTTTATTCTAAACTGCCGTTTTCAATGGCTTATTTAACAGGAACTTCCAATTTATCCTGTTGACTGAAACTTTTCAAGCTTGTTTTCACTCCCTAGGGGAATTTTATAAAGATATGAGGAAAAAAAATCCCTTTAGCTGACTCATTCCAGCATGACAAAAAATGATTTTCACTCACCTATTAAAAAATTCAAAATATTTTGGTGGCTTATACATTTTTAAATGGTTTCTAAACTTTATTTTTCACATTAGTATGTTTTCCAGAAGGGTCAGTCACTCACTGTGGTTCAGTAAAATAATCATAAATTTAAAACAGCTAAACATTATTGAAAATTGAAATTTTAATTGTGTAATATGTTTTCTCATTTAGCTCATCTCAGACCAATTTTATAGATAGATAATGAAAAGATGCTAAATTTAGTTTCTTGTCCCTTTTCTTTCTTCTTTTTTTTTTTTTTTTGCAAATTACTCTCTATCAGTAGATAGTAAGTTTGTTAATGACTGAACTAGTAGTAATTGATTTTGACTTGGGACTGGTTCGTATTCTTATTTGTATTTTCTGTCTTCATTCTATTCATTATCAGTGGTTTTACTACTTTCTCAGACACCCATTTACTATGGGTATTTGGGTATTGTACTTTGTGAGGCTTCCATGAATTATCATTGCTATTCACAAACTCACTGATGATTAACACACCTAGGGATGATATTTGATATCTACAGATATAGGAGATTTTCAGATATTATTTCACATTACTACTGAACCTGTCAGAATAGCTGTCATAAACAAATCAACAAGTGGAAAGAGCTGGTGAGAATGTGGAGTAGTACAGGGAACCCTGGTACACTGCTGGTGAGAATGCAGACTGATGCAGCCACTAAGGAAGAATATGGAGTTTCCTTAAAAAATTAAAAATGGAACTGCCATTTGACCCAGTGATTCCACTTCTAGGAATATTCCCTAAAAACCTGAAATACCAGTCAGAAAGAATAAATGCAACCCTATGCTCATAACAGCACAATTTACAATAGCTAAGATCTGGAAACTCCCCAAGTATCCAGCAATAGATGAGTAGATAAAAAAGCTGTGCTATATTTTCACAAGGATAACTATGTAGTTATAAAAAAGAAGGATCTCTTATCCTTTGAGACAGCATGGAGGGACCTGGACAGTATTATACTAGGCAAAATAAACTAATTAGAGAAAGAGAAGTATCACATAATCTCACTCAGATATGAAATATAATGAACAAAATAAACTGATAAACAAAACAGATTATGAGACATAGAAGCATGGGACAGACTGACACTTCTCAGAGAGAAGATAGGGCTGAGAAAGTGGATGGGGAGGGATTAACAGGGTAATTTATATGCATATATGCATAGCCATTGCACACAGACAATAATGTGGAGAAGCCCTGGGGGGGGGGGGGTGCTTGTAGGGTAAAAGGAAGTCAATGGGGGAAAAAAGGAAGACATCTGTAATATTTTTTTTATTGTGTTACATGTATACATATCTCCCCATTGCCCACTCTCCCTTCCAGGCATACCCCAACCCCCCAGTGTCTATGCTTATATGCATAGATACAAGTCCTTTGAATGATCTCTTATCTATCCCACCTTTCCTTAATCTTCCTGCTATAATATCACAGTCTGTTTGATGCTTTACTGCCTTTGTATCTATCCTTTTGTTCATCAGTTTACAATGTTCTTTATTATCCACAAATGAGGGAGAGCATGTGTTGCTTCTCCTTCATCGACTGGCTTATTTCACTAAGCATAAGGCTCTCCAGTTCCATCCAGATTACTGCAAATGGTAAGAGTTCCTTCTTTTTAATGGCAGCATAGAATTCCATTGTGTAGATGTACCACAGTATTCTGATCCACTCATCTGCTGACGGGCACCTAGGCTGTTTCCAAATTGTGGCTATTGTAAATTGTGCTGCTATGAACATAGGGGTGCATAAATCCTTTCTGACTGCTGTTTGTAATTTCTTAGGATAAATTCCTAAGTGTGGGATTGCTGGGTCAAATGGGAGATCCATTTTTAGTTTTTTAAGAAAACTCCATACTGTTATCCACAGTGGCTGCACCAGTCTGCATTCCCACCAACAGTGCTCAAGGGTTCCTTTTTCTCTGCATCCTCACCAACACTTGTCGTTTGTTGATTTGTTGATGATTGCCAATCTGACAGGTGTAAGATGGTATCGCATTGTCGTTTTGATTTGCATCTCATGGATAATTAGTGATTTTGAACATGGTTTCATGTGTCTCTTGGCCCTCCTTCTGTCATCTTTCAAAAAGGTTCTATTTAGGTGTGTTGCCCATTTTTTTATTGAATCGTTTATCTTCCTTTCATTAAGTTGTATAAGTTGGCTGTAGATGTTGGAGATTAAACCTTTATCAGTGATAACATTTGCAACTATGTTCTCCCATACAGTGGTCTTTCTTGCTGTTTTGTTGATGGTTTCTTTTGCTGTAGAAAAGTTTTTATTTTGATTTAGTCTCATTTGTTTATTTTTTCTTTAGCTTCCATTGCCTTTGGAGCAGTATCAGTGAAGAAGTTCTTGTGGCATATGTCTGAGATTGTTCTGCTTGTGGATTCCTCTAGTATTTTTATGGTTTCCCTTCTAATGTTTAAGTCCTGTATCCATTTTGAGTTTATTTTTGTATTTGGTGTAAGTTGGTGGTCCAGTTTCATTTTTTTGCATGTATCTGTCCAATTTTCCCAATACCATTTGTTGAAGAGGCTATCTTGACTCCATTGTATGTGCATGCCTCCTTTGTCAAATATTAGTTGAGCATGGTGATTTGGGTGGATATCTGGATTCTCTATTCTATTCCATTGGTCTACATGTCTGTTCTTGTGCCAGTACCAGGCTGTTTTGAGAACAGTTGCTTTGTAGTATAGCTTGAAATATGGTACTGAGATCCCACCTACTTTATTCTTCTTTCTCAGAATTGCTGTGGCTATTCGTGGTCTTTTTTTGTTCTAGATGAATCTATGAAGAATTCTTTCTAGGTCTGTGAAGTATGTCGTTGGTATTTTAATGGGTAGTGCATTGAATTTATAGATTGCTTTGGGTAGTATGGACATTTTAATGATGTTGATTCTCCCAAACCATGAGCATGGTAAGCTCTTCCATCTGTTAACATCTTCCTCTATCTCTTTTTTCAGTGTCCTGTAGTTTTCTACATATAGGTCTTTTACCTCCTTAGTTAATTTTATTCCTAGGTATCTTAATTTTTTTGGTGCGATGGTAAATGGGATTGCTTTTTGAGTCTCTCTTTCTGTAATTTCACTATTAGTGTACAGAAATGCCACAGATTTCTTGGCATTAATTTTGTATCCTGCTACATTGCCAAATTCATTTATTAAGACAATTAGTTTTGGGATGGAGTCCTTCAGGTTTTTTATATACAGTATCATGTCATCTGCAAATAAGGACAGCTTTACTTCTTCTTTTCCAATTTGGATGCTTTTTATTTCTTCTTCTTGTCTAATTGCAATGGGTAATACTTCCAGTACTATGTCAAACAAGAGAGGTGAGAGTGGGCATCCCTGTCTTGTTCCTGTTCTTAGGGGAAATGGTTTTACTTTTTGCCCATTGAGTATGATGTTAGCTGTGGGTTTATCATATATGGCTTTTATGATGTTGAGGTATGATCCTTCTATTCCCACTTTGCTGAGAGTTTTCATCAAGAAAGAGTGTTGGAAATGCTTTTTCTGCATCAATTGATATGACTATGTGATTTTTTCTCTCAATTTGTTTATGTGATGTATCACTTTTATTGATTCACGGATATTGTACCATCTCTGCATTCCTGGGATGAATCCTACTTGGTCATGGTGCATGATCTTTCTGATGTATTGCTGGATCCGATTTGTTAGAATTTTGTTGAGGATTTTGGCATTTATGTTCATGAGAGATATTGGCCTATAATTCTCTTTCATTGTGTTGTCTTTATCTGGTTTTACTATTAGGGTGATGCTGGCTTCATAGAAGGTGTTTGGAAGTGTTCCTTCTTCTTGAATGTTTTTGAATAGTCTGAGGAGGATAGGTTTTAATTCTTCCTTGATGCTTGGTGAAACTCTCCTATGTAGCCATTTGGTCCTGGGCTTTTATTTGCTGGAAGCTTTTTGATGACTGTTTCAATTTCTTCCATAGTTATTGGACTATTGAGATGTTTAGATTCTTCCTGATTGAGTTTTGGAAGGTTATATTTTTCTAGGAATACGTCCATTTCTTGCAGGTTGTCCAATTTGTTGGAATAGAGTTGTTCATAGTATTTTTTAACAATCCTTTGTATTTCAGCGTGGTCTGTTGTTACTTCTCTTTCAGTTCTGATTTTGTTTATTTGGGTCTTCTCTCTTTGCTTCTTGGTGAGCCTGGCTAGAGGTCCATCAATCTTGTTTATCCTTTCAAAGAACCAGCTCTTGGTTTTGTTGATCTTTTGAATTGTTTGTTTGGTCTCCAAGTTGTTTTTCTCTGCTCTGATCTTTACTATTTCCTTCCTTCGTCTTACACTGGGCTTTTCTTGTTGCTCTTGTCCTAGCTCTTTGTGTTGTAGGGTTAGGTAACTTATTGCCCTTGTTTCCTGTTTTTTTGCAGTAGGCTTGTAGGGCTATGAACTTCCCTCTCAAGACTGTTTTCACTGTGTCCCATAAATTTTGTATTGTTGTGTTGTCATTGTCATTTGTGGTCATGATGTTTTCTTTTTCTTCCTTGATCTCTATGGTTACCCAGTCATAGTTTAATAGCATGCTGTTTAGTCTCCATGTGTTTGATCTCTTTCTATTGTTTTTATTATAGTTGATTTCCAGTTTTATGCCACTGTGGTCTGAGAAAATGCTTGATATGATTTCTATCTTCTTGAATTTGAAGAGACTACTCTTATGACCCAACATATGATCTATCATTGAAAATGATCCAGGTGCACTGGAGAAGAATGTATATTCTGTGGCTTTGGGGTGAAATGTTCTGAAGATGTCAATTAATTCCATCTGGTCTAGTGAGTCATTTGGGATTGATGTTTCTTTCCTGATTTTTTTGTTTAGAGCATTTTTCCAATGTTGACAGTGGGGTATTAAAGTCTCCTACAATGATTCTATTGCTGTCAATCACTCCCTTAATATACTCCAAGAGTTTTTTTTTTATGTATTTAGGTGCTCCTATATTGGGTGCATATATGTTTACCAGAGTTATTTCTTCTTGTTGGTTTGTTCCCTTTAGTATTATGAAGTGGACTTCTTTATCTCTTGTTATGTCCTTCATTTTCAGATCTAATTTGTCAGATATAAGTATTGCAACCCCAGCTTTTTTTTCATTTCCATTTGCCTGCAATACCATCTTTCATCCCTTCACCCTCAATCTGTGTGCATCTCTTTTCCTGAGGTGGGTTTCTTGCAGAAAGCAGATATATGGATCATGTTTTATTATCCAATCAGTTACTCTATGTCTTTTGATTAAAGCATTTTATCTGTTTACATTTAAAGTTATTATTGATAAGTACTTATCTGTTGGCATTTTTAGGCCTTACCCCTGCGTTCCTTCTTTGCTTCCTCTTTCTTTTTATTATAGCAGACTCTTCAACATTTCTTACATTGCTGGTAATATATTCCCTTAGTCCTTTTTTGTCTGTGAAACTTCTGATTTCACCTTCAATTTTGATTGAGAGTCTTGCAGGATACAGACCCTTCTTGGATTCAGACCCTTCCTTTGCATGACTTTGTATATTTCATTCCATTCCCTTCTGGCCTGATGAGTTTCTTTTGAGAAATCAGTAGCTAGTCTTATGGGGGTCCCTTTGTAGGTAACTTTCTGTTTCTCTCTGGCTGCTTTTAAGATTGTTATTTTGTCGTCGGTGTTTGCCAATTTAATTATAATGTGCCTTGGTGTCTGTTTGTTGGGGTTAATTTTGCTTGGGACTCTGTGAGCTTCTTGGATTTGTGTGGGTTTTTTCTTTCCTATATTGGGGAAATTTTCTGTCATTATTTCTTCAAACAGGTTCTCTAATCCTTGTTCAGTTTCCACTGTTTCTGGAGCCCCAATTATGCGGATGTTGTTTTGTTTCCTTTTATCCCAAAGTTCCCTTAGGCTCTCCTCTTGGTTTTTAACTTTTTTTTCTAGAAGCTGCTGTACTTGGGTATTTTTTCCTGCCATGTCTTCTAGCTCACTGATGCAGTCCTCTGCTTCTTCTAGTCTCCTTTTGATGCTTTCTATTGAGTTCTTTATAGCAGTGATGTCATTTTTCATTTCTTCTTGATTATTCTGCATTTCTTTTAGGTTCTTCTGCATTTCTTCTTGCTGCTTCTTCATCTCCTCTTGGCTCTTCTTCATTTCCTCTTGGCTCTTACTCACATTGTCGATTTTGTCTTCCATTCTTTTCATCCACCTTATGATCATTTCTCTAAACTCTTTCTCTGGCAGGCTTATTTCTGCTTCTATTTTGTTTACTTCCTTTTCTGGTGAAACCTGCCTTTCTGTCTTTTGTGGGCTGTTTCTTTTTCTGCCCATGGTCTTTCTTCTCCAGGTGTCTGGTTATGCAGTTCTCTCTCCTTCGTTGATTGAAAGGCACACACTACAACATGACCAGGTACAGCACACAAGGCACTGAGTAGAAATGTATTCAGGATGTTAATAATCACAAATAAGGTGATCACCAGTGAAAGAAAAATTAGGGGTAAATAGAGAAAGAAGAAGAGGAAAATGAGGAAAAAAGAAAAGAAAGAAATGCCAAAATCAAATTGGGAGAGGGAGAAAAAAATAAATAAATGAATGAATAATAAAATATGAAAACAAAAAGGAGAAGAAGGAGAAGAAAAGAGGAAGAGAAAAAAGTCAGAGTGCCAAGAAAGAGGATAAGAGAGCAAAGGGGGACAAAATATAGGTGTCAGGAGAAAACGCCAATAGAACAGTCACTAATCCCAACAAATGTCGGCAACCAGTATCTGGAGATTAATACAAACTACAAATAACAACTGGTATGCACGGAGGTGAGGGAAAAGAGAGGTAAAAAGCAAATCAAGTCAAAGCAAAGAAAAAGCAAATAAAACAAGTAGAATAAGCTAAAACAATCTCAGCAAAAAAATACAAAAAATCGATATAATCACCGTTCAGGCAAAGAGCAACAAAAGGTCATAGAGAAAAACAACTTTTTGGATAGTGAAGTCAAGAAGAGAGAGTTTTGTATGGGTTTGGAGTAGGGGATTTGAAATTAGATATATAAGTGGGGTGAAATTTTAACCAGGTAAAGAGAAAGAATAGGGAGAATCTAAAGTTGGGAAAGGGAAAGAGAAAACAAGAGAATAAAATTGGCAAAGTTAGGAGGAAAGTGTTGGCATAAAGGTAGAGTTGAGATAGAGTAAAATTATGCTAAAGGAAAGATGAAAATAGAATGTAGAACTCTAATCCCGAAGTAAAATAAAGGGAAAACAAAATGACACTTGTTTTTTTTCCAAAATGGTAAAATAATATTAGTACTAATAGTAGTTGAAAACAAAAATGTAATAATTGAAAAGGTAAAATCAATTGAGGAGGAAAGAAAATATTGTTTTTTAATTAAAATATGCAAAAATGAAAAAATATAAAATAAAGTAAAAAATTAAAAAAAAAAAAAAGAAAAAGAATAGAATGGTCATTCACTTCCGCTATTGTTTTGCTTGGCACTTCTGTTTCCCAGATGAGAAGGTATTGCAGTTCCCTGTGTTCTCTTTATTCTTTTGTGGTTATGGGAGAGCCAATTTGTGTGTCATCCACTGGGTGGCAGTGTTTCGGAATTGACCTCTGAGACTAAGCACAGGATCTCTCTAGGCTGTGCTCAGATCCTGTTACTCTGTGGTTCTCAAAACTGGTTTGTGGGGATTTTGCAGCCGGGACACTGAAATAACTCCCAGGCTGTCCCTCTGTCTCTGATCAAAATGAGTCGTTTTCCAGAGCTCCCCTCTTTCAACAGCTCCGAGAGTTTGCCTCCACATTTAGGGATCACGCCCTGCCCCACATCCGCAGACCTCTCCAGAGGCAGCTTTCCCGCAGCCCGGTTCCCACAGTGTGCGCGTCTCTGTTGTGCGGGATGGGAGACCTCACCTTATCCCAGGCGAAATCTGACCTTTCCATGTGCCGTGTGGATCTCTGATTCCACCGCGTGACTGCGCCGATTGGAGAGCGGTGTTCTGGGTCCCCCAGGTCCCCGCCTGTTCAGTTGGTGCCCCAGCCGCAGGTTTCATACTGCCGCAGACATCCACCTCCCTCTGCAAGATGGCGCGGTCTCCGTGTTCGTGCTGGTGGCTCCACAAGACAAAATCCCCATGGCAGTGGGACTGCCTGGCCAGGTGATCCCCTTCTAGCATACCCCCACCTTCTCCTGGAGGATAACTGACTCTTAACTTGCCAATAAACACTGCCAGTGTGACCCTGCTTTCTCTCCCTCTGCCCAGCAACAAAGCTCCAGACGCATCTGTCTACTCCGCCACCATTTTCCTCCCTTGACATTTGTAATACCTTCAACAACAAAGATAAACTTAAAAAAATATGGAAGGTAATAAAGTGACCAGTAGTTTAAGACTAGTAGAAGGGAAATGCTGTGGGAATATAAGTGAGAGAGGTAGACTTTTATTCTAGACTCGGAGTTAGAGGAGGAAAGGGTTTTAGCTATATCTTTATTTAGTGTTCTCTGATGGTTTGATGGCTCTCATCTTTTATAGGAGAAATATTATTTTATAGAAAATGTAATTGACATGTAACATTATATTAGTTTCAGGGGTATAACACAATGTTTTGATATTTGTATATATTGTGAGAAGATAATAATAAGTCTAGTTAACATTTATTGCCATGCATAAAAACAGATTTTTTTGTGTGTGTCTGATGACAATTCATTTGAATAAATGCCTACAAGTAGAATTGCAGGATCATGTGGTAGTTCTATTTTTGATTTTTTGAGGACCCTTCATACTGTTTCCTATAGTGGCTGTACCAATATATATTTTTACCAATAGTACACAAGGATTCCATTTTCTCCATATTCTTGCCAACATTTGCTATCTCTAATAGCAATCCTAATATGTGTGAAGTGGTTATCTCATTGTGGTTTGATTATATTTTCCTCATGAGTAGCTATGTTTAGCACCTTTTGCATACCTATTGGCCATCTGGATCTCTTCTTTCAAAAATGTCTACTCATTTCTTCTCCATAGTCACGTTTTATAACTTGGTGTATCTTTTAGGACCTCAGCCATAGGGATGAATTTGTAACTACAAACCATATCCTGTTGATTAATGCTGCCCCAACTTTGTCAGTGCATAAGCCTTCCTTCTTATTTTAATCCCATTCACATGTTCCATTAACAACTATGGGAGAGACATTAGAATTCAATGAATTTGTTCATGATAAAGTTTTTTGTTCTTTTTATAAAACGTAATTATGTAGATAAGATGATGCATTGGATACAAAACATGTCCCATGAATTGGACACATAACAAGCTAGTACATCCTGGAGGTACTTCACAGGAAGTGTAAACACGAGAAACTTTATTTTTACTCTCTGCTAAGACACTTGTAACTCTTGGGAAATTGCTTAGGTTTCTTAAAATGAGAATTCTATCTAATAAAAGAGAAATATGCAAATTGACTATACCTCTGCTACACTCACCAGCCACGCCCACCAGCCACACCCATCAGCCAATCAGAGTGAGTATGCAAATTAACCCAACCAAGATGGCTATAGCCATGGAGAGAACAGGAGAGAGGCTTGGGTTGCCCCTGGTGATGGAGGAAGCCAAGCTTTCCACATACCCTGGTCAGCCCAGGCCTCCACTTAAGGCAACAAAATTTCAATGGCTATGCGGAGCACAAGGCTTGGCTCTGTTCCAGGCTACAAAGTTTCATTTGTAGAAGATAAATAAATCCCAGATACTAGGGCCTCTGCTTGGGTCGCTGGGGTGTGTGGCTGGCCTGCAAAACACTACAGGCCCCTTGCCCAGGCCACCCCATGCCCCAAGGGACACACCCACCCTGATCCAGGACACCTTTCAGGGCAAACCAGCTGGCTCTCACCCTGGCAGCAGGCCTTTATCCTCTCTAATAAAAGAGTAATATGCAAATTGAACATCACTCCAACACACGAGATGACTGCCCCCATGTGGTCAAAAGATCCTGCTCCCATGTGGACACAAGATGGTTACCACAAGATGGCCAGCAGGGGAGGGCAGTTGGGAGGGACCAGGCCTGCAAGGGAGGGCAGTTGGGGGTGATCAAGCCTGCAGGGGAGGGCAGTTAGGGGTGACCAAGCCTGCAGGGGAGGGCAATTGTAGGGGACACAGTCCGCATGGGAAGGCAGTTAGGGGTGACCATGCCTGCAGGGGAGGGCAGTTGGAGGGGACCCAGGATCGCAGGGGAGGGAATTTAGGGACAAACAGGCTGGTGAGGGAGAAGTTAGCCATCAATCAGGCTGGCAGGGGAGTGGTTAGGGGGTGATCAGGCTGGCAGGCAGAATGGTTAGGGGCAATCAGGAAGGCAGGCAGGTGAGCAGTTGGGAGCCAGTAGTTCTGGATTGTGAGAGGGATATCCAACTGCCCTACCTGTATCGGGCCTAAACAAGCAGTCAGACACCCCTCAAGGGGTCCCAGATTGGAGAGGGAGCAGGAAGGCTGAAGGACACCCCCTCCTAGTGCATGAGTTTCATGCACTGGGTCTCTAGTTTATATTATAAAGAGGTAATATGCAAATTAGGCCAGGCCTTCATATTGGATCACGACCAGACAGGAGGAGGTTGCGCATGTCGGTGAGGCACAGTGTACAGGGGGTCTGTCCCAGCTGGTGCTGTGGCTCGGGTGGCCCCGGAGCGGACAAAGGTAGGAAGTACAGGGGATGCTGCAAGGTCCTGGCCCCCTGTGGCACCATCCAGTCTGACTCCCATGGCGGCTCGTGCTGTGCTAGTTAGGTGTGTGTTCAGCCCTCTTGGGGTTTCTCCTCAGATGATAGGAGGCTGGGTACCTCCTCATGCAATTTCAACTGCAGGCTGGGCTCTAACTTAATATAGTTCTTATATGTATATTATTCTGCAGTTCCTTTCTAGTTGAAGCAAAAGGATTGATTTCAAATACCCTAGTACTAACACACCATAAATGTGAGCAAACTTTGTAGTAGGCATTTTCTAGAATATAAGGACTAGCCAGGCCCATAGTTAATCGCATACTCCTGTTTTGTGTTGCATAAAGTTTCCCACTTCCATAGTTTCTGTCTTTGAATTTTAGTTGAAACTCACTTGTACAGACCCTTATTGTCTGTTACCAATTAAGCTACATATACTTCAGTAGAGCTTCTCCTGGGCTCTACTGATACTCCCTTGAGATATAGACAGGTTGTGTCTGTGTCCAGCTTGGGTTACATTAGATTCTTCCTGATCCTCAATTCTGTTATTCTGGCACATAATTAAACTTCACAGAATATAGTAATTCTGCAGAATTCTAGGGAGTAAAAATCAATTAAGACAATTGGGCATTCAGTAATAATTAACAGGAGTGCTCATTTTGCACCATGGTGATATGTGGTGAGACAGAGAAGAAACCATCAACACTATAGCATTTTTAAGAAGGTCCCAATAAATTGCAGGTTTGACAATTTGCAGAGTTACAAGGAAATAGAATGACTTATTTTCGGTCATCTGAAACTTGTGGAAATGCTGTTGAAAGCCTTATTACTATTTGCAGATCCTTTCCATAAACAGACTTGATGAGGAGATAAAATTGAGAAAGAAAATTGCTAGCAATTTTTCAAATATTAGGCCTATGAGAAGAAGAAATAAAGATTAATGTAGGTAAGTGAAGTATAATGGTTCAGATTTAAGCTTTGTTAGGGGACATCAGAGCACATGAGAGAAACAATTTACAACATTAAGTTGTTAGTAAAGAGTAGGTGAAAGAAAAATAACATGTTTGGAATACTGTGAAGTATTATTATGTATAGAAAGGAAGCAGAGGGGAAATTTGTGAGAATACTTCATGGTTTTTCTTCTTTGAAACTTGAAAGGTAATGATGGCCCAAATTAAAAACTAGTCCTAAAAAGGAATACATAGCTCTGGCCAGTTTTGCTCAGTGGATAGAACATCAGCCTGTGGAGTAAAAGGTCTTGGGTTCAATTCTGGTCAAAGGTATATGCGCAGGCTTTAGGCTCAATTCCCACTAGGGGCTGTGCAGGAGGCAGCCAATCAATGATTCTTTCTCATCATTGATGTTTCTATCCCTTTCTCCTTCTCCCGTCCTCTATGAAATCAATAAAATATATTTAAAAAATTAAAATGAATAAATATAGGTAACTTCATCTTTGGTAGAAAGACATATATTTCCTGCCTGTGTTATCTGGGACATGGTGACTAAGTATTCTCTAGTATATGCCTTTGAGTGGTCTTCCTTATCAATAGGATCCTTTTGTGATAGTTTATTTATTTTTAAGATGCAGAGAAATATAGGGAATTAAATAATATTTCTGATATTAGAAAATTTGCATTGAGAAGACTCTCCAGTAAAGCTGTATAGCCAAAGGAACTTTATTTACTCTCTCCTTTTTTTCTAACTTTTAGTCATCTCCAGAAGTGTTTATTGGTATGATTTGCTCCTTTCCACTATATAAATCCAGTTCTTCGTGGTGTGGTGCTTTCATTATTGGGGATAAGCAAGGTCACGAGGGCTCAAGAGTCTTAAACAATTCTCCTTGAAACATTAGTGAAGATCTTTGGTTGAAAAGATTGGACTATCCAAATGAAGATGGCTTACACCAGAAGGGCTTATTTTTCTCACATGAACTTGGGTCAGTTTAGCAGCTGAACAGGGCCAGGGCTCAGGCTCACATCTCTCATTTGCTCAGTCCAATCCTCATGGACACAGCAGAGTTGCCTTTCAAGAATGATTTTCTGCAGAAACCTTCAGAGATGGAGGAAAGACTGAGAGAGACCTCAGCCTGTTAGTCTGTTTTTAAATCAGGAAAGTATCTGAAAAAGGATCCTAAAGGAATACAGAAAGTCCTAAAGGAATACAGAAAGTCATAATGTCACTCTTCCACACCTTTGCCACACCTTCCTTGAAGCAGAATTCTTCACATATAAATTAAATCACTTGAACAGCATCTGAAAACAACTTCTCCTAGATTGGATGTCTGGAATCCCCTTGATGCTAACATAACCACCTCTGGTAAAACTGATGATTTATGCAATAGAGTAGCTCAATGTGTACTGGCTCTGGTGGAAGTTTTCATGTTTTAGAGTCTTTCTGTTTGGGCCTTTATAAATAGTACTAGAGGCCCTGTGAACGAAATTTGTGCACAGAGGAGCGGGGGATGGGGGGAGGGTGTTGTCCCTCAGCCCAGTCTATACCCTCTCCAATCTGGGACATCCTTCTCACAATCCAGAATGCTGGTTCTCAACCTCTTGCCTCCCTGCTTGCCTGATTGCCCCTAACTGCTTCTGCCTGCCAGGCTGATCACCCCCTAACTCAGTGGTTCTCAACCTTTCTAATGCCACAACTCTTTAATACATTTCTTCATGGTCACCAGACCCCCAACCATAAAATTATTTCCATTGCTACTTCATAACTGTAATTTTGCTACTGTTATGAATAGTAATTAAATATCTGTGTTTTCTGATGGTCTTAGATGACCCTGCTAGCAGTTCTCAATCTGTGGATCACGACCCACAGGTTAGGAATTGCTGCTATAGAGCTTAAGACCATTGGAAAACGCAGATATTTACATTAAGGTTCATTGACAGTAGCAAAATTACAGTTATGAAGTAGGAACAAAAATAATTTTATGGTTGGGGGTCACTACAACATGAGGAAATGTATTAAAGGGTTGTGGCATTAGAAAGGTTGAGAACCACTGCCCTAACTGCTTCTGCCTGCCAGCCTGATTGATGCTTAACTGCTCCCCTGCAGGCCAAATTGTCCTAACTGCCCTCCCCTGCCTGTTTGGTCACCCCTTACTTCCCTCCCTTGCTAGCCTAGTCACCCCTAACTGCCCTCCCTTGCTGGCCTGGTCTCTCCCATCTGCCCTCTCCTGTTGGCCCAGTCACCCCCAACTGCCCTCCCCTCAGGCCTGGGACCCCACAATTCTCCTCTCCTGTGGGCCCAGTCACCCCTGCAGGCCTGATTGCCCAAAACTGCCCTCCTCAGTTGGCCATCTTGTATCTACATGGGAGCAGCCATCTTTGACCACATGGGGATGGCTATCTTGTGTGTTGGAGTGATGGTCAATTTGAATATTATCTCTTTATTATATAGGTTGTTGTTTTGTTTAAAAAAAGTGTTTGCGGGAGATCACTAAGGCAAGAACATTGGGTCAGGCTGGGTTATGTTGTGAGCATTTTGACTAGCTTCAGGTCAGCATAACTCAGAAAAGTGATAGATGAACAAGTATTTACCAGATATTTACCTCAAGACTCAAAAAGAGGAGACAAAATTCTAAAGGAAGCAGGAAATCAAGATTAAATTTTAAAATTAATTTTTAAATTAAAACATGGCTTTTGAACCCTTTTAAGTGTGAGAAGATGCACTTAGAACTCTTGTGCTTGGAACATAGTAAATGCTCTAAACATTTTTCCTGCTGTTAGGAGAAGAAATGTCATTTCCCTTCTAGTATAAATTAAGGATCAATGAGATCAAGGTCAATATGAAAGTCAGCAAGTTTTCACAAATCTGATATCTGCATTACTCTCCATTAGTCACTGAGAAATGGAACTTAACATTGTCTTTTGGACATATGTTCATAGGTGATTCTATCATATAAAGATAAAAATTTTTTAAAGATAGGCATTTTAACCATATTTGCATATATAGTGGAAGATGAGGGAGCACAAGACTGTACTTTATAGCTTATAAGAGCAAATTCAGTTTTCTCTACAGACATATTTTATGACTTAAATACTTATTTCCTGTAACAAAAAGTTATTTAGAAAGTGTTTTACTAGTTGATGGGCATCAAAAGCCTCATGGCCAAGATTATATTCCTCGAAGGTTAATAAAATCCCTATCCCCTTGCTGGATTGTTAAAGTGTGCAGTTATTTAGCCCTCATCTTAATATACATTATTTTTTAAAAATATATATTTTTATTGATTTCAGAAAGGAAGGGAGAGGGAGAGAGAAATAGAAACATCAATGATGAGAGAGAATCACTGATTTGCTGCCTCCTGCACACTCCCTCCCCTGGGGATCAAGCCTGCAACCTGGGCATGTACCCTTAACTGGAATCAAACCCGGGACCCTTCAGTCCTTAGGCCAACATTCTATCCACTAAGCCAAACAGGCCAGGGCTTAATATAGATATTATTAACCTTGGCACCAGGAAAAAAGCAACAGAGTATATTTTTCTCTAGAGAAAACCAAACCAGAGTTTTAGGAATTACTCATTCATGATTATTAAAAATAATCACTAACATTAAAGCAAATTTAATCAAGTTATATAGAATAGAACAAAGCATGAACAGAAAAAGTCCAATTATTTTCTTTATTTTAATAAGCTTTAAGAAAACTGTCATCTTTATAGAAATAGCATAAAAAGGAAAATTTTCAAAATGGAAAATGAACTTTTGAAATATATAAGTGGGAGATTATCATTTTGTGCTTTTTAATACAGTGGAATCTTGGTACTGGAACTTAATTCTTTCAGGGAGGCTGTTTAAAAATTGAATCATTTTCCACCATTACAAATAATGTGAATTGAATTAATCTATTTATGACCCCCAAATGATTCTTATTTTAACTTTTCTTATATACAGTACATTTAATCTATAAATACTTTTTTATTAAATTTATTGAACCACACCCTACTAGCCTGCAATGAATTTTTTATATGTCACTGTCTCCCAAAGGTTATCATCTCCTAACAGCATTTCCTTTATCTAACCAACAAAGTTTATTTGCCTATGATTGTTGTTTTGTAAGCACTTTCACACCGTTAGCAACATTAGCACTCTTAATGGCCAAGATTTTTATGTTTTTAATTTTTGCTAAACGGAAGTTTCTGCCAGCAGCAAAAGCATTGCCTCCTTTGTTTATTGCCTGAGATGCTTTTTGTCAGATTGAAAACTGAAGTTGTGGTTCATAACTAAGAGACATATTTTTTGTGAATAACTTGGTCAGTTACTGAATTGTTTGAGATAGGAGACATTCCAGAAATGAGGTTTGACTGTATTTATTTTTGTTGATCATAAAAGTAAGTGTATATTCTAAAAAATGTTGGAAATCCAAAGAAATTCTCTAAGCAGATAATAGAGAATAAAATAACTACTGAAATGTTCACTTATTCTAATATATTCCTCTATAAAATGTTAAACATGATTGAGATTAAATTAAGCAAGTTTGCTTTATATCATGAATATTTTCCCATCCCTTTAACTATTCTTCTGTGTGACTTTTCATAGCTCCATGATATATTGAATTGGTCTTTGAAAATTTTGCTCAACCAGTTTTTATTGCTAGAATATTTTGTTTCCCCCCCCCTTCTCTCCCCCAGTTTTTCTCTGCTGCAAATTACTGTTTTAAAAATATGCTTAGTCATGGTTGGTTGACTTTATATCACAGCAGTGAACCTTACTAATTTTTTATTTGTATCCCTTAAACCCTGTTGGTTTCTTTTTTGAAGATAACAGTACCAATATATATATATTTAAAATGTTTTTATTGATTTTAGAGAGAAAACAGGAATGAAGAAGGAGAAACATTAATAAGAGAAAAACATTAATTGGTTGCCTCCTGCACACCCCCTACTGGGGATCAAGCCCTGACCAGGAATGGAACTGGCAATCTATTGGTGCCTGGCATGACACTCAACCAACTGAGTCACGCAGCCCAGGGCAAAAGTATCAATATTTTAAAAATCACTTTTAAAGTAAAGGATTACTTTGTAAAATATTATTTATTGATTGTAGAGAGAAGGAGGAAGAGAAACATCAATTTTTCTTCCATTTATTTACTATTAATTGCTTGATTCTTATATGTGCCCTGATTGGAGATTAAACCTAAAACCCTAGTGGACAACACTCTAACCAGCCAGGACCAGCAAGTAAAGGGTTACTTTAATTTATCTTTTTTTGTTATTAATTTAAACCTCAATTTTCATGTATTTGTATTTTTTAAAGTAAAATAAATAAATTTGAACTCTTCAGGGGAGTAAGTTACTAGCAAATGTAATGTATGAAGAGTATAAAAGATGTCAGAGAAATGCAAATGAAAAATGATATATCTCATTATAATTTAAACACATTAAAAAGTGTTTTCTAATTACCATTATAAGTGTTGGCCAGAATGTGAAGAAAAAAGAACCTTTTTGCACTCTTGTTGGGACTGTAAATGAATGCAGCCAGTATGGCAACCAGTGTGGAGGATCCTCAAAAAATTAAAAATAGAATTACCATCTGATACAACAATCCTCGTTTGGGTATTTATCCAAAGGAAATGAAATCAGTACTTCACAGAGATAATTGCATTCCCATGTTTATTGCACCGTTATTTACAGTAGCCATAATTTTGAAACAACTGACGTGCCCATCAACAAATAAATGGATAAAGAGGATGTGAGACACACATACACACACGCCCAAATATTATTCAGTCTTGAAAAAGGAGATCCTGCCACTTGCAACAACGTATATGATTCTGTAGAGCATGATATGAAATGTCAGACATGTAAAAATACTGCATGACCTCACTTATATATGGACTCTAAAAAAGGCGATTACTTAGAAGCAGTGAGTAGAAGGGTTGCTACCAGGGGCAGGGGGATGGAGGAAGGGGGACATACTGGTCAAAGTGGACACAGTTGCAGTTATATTGGATGAATAAGTTCTAGGGATCTAATGTACAGCATGAGAGAGAGAGAGAGAGAGAGAGAGCGAGAGCAAGAGAGAGAGAGAGAGAGAGAAGAAGGGTGAGGGAGAGAGAAACATCAATGTGAGAGCTAAACATTGATCGGCTGCCTCCTGCATGACCTCTACCGGGGACCGAGCCCGTAACCTAGGCAGATGCCTGGACAGAGAATCGAACTGGCAACCTTTCAGTGTAAGACAGCAGTTCTCAACCTGTGGGTCGCGACCCCTTCAGGGGTCCATCGACCCCATCATAGGGGTCACCTAAGACCATCAGAAAACACAGATATTTATATTACGATTCACAACAGTAGCAAAATTACTGTTAGGAAGTAGCAAAGAAAATAATTTTTATGGTTGGGGTCACCAAAACATGAGGAACTGTATTAAAGGGTCCTGGCATTAGGAAGGTTGAGAACCACTGGTGTAAGAGATGATGCCCAATCAACTGAGACACACCAATCAGGGCCTATTAATTTTTTTAAAATTAAATTTTATTGGCGTGATGTTAGTCCACACAAACCAGGTTTCATGTGTGGATTTCTAAGTTACAAAATCTGAATATAGGACCATGTGCCCCTCATCCAGAGTCGAATATTTTCTTATCACTTCTTATTAGGACCACTTTCTCCCTCAACCCCTCTCCCTTTGGCAACCACCACACTGCTGTTTGTGTTAATAAGTTTCAGTAGTATTTTCCACATTTGAATGAAATCATGTGGTTCTTAGCTTTTTCTGTCTGGTTTATTTCATTTTACATAATGATCTCAAGGTCTATCCATGTTGTTGTAAATGACACTATATCATCCTTTCTTATGTCCATGTATATATACCACATATTTATCCATGTATATATACCACATATTTATCCAGTCCTCTTTGGCTGTTTCCAAGTCTTGGCCACCATGAATAATGCTGCAATGAACATAGGGGTGCATGTATCCTTGCATATAAGTGATTTTGAGTTTTTTGGGTATATACCCAGGAGTGGGGTTGTTGGGTCATATAGTAGCTTTGTTTTCAATTTTTTATGGAATTGCCAAACTACTTTCCATAGTAGTTGACCAGTCTACATTCCCACCATCAGTGAATGAGAGTTCCCTTTTTTCTACAACCTCTCCAACACTTGTTTCTTATCTTGTTGATACTGACCACTCTAACTGGTGTAAGGTGGTATCTCCTTGTTGTTTTAATTTTCATTTCTCTGATTGCCAGTGAGGCTGAACATCTTTTCATATATCTCTGGCTGTTTGTATGACTTCTTGGGAGAGGTGTATTTTCATAGTATATTTTGAAGTCAGGTAGAGCGATACCTCCAGCATAATTCTGCCTACTTTTTGATTGGATTGTTTATTTGTTTGGTGTTGAGTTTTATGAGTTCTTTATATATTTTGGAAATTAAACCTTTATTGGAGCTCCTGTTTGCAAATATCATTTCCCATCTGGTTGGCAGCCTATTTGTTTCATTGTCCATTTCCTTTGCTGTGTAGAAGTGCTTCAGTTTGACATAGTCCTACTCATTTATTTTTGCCTTTACCTCCCTTGCCTTAGGGTTCAAGTCCATAAAATGTTCTCTACCAATCTAGATCCATGTTTGGTACCTATATTTTTTTCTATGTGACTTAGAGTTTTGGGTCTTATGTCTAAGCTTTTGATCCATTTTGAATTAATTTTTGTATGTGGGGACAAACTGCAAATCAGTTTCATTTGTTTGCTTTCCAGTTTTCCCAGCACCATTTATTGAAGAAACTATCTTTACTCCAATATACATTTCTGGCTCCTTTGTCGGAAATTATCTGTTCATATACATGTGGTTTTATAGCTGGACTGTCTATTCTGTTCCATTTATCTGTGAATCTGTTTCTCTGCCAATACCATGCTGTTTTATTATAGCTCATATCATAGTATATTTGAAGTCAGGTAGAGTGATACCTACAACATAATTCTTTTTTTATCAGGATTGCTTTGGCTATTCTGGGTCTTTTGTAGTTCATTCAAATCTCATGATGTCTCATTCTATTTCTTTAAAAAATTACATTGGAATTTTACTTTGAAAAAGACAGATACATAAGGGAAATGGCTAATTAGAGAAGACTTAAAAGTGATTAATTCCACCAAAATATCTGTGAAATACACTGAACTGTTTTCATTTGACATTTTTATTATCGATAAACACAACTGAGATTCAAGAAACAATCCCTAGTCTCTAAGAGTACTTGGATGTGAGAGCTATTTTCCAGTTTTGCATTTTATTGCTAATTGAGTTTAATTACATCAAGAACACAGGAAATATTTATGGGTGCCTTTGTTAAAGCTACTTTGGATAATTCTAGTTGAAGTAATTTGTATAGCACAATACTTATATATTTAAAAAAATAACAAGCTCAGTTGTTTTCAGTTATATAATTTTTACTTAGCTGAAATAATTAGCATCAAATCTTTGATATAAAATGTGGAAAAAGTAAATGTAATACATTTAAGTATTCAATCTGAATTGCTTACTTTACAATTTACTTTTAGCTGGAAAAAAGGGAGAAATTGTGGCCTTATGCTCAGATAGAAGCCATAGCAATAATGAAGAGAACTGGAGGTACTTAATTGATATTGATTTAAACTGTAAGAAACAAAATTACCTAATTTTATGGCTCTGTATATTGCATTTATCTTCTTAGAATATTAATAGACTTAGAATTCTAGTTAAGTGGGTGGAGAAAGCATCTAGGTAAAGTTGACATGAGATATTTAGTGTTCTATTAAGACATAGTCTGGATATGACTAAGAAAAATGGGCTTAGGAATTAAATCAATGCTCTGTAGTTTATAAAAAAATACATGTCTTTATCTGATTGCTCAAACATATGCACAGACTGCAACTTACCTAGATACATTTTTATTTTAAAATAATTTTTAAGCATTAAGTCAAAATATTTAATGGCATTATGAAAGACATGATACTTTTTGGGGTCTGTTACTAAAGAAACTGAATGCAGCTAGGCCTAGAGCAGGGAGAAGGTACAGCCCGAAGCCCAGGGGCAGAGGCCAAGCTGCCCCTGCCCCAGGGCAGGCTGCTGCAGCTGTGACCTGCAGTGGGTGGGAGTCTGACCTTGCCCAGTCCCACCTGGATTAGCACCCAGCACGGGCTGAGCAGATCAAACCCTGGTACCCTTCATATCTGTGACCTTCACACATTTTTGTGCCCTTGGCCACCTGGTGGGGCTTGCACCTGAGACTGGAGACCCTTGACCTGCTGCCTAGGGTCATCCAGTGCTGGAAAACTACTCTGGCCAAGATGCCCTGCAGCTCTCCCTCTGTTGGACCTGGAATGTTTTTGTCTAGAATTTAGTAAAAAACTCTGACACCATACAAAAAAAGACATTGACTGGAAGTCTGAAAACTTGGATGTCTCTTTCATCATAAGATCTTTAGGGCTGAGAGTGGTCTTTGGTACATAGTAATTTTTGTTTGTTTGTTTGTTTTAAATTTAAAAATTGTGATAGACTAAAATTTACTATCTTAAATGTATAGTTCAGTAGTGGTATGTGTATTTATATTGTTGTACAGCCAATCTCCAGAACTTTTGCATATTGCAAAACTAAAACTCTGTACTTATCAAACACCTCCCCATTTCTCCCTCTCCCCAGTCTCTGCAACTACTATTCTCCTACTTTCTCCCTGTGTTGGATTACTCTAGATTCTTCTTATAAGTGCACTCACACAGCATGTGTCTCTTTGTGGCTGGCTTATTTCACTTGAACCTATGATTTTTTCAATATTTTATGGTATTCATTTTTTCTAACAGTCTCATTCCTAAATAAGACTGATATCTTAACCCAGGGGCTTTCTTTTATTTCTCTCCTACTGTTTTTTATAAGGCATTATATTAGTTTTAATTTAATGAAAATTCGAGAATGAATGTTTTTCACTCTCTTACCTTTTCCATAAACAGGTGCAACTTCATTTTCCCATAACTAAATTTAACTTCATATTTTAAGTCCTCATTCTCTTGGGGAAGAAGAAACATATTCTCAGTGAATTTCTAGCTTTCCTCCTAGGTTCCAGTGGAGTCATCCCTAAGTTCTTGGGGGTTTGTGAGTTGTTAGGATACTGGATCAGTGATCATACTCTCAGGGTGGCTGTGTGTGAGGGCATATCAGGAGAAGTGGTTGATCTGCTGGTCTCCAGCTGCTAGTGCCCACCTATCCTTGCTGAGGCGGCCTTTTGGCCTTTATTCCACAGTGGCAGCTTGAGTGCCAGATGCGGCCTCCCTCGTCTACATCAAAATCCTGGAAGTGACAGAAAATATATTTTAAGTGAATAAGTAACAGAGATCATTAAATAGCTGAGGTCAAAGCATATTTAAAAGCTTTTTGGTAGAATATGAATTATTGAAGAATCTGCAGAAAGTGAACCAGATTAAAGAAGAAAATTGTAGCACAGGTCCTCTGGGCTGTCTGTGGCTGGAAAATGTGGGAGAGGCATATTCAGAAGGGGTTGGAACAGAGAACAGGGTGGTTGGCCTAGGTTGGGACCAACAAGTAGCTGATTCACAGAAAGAGGAGCCAGTTCACAGGACACAGCTCACACCTCTTCTCTGGGCTTGAAAGCTGGAGACCAGCAGGTCAACGAGCTTCTGGCAGGATGCCCTCATGAATAGCAACCCTGAGAGTATGATAGCTGATCTCATCTCAGAACACCACAGGAAGCTTGAGTTCAGGAGCATGTGGGTATATCCAGTGTGTCTGGCACAGCCTGGAGGAATATAGTCCATCCAGGTCCAGGTGACAAGCATTGATGGTGCCTGCCAGCAACAGTGTCCACAGTGTCACTCGATATTCTTTCCAGTTCCAGCTGAGGTTGTGCCCCACAAACTGATGCAGCAGGCAGTGCTAATGGGGACTTCAACCAGAAATATAGACATATAAGCAAGACTCAGCAGACATCTGAAGAAAGCTTATTATGAAGTGTAAAAATATATAAAGTATAAATAAGTATTTTTTATATGGAGTATAAAGTGTAAAGTAACAAACTCAGAGGCATTCCGGTGTGGAAAGGATTCATTCTGAGATGTGGGACACCCTGAACAGTTTTATATATACATCAGCTACCTAGAAGCCTGCTTCTGAAGGAGCTTGCTCTTTCCTTAGGGCTTTCTCAGAAAAGGGAGCACAGGATTATTCTGCCTTTTGTGGGAGGTACTATTACAGTCTTATCCCCAAAACTGGGGTGACCTTCTATGAAGTTGGCCCAGTACAGTCTGAGTTTACATCAGTTTTTCAGTTGTAATTATTCATAGTGTTCCTTAGCTAGTATGATATGATTACCCAGAAAAATCTGAGGAACAAGGGACAGGATTGAGGGTTTCTTTTTTCAGAGATCTAGAGGCCTGTGACGATCTATATACCCACTTCTTCCTCCTAAAACTCTCTGCCTTCCTCCAGGCTGTAGAATCCTGTGCGGGGGATGGTGAAATTTGGGCTGGGTAACCTAGATTTTATTCATCGGGTAATCTGCCCAGTATTGTCCATCAAATTCTTTTTTTAAAAAAATATTTTTATTGATTTCAGAGAGAAAGGGAATGGGAGAGAGAATAGAAACATCAATTATGATGGAGAATCATTGATTGGCTGCCTCCTACATGCTCACCTAATGAAGATCTAGCTCCCAACTAAGAATCAAACCCCTGACCTCTTGGTTCTTGGTTGAGGCTCAACCACTGAGCTACACTCTGCAGGGCTGCTGAGTTCTTTTAATAGGGCTCTTTCTTCCGCTTTTTTGCTAAAGTTTTCCTATTCTAAAGCAATCAACTTCAAATGACCTAGGTGGTTCAAATGGGGAGAGCAAACAAGAAAAAGGAAGAGCGGTACTAAGTCACAACACACACACACACACACACACACACACACACACACACATTAATATTCTAAAAGCTGTTCACAATATCACTAAGTACCCTGTGGGCTTTTGTAAAATCACTTAACTACTCTGAGCTTTTGTGTCCTAATCTAAAATGTACCAGATAAGATTATCCAGTTTAGGGTACGAAGAAACTTTGCAGATCACTTAGCTCAGCCTTCCACATGGACCTTCTTTGCAACTATCTTTGCCATGTGATTATTCAGCCACTGTAAGAATATTTGAAGGAAAGGAATAAATGGAGGAGATATGAATAACAGTTTCTAAAATTCTAAAATTTAAATGTTGGTTAAAAAGGAATGGCAAAGTTTTGAGAAGCTATTGCATGCTGTGGGGAATGACAGAGTGCCACTGAGTGACTACATTTTTTGGACATGTATGGCCTGGGTCTCCTGTCCTTAAGAAGACATGTAAGGCTTGTTGCAGCTCTTGAGGAATAAAAGAAATTAAGCAACAAACATGAAAAGTTGGCCTAGTATTTGACTCATAGTAAGTTCACAGTGAATGATATCTGTTTTTATTTTATTTTATTTTATTATTTATTTGTCTACTTATTTATTTATTTATGTTGCTGTGGTGGTGATGGGCTGATGGTTCTTGAGGATACCTGAAGTAAACTCTCTACATAAATCAAGTTATATAGAGAAAGCAGAAAGTCACTCCCAGAATCAATTGCATTGCACCCAAAGCTCTCCCCCGCATTGTCTAGATATGAGATAATAACTCCCAGCTCTCAGTTTTAATGTTCCAGTTTCAAGTATCACATTTTAAGGTAGAAAGCCTCTGTCCCCATAGATTTTTGCTCCTACAATCCTAGCAATAGAGAGGCTGCGTTCCTGTGTGAGTCCCAGACAAGATGATTCTTTCCCCATCTTGCTCTGGCTGTGACTCCTCTATGTCTGACTGGGCCCAGTTCAGGAGTCATTAGCTTCCACCTCCTGGGTTCTGTGCATCTCTCAAGGCAGAATGGCAGCCTCAGTTGTCTTGGGGTCATGTTGGAACAATTTTTCCAAACTTTATATTTTTCTTAGACCTTTGGGTCTTTTTGAAAATATCCACATGCGAAAGGAACACTGTAGGACAACCAGCAGGCTCTGGCATTTAAAGTACAGAGTTTTAGAGATAGAGAAACCAAGATGGCCACATAGGTGAATGTCTAAGCTGCTGCCTCACACAAAAATGTCAAAATTACAACTAAAGGACAGAATGGACACCATCCAGAACCACAGGAAAGCTGGCTGAGTGAAAATTGGACAACTAGAAGTAAAGAGAGGGACTCACAAAGACTGAGAGGAGCTATAAAAAGCTGAGGTACAGAGACACTTGGAGAGGACGGGCAGAGGAGGGTCTGGCTGGCTTCCTCTAGCTGAAGGGAGATGGAAAATCCCAACTGCACTGAAACTCAGCTCCAGGTGAGACTCATAGGGGGAATCTGGACTGTTGTGAAAAGAAAGGCGTGCATGGAAACTTAGGGGAGCCACAAAAGGCAGAAGTCTGAGGGCTTGCGAAAGTGCATGCGAAAGTGCACACGAAAGTGTGCACACAGAGTGCTGACTGCTGATCATGCCTGGCTTCCTCTAGTGGGAGGAAAAGAGAACCTCAGAATAGCACTGAAATCCAGGTCCAACTGCACTGAACCCCAGTTTTGGGTGAGACCCTGGGGACCCAGACTCATACAGCTCTCTAGAGTGCACGGAAACTCAGGGGAACTGAAAGGCAGAGTTCTGGAAGCTCGTGCTCATGTGCAAGCGAAAGGCAGAAGTCTGAAGTCAAGTCTACATGTGCAGACAGAGCTGATCTTCACTACCAATTGCCTTGGAGGTCAATCCTCTCAGTGATACCAACAACAATCAAGAATTAACTACACTCTCTCTCATCAATGTTTCTACTCTCTATCCCTCTCCCTTCAAAAAAAAAAATAGCTAAAACAAGACTGTACACACAGTTCACAAAGGGGTGCACCAAGAGTGTCCACCTCAGGTAACTGGGGAGGCAGAGCTACTGGGCCACATAGGACAGCTAGCACACAAAGCCACTGTACCAATTCAGGGAAGCAGCAAAATATGTGTAGACAAAAGAACAGATCACAAATAAAAGAAATGGAGGAAAACAAATGACTGGATATAGAGTTCAAAATCATGGTTATAAAGTTTTTTTAAGAATTTCCTAGAAAAAATGGATAAATTTAGTGAGACCCAAGAGGAGATGAAAAAGAACCAACTAGAAATTAAACATACACTCACTGAAATAAAAAATATTATACAGATATCTAACAGCAGACTAGAGGATTGCAAGAATCAAGTCAAAGATTTGAAATACAAAGAAGCAAAAATCACTCCACTGGAAAAGCAAAAAGGAAAAAAAAAAGTGAAGATAGTGTAAGGACCCTCTGGGGCAACTTCAGGCATGATCAGCAGTCAGCACTCTGTGTGCACACTTTCGTGTGCACTTTTGCTTGCACTTTCGCGAGCCCTCAGACTTCTGTCTTTTGTGGCTCTCCTAAGTTTCCATGCACGCTTTTCTTTTCACATCAGAATTATGGGGGTTCCAGA
Source organism: Lasiurus cinereus (assembly GCA_011751065.1). Lineage (NCBI taxonomy): Eukaryota > Metazoa > Chordata > Mammalia > Chiroptera > Vespertilionidae > Lasiurus > Lasiurus cinereus. Next base: position 19,665,712 of record JAAGEH010000041.1, on the reverse strand, counting down.
AGAAGAGAGAGAGCAAGATACTGAAAACCTATTTGAAGAAATAATGACTGAAAACTTCCCCCACCTGGTGAAAGAAATAGACTTATAAGTCCAGGAAGCACACAGAACCCCAAACAAAAGGAATCCAAAGAGGACCACACCAAGACACATAATAATGAAAATACCAAGAGCAAAAGACAAAGAGAATATTAAAAACATCAAGAGAAAAACAGTTAATTACCAATAAGGGAACATCCCTTTGAGTGTCAGCTGATTTCTCAACAGAAACTATGCAGGCCATATGGGAGTGGCAAGAAATATTCAAAGTGATGAATAGTAAGAACCTGCAACCAAGATTACTCTACCCAGCAAAGCTATCATTCACAATTGAAGGGCAGATAAAGAGCTTCACAGATAAGAAAAAACTAAAGGAGTTCATCAACACCAAACCAGTATTATATGAAATGCTGAAAGATATTCTGTAAAAAGAGGAAGAAGAAAACGGTAAAGGTAAAAATTATGAACAACAAATATATTTCTATCAAATGAATCTAAAAATCAAGTGAATTAAAAATCTGATGAACAGAATAAACTGGTGAATATAACAGAAATAGAAGCATAGAAAGGGAGTGGACTAATAATTTTCAGGGGGAAAGAAGTAAGAAGGGGTGCAGGGAGAGACTGGACAAAAATCATATACCCATGGATGAGGACAATGGGGGGAGGGAAGGGCAGAGAGTGGGTTGGGAACCAGGTAGAAGGGAGATATGGGGGGAAAAAGAGGAATAATTGTAATAATCTGAACAATAAAGATTTATTAAAATTAAAAAAATAAAGTACAGAGTTTTAAAGATAAAAAGGTAGGAGAACTTAGCTCACTGATTATATGATTAGACATGATTACAATGTCATTACATCCTATTTATTAAATCATAGAGAAATGTCTACTTTGAAAATAATTTGAGAAAGGAAAAAAGAGATACGAATTTTCCATTTAAATGGGAAAATTTTAATTAGAGGAAAATTATGAAAATTCATTTGAAATAAAGTTTTTTTTTTCTTTTATCGTGACTGTGCTTAAACTCTCTATTTTGTGTTTGGAAATAAACTGACTTTTTTAAGCAGAAGAAAAATAAAAAAAAGAAAATACCCACTTGCTCTCTCCTCCACTCTAAATGCACAAGCCTCTGTCTTGGAGACAACATGTAAATTGCAACGTAAAGCTTATTAAAATTAAAATTGATAGTTATTTCCTGACAGTTTCTGATTCGATAGAGAGCTGCCTCCACCACCACTGCCTTAACTGTCACTCTTCTACACTTCAGATTTTTATTTCATTTTGGTTCAGGGTGTGTGTGTGTGTGTGTGTGTGTGTGTGTGTGTGTGTCAGACAGAGAGAGAGAGAGAGAGAGAGAGAGAGAGAGAGGTAAGAACCTATTCCTGTGTGGCTCTTCTTCCCAGAACATTAAGACATAGAAACACATGCATCTAAAATAAAATAGATTATTTAGGAAGTGAGTACCATCATTACAAAAACTGGCTTTTGCTTCCCAACACATTTATTCTAATTTATTTTTAACAGTGTGTTTCTCTGGCATATTTAAAATATTGTTTAATTTTCTATAAATTATTAGATTTAACCTAGAAAAGAATTTATTGAATGAATATAGTTAATTTTTTTCAGATAGATACATAGTCCCTAGGCCATAACCACCTGGGAGATAGAGCTAAAAGTGTGTGCTCATAATAAAGCTTCCCAATGGTGGATGAGTTTCCATCCCTTCTTGCTCTTGGCTCCATCTCCCCTCCTTGTCATGACCCCTGGCTCCATCTCCCCTCTCTGCCTTGCCTAGTCCCAAGGCCCTTTCTTTGGCAGGTCTAAGGTGACTCACATATTCACAGTGGCACCCTGCTCTAGGGACTCTGCCCTGGCCCCATTCTTCCTGTCCCTCTGGTGCAGCAGTAAACCTTGCCAGATTACCCTTTTGTCCCTGTGGTCTTTGGCGTGCCCCCCTGGAGCTGCACCTCCTTGCAGGTTTTGTTTCTGCTCTGTGGCAGTCCACAAGGCCAGGCCAGTTAGGGTGAGCATTTGCTTATTCATATCTGTTGGGATTGCCAGTACTTTACCTCCTTTAGTGTCCTTCAGCTTCTCCCTCCTGTATCACTAAATGTGCAATGGCTCTCTTTGAAGTGTGTGGAGGAAATGGAGAGAGATGAGGGGATGGTTGTTGTTTAGTGTCTTCTCATTCTGGGTGAGCTTTTTTCAGGGGATGCAGTGCAAAAAGAGGTTGTGGGCCCTGTCTGCATGACTCAAGAGGTTGAACTTCGACCTATGATCCAGGAAGTCAAGGTTTGATTCTGGTCAAGGCACATGCCCGGATTGTGGGCTAGATCCCCAGTGTGGGGCAAGTGGAAGGCAGCCAATTAATAATTCTCTCTCATCATTGATATTTCCATATTTCTCTCCCTCTCCCTTCCTCTCTGAAATCAATAAAAATAAATATAAAAAAGAGATTGTCATGTTTTCTCTCCACTCCTCCCCCACCCCAGAACAAGAAGATGATCTCTAGGACTGGTACCTCCAAGGCCCACTTTGCAACTTTGCATCTAGATTAGTCTCTTTCCACACTAACTGTTAAAATGTGGAGACACCACCATGTATCACCCTAGGAAATGGGAATGTTCTGTAACAGATTGAGAAAGAGGATGAGCAGCAGGTAGAAGAGAAAGCAATGCTCCACATTCCTATTTTGGAAAGTTGGATGTAATTTTTATTTTTGGATTGACCCTTATTGACACTTGCACCATGAAAATTCTTGATTTTGGTGGTGTTTTGAACGAGGCAGCAAATTACGGACACAGAAAGCCTTAGGGACTTTAGAGAATCTTGTTCCATTCATGAATATTTACACTATGCATCCAGCTAATTCCTTTACACTGAAGAGACAGGTTATTTGAGTGTTATTTTTAGTTTGAGGCCAATCAGCAAAGAATCCTTCCTGCTGGAGATGCACCTGCTCTGCCAGTGACCTCACAGGAGGGAGGGGGCAGTCTTGCTGATGTACCTGCATTTCTTATCTTATTTCCCACATTGTAGAGTTTACAGCAGTACAAAACAATTTTTATGGTAAAAAACAACATAAGTGGACTGTATGTATAAAGAAGAATACTTGTCCTTGAATGCACCCTGATAAGATTGGAAGCTACTGAGAAGGAGGACCTTGTGCTGGGCCTTTAGATTTCTTGTAGTACCAGGAGTACCATTAGGCATCAGGGAGGCTACCCATACAGAAATTCATCAAATCTGTGTTATAAATTCAAAAGAGTTCCAGGGAAGCTTAATATTAGGACATTTTTCTTAAAAAATATATTTTTTGTTGATTTCAGAGAGTAAGGGAGAAGGATAAAGAGATAGGAGCATCAATGATGAGAGAGAATCATTGATTGGTTGCCTCCTGATGCCCCCTACTAGGGATTGAGCCTGCAACCTAAGCATGTGCCCTTGACTGGAATCGAACCCAGAACTCTTCAGTCTACAGGCCGATGCTCTATCCACTTAGCCAAACTGGCTAGGGCAGGATATTCTTTTTTTTTAATTTATTTTTTTAAATTTGATTAAATTATTGCATATGTATCCTTATCCCCCTATTACCTGCCAACCCCCCTCCCTTCCACTCATTCCCTCACTCAACTGCTGTCTGTGTCCATTGGTTAGGCCTATATGCATGCATACAAGTCCTTTGGTTGATCTCTCTCTCTTTCTTCCCTCCCTCCACCTTTCCTTTGAATTTTGAAGGTCTGATCGATGTTTCTCTGTCTCTGTAAGTATTTTTTCTAAAGGTGTCTGTAGTGTGAAACGTCAATATAGATGTGAAGCGTTGCTGCTGCTATCACAGGGGGTCACTGTGAAAGCCTGCAAAGAAGGAAACTGGCTTTCTGATTAGGGCAAAGCTCTGGCCTTCCTCCTCTGTCCACGATTTGCTGCTGCATTGCAGAGCAGGGGCTTTAGGCAACAGGGAACCTCAGGGCAGCAATAGGCCAAATGAGAGAAAATAGAAAAGGTAAAAAAAAAAAAAAGCAAGTAAGTTTTATCATCCCATCAAAGGGTTAGCAATTTCCTGTTGATTTTTTTTTATATTCTCTTCTGCCCTCTGCATTAATTTTTCCTTGGGGACATTAATTACTGAGATTTCCTCACTTTTTTTGTGTGTGCGATGTGTATGTGTGTGTTAATCCTCACTTGAGGATGTTTTTTCTATTGATTTTAGAGACAGTGGGAAGGAGGCGGGAGAGAAGATAAAGAGAAACATCAATGCATTTCACAGTGATTGGTTGCTTCCTGAAGGTACTCCAATGGGAGTCAGGATGGAACCTGTATCCCAGGTACTTACCTTGGACTGGGAATCAAACCTGTGACCCTTTGGTACACAAGCCAATACTCTAACCATACAGGCCAGGGTTCCCCACTCTTTTAAAGCCTTCCTTCATGTTTTTAGATAATCCTCTAACTGGACCACATCACTGTAGCTAAGTACACAGCTTTTGCCATGTGTTCAAATCCAAACTCTTCCATTCACACATAATCTTCCTAAGTCTCTGTCTCCTTTCCTATCATATGGGGGTGGTGACGATAATAATGCAGAGATCAATGGGTTTTATCCATAACTGTCCATGTGCTGTTAGTGTATTATTAATAAAATGAAACATTGCACTGATCCATTCAGACAAGTCAACTCTACAGAAGTATCAAAATCCTTGGCCTCCAATTTCTTATTTAAGATGTCTTGTTATTTCAGAATTATGTCTTAAGACATAATTACATGGTTCTGAACCTTCATTTTCTGTTTAACTTCATTAATGTAGACATGGTTTGCATCCCAATGAGCAGGCCCTATTGTATGGCTGACATGGAGTGTGGTCTGGAAAAAATAACTAATTCAGAGGGAAAAAGAAAATTTAGTTGGGGATCGTAACTAGCTTGACGATGTAATCACTGGATAATTTTCTAGCTATTTTTGTAGTCTGCTTGTCCTAGAGATCCTAAGTGGTATTGACTCTACAATACTGAGAGAAAATTCCTAAAATTCTCTCCAGTGAAAGATTCCGTAGGTACCTTTGAGGAGTAACAGACTTTTGTGAGCAAGGAATGTCACATTAAATTTGATTTTTCCTCCTTGGAAGTGGCTTTTCTCCTCTATTTTAATAAGACTCAGATTAATAAATTCAGATGAGCAAAAATGTTACAGGACTGAACTTATGTGGATTAACATCCACTTTCTGTTTGTCAAGTGACATGCTTTTCCTTTAAATTTTTCAGGGTAAATATTTGTAGCTAAGAATTTGCATAAAAAATCTGAACCTAAATTGATTTGGATTAAAGTAATCTGCTTCCATTCTTTTGGCAAGACTCAGTTTAAAGCCTGAACAAAAGGTGCTGCTGCTTTCAGAATTTAAAAAATGCTCAAAAATACCCATAATATAAAGACAACATTTAACAACATTCCAACAATCTAGAATTATAAATGCATTGTGGCATATATAAGGGGGGAAACTTATATCGTGATTTGGTCTTGAGCCTTCATCAGGTTATAATTAGAGATGAGTTAAATAATTGAAAACAGCTTATAAACTTGGTGTGCTTCTGTATTTTTTGTTTGGTTTTGGTATAGGAAAATAATAGATGTGTTTTGTGATTTTTTTTATTGTTCATTTCTTCTTTGTAAGTTGACAGAAACTGTGGATAGGTTTCTAAATCTTATCACAGAACAAACAAGATTTGGCTTCATTACTAAGAGACGTACTTTTCTTACTTGTGGTAATAAAAAATTGTATTATTTGTTTATTACTATTTGTATGGTTTCAGAAGAAGTTGCTATAGAAATTATAAAAGGTGAAATAGGCATTTTTTGAAAACATAGAAGCATTAGACTAATTCTATGCATGCAGGTTGGTAATTTTGGAAATGGCTTGATTGGCTCTTTACAGTTCAGTGAATGTGTCATTACTTTTGTGTCATTAGCTGTATTTTGGTGGAAAATCTCCAGTCCTAAAACCAAGGACCTCCACTCTCCCTGCCTGTCTGGGAGCGGCAAATCCCAGGAGACTATCATGGGTGGTGAGGACACCTATTTGAGGAACTTCAGTTCAGAGGTTAGACCCACTCTTCTGAGGTTGTTCTTGGTCCTCCCTCTTTTGGGAATCAGATACTTAGAATTATAATTATAGAACTAGAATATACAGAAACAATAACATTGTCATCAGTCTTTAAGAGCCAAAGATAAATCACTTGTGATACCAGGTCAGTATAAGCAACAACATGTCCCTGGCCTGTTTTGCTTTGAAGTCATATTTGTGCCCAATCTTACTCTTGTCCAGCAATCATACAGGGGGAGTATGTGCTGAAGTTTCCTCTTTATAGTGCTAACTCCATTATAGGTAAATAGTAGCCACAGGAAGGCTTGCTCCCTAAACTCTAAGTGTCTTCACTCATCAGAGGCCCTTACTTTGCCTTTTCAGTTTCTGTCATTCATCTCTGTCCCTTGCCATCTAGATGCTTGCTTTTGGAGTTGAAATTTACCACCTGGAGTGATTTCCTACTGGTTGCTGCAGGTGCTGGGGAAATGAACCTACAGCCCTGATGCATACAGTTATAGGTAACCTCCTTTGTGGTGGGATGGGTGGGAGAGCCAGAGTCCAGATTTCAAAAGAGTTTTGAGCCTGGAGGAGCTCATTGAGCATTGACCTATGAACGAGGAGGTCATAGTTCCATGCCCTGGTTGCAGGCTTGATTCCCAGTGTGGGGCATGTAGGAGGCAGGCTATGAATGGTTCTCTTACCATTAATGTTTCTATCTTTTTCTCTCCCTTTCTCTTTGAAATCAATAGAAATATATTTTTATAAAGATATGTTACAAGAAATAATGTGCATAAGGCAAAAAAATCAATGTAAACCATAAGCAAGAGCTAGTAGAACAAACAGGAAGTCACAGGAGAAAAATCACATTCATTAGAGCAACAAATACTGGAATTATCAGACATAAATATCAAAATAATTTTGTTTTATGTTTTCAGAATTAAGGAAGGCTTTAAAATGCTGGCAATGAAAAAGATATTTAAAAAAACACAATTTGCCGAGATCGGTTTGGCTCAATGGATAGAGCATCGGCCTGCGGACTGAAAGGTCCCAGGTTCGATTCCGGTCGGGGGCATGTACCTTGCTTGCGGGCACATCTCCAGTGTGGGGTGTGCAGGAGGCGGCTGATCGATGTCTCTCTCTCATCGATGTTTCTGACTTTCTATCCCTCTCCCTTCCTCTCTGTGAAAAATCAATAAAATATATTTTTAATAAATAAATAAATAAATAAATAAATAAAATAAAATAAAATAAAAAAACACAATTAAAAATGACCCAAGTAGGACTTCTGGAAATTAAAAAGTATGTATGTGTATGATGATTTAAATTTAAAAAATCCAATGGGGTGTGTGGACATATGCTCCCAAAAGGGAGAATTAAATTGTTTCACATTAACCCTCCCAATCAATAAAAACTAAAATACTAAAATCACTAGAAGAGTCCTTAGTGGAGCGATCCCAAGCTCTGGAGCGATCAAGATTTTGGAAAAAGAAATCCAGAAGTGTGATTATCAGCCAATTACAAGGCAATGAATAAGACAATGAGGAACTGCAAAGAGATTTTGGCAGTTTCACTGGTCTTTGGGGATGGAAATTGAAGTTTAAGAACAACAGGTCTGAAAGTTACCTATTCCATTTACTATTGCTGCATACAAGCCAACCCAAAGACAATAGTGTGGAACCACTATTTTATTATATTCAGAGATTTTGCAGTTTGTGTGACAGCATTGTGCCTAGTCTCTGTTCTACTGTGTTTGAACTTCATGTGGGAAAATTATAAGAACTAAACTCATTTTCAAATCAGTTTATTTATTTACTGGTTTAAGATGGTCTGTTTCTCTCTTAATATTCTTCTCACAAAAACTATTTTCTCTCTAGAAGAACAAATGCATCATCATCTATAACATCCTTGATATTCTACAATTGATACACAGGTTGTGACATTAAATAAAAAACCACAAGGCATGAAAAAGAACCAATTTTGGCTAAAACAAAGAGAAAAATATTGAGAATTATCTATAAAAGATGTAAATATTGGTAATGCCAAATTGATGTATTTAGAAAATGGCAATGTTGATGTGTTTAGGAAATTAAATAATGAGGTGGAGAATTATAATATAGGCAAGGAGTGATTAGAAAGAATAAAATAAACATTGAATTGAAAACTAGATTTAAAAAATGTGGTGAAAAGCCAAAATAATTTTGTAAAGATAGTTAAAACACAAGAGCAAATTTTACTATTCCTACCTAAGGACCTAAAGTGAACAATTTTTTTTTTCTGTCAGTTTTCAAAATTGCTATTTACTCAAAATGGAAAATAAGGAGAATGACAATCTTGGGTTTGATTCCCAGTCAAGGACTGAACAATAAATAAAAATGGACAGGATGAAATAAAATAAATGGCTTTAACAATAGATTAGATAGACTTGAAGATAGAATTTCTGAACTGGATAAGTCAGAATTGATATCCAGAATAAAACACACAGGAAAGGAAAAAAATGTAGGGGAAAAATTATGAGATGGATCATTCTGAAAAAATATGTAACATATTCATACCTTGTTTCCCAGAAATAGAAAATATAATGAAAAAGACAAAGTCGATGTCTAATTGTTAACAATTTTTCAAGCTTGATAAAATACATGAAAGCACAGATTCAAGAAGTGCTACCTTGTTTCCCCAAAAAATAAGACAGTGTCTTATATTAATTTTTGCTCCCAAAGATGTGCTAGGTCTTATTTTCAGGGGATGTCTTATTTTTCCATGAAGAAGAATATGGTACACATTTATTGTTGAACAAAAAAAAAAAAGAAAATTTATTACCTGTATACAGTACGGTAGTAGTTGTCATCACAAACCAACTCACTGATTGGCTGCAGCGCAGTAGGAGCTGTTCAGGCAGTGTGAGGTCTCTCTTCGGGGGGCCTTATATTCCGGGGAGGCCTTGTGTTCAGGTGAGGCCTTATTATCGGGGAGTTCTTATTTTCGGGGGATGCCTTATATTACAGTGAGAGGCAAAACTGTAAGTAGGTCTTATTTTCGGGGGTGTCTTACTTTTGGGGAAACAGGGTATACATTTCAAGAAAATTGGCTATAAAACATCAAAAATCAAAGGTAAAGAGGAAATTTCCAAAACACTCAGAGAGGAAAAAAAAGTATTATTTTTAAGAGATCATGACTGTTGATTAGTAATAGTGAAATCCAATATTAGTGGAATTATTGTATTGTCAATCATCCAATGAGATACAAGATGCCTTAGTGAGCCAATTAATTAGGAGTCATTTATGGCAAGAGGCATCTTTTCCAAATCTCTGAACAACCATACAGGAAGTTTTTCCATATTTATACGTTTTGAGCCTCTTTGCACATATTACAAAGGGCTCTGTGTGAGTTATTGTTACAGACAGTTATAACCTTGAATACATAATGAGTTTGTACTTGGCATAATTATTATCAGTATTAGTCTATTATAGTCTATTACATTGGATGGCTAGCTTGTAAGGTCAGACATTTAAGTTTATCTTTTTCTATTATTTGAACTAAAAAACAAAATCATTTTACAGAACAACAGACTGTCAAAGTGGCAGAGTTTATAATGACAGAGTTTACAGGACTAGGAACTATCTAACAATAGCAGAGATTTTCAAATAGCAGTTTTATACAAGATGGAGGTTGCTATGCTTCAGAATGAACTAATTGAACTAAAGTAACTACCATCCTATAATTTTTCTACCAGAAGATGTTGTCCAACAATAAAGTTGAAATAAAGACATGTTTATATGAACAAATACTGAGAAGTTGTCACCAGCAGATGCACACTAAAGGCAATACTTGGATGTTCTTCATGCAGAAGAAAAATTATCCTGTTTAGAAACAGAAATAAAGAAAAAAAATGCAGAGCAAAGTATAAATATGTGTGTAAATCCAAATGCATATGGTCTATGTAAGACTATAATAATGACTGTGTAGGTATAAAAATTAAAATATATGGCTATAATAGTACATGCATGTTCTGACTTGCACACATCAGCAATAAATTGAAGTTAACTAATATAAGATTATTGTGTGTCCAGGCTGTAATTTGTAAATTGCAAAGATAGCAATTTATTCTATGCTTCCTTTTTCTCCCAGGGCTTACTTTCTTTTGTATTATTTCATTACTTTTAGTCAATTATCTCTATGTTAGCTTATTATACATTATTTCACTACTCTCTTAATGTGTATTATGGAGATTATTGCATGCTGCCTAATTTATAGAGTAAATACTAAACTACATATCAGTAATGGTATAACAGCAGTAATTTACTGGGCACATTTTCAGATTGAATTTTAAAAATGCCTATGTACTATGTAATATATAATATGATTTCAAAAATACAGACTAAACCTTTTACAATGAAAGTGGAACTAAAGTGAAATATCTAGGCAATGCTTTTTAGGAGTGAGGAAAAACAAAGAAATGGTCAGTACCAGAAGTGGACAAGGTTGTGGTTTTTTTTTTAAGATGGGTGAAATTAAGACTATTATATTTTTATAATATTTTATTATGAATATTTTCCAAGATACAGAAAAGTTGGAAGAATATAACAATTGGATGTCCACAGCCCCACCACCTAGAGTCTGTGCATCTTGCTGTATTTGGTTTGTTGAATATCTATTCGTCATTTTACTTAATTTTCAATTAATTTAAAATTTATCTAGTTCTAGCATGTTTTCCCAGTGGTTAGAGAACCAGCCTGCTGAACAAAGGATCTTGGGTTTGATTTAAGGGCACATATATACCTCAGTTGCAGGTTTCCCAGCCCCAGTAGAAGCGCATGCACGAAGGAGGCAACCAATCTGTGTGTGTGTCTCTCTCTCCCCTTTCTCCCTCCCTCCCATTTTCTAGAAACCAATGGAAAAAATATCCTTGGGTGAGGATTAACAACAAAAAAATTTAACCTGATAACTCAGGTAATATAGTGTATTTTTCACCAATGGGGATGACTTAGAAGAGAAAAAAGTTGTGGTGATTCCAAGAGACAGTGATATGATTGTTGTGACAATGTCCTCTAATATTCAAGATGAGTTGGGATTAAGTGAGAAACAATGCTGTTAATTAGCAATTAAGTGGAAACAGAGGAACTTTATCAGCACAACAGTGCCATAGGAGAAAAGTCAGAGTAAAAGGTACAGGGGCAAATGGTGGGTAAAGGTGATAGTGAGTTATGCATTATTTCTCTTTTCATCACATATTTCTCCCAGAAATATTAAACAGGATGCAAGGAAGTTGTTAACGGAGAATGAAGTTGGAGAAAAGAGAATTGGACTGAAGATTGAGAAAAAGTTAGGAAGTAATGTTTGAGATAAATGAGAGTAGGACTTTACTGTTACTAATGTATAACTGGCTGGCCCAAGCACCCATAACGGCCTACTTGAAGTCTGTGATTATGAATAATTTCTGATGATGTTAATATGGAGGAGTTAGGAAGAATTGAGGGAAATGGCTTTTTCATATATTATTATATTAGCCACATAGAGTTTTCTTCTTTTTATTTTTATTGTTGACACTATATAGTTGTTGCCATTTTCCTCTCCTTTGCCTGCTTCCACCCAGCTCCTGCTTCCTCTTCTCCTTGCCCATCACCATGCTGTTGTTTGTGGCTTTGGGTTATGCATATATGTTCTTTGGCTAATCCCTCCACCTTCTTTCATCCATTTTTCCTACCCCAAACACTCTCCTCTGACAGCTGTCAGTCTGTTCCATGTATCCATGCTTCTGTTTCTATTTTGTTCATCAGATTATTTTGTTCATTTGATTCTACATATATGTGAGATCATATGGTATTTATCTTTCTCTGACTGCCTTGTTTTTCTTAGCAGAAAAATCTCCAGGTCCATCTAGGCTGTCACAAAAGGTAAGATTAGTGTTTTCACATACATATAATAATAATTTTAGTGAACATTATTCAAAGATATGGATAGGAGCCTCTTCTCCCCACTCAAACTCCAGAAAAACCACAGACTTAATCTTTATATACTGTGCTTCAAATCACCCTGCCTCATTTAGAAATATTGCACTTGAAACTTCAACCTTAAATGTGCAATTTTATGGAAGACATTAAGTGGCTGTGAGGCAGGAATATTTTTTTAAAACTTTAATGCTACATAAAGTTTTGAAAGAATAAATGTTGAAACAATCCAACATTGAAAACATGTATATTGTGAAAGAAAATAGTCAACCACTTTATTTTCTGTCATTGGTTGTTTTGAGTGCTTTATCATTGCAACACATCTCCAGCTATGTGTTTTGTAAGAATTTATTTTTTAACTGAGGTAGGGTCAGGAGTGAATTGCACTTTATTTTTGGCCAACTCTTAGAATAATTGTGTATTCTGTAAAACCTATTTTAAGTCTCACTTATGTTCTTTTACATTGGGAAATGGTTGTATATGTGAATAGAAGATGCTGGAGAAATAACATTATAACTCTCAAAGCACATTAGTGATTTTTGGATGTTGGATGCCCGTGAGGTGTTTTGGGAAGACTCTTTTTCTTCTGTGTAAATTTAAATCAGACATTGTTCTGAATTCTGTCATGTGTCCATATTAAAAAAAAAGGAATTTTAATAGGAAGTTCCATTGACAACAAATAGCTTTCTGAAAACTCATTCTGTCTTTAAGAACTAGTGAATTAACAATGGCAGGGAATCAAGAAAGGAACACCTTTTCATTTACTTTGTTGTGAATGCAATAGTGATTCATGGCAAACTCAAGAAATAAAGCACAAGGCATCTGTTATTGTTAAAGAAAAATTACCCATTTTACATCTGCCTAACGCAGCAGCATTTAGCAGGATCTTCAGGGCCTTATTAAACCTTCCCTTACTTTGTTGGGTAAGTTAGGCAAAAAGAAAAAAAATATTCTCTACATTGTCTTTAAAAAAAAATATTGCATTCAAAAAAGCACCGAGTCTGTTTAGAAATTGAATAACCGGAAAGCTCAATTCTGTTATGTTTTGAAGGTTATGGATATATTCAGACTTATTTACACGTACTTGGGGTTAGGGCAGAGTTGTTAATTTGAGCACACTCTAATATATGCAACTATTAACCTGAATAATTTAAAATAACCTTTGAACAAACTTAAATTCTTAGGATTGACTTTTGTAGGAAGACTTTTCTTTTATAACTTAATTTTGGCAAATCAATATGGTCTTTGAAGTGAGAAAAGCAGGCTTCAGTAGAGTTCAGATTTCTCTGCAGTAAAACAAGCATTCAAGAGACATGAATTACTATCTCTTAAAAGCCATTTTATAAAGATCACAGATATAATAATTATAGAGTTGGAGGGTCAGAGATGGTCAAGTGTAAATTTGTGGCCAGAGAGAACTGGTTGGCCCAAGCTTCCATGTCCACTTAGTGAATTCCCAGTCATTTTTAGAGAGGAGGGATATATCAATATGAATCTTAATAGTTTAAATTGAACTTAGCAAGTTTCATCTGAAATCTAATTTTAAAAAGTTATACTCACCAAAATGTTAGTTAATTGGAGTGTGAAAATAGTTTTCCCATAGTTAGGCAATGTCATTCCTGACAAACTTTGTAGAGCTGGAGTCAGCCACTGCTATTTAGACTCCCATGCGTTAAAAACAGAATCAGCATGCATCTCCATATCTTGTTTCTGGCACTCCCACATTTTCTTCTGGAAACTCTGCCTGCAGTCTGGCACTCTGTCAGCACCACTAGTCAATTTCAGTTCCTCCCAGTTTCTGGGATATCAAGCAGATGTAAGTAGAAATTCCAACTTTGAGTTGCCTTTTCCAAATGTGTTGGGATAGAAGGTACTTGGGTAATCTTCAGGCGTGTGATATGTGTTTGATCACCTTGCTCACCTTTATGGTTGGTACCTCTTTCCTGGTATATAGCTAAGAGTGCCAGGCATGACTTTCTTTTCAAGCACATCTCCTCCTCGAAAGAATCTATAACTTGGTCAACAGTGAACCATTCCTTTGGTTCCTAAAATAGGCCCTTCCAATCATAGACCAGTGAACCAAGTTGGTACTTTACATTCTTACTATGAATTTACAAGTTATACAGCACTTTCACTTGGTATTTCACTTGAAACTCATCAAACAGAATTTCTTTATTTTTTAATATATTTTATTGATTTGTTACAGAGAGGAAGGAAGAGGGATAGAGAGTTAGAAACATCGATGGGAGAGAAACATCGATCAGTTGCCTCTTGCACACCTCTTACTGGGGATGTGCCCGCAACCAAGGTACATGCCCTTGAAAGGAATGGAACCTGGGACCCTTCAGTCCGCAGGCCAATGCTCTATCCAAACTGGTTAGGGCAAACAGGCTTTCTTTAGATTTACTGGTGTACCAAGAGGATGGTGGTTAGAATGGCTCACCCCAGGTACATTAATAAGGGAATGTAATCTAGAGAATTTAAAAACAATGATAAAATCATAAGTTAGTCTGCTTTTCATTAGCACCATATTATACCAATTCTAAACAGTCATAGTGATGAAATGCAACTCTCTCAAGAAATATTTATTTTGGTGTGCATGTTTTAAAAAGATGCTGTGGTTAGTGTTGAGTTATAATAGTACCTATGTAAACTAAAAATTTACATTTGTTCTTCAGTTTATTTTGTTCATTCAGTTCTACAGAGATGAAAATATTAGCAATCTGGTCTTTACAAAAATGTTTTCTGACTCCTACTCTAGAAAATGAAAAGTGAGAGAAGTGATAGAAGGCTGTTGTGGGCTCAGAGCATGAAGATTCATATAGTTTACCTTATAGGACTTCAATTTTATTTTGAAAGGCAATGGGGAACAACTAAAGGACTTTAAGTAACTCAACATTTTTTAACTTGAATCTTAATTTGTTGACTTTCATGTTTTTCTGTCTTGCCTTTCTGGGGAGATGCTGTTACCTATAATAATTATTTTTTAATCTCTGACTACTTCTGGTATTTTATGTTAGTTAATTTCTTAATGTTATTAATAAATAGCCCCTTTCATAAGGTAGAATTTGTCTAAAACCAGTGGTTTCCTCTTTACAAATGGGTTCAGAAACAACATTATCCCTTGCAGACACTCACTTCTGCTGCTGAGTCTAAATTATGAGCTCAATTGTTATGTTAACTAGTCTTAAAGAAATGGGGTCCTCTGGCTCCTCCCCTGCCCGGTGTACACACACAAGGCAGAGATCAGGGAGTATCACTGGTCAAGTGGTTATCTTTAGAGAAAACACTTTATTCAGAGGAAGCACTGATGAAATAAATGAGAAAGCAGACTGACAATATCTATGTTCAGACATCTAGATTCTCAAGAGACAAAATCTCAAGGGTTTCTCATTGCTCTATGGGGACAATTCCTCTTTCTCCAATTTAACAGAGAGGCTATTTTCTGCTACATTTGACAGCAGGGTGAGTTCTAATCTGCATGTCTATTTTGAAACATTGCTTACCTAGGAATTAAACATTTAGTTGGAAACAGAGTCAGGGAATGCTACAAAAACCTATCACTTGATATCTGTAGCTAAAAAGAGTATGGAAAATTATCAGTTGTTTTAAACCTTGGAATAAGGATTTTAATTAGTTAAAGATAAGGATCACTCCGTTTCCTTTATACGTTAACATTTCTAATTTTTGTCTTTTCATTTCCTTTAAGAAAGTGAAATCTTCCTCCTCATACCCAGTCATTTCCTTTGGGTTGCCATAAAATAGAGAGAATTTTTATGTAGGTGCTAGGGTTGGTATTTTCTTTGCTTTTTTACTGTTACAATTTTACATTAAACAATTCTTTCAGATTTTTAAATCTTTGGCATGCACATTAGGTACGTCTGCCAGTTCTGCTGTGTTATGGTAAATTAAAATTCTTGTTCTGCAGCATAATTAAACATGAAGTAATTTTGAGTAGAATGTTTTTATTAATTTGAATGTTGGTTAAGTTTTTAATTTAGAGCCTATTTTTAAGTATTAGCAAAAGAATTTAAGGACTTTGAATTAAAATCTCATTTTCTGGTGACAAAAAAAAAGAATCAGTAATTAAAAGTTTTAACATTATAGATATTTTACATTGTAGTGAATGAATGGATCTATGCATACCTAGTATGAATTCCATCATTCATTTACATATATTATTCCTTTTAAAATTCTTCACTGAACTAACAGGCATAATCCAGTGTGTGTCTATGGGTATGTTTGTGTGTGTTCATATATGTCTGTAGAGCTATATCTGCTATACACCCTTCATCCCACCTTATGAAGGTGGAAACATCTGGACAGATGTCCTTCTTGTAATTCCTCAGTCCTGCTCTGTCTAGTGCCTACACTGGCATGCTTTGTAGCTTTCACTGAGGCCTTTGTTACTAGCCAGAGAATTCCTCTGACTCTGCATTCACATCCTGTAGTGTCTTTATCAATTACAAATCTAGGCTTAATCATAACATTTAAACCTAATTTTCAATACACATTCTCTTTTTTTAAAAAAAATAGTAATTTTATTGATTTCAGAGAAGAAGGGAGAGGGAGAGATAGAATGATGAAAGACAATCGCTGATTGGTTGCCTCCTACACGCCTTCTACTAGGGATCGAGCCTGCAACCCTTGTCAGGAATCAAATCTGGGACCCTTCAGTTCACAGGCTGATGCTCTATTCACTGTGCTAAACCAGTTAGGGCTCAACACTCTCTTTAAGAAGAGCAAGCTTTGGAGAAACCAAGGTGGTGGCATAAGTGAACACCTAAACTGCTGCCATGCACAACAATTTCAAAACTACAACTAAAAGACAGAACGGACATCATCCAGAACCACAGAAAAGCTGGCTGAGTGGAAATTCTACAACTAGAAGGAAAGAGAGAGGCTCATGGAGACTCAGAAGAGCTTCAAAAAGCTGAGGTATGGAGATATGCCCTTGGAGATAATGGGCGGTGGAATGCCTAGCTGACTTACTCTAGCAGGAGAGAGACTGAAACTCGCAACTGCACTGAACCCCAGTTATGGGCGAGACTCATACGGGGGTGGGGGAGTCTGGACTGTTGTGAAAAGGGAGCAGTGCATGGAAACTTAGGGGAACCATGAAAAGTCAGAGGTCTGGAGGAGCGCACACCACTGCCCGCAGAGAGGACTGACTGCTTATTGTGCCTCTGGCTTCCTCTAGTGAGAGGGAGACAGAACCTCCCAACTGTGTTGAACTCTATTTCTGACTGCACTGAACCCCAATTTCAGGCAAGACCCTGAGGACCCAGACTCATACGGGTCCCTGGAGCACACGGGAATCAGAAAGACAGAAGTCTGGAGGCACGCGCATTCACACAGGGAGGGGTGCAGCAATTATTGAGGGCTGCGTAGAGTGGGACTGACTGGAAGCCAAGGCTGTCTGATCAGCCCTGAGACTCCACTCCATCCATGCTCAACAGAGAGGCTTTTGAAATTTTGCAAGTCTTGTATCATAAGGCAGACTCAAGCACAGAAGTTCTCCTGCTGTAGTGAAAATGCGGAGACAAAGGAACAGATCAATTGAGGAAAACAAATGACTGGATATAGAGTTCAAAACCACAGTTATAAGGTTTTTCAAGAATTTTCGATGGATAAATTTAGCGAAATCCAAGAGGAGATGAAATAGGACCAATAAGAGATGAAAAAGGACCAACTTGAAATTAAACATATACTGACTGAAATAAAAAATATTACAGAGAGATCTAACAGCAAACTAGAGGAATATAAGAATCAAGTCAAAGATTTGAAATACAAAGAAGCAGAAGACACTCAACTGGAAAAGCAAAAAGAAAAAAAAAATCCAAAAATGTGAAGATAGTGTAAGGAGCCTCTGGGACAACTTCAAGCATGTTTCCTCAGAGCAATGGATAGGACCTCACAGTTGTCTCAACTATGAAGAAAGAAAATACAACCTGCCTTGATGGTGCTATTGCTTTTATCCATATTATTATATATATTGCTGATCTTATTTATCTGTTATACTATTATATTTTTAACGTGCTTACACTGGGTTGCTGACTTAAACCATTTTGAAAAAACGCTCAAAACCTACTTTGAGGGAGGGCAGATCTTCACTGTAGGAAACAACATTGTATTTGTTAGTCGTGAGAGAAAATGCGAATGGATGTGTTTTGAGTGATAGTAGACACATTAGACCTAGTGAGAACTTTTAGTGTAAACATTCTGTTTTTTACTATCTCAGTTCCTATTAATAAGAGATGCCACAGAGGTGCATTCATTTACTGCTTGTAAATGAATTTCAGGCACAAGCTTTTAATTATGACAACCCTGTTGAAAAGAAGGCAATTTTCATGTCTGTGTTTATTTGTGTTGCGTGTCTCTGTGTTTGTGTGTATGCTCATGTTCTCACTTAGTAATGCCAAATCCTCTATTTTCAGAGAAAAGTCTAGGAAGACTTAAATGCCCACATCACTGGTTTTTATAGTTTTGGGGTTACTTTTTCAGTTTGTTCTGTTGTTTATCCACACCCTTTATGGGCTGAATGTACATTGAGGCATTTTCAACACAGGATTTTTCCATCAAATATACTCATAGACAATGCTTCTAGCTGAACAGGAGGTTTTGGATTATTAGCAAAATGCCTCAATTGTCTCCTTTTTTATTTTAAAAATTTATATATAATTTCTTAAACAGTGTTAAACAAAATTACATTCTCAAGATACTTCCATTGGACTGTGTATAGCTGTAAAGTGGAATGATACTTCTAGCATAGTTACACCTTTGTTTGAAATGAGAAAACCTACAGCGGCCTCTGAACTAATGTTATTTGATTTATTCTTTATTCCTGTGTCTAGTGGGCAACGAGAATAGACTGAAGATAAAGTGGTTCTGAGACTGTTGTTGACACTGCATTTAACTGGGAGGATTTGCCTCTTCGCTCCTTCTGCTGTCACTTTTTTTGGATTCCAGATGTGCTGTGGGAGGAACGTGTTTCAGATTCCTGTGCTATCATCTGATTAATAGCACTCCATCCATAGCTGACCTAGTTCCCCCCCTCCCCTACCCGCCCCCCTCTCTCTCTCCACCTTACTTTCTGAAGAAAAGAGAAATTCTTTCTTCTTCTGCCCATGGTTTTTCTTTTCCAGGTGTCTGGTTATGTAGTTCTCTCTCCTACGTTGATTCAAAGGCACAAACTACAACACGATCTGGTACAGCACACAAGGCACTGAACGAAATGTATTCACGATGTTAATAATCACCAATAAGGTGACCATCGATGAAAGACAAATTAGGGGTAAGTAGAGAAAGAGGAAGAGGAAATTGAGGGAAAAAGAAAGGAAATAAGTGCCAAAATCAAATTGGGAGAGGGATAAAATAAATAAATAAATAAATGAACTAAAAATAAAATAAATAAAAAAAAGGAGAAGAAGAAAAAGAAAAGAGAAAGAGAAACAAAGTTAGAGAGAAAAGAAAGTGGATAAGAGAGACAAGGGGAACAAAATATAGATGTCAGGAGAAAACTCCAATAGAACAGTCACTAATCCCAATAAAGGCCAGCAACCAGTACCTAGAGATTAATATAAACTGCAGATAACAACTGGTATCGAGGGAGGCGAGGGAAAAGAGAGGTAAAAAACAAAGCAAGCAAAAAAGCAAAATAAAACAAGTAGAATAAGCTAAAACAATCTCACAAAAAAGTTCAAAAAATTGATATAATCACTGTTCAGGCAAATAGTAACAAAAGGACATAGAGAAAAAACTTTTTGGTTAGTGAAGACAAAAGGAGAGAGGTTTGTATGGACTTGTAGTAGGGGATTTGAAATTAGATATATAAGTGGTGTGAAATTTTAACCAGGTAAAGAGAAAGAATAGGGGGAATCTAAAGTTGGAAAAGGAAAAGAGAAACAAGTCAACAAAATGGGGAAAGTTAGGAGGAAAGTGTTGGCATAAAGGTAGAGTTGAGTTGGAGTAAAATTATGCTAAAGGAAAGATGAAAATATAATGTAGAACTCTAATCCCGAAGTAAAATAAAGAGAAAACAAAATGACACTTGTTTTTTTCCAAAAAGGTAAAATACTAGTAGTAATTAATAATACTAGTTGAAAACAAAAATGTAATAATTAAAAAAGTAAAATCAATTGTGGTGGAAAGAAAAAATAGTCTTTTAATTAAAATATGTAAAAATGAAAAATAAAAAAAAATTTAAAAAAGAAAAAAAAAGAAAAAAATAGAATGGTCGTTCACTTTCACTATTATTCTGCTTGGCACTCCTGTTTCCCAGTAGGGAAGGTATTTCCGTTCCCTGTGTTCCACTGTGGGTGTTTTAATCCCTTTATTCTTTTGTGGTTATGCGAGAGTCAATTTGTGTGTCATCCATTGGGTGGCAGTGTTTCGGAATTGACCTCTGAGACAAAGCACAGGACCTCTCTAGGCTGTGCTCAGATCCTGCTACTCTGTGGTTCTCAAAGCCGGTTTGTGAGGATTTTGCAGCCGGGACACTGTAATAACTCCCAAGCTGTCCCTCTGCCTCAGATAAAAAACGAGTCGTTTTCCAGAGCTCCCCTCTTTCAACAGCTTGGAGAGTTTGCCTCCACACTTAGGGATCACGCCTGCTCACCTTCGCGGACCTCTCCAGAGGCAGCTTTCCCGAAGCCCAGTTCCCACAGTGTGCGCGTCTCTGTTCTGAGGGGCAGGAGACTTCACCTTATCCCAGGGAAATCTGAGCTTTCCGTGTGCCATGTGGATCTCTGAATACGCCGCGTGTCTGTGCTGATTTGAGAGCGGTGTTCTGGGTCTCCGGCTGTTCGGTGGGTGTTTCAGCCAGCCGCAGCTTTCAGACCGCCGCAGACACCCACCTCCCTTTGCAAGATGGCGCGGTCTCCGTGTTCGCGCTGGTGGCTCCGGCCAACAAAAGCCCCGTGGCAGTGGAGAGCCCCGTCCAGCAGTTCCCCACCTTCTCCTGAAGGATAACTGACTCTTAACTTGCCAACAAACACTCCCTGTGTGACTCTCAGCTGCTCTCTCTCCCTCTTCCCAGCGACAAAGCTCCAGACACGTCCGTCTATTCCGCCGCCATTTTTCTATCTCTAAAGTTTATTTATGAAAAATTAAATTTAAATTGTATACATTTTTGTGTACCATGAGTCATCATTCTTTAAAATTCTTAATCATTTAAAAATATAGTCATCATTCTTAGCTTGAAAGACATAGGGAGTAGTGGTGGGCCAGATTTGGCTCATGAGTAATATTATGCCAACCCCAGCATAAAATTGAGTGATGTTCTTGAGGCATTGATACTAATGACCAAAGCTACCATTTATTGAGCACATACTATATGCAAGACATTGTACCAACTACTTTATATGTCATCTGACCTAATCCCTGTAACAGTTCTGCATTTGGCATTATTTGCCCAATCCTTAGAACTAAGACTGAGGGAAGTCAAGAAACTTGCCCCAAATCATACTTCTGGTAAATCAAAAGTCTTATGTCCATCTCTTCCTGGGAACCAGCTTTTATTTCTTTGGATTTCCATCTCCTCATTTATAAATTCTAAGTGTCATTCTTACTCTCATTTCCATGCAGTTGCTATGAAGCTTATGTAGTTCTTAAAGTTCTAGAGTTGTGCAACTTTAGAAAATTACTAAGACAATTAGATTAATATATGTATTACATTGTTTTCTTTTCCTCTAGTTCTGGAATCCTACCTTCATTTGCAGTTTTATAAAATTGGGAGAGAGAAAAACTGTCCCCCAAAACTCATGGGATTAGGTATTGGGCAGTTTGTCAACAAATGGAAGTGTAGTTTACATGGATGATGCAGCTGGTAAAGGGAGATGCAGCAGAGACCAGCGCAGGTCAGGGAAGAATTTCCTAGTCAAGGAAGATAGGAACTAGTTTGCAATGGAACACATTCACTGGACTTGGTCAAAGGTACTCACCCAAACTTAAGAATTATAGCCTGGCTATAGTGGCTTATTTGGTTGAGCATCTTCCTGTGCACTGAAATGTTGCCAGTTCGATTCCCAACCAGGATACCTACTGGGGTGGTGGGTTTGATATCAGTAAGGGCATGTATAGAAGACGTCCAATTGATGTTTTCTCTCACACATCAATATTTCTCTCTCTCTCTGTCTCTCTCTGTCTCTCTCTCTCTCTCTTTCTCTCTCTCTCTCTTTCTCTCTCTCTCTCTCTCTCTCTCTCTCTCTCTCTCTCTCTCTCTCTCTCTCTCTCTCTCTCTCTCTTTCTCTCTCTCTCTCTATTCCTTCTTCTCTCTAAGCATGACCCCAGGATTAAAAACCAAATAAACATGAATTATAAATGTCAATGTAAAGTTCAAGCATTTATATATGTAATTGAATTAGTAAGTCAATATACATTTTTGAAATTTAAAAGAATTGGTGAATGAAAACTCAAAGATAATGCCTAAGAAGTCATAAATGTATATACACCAAAAACTCATTTTGCCATAATTTCTACAAAAGAGGACTATGTTGATTCTAGAAACACAAATTGATAACAATAATTGGATTCCTAGCAGTATTTAACAACAGATATTTTTAGCAAGAGGTATGTCAATCCTTAGAAAATAAGACTGGTATCCTGCCAAGATTTTTAAGAAAAAAAAGAAAGAAAGAAAGAAAGAAAGAAAGAAAGAAAGAAAGAAAGAAAGAAAGAAGAGGAAGGAAGGAAGGGAGGGAGGGAGGAGGGAAAGAAAATAAGAAAAGAAAACAGGAAAGACAAAATAAATCAATTCAGATCAAAATCATTTCTCTTTTTTAAAACTGGATTTTTAAAACATTGAATTGCACATTATTACTCACCCCTGAGTCATTAATTTATTTTATAAATATAAAAAAGAGTGATGTTCTTGATACTAATGACCAAAGCTACCATTTATTGAGCACTTACTATATGCAAGGGACTGTTCTTAGAACTATTCTAATTGCTTGGAACATGTTGATAAACAACACTGACCAAGATCCCTGCCCTTGTGGGTCTTACATCACTATGACAGCAGTTCCCAAGCTCTCAGCTCTGCCTGGGGCTCCCCACTGCCTTTGTTGTCAATCACTGCCTGGGGACACAGTGTCCCTAATAGGACATTGCACATTACTGTTATAGAAGTGAATGGGGAGGCAGATAACATTTCCATTTCTAGCTCTCTTCATTTGGATTCTTTGCCATCACCATGAATAGGCTTATTAGCTTCACAGAAGTGCTGGCTTAACTAAAGAGAATTAGTGTATCAGAGTGGAAAAACGTTAAAAATGTGTATACTAAGTACAGTATACTCAATATGACTACTATCTAGACTGAAATGAAAAGCATTCACTGGTAAGATTTTTCATTGATTTTCCTATTCACTGCCTTTAGTCCACTATTCCAACACTCTAGGAGAACCAGGGCTTACTTAGGTAGCCTATGTATGAAAAAAAAAAAAAAAAAAAAAGCTGTCCCTTTCTCTGGTTGATGCTTGAAAATTAGCAGAATGAGGGCTGGATTTGACTCTGCTTGTCCCTCCATCAGGTACCTTTCAGTAGGCCTTAAACTGCTCCACCCTATAGTGCAGAGTTGCTCTTCCTCCAACAATGTAAATATTCAAATATGAGTTAGACCAATCTGAAAGAGTGCTCCAGAATGCCAGGAGGACAGCCCATGATAACATTTGGCCAGACAGACTTACAAAGCTCTCGAGGGCAGTTTGAAAGAACTGTTGCACAAAAATGTGAATACAGTTAACCCTATTGGTACACTCACATGGTTAAAATGGGTATGGTACACTCACCTAATTAAGACGGGTATGGTACATTCACCTGGTTAAGATGGTAAATTTTAGACTATGTATTCTTCATCACAATTAAAAAAAAATTACCTGTCAAATGTGGCTATAAGATGGTCCCTTCTTATTAGAGAATTGCAGGCATTCTATTTATTCTCCCAGTTGTCTTGCTGATATCAATTGCATTAGACATGTGCTGACTTTTTGGTGACAAAATACGATTATTATAGATAGTGCTGGCTCAACTCATAAGGAAAAGAGAAATGTCTCTTAATTGTCCCCTTTTCCATCAATGTACAGACAAGCATTTATTTTCATATATCGCTCAATACCCAGGCACTCACCCAGATGAACTTTAAAATTGTCACTTTTAGGGGTCTAATTACATTCTTAGACATTGATTATTATTGTTCATGTTCTCTGTGCAGTGAATTTATGTAAGATAGAGAGAGAAGGCTTTTGGTCACATGGTAGGAGAAAACGTCAAGGTGACCACAAGATTAAGGTAAAAATGAGAGCTGGTGAATTATTTGAAGAGTTAAACATTTTTGCAAAGGCAGGTCTGTAGGGAAAGCAGTCCAGAAGGTGGGACCAATTTCAGAGGGTTATGGGACATAAAAATGGCAAAACCTAGAGAGTAAATATTGCCTCAAGGGCCTAAACTGAAACCTACCTTCCATTTTAGAATACAAGCACTGGTGGACCTAAGTCAGAAGACATTTGTTATCTGGCACAGACCAAAGTCCTCAAGGTTGTAATGATTTTTAAGTACATCTGTGAAGTTCGGAGTAAAGTCCCTATTAGATGCCATAGCTCTCCAAGGTCTGAGGTCACCTGGTATCTCTTGAGGTCAGTTTGGCTTCAGAACTTCTGAACAATCCCTTGGGTAATATCTGGTGCTTGAGGAATAATTTTGTCCACAAAATAGAAAAGAAAAGATAGCAGGTCTTTATCTAAAATAAGATAAAGATATTGTAGTAATAGTACTCCCTTGCAGATAACTACATGTTCAGATTTCTTCTCTGACACTGTTTTTAATGCTTCTCAGATGAAGTTAACATGTGCATTTATTGAGGTATCTGACCCAGCTTCATGACTGGAGAATTGTCTTCTTTCTTAATAATAAAACCCAGTAATGATGTAAGGACTGATATTTAGTATACTATGGGTATATGGGAAGCTTACAATATGCTATAAAATGGGTACTATTCACAAATTATTTTCAATAAAATTTGTTCATTAATTTTGAAAATTTCAAATTTCCCTTGAGTCAGGTAGTTACCAAGGATAAAAAATGATCAATCCCTACTTTCTCTTGTTTTAGAATTCTTGCTGTCTTTCTCCCTTAGTTTGACATACAAGGAGAACACATATAATTCAGGCTGTGCCTTAAAGATGAAGCCCCCAGGATGCATTGTACTTAAAAGGTAGACTTCACCTATATGGAAGACTTGTCTCTTTCCGCTTGGAAATTACTTCTGTTGCCTTCTATGTTAATTAAACACACACACACACACACACACACACACACACACACCAAGTTAATGCTTACACATTTGAAGAGTAGCTATGGTTGTTGCATTTAAATGATTATACCAATGCATGACAAAAGGTTTTGTCTGAAATGTCTGATGCTTCTAATGCGAATGCAAGTGAAAGGGCAACAAATTTTTAGAGCAACTTTCCCCCTACATCTTTTAACACCATGCAAGATCTATGGAAAGAAAGGCCGGACAGACACAACAGCATATCTATATGCCCTTTATAATAAGAAAATGTCTTCTAAACTAATATGGGATGTAAGAGACAAAATACATATAGCTTAGTATCCTATTTGTCCAGAAAAGTATGATTTATATACCACACCATGGTTCTAGTTTGGCTCAGGATCTCAATCACTGAGCTCAGTCCATGTATTTTTTAGTCTGGTAATTTCTCCATTCTGTGTCTAGACTCCTACTCTGCATGTGAGCTTCTGATCACATGCCATGCCTTGCCTTGCCTTGCCTACTCCATACATTGCTTGTGAATAGGAATGGTGTTATCTAGCCACAAACCCAGGTATTTATTTCCTAAATATTATCTGATGAAACACCAGTTTTAAAATAATAGGTAGTAAATAATCTTGACTGCCAACAAAAAAATACAGTAGTTCTATTGAATATATTCAAATTAAGTATTCAAATCTCAGAAAATTCTCATTATTATATGATACACTATCCCCGCTGTATATTATAGCTTTTAAATTCATATATTTAAATGAGTAGGTAAAGGAATGCCAACTTTGTTGAGAAGGAATTATTTAATATAATGGAAAATTTTTTCTATTTTTACAATAAGGGTGTAAATATACTGAAAATGAGACCAAATTTAACTAATCAGGAAGCATTAGGGGGGAAAAAGGAAATAGAGTTTTTATAATAATATTTCCTAGTATTTTAACACTTTCTAAGTGGACTTTCTATAGCAATTGTTCACATTGGAATTTCACTTAGTTTTCTAAAAAATAGATTATGTCAATATTTAGTAGGAGTACATGTAGCCATATAGTCCTATCTACTGAAAAATTGTTTAACACCCATTGTGAGTCATGCTCTTTGTAAGGCCTGGGGCATATAATAATGACCAACACAAGAATTGTCATGCATTTAATAAGACAACTACAAAAATGGGGAACTAGGCCCAGCATCATGGCTCAGTGGTTGAGCATTGACCTATGAACCAGAAGGTCACAGTTCAATTACTAGTCAGGGCATATACCTGGGTTTCGGACTCAATCCCCAGTGTGGGGCATTGCAGAAGGCAGCTAGCTAATCAATGATTCTCTCTTATCATTGATGTTTCTCTCTCCCCCTTGCCCTCTAAAATGAATAAAAACATACTTTAAAAAAATAAAATGGGCAACCAAATGTGTAAATGGGTGTGGTTGACTGAATTTTATTGTCTGAGGTAGAAGCCTTAATTGGATTAGTTTTGTTAGAGGGTGGGAGTGAGAGATAGGAATCATCATGCTATCAAAAATGTTCATGGAGTTAAAATAAACAGGGTCTTAGCTAGCGTGTTGCCTGAGCATCTGGAGTAGTTAATAGAGGATTGAAGTTTCCTAGAATTATCTTGATGAGCTGTATCAGCATAGGGTGGTACCTATAGCTATCACAGTCTTTGACCTCCAAGATTATCTATGCTAACTCCCACAGTGTCTCCTGACCATCTTAGGCCACGGTATCTTATTCCTTCAGTTCATTGCTTTAGATTTGTATTACTTATTTATTATATTTACTTCTTTAATGTTTTTCTTTCTCACTACTAGATTCTAACACCAGCAGGACAGGGACACTGTTTTGTTCACTTGGGTATCCAGAATGGTTCATAGACATAGTGGGTGCTCAACAAATGTTTGCTGAGGCTGAAAAATGAGTTGCTAAATTTCAACAACCAGTTTATGGCTGATTGTGATTATGTCATTGAGGGTAATGTTATTTTGGACTGTAATTTTTTGCCCCCCTCTATGAATTTCAACGTTTCTACAATATTGGAACTGCTTTTAATTTTTATTTTGAAAGAGATTGTATATTACCATAAAGGTAAGTATGATGAATTGAGACATAGAATTAAGAAGACAAATGGGATATTATAACATTTACAAAGGTCTTGCAAATTTTTTTTGTTTGTTTTACTTTGGCATTTCTCTAAGGAATGCTTTCCACTGAAAAGACAAATAGAGTTAGCTTTTTGCCTTTTCCATTTCATTCACATGGTTCTTCACCTCACTTGTTCCTTCAAAAGTCCTACTGGATATGTAAATTCTGGATTTTTTAAAAAGTCATATTTAGAACAAGGTTCTCTTGAAACCCTACAGTTTTCTTTGCCAGCACTTTCTCCTCTCCTCTTTAATGAAAGTAATCTTTTTAGTTGCATTGTTTATCAAAAGTCATGTCTAAACCTAGATTGCTTTTGCTCCACTGGCATCCGTGTAGCTACTGAAAGTTAAAACAGGAGTGGATGATGCATTGTAAAATGAGAAAATTAGCTCGGCTAGGATGGCTCAGAGTTTGAGCATCAACCCAAGAACCAACAGGTCCTTGGTTCCATTCCTGGTAAAGTCATGCTGGGTTTTGAGCTCCGTCTTCAGAAGAGGGGTGTTCTGGAGGCAGCCGATTGATAATGATGTTCTTCTCTCATCAATGTTTTCCTCTCTCTATCCCTCTTCCACTCTCTCTCTCTCTCTCTGTCTCTCTGTCTCTCTCTTGCTTTCTCTAAAAATCAATAAAAAACAATATAAAAATAAGAGAAAATGAACTGGCAGGAAATATATTATATTATATTATATTATATTATATTATATTATATTATATTATATTATATTATATTCCAGGCTAGAATTTTAATATCTCACTCATTGTCTGAATGATTTTATTATCCAAATATTAATAAATATTGCACTGAATGAACTTTCAGTATTAGCTGTGTAGCTGGTACAAACTTCCCAGAACACTATGGTGCCACTGAGTAAGAGGCTACGTCTTCATGGGACAACTGAATGGACCCTGGTTCTATGCAGAAGTCTGGGTTTGTTTAAAATAGGAAAATACCTACACTGGTTCTAAGGGGACTGCATCTGAGAACTGTGGGCCTGTCCAGTTTCCAGGGCAGTCATACTAAGAGCAGCAGTATTCCTAAAGCATAATCCCTGCCTTATGGAGTTGTGGAACTGAGTCTTACTGCTAATATGCATGTCACTCTGTATCCAAGAGATGGCTACATGTGAATTCTAGCATTCCCCACCCCTTGCTATATTGGTTCCATTTTCAGTACTCATCTTTTGATTAATTTTTATACTACTTTTCTGTTGGTGCTGAAGTTCCTCTATACTGGTTAAAAGGGGAATGTGCAGGAGAATTGCAGGCCTGTACTAAAGCGCAGGGGTCTGAGGCCTGAATCCCTGCTGAGCTCCTGGCTCTGTAACTCTTGGCTGTTTTAGGAAGCCAGAATCCTGCCTCCTTATCCCTCAGCTACTGCCTAGATCTTGCCAAGAATGGGCAGATGGCTCTGACCTATCATGACATCAGCACCAACTGCCTAGCATAGAGTGTCAATGATAGAATTTTTCAGCTACTATCCTAGCCCTGGACTGTCTGCTCGATGCTATCTGTGACAATACTTGTGACACTCGTGTCCCTAGCATCACAGCCCCTAATGGCCTCTGGCAGTCCCAGGCCTCTTTCTCTAGGTGGCTTCTCTTTTTCTTTTGCCAAGTCTCTTCTCAGCCTACTCTGGGTTCTGTATCCTGTGCCTGCTCATATTGTGACAAGTGACACCTGTTAAGGGGAAAAGGCGCAGGCAAGGTAAGCTAGGGACCCTACTTTGTGTTAGTACTCAGTGATCTGTAAATCCTAGGAGATGTGCCCTTTGCTTTCCTACTTTAGTTAGTGGCTTCTTTAGAAACCTTGTGGGAACATGGGGACTATCTGCTGTTCTCTCTGTGTGTTTAGGTGTTAGGGGGATGAAGTAGACTTGGTGTTGTTTCCTGAAGATATTCTTGTTGAATGCTAGCTCCACTTCAAAGGAATAATGAGTTGGTTATATGACTAGCTTATCCATACAACACACCTACCCTGTTGTACCCACTCCCTGGTCATTGTGCTGCCCCGACTATTTGGCTTTCTCCTGCTCTGTGGCTCAGATTACTGGCACATCATAGCTAGAAGGGACCATAGAAAAGCCTTAATCCCACTCTCTTTCACTGCATAATTTTACAGAATTTAGATCTATAGAGTGAGCTGCATGAGCTTTCGTTGTAATTAGAAGTTGTGATTCCATTTTTATGATGATGTGTTCCTTTCATATTTAGCATTCCATAAAACTTACTTTATATGAATTCTATCTAAGTTTATGTCATAAAATAAAACATCTCTATCTGCAATACCAAACTATCTTACTATTCAAACATAGCATAAAAGATGATCAGGATAAAACCGATGAGTTCAGAGTCAGGTCTAGCTGTGAGCCCTGGGTGTGCTCCTTACTGACTTCTAAGTGATTTTAAGCAATATTCCAACATCTGTTACTTCTCTTTGGCATAAGATTGATATTATTTTTCAGTATAGTTGGGCAAATGAATTGAGAGAAACCATTGTAAGTTCAGGGAATAAGCTTTTACAGAACAAGTGTTCCAAGAATATACTTTCCTTACTAGAAGAAAGACCAGTTGGTGAATATTTACTTATACTTTTCTAATATTTGATGCTATAAATAAATAAATAAATAAATAAATAAATAAAGCTTGACATTGGATATGACCTGAGAGTTTCTCCTAGTGTCTCATAACTTATACAAGTAATAAGTGTCTGTTCTGTCTTTTAGTTATAATTTTGAAATTGTTGTGCTAGACAGCAGTTTAGGTGTTCACCTATGCTGCCATCTTGTTTTTTCTAGGAATACTTTTTAATTGAAGGTTGATAAAAAGGAATCTCAAAGAGATTCATTGACTTCAATATAACACAGCTAACAATGGCTGGTGTGAGGCTCAAGTTGAAGTCCAGGACTCTTTCCGCTCAGGGTTGTGTGTTTATTGTTATTTTTGGAGCATAACCTTTGTTACAGAGCTAAGGGCCTTAAATACACTGTCATATTCAGAACTCACAACATCGCTATGAGGTGCATATATAATGACCCAAGTTCTTCCAAATAGGAAACTGAATCTAACATTAAGTTATTTCATCACAGTTTCCAAAGCTTGTATTTTTACCCTATCCTGTGCTGCCACCTTTCTCTGACATTCCCCTCTGCAATATTGCTCCAGTAGGGAGCCTCTAGTACCATTCTGCAATTTCATAAATGCTAGTCCAGTTTGTAAGGATAAATGATATCCTGGATTAGAAAACAAGCTGCTTTCTTTTCTATGAATTTTCCAAAGAAAGGTTCACAAAAAGAATCTTGACAAGTTAATTCCAACCTGCTTATTCCCCCCTTTATCTCATTAACAGTTCCTAGAACCTTGAAGCCTTTGAAAAGCGATGCTTAAGGAATGCAGCTAGACTATAAGACAGTGCATTGGAGCAGAAAGTGGCATTTTATCCAGAGAGAGATGACTCCACAGTACAATGTCAATGTGATATTTTTTCCACAATGTTGGCATTTTAGCAGCAGGTTGTAGTTCAATGGGAGACTAATAATGTTCACTTGCATATCAAAACCAGAAAATGTCAGTAGATGATGTGATTACTTCATTGAAAAACACAAGAATACTTTAAATAGGGTTATGTCATGTGTGCTGTAATAAAATTGTGTGAGCAAATCCATTTTGTAGCTATAAAATATAGTTTTTTTAGGTTTTTAGAAATTTGTACTTATATAAAATGAATAGTCCTGTGCACAAATCCTTGGGCCAGTGGCTTGATGCTGCCCTCCTGTAGCTCTCTGCCCACTGTCTGGCCCTCTTATAGCTCCCTCCGCCCCCTCCTCATGGCTTGCTGCCTTGCCTCCTCCTGTAGCTCTCTGCTGACTGCTTGTAGCCAGTCACTTTCTGCCACTCTCCTGTAGCTCCCTCAGCTCCTCCCCACCCATCTTCCCTCATAGCTCACTGCCCCACCCTCCTGCTGATCCTTGATCTGGTGATTGCAGTTGGTCATTACTTCAAGGCATAATGACTATTTGCATTTACATCTTTATTATGTAGAATTATATAGGATGAGGCCAATATGTGTTAAATAGTATCATAAGGAAATAAAAGGGCATTGTCAGGCAAATTAAAACCTGACTGTTTCTTTTGCAGTAGGCGTGAAGACCCTTGACAGGAAAATTCCTCCATGCTTCAATGTCCTCTCTGAGCAACAGGGGCAAGCCTTTCATTTTCTCTTACTCACACACATGTGCCATGCATGTAACTAGAACATGCTAGGCATATTTAGAGAGCACTTGTCATTTAGTATTTGATTAAGGACAGAACAAGAGGGCATTCCTCATCATGATTTGTTTCCTTTCTAGAGTAGAAACTAACAACAGAAAATATGATCTCTTTGGTAAGATTACTTTGCTTTTAGGTTTTGGAAGAATTAATTTTTAAATAAGCTAGTGAGGACACAGTTTTTTCCTAGACTCAGTAGGTATGGGGTTAGAAGTACCCTGCTATGGCTTGTAAGTATTATTTTCTTGTTGTGAGACTGCTGGTTCTGTTTCCAGAAGTATTAATGGCTTCTACATATATTTTTTATTTTAATATTAATTCCAGTTATTACATTTACCACAAATCTAAAAGTCCTCATCAGGACTTCCTAAAGATGGCTTGAAATTTACATTTCAAATATATCATAGTTATCAAGATCTGGGTAATTTGACACAGTATTTTAAAAATATGTCATATGGGCAAACCATAAAAGTCAAGGTAACATGGTGGGAATTCTAGCCTATATTTTCTACTCTGTGTGTATGTGTGCTGGTGTGTGCACGCACGTGCATGCACAGATATACCCACAAAGAAGGGTGATAGAAATTGTGTGGGCATACCCTTCTCTGAATGAATCGTTTTTATGTCATAAGATGAGGTTTATATCTCTAGCTTCCTGCTGGAGACATTTCTTTAAATACATTTAAGCTGTTAGGTAAGAATAAAAAAATGGATTCCACGTGTTCTGAATAGCCTGATCCTTTGATTCTCCTCTTTTTTAAAAAATGTTTGTTTTGTTTTGTTGTTTTTGTTAACTCAAGATCAACATAATTTAAGCTATAATTCCTTGGTCTGTGTTAGACTTTTTTTTAGGTTACTGAGAGATTTTTTTTTTTTTTTTGCTTGGGCTTCTGTTACTTTTGAAAGTTGCTTCTACTCAATATATTTAATAGTAACAAATATTAACTTCAATAAGTTAAATAATAGAGCATGTTGCCAACTTAATCGAATCATTTTTATGGCAATGATGATTTCATTGATACTCTTAGAGCTGCTTATTAGAAGCATCCTTGGAGCCCACTATCTCTTGTCTTCTCCAATGGCCAGTCTGTTTTCTGAATAATTTTTTCTGATTCCTCAAACCGATTAATGATTTTGTGGTGTCTAGTACTCAGGGGATTGATATTCTCCAAAATACCCATATTCAGTTTTCAGTGACAATGGAGCATGTAGTAGTTTATTTCTAACCTCCAGACCTATTTGTGCTGGAGTGTGTTTGTGTTCAGTTATATGTTGGATTTTACTTACCATTTTGGTCAAAAGAAAAGGGGAAAATAAAGCTTGTGCCAATTTCTGTGTATGTTTTATTTTTCTAAATAGGAATATATATACTATATATATATTAATATATATGTACATTTATATATATATGTGTGTATAGTATATATATTCATACACACACACACACACACATATATATTATATGAACATACATACATTGTACGGAAAAGGCAACACTTGTGCATTGTTGCTGGGTATGTAAATTGATGCAGCCACCATGGAAAATAGTATGGAGGATCTTTAAAACAAACAAACAAGCAAAAAACTACCACTGTGTATTTATGCAAAGAAACGAAAACATTAACTAAAAAAAAATACCTGCCCCCCCAGCATATTTCAGCATTATTTCTAAGAGACAAGACATGGGAAAAGCTTAAGTATTCATGGACAGATGAAGAAATGGGAGTGTATATGTATGTATGTATGTGTGTGTGTGTGTGTGTGTGTGTGTGTGAATATATCTGTGAGATTATATATATATATATAATTATTCAACCATAAAAATGATGGAAATCTTGCTGTTTGAGACAACATGGTTGGACCTTGAGGGCATTATGCTAAGTGAAGTAAGTCATGCAGAGAAAGATAAATACCACATCATCTTACTTAGATGTGCAATCTTTTTGAGAAATGAGCTCATGAATATGGACAAGAGTTTGGTGTCTGCCAGAGGTAGAGTGTGGGAACCTCTTTCCACGTCCCGCGTGGTTCAGGGTTCCCGGGTCAGGGTTCGGGTTCTGAAGGAGGCCGCACGCAAACGAAATGAGAGACTAGAAAGCATTAATTTGGCGATATTGGGGGGCCAGGCGGGAGCCTTCCTCTAGTGGAAAGGACTGCCATTTGCTCTGGCCTTTTTCTCCCTTTTATTAAGGCTTTGGGACACACCTCTAGCCTTTAGGCAGGAGATAACAGAAATTAACATGATACAAACAGATAGTTTCAACTAAACAATGAGTAATCAGCTCTGACCTTTCAGAGCAATTAAGGTTGGCCAGCCTTCTGGCTTCCCATTTACATCCATTTAGTGAGAACAATATTTGGTTTCCGACAGTAGAGGTCAAACTGTACAGACTTATAGTTATAAATTAAATGTTATGCAGATGTAATGTACATGTTGACTATAGTTAATAATATGATATTATCTATTTGATAGTTGCTTAGAGAGTAAATCTTAAAAGCTCTCATGAAAAGAAAAAATGGGTAACTATATAATGATGGACTTGACTTATTATGATGATCATTTTGTAATACACACTAGTATATATATCAAATAATTATGTTGTCTATCTGAAACAAATATGATGTTGTATGTCATATGTCAATACAAATATATAACAGCAGCATCTGGAGTCAGCGTGCCCTAAACCTATTAATAAAAGGACAAGACCCAGCACTACAACCAGCCTGCCTTGCTTCACAGCTGGGCCTTACCTGGATACTTCCAAGCCCAATATAACCTGAATATCTCTCTGTAGCTTCTGCCAGGTGGTCCCAGGCAGTGGCTGACTTTGTACCTCCTTGATAGGCCCCAGAGCCAGTGCACCTAGTGAACAGCTTCATACCCAATCACAACTATAAACATCCACAAGTGATATACTCAAGGAACAGACTCAGTGAGCACCAAAGCCCCACTGAAGTCTCCTGCACAGCAGCTCTTCTACTGTAGTTGTAGTTAGTCCTCATAGCCAGTTGGCCTGAAGGTCAACTCCTCTCAGTGACGTCAACAGCAATCAAGACTCAGCTACAACAGGACAGGATATACAGCCAACACAGAGCTGCACCTAGAGTAACCAGCTCAGGTGACTGGGGAGGCTTAGCCACTGGGCCCTTTAGGAAATCTAGTACACTACCAATTCTGGGAGACATAGTGGCTCTATCCAATACATAGAAATAAACACAGGTAAGCAGTCAAAATGTGGAGACAAAGAAACATGTTGCAAATGAAATAAAAGAAATCTCCAGAAAAAGGACTAAATAAAGTGGAAGCAAGCAAATGACCAGATTCTGAGTTCCAAACAATGGCTATAAGGATGTTCAAGGAACTTAATGAGAATTTCAAGGAACTTAGTGAGAACATCAAAGACATAACAAAGGACCAATCAGAAATAAAAGATATACTAACTGAAATGAAGAATAATTTACAGGGAATCAACAGTGGAGTAGAAGTTGCTGAGAATAAAATCAGAGATTTGGAATATGAGGAAACAAAAAATGCCCAATCAGAACTGCAAAAAGACAAAAAAAAATATGAGGACATTGTAAGGAGGGAGATGTGACTCAGCTGGCTGAGTGTGGTCCCCAAGCACCACACTCTGCTTTGTTGGTGATGAACTTTTTCAGTTTTTTTCTTGTCTGGGAAGCTCTTTATTTGACCTTCAATTCTAAATGATACATTTCCTGGGTAGAGTAATTTCAGTTGTAGATCCTTGCTTTCCATCACTTTGAATATTTCTTGCCCCTCCCTTTTTGCTTGCAAAGTTTCTGTTGAAAAATCAGCTGACATTCAGATGGGCACTCCCTTATAGGTAACTAACTGCTTTTCTTTTGCTTTTAAGATTCTCTATTAAGATTCTCTATTTGTCTTTAACCTTTGACATTTTAATTATGGTGTGCCTTCCTGTGGGCCTTTTAGGTTCTTCTTATTTGGGACGCTTTGTGCTTCCTGGACTTCTTTGTCTATTTCTTTCACCAAGAAAGGGAAATATCCTGTCATTATTTTATTTTATTTTAAAATACATTTTATTGATTTCAGAGAGGAAAGAAGATGGAGAGAGAGATAGAAACATCAAAGATAAGAAAGAACCATTAATCGGTTGCCTCATGCATGCCCCACAATGGGGATAGAACCCTGAGCATGTGCCCTGACTGGAAATTGAACCGTAACCTCTTGGTTGATGCTCAACCACTGAGCCACACCAGCTGGGCTCTGTCATTATTTTTCAAATACATTTTCAATTTTTTGCTTCCTCTCTTCTCCTTCTGGTACCCACATGATACAAATGTTGGTACTTTGAAGTTGTCCAGAGCCTCCTTACAATGTCCTCGTATTTTTTTTTTTTTGTCTTTTTGCAGTTCTGATTGGGCATTTTTTGTTTCCTCATATTCTAAATCTCTGATTTTATTCTCAGCAACTTCTACTACACTGTTGATTCCCTGTAAATTATTCTTCATTTCAGTTAGTATATCTTTCCTTTCTCTAAAATCATAAAAAAATTGTGTAGATTCTAGAAAAACCTAGCTTGTCAGTAGGTCCTTTAAACAAGTTTGTTTCTTATGATCATTTGATTTATCAAATCTAAGATTCATGTATTATGATATATATTTTAAGTAACTCTAAGAAAATTATAAAGTACCATCAAATATATCTTTAAAAAAATGATTGTAGGATTGATTCAGCCTTGTTTTGGACATGTAAAATTATGGGGGAAAAGACACATCTTAAGGTCAACAGAATACAATACATCCCTGTGTCTTCCAGCAACTATTCAAAGAGACTTTCAAGGATTTATAATGTATTGGGAGGTTAGCAGACCTTGAAGTAATGTGATTTTTAAAAAAGAAAAATAAATGTAAGTACTGATAAAGATTGGGTCTAATGCAGTAATAATTATTACTGAATCATACTCCTTACAGCAGGGATTACACATTTGGGTTAAACTTTTTGAAGTCAGTGTAAAAAGGAAACATTAATTTATTACTCAATTCAATGTCCATAAAATAAGATCAGTTTCTAAGGAGATGCTTCAATATTCTTATGTTTGATTTATGAAATCACACATAAATTCTCTATATTATGTGAGGAATGAAATCTTATTTATACCCTTAGAATGTATACAGTGAGCTTCCTAAAACTCAGTGATAGTATCCTTCCATTGAGGTACGTTGTAGAATGTAAGGGATTGGGGAGGCTAGACTGGATGAAAGAAGGTGAAAAGCACATGTATTCATAATCCATAGACACAGACACCAATGTGGTGATGACCAGAGGGAAGGAAGGCCTGGGTGGAGGTGAGAAAAGCGGGGGGGTAGGGGGAGATAGGAACATCTGTTATAGTGCCAACAGTGAAAATGAAGTTAAAAAAATAAACTCAAGATACTCTGGGTGGGGAAAAAATATCTAAAATGCTTCTACCAGGTATAATAGCATTTCTCTTTGCTAATATGCTTTAATTGTGTGTTTGATGTTTTATAATAAGTGGAGAGAGAAGTGAACTGAACTCTCTTCAAGCAAGCTAAATGATATTTCTTTCAGACTAGTGTTTGAATGGAGTGAATCTATCCTCTATCCCTTGGAGATTGAGAAATGGGACTCCTCTGTACTGCTACTGGCATATGAAACAGTATACCTTAATAGCGAGTGGAGAATGTGTTAATTTAACATCCTCTAAGGGAAATTGAGTTTCTTCTGAAGAACATGTGCCTAAAGACAGGATCACAGACAGTATTGACGTACTTCCTAGGAAATAAATTTGAATGACTTCTCATTTACAGGATGAGTGGATGATCCACTGCCCAACTGGTCTGCTCTACAAATCACATCCACAGAAAGTTTAGCCTGGAAAAGAATTATAATATATGTATAACTAGCTACTTATCTTGATCATAAAAATACTTCAAAACCTAATCATAGAATATATATTTTGGGGTTATCTTCTGATTTATACTTGCCAATATTATATTCTTTAAGATAAAGTATTTTGGAAATGTATACCAAAGCAACTGAATGAAAAGTCTTGCCTTGTGGTATTATTTAAGAGTTAAAGTGTGTCTACAAAAAATAATGACATAAATGCAGCACACTGTGTATGTTTTCTTTATAGCAATAGTTAACCAGGTGAAATTCGGATCTCTTTTAGATTCTTCAATTGCTCCTGGAATAAATCACTTGCTTTTGATCTTTTTTTTTTTTTTTCCAAATATTCACCTCTCTAAGCTCTTGTGTTCTTTTTTTTTTTTTAGGCTACACAGTAATCAAAGCCCTATCTAATGTTAATTGAATGATTCTGACAAATGAAATACTTCGGAACGATGCCAACAATAGAATTCATAGACTTACTACTCTTATCTGTAAAGTGCGTGAATTGAGCAAAATGATGCCATACTTGTTTTTGTTTTCAGCTCTTGGATTCCTTTCATTGATTTTCTAGAAATCAAGTAATTGCTTGGTTTGCAACATTCTTATTTGTATGCTTTCACTTCTCTAAATTGCTTGTGATTTCTTAATACTGGAGGTGATCTTCCAACCAAGAGTCAGATGATCAATTCACCAACAACTTCTTTTTGAGGACTCATGATAGGTCTAAAATAAGAGGAAAAATTTATTTGATAGATGTAATTTCTCTGTCTCTTTTGCTTCAACTGAACTGCTGTTTCTGTGATTTTGTGTGATGAGTATAAAATGCCCTACTCCAGACCTACTTTAACAAAAGCACTGTAAGATGTGGAAATTAGGCATGATAAAATCTGATGATCATTGTCCTAGAATTCAGAGCTTCTCAAATTTTAAAGTGCATACAAATTATCTAGGAATTTTGTTTAAAATGCGGATTCTTTTTTAGGAGGTCTAGAGTGAGGCCTGAGAGTCTATATTTCTAACAAGCTCCAGGTGACAATGGTGTCTCCAGATCTCACTTTCAATTGACTACAATATGGGTGAGTTTTAGACAAATGATACCACAGCTGGCTCTGGGCAGATCTGACAGAGCTGCCAAGACAAAGTTCCCCATTGTCCTCACTATTGTTTATTGTTTTGGAAGAATATGTATTCTATAACTAGTGATGTCCTGGAAGGAGAGCACTAATCAAGTAGAAGCGTTAAGGTCAGATAAATTTTCTTATGATAACACACAATGCAAGAAAGAAAAAAAAAGAAATTGTATTGGGCACTGTCTTACTGCTGTTGTGCCAAACTGATGAACAATCTATACCAGCCTGTGTCTCACAGGTTTCTATTCAGATCATACCATCCACATAGGAAAACAAAGTGCCTTTCCTTTGGCTATTGCTGAGGCCTTTCATTGGCCAGGGTACATAGGGAGCTCTATGAACCCCTGGTCCCAGGTCCCTTGATCACTTATACTCTTATCTATGAGCTCTATGACTGCTTCTCTCTCTCTCTCTCTCTCTCTCTCTCTCTCTCTCTCTCTCTCTCT
>JAAGEH010000041.1:19571270-19618051 GCA_011751065.1 Lasiurus cinereus | reverse complement strand
GAAGGAAGGAAGGAAGGAAGGAAGGAAGGAAGGAAGGAAGGAAGGAAGGAAAGAAGGAAGGAAGGAAATTCGTTAGCTGGTTGGCTTCCATCCATTAAAGTAATATTTTAGAAAGATTAATTTGGTAACTTCATTGAAAGTTAACCAAATCAGAAAAAAGGCTGGACTCAGACATTGTTTGGGTGTTAATTTAATATTGCAGAGAAAAAAGCAGAACAAAATACTTTGAAGATCTAGGATTAGGTTAGTGACAATGGGAACAGAAATAAGACACTAGATATTGCAGGCATTGCAGAAAGGAATAAAATATGTGCCACTTGTTGAAGGGAAGAGACTAGTCAAAATTGATTGTGTTTTTAGCCCTTGACAACTTAATTGGGGTATTTTAAGAAGTGACAGGGTTGGGAAGAGAGGACCAATTTGGTTTTAAACATTGATGAATAGAGGGGAACTGGTTAGCAGATGGTTAAAGCTAGGGGATAGAACTTTGGGGAAACAGAAATTTGGTAGTCTCTGTAGTTGATAAATGAAGCTTTCAGAGACAGAGCTTTCTTTGAGTACTTGCCAATAAAGAGAGAGAAGAATAGAGGGATGTGGCTTTAATTTTGGGGGAAAA
Organism: Lasiurus cinereus; assembly: GCA_011751065.1. NCBI lineage: Eukaryota > Metazoa > Chordata > Mammalia > Chiroptera > Vespertilionidae > Lasiurus > Lasiurus cinereus. The sequence goes on along the minus strand of JAAGEH010000041.1, from coordinate 19,617,435 downwards.
GGCCAAAAAGGATGAGAGGGTAGAAGAGAAATTAATTAGATAGAGAAGACATAGCTTGAAATGTGGCCAGAGAGCCAACCATACCGAGTGCTGAAATTCAAGGGAATATGTGTAAAGGAGACAGTGATCAATCTATATTCTAGAATGTGGTATAATTATGTCAAATTCTTCTGAGAGCATGGAGGATGAATAATGAGAAATCGCCTTGGATTTTGCTAGGAAGGTGTCATTAATTATATTTAAAAGGTACATTTTTAGGAAGCTGCAGAGACAGTAGCTACATAGAAAAATGTAGACCCTGAAAGAACAGAGTAGATAGTGACAGGTAGGATGTACACAGTAAAAGGAAGCATACTCTTCTTTGGTCATCATTGCAATCTATACAGCAGGTATTTCTTTTTGTCTGCAGATGGTGGGGTTCAAATGAGTAACGGCATGTTATAATTATTTTGTGTATCACTGAAGCCTGGTTCAATGGCTGGCATAGTGAGCAGCACTCAATACATGACTCAGAAGTTTATCACAGATGGGAGGAGAGAAATAGAAGAGTAATAAGAGACACATTAAGGACAAGCAAAGCATATGATTGTTAGATTGCTTATTTATTTATTTTGTTCAACTCAAATAAGAAGTATTGGAGCATAGATCAAGGGAGGGAGCCACTGCAGAGACCAATTGTACCATAAATACAGCTGGAGAAAGCTCAGGTGGGTGGCATGACATGATGTAGGCAGATGGGACATTTCTTTATCTAGAAAACTGGTAGTTAGGAAAGATTACCCAATGGTGGGTTTATAGAAAAAAATGATAACCTGTAGCAGATTGGATGGAATTTTCTCAATTATTTTGAACAAAAGAGGAGGTAGTTTTAATTGACCAAGGAATATCTGATATTTGCAATAGTGGTATTGCAAATTTTTTTATGTTTTCTTTTCTGGTATTCGCATCTGTGTGTGTCTCACATATATTTCTGAAGCATTTTTTTTATTGAATACTACTGACTATTATGCCTTCCTTTGATGCAGCTAAAAAAAAGCAATTTATTGTCCAATAATTTTTTATTCAATTGGTTTATTTGGTATGTACCAGCATTTGTCAGTAATGGAATGCTCACATACTGTCCTTATGAATCTTCTTAGATTGAAAGTAGATCCAAAAGCTGTCCTTTGAAAGACAGGTTGTTCTTCATGTTTATCCAATTAGCAGATTCATTTAATGGTGTAACAAGATGTAACAGCATTTGGTTTTATGCCATCTCATTCTTATGGTCCCATATCCTGTTTCTTGAGCCATGGAGCAGTTGCTGGTGTTTCCTATCTTCAGTCTCCAACCTTCTCTGATTGCCCACTCTCCATCTGGTACATAGTGTTTAATTGTTTATTTGTAAGTGTTTTATCAAAATAGTTAAGACATGGCCCAGCTACAAGATATGCCAGTCCAGGATGTAGACAGAGAGGTACATGGGCCTAACTCTACTTTCAGAGGAATCTCATAGAATAAAGTGACAAGGAAGCACAGATAAACGATGTAGTTTCTTGGTGGACCCATTTCCTCAATCAAAGATATGGTCAAATCTTCACTGCTCATTTAAATTTTTTTTTTGTATTGATACAATCTCAAATGTGGAGTGAAATAATGATATCAACTAGTTCTATTATTGTTATATTTTTACCAAATCACTATTTACTGAGTGACTGAGGACCAAGACAGACAGAACAGGACTGAGTATAAATAGAGGGAGAGAGAAAAGTGTTCTCACATCTCTGGTAAGAGATTAAACCTATGTCTCCTGATGACCTGGTGGCCTCCTCCCTCTGCGCCCACTTAGTGGTGGGATGTGGTGTTGGTGGAATGAGCTGGTCCAACAGGAACTCCAGTCAAAATCAGTTGTGTGAACTCCTGAGCTGAGATCTGATCAGAGGCCATGACCTGTCCAAGAAGCTTCTACTGTCATAGTTCAGCATACCTCTCAGAACTCCACAGTGGGAGGAGATGGAGGGGAGTGCCCTCTCTCCTTCAGCACTTTCCACAGGGGTCAGCCATTCCAAGGAGGAGTGGTGAGGGTGCTGAAAGGATTCCCTTGCTCCTCTGCTTGTCCTTCTTCTCAAGTATCCTCCACTTTATGCCTCCACTCTTCCCATCCTGAATGCTTGCATCTTCTAGAGATATTGGACTTCCTTTTCTGTGCGGTGCTGAAGACTGATTGCCCTTACACGGATGATATGTAACTTTGTTTTGAGATGGAGTCCTATTGGTCATGGGGTGAAGTTTCACTCCTCTTTGGTGAGCAGGTCTCCATTGAAGAGACACATGTTCAGGGAAGGAGAATATTGTAGGACAGAAAAAGAGGACTGGGGAGGAAATCTTAGGTTACAGAGGGAAAGATAATTCAGATTTCTCTATGGGTCTCCCTTCTTTGAGCCTGGACTTTGCTGAGTCTAGATCCATTCATTTTTAAAATAGTATTTTTAAGTAATGTAATAAAGTGCACATTTATTAGTTCAAGCAAGGACAGACCTTTAAGTTAGACTGGCAAGGGTCTCAGAGTACAGCTGAGCCATGGACCTGATGATGCCTTGCTCTGTCCACACACTGCTGCTCACTGTCTCTGCCATGGTTCCTCCTATTCTTCCTTTAAGAGGCTTTTTTCCAAACATTTCTCAGAGAAGTTTGCAAACTACCTGGTTCAGAAACACCTGGGTGGGAATGGGAGACGTCCATAAAAATTCAAATTTCTGCATTTAGTCTAAACCTAGATTCAGTGTGGCATAGTAACACTGGAATCTATCTGGATAGTACCCCAAATAAATCTTATGTCTCCTAAGATTGAGAATCACTAATAGTCTGAGTTAATTTATATCTTTAGATTTATCATCTTTAGTTTGTCTTTTTTTCATTGGAGATGATTTTAACATCTGCAGTACTTTTAACTCGTATGTTTGACTAAATAAAATATATTTGTATGCCAAAGTTTGAATGAGTTGAGGGCCTAGGAACACCATATGTCAGCGATTTTCGACCTTTTTCATCTTGTGGCACATATAAACTAATCACTAAAATTGTACAGCACACCAAAAAAATCTATTACATTTTTTGCTGATCTGACAAAAAGAAATAGATATAGTCTTGATTTGTTCACACTGGATGGCTATTGTTGTGTTGGCTGTTGTCACTTTTTATTTGACAGTCCAAGGGACAAGAGTTCAGTGCTCCTGACTAAAGACTCATATACTGCATGTTTTAAAAATGCTAGCAGCACAAAGGTCGGAAGTCTCTGCCCTATGTCAACCCGGAGCCCTTCCTGTGGCCCTTGTTTCAACATGTTGTGAGATTATGGCAGATTATTCTTTCATCTGACCCCACTCTTTAATCTTTAAGCAATAATAACAATAGCTCCCATTTTTTGGTGGCCACTTCATCTGTAAGACATTTTGCATATATTCATTCTCTCAACATGATTCTGTTAGTCATTTGAAGAATTATTATCTATATTTTATATAAAAATTATTAATGCTGACAAATATTTATGTGCATTAATTGGGTAATTTGATATCTATTTATTGAGTATTTACTGTGCACAGGGTGCTGGCAATGTAGAATAAAGAAAACAGACATTCCCTAACTATAGTTTGAGATGAGAGAGGAAATTAATAAGTAAAAAAAAATAATCAGAATGATGATTTCAATCTATAGAAGTGTGACTTAAAAGTCGGATGACCTCCCTGGCTGGGTGGCTCAGTTGGTGGGAGAATTGTCTGGTACCCAAAAGAAGGAAAAGCGGTTATGGGTTCATCCTAGGTTGTCGGTTCCATCTCTTTTCAGGGCATGTACAGGGGGAAGCCCATCATTGTTTCTCTTTCACATTGATGTTTCTCTCTCCTGCCCCTCTTTCAAATCAATAAATGTATACTCGGGTGAGCATTAAAAAAATGGGATGACCAAAGGCATGATACATGGAAGAATAAATTAATGTAGAGTCTAATATTACAATTTTTTAAAAATTTACTCTGTGAAAGAGTAAGACAAATGTTAGGCTTTGCAAAATTATTTCTGGTGGAAATTGCTTATATATAAAAAACTCCTAAAAAATCAACAGTAATGAAAGGAACAAACAATTCACAAATGGGCAAATACCTGGACAGACCTGTTTCCAAAGAAGATATACAGATGGCAAATAAAGATATGAGAAAAAGTTCAACAGCATTTATTATTAGGGAAATAAAAATTAAACAATGAAATTTCACTATATGACTCCTAAAATCAATAAAATTCCCCATATTGACAATACCAAATGTTAGCAAGGATGTTGAATGATGAAAATTCTCATTCATCCTAATATATAAAAGGCCATGGCTGTAACGACTGATCATGACTGAAGGCTGACCAACCTGAAAGTCTTTCAGGCAGCGCTGGGTTGCCTGACTGCCAGGGGGTTGAGATCCAAAGAGAGAGGCAGAGTCTCATTCGCAGCCTCCCTGGCAGCTGTTAATCAGTCTTTCTCTCCCTCTTTCTGTCTGAGCTTCACCTGCAGCTGGGCCTTTCTTTCTCTCAGGACCTCCACTGGGGGCTGCTGTTCAGCCCTGCCTCTCTGATCAGGCCCTGAGATAGGCCTGGAGATGCTGACTGCATAGGAACTGACTAATCAGAACCAAATATAGGTGCTGTGAAGAACCAATTGCTGTCTAGGAGGTGGAGCTTTTGATGCTGACTAGCATAGACACTGGCCAGTAAGAACAAAATCTAGGTGCTGTGTGGAGCCAATGGCTGCCTTGGAGGCATTGACATAGAAACTAACCAATCAGAACCAAATTGGCCAGCAGACGAGTACAGTTGGGGGTGAGATCAGGCCTTCAGGGGAGGGCAGTTGGAGGCAAGATCAGGCCAGCAGAGGAAGGCCATTGGGGTCAAGATCAGGTTGGCAGAGGAGGGCAGTTGGGGGCAACTAAGCTAGCAGGGGAGGGAAGTTAGGAACAATCAGTCCAGAAGGGGAGGGCAGTTATGGTGATTAGGCTAGTAGGTAGAGGCAGTTAGGGGCGATCAGGCAGGCAGGCAGGTGAGCAATTAGGAGCCAGCAGTCACAGATTGCCAGAGGGATGTCTGACTGCTGGTTTAGACAGTCTGACATCCTCCAAGGGGTAGCCAATTGGTGCAGGGAACCACACCCTCCATGTGCAATTTTTGTGCACCAGGCCTCTAGTTTAGATATAAAATGATATATCTGTTTTGAAAGACAATTTGGCCCTCTTTAAATAAAACTAAGCACTGAATTATCGTGTAAACCAGTAAACTCCATCCTAGGAATTTATTGATGTCTACACAAAATTATTTAAACCCATTTCATTTTTAAAATGACCTTTTTATTTTAGAATAATTTTAGGTTTATAGAAAATTTGCAAAGATAGTACAGAAAGTTCTCAGTGTAGCCTATTATTATTATTCCCTGGCATTACTAATATACACCTGTCACAATTAATGATCCAGTATTAACACATTGTTAATAGAGGCAAGCATAATAGTAAAAAGTAAAAACATCTTTCTGCTGTGTTTAGTAAAAATGGCAGAAAAAAACTATGCAGATGCTAAAATATTCTTATTCTTCAACTGACTTGCAAAGAGTGGTAGATTGTACTTCTGTATGAATCAAATGAGAACTCTGTTTTAAAAGATTGCCAATTCAGGACTGTTTCCTTTGAAGTTCTTTACTGAGGTCCAGAGTTGTCAGCTTAAGTGGTACCATTTCTGCCTTTCACAGAAAAGATTTAAAGAGGTTTTCAAGGGTATACAAAACACAGTGCAAAAGAAAATAGAAATCCAAGGAGAAGAAGAAAGAAGAGGAAGGTCAGAGACCAGAAAGGAGCAGGAAAGTGGCTAATGAATATACACAATCGGGCTAGGCATGCTGTGTTGTGCTTACCACCCTGGAGAGGGCAGGGGGGCGGGGCTGGGAACACTGAGGGTGGCTGCAGCTTTACAATGGATTCAGATTTAAATTCCATCTCTGTGATTGTCATGCTGCATGTGCTTTGTGACTTGAGCAAGCTAGCTATTCCCTCTGTAGCAGTGTTTGCATGAGCTAAGTGGGGTAAACATGCAGAGAATTTCAGGACTGCTGTGTAGAGGAAACAACAGGATGTATGTAAAGTGTTTGGCATGTAAAGCCTAGTGGCCATTGCCTTTGTTGTTATTCTTGTTGCTGTTGTATTTGTTACATATAACTGGGCAACAAATTGGGCTCATATGCTGTCTAACAGACCAGTTAAAAATGTAAAGTTTTATAAAACTTGTTATCATGCTCAGCGTCAACCTATGAACCAGGAGATCACAGTTCATTCAATTCCAGGGTTGCAGGTTGGATCCCAAGTGTGGGCTGTGAGGAGGCAGCCAATCAATGATTCTCTCATCATGGATGTTTTTGTCTCTCCCACTCTGTTCCTTTCTGAAATCAATAAAAATATATATTAAAAAAAGACCCTTGTTATTACAATATAAAACCTTTCAGGTAGATCACGATACCATCTCCATTTTATTTGAAATTCACTATCTTTTGAAGGGAAATTTCTTAAATGAAACATCTGACCTCAACCATACATAAAAGGAAATAGTCTACATTCCCATATAAAGATAAAGAAACCTCGTTAGCCAGCATTTCCTTTCTAGTAGCTAAGTCTGTAATTTAATCAAAAAAGCATTTGACATAAACATCTTGAATAACAATGGGATAAGATTGTGCAAGATAATGCTGATTTGTAGATACATCCCTAATTATGAAACATGCAGGCAATTTGATGCAGCCTAGTCTTCCTTCTTTAGAAGCAGGCCCCACGGAAACTGAGACTGAGGCTTCTAGATGAGAAGCAGGCTTCTTTGGAGAACCAAATAAATGGGGAAAGGCAAAAACTTCTAAAACCAGGTTGAATCTTGTTAAGCACATGCTTATATAAGGTCCCAGAGGATCGGCCCTCTGCCGTGACATATAGGCAATGTAAAAGTCAGATCTTCCAATACATTATAGAGATGCCACCCCATCATTTAAGGTTAAAAAGATGTCTTACCCATTGGAAGCTGAAAATAGATTTCCAGTTAAAATAGGGAGAAAAGATCAGATAGGAAAGGCAGGAGATGAATGACCTCTTTAAATCTGGGCTGAGTGCCTGATACTGTATATCTATTCTTGTGTTCCCATGGATCCAAAAAAAAAAAAGGGGGGGGAGGGCGGGGAGCCCAGCCAGCGTTGCTCAGTGGTTGAGCATCAACCTTCTGGTCAGGGCACATACCCAGATTTAGGGCTGGATCCGGTAGGGGACATGCAGGAGGCAGCATATCAATGATTCTCTCTCATCATTGATGTTGCTATCTCTTTTTCCCTCTCCCTTCCTCTCTGAGATAGATAAAATTATATTTTACACCCCTTCCCAAAAAAAGAAAAAAAAAACACACACACAAAGGAAAACAGACCTTTCATTAGAGCTCTTGGCCCCTCTCCCTGTCACCTTTTGGAGGATTGCACTTGAATGTTCATCCTACTCTGGAAATATCAGTTTCTCTCTTCCTATTGGAACAGTCCAAAAATCATATAAACTTGATATGTTAAAACAAACTGAAAGCCTACCCTAATTGCAAACCTCCTCCAATAACTGCCTCCCTTTTCCACGCCTTTAAAACAGAATTTTTTAAGGAATAATTCACACTCACACATTCAATTTTCTTACTCCACAATCACTTTTCTTTTTATGGTGCAATACTAGAGGGCCTAGTCCATGAATTTGTGCATGGGTGGGGTCCAACCAGTTGTGAGGAAGGAACATGGGAGGTTGGCTGGTTGGTCCCGCCCCCTGGTTGAACTCCTGGTTAAGGGGCCAATTTGCATATTAGCTTTTTATTATATAGAACAATATACCAAGAATAACACGAAGATTATTGAGAAAACCAGTATGCAGACCCTTCTCTTAATAAAGAAAACATTCCCAATGCAGTGGAAGCTGCCTGCTTCCTCTTTGATGTCTGTATCTCCTTCCTTTCTTGCTTCCAGTGCCCAGCCTGGGCTATCGGGGACCATAGTCCTGAGTTTGGGTGTTGGTATTTCTCATTCATTTTCACCATCATTTTATTATGAAAATGTTCAAACACAGAGAAACTTTGAAACAGTTTTATAGGGAATCCCTTTATCTGCAAAACTACCCCCCAATCTAACATTAACATTTTGCTATACTCGCTCTATCACAGGTCTATTTTCCATGAGCTGAAAAATAAATGTCTGCATATAAGTGTTCCCTTTTTCATCCACACCATTCTGGCTTTCAGCTAACCTCCCAGGGAACCTACTCTGGTCAGAGTCATTGGGTTCGTTTGTTGGTCACATCCGGCCATGTCTCTCTCTAGATTTTTGCTCACACGAAGTTGACAACTACCCATCACCCCTAGCCACCTTCTTTTCTCACCACTCTTGGCTTCTGCAATACCACCTTTTTCTTCTTCTGTTTTCTGGTCCCACATCTTAGAATACTAAATAGTATTTGAATGTTCCAGGGCTTGGGCTTGGTCTTTATTTCTTCTCTATCAGTCATCTCATACTATATGTCAAAGATGCCAAAATTTTAACCTCTGGATCTTAGCTGTAGATTACCATATGTAATATAGCCTTCGCTCAAATCCTTTCAAACTTCTATTATTGTTTTCCTCATTTAAAACTTGAATTAACAACAACCTGCTTGCTTAAGTGAGTAACCTGAGAGTTATATATTACTTTTTTTCCCCCTGACATAATTTTATCATCACTGCAAAATATATTCTAAATCCATTCATTTTAAGGCACTATGGCATAGGCATTAAGAACACAGGTTATGAAAGAAGACCACCTACATTTGAAATCTGACTCCAACCTTTACCAACTATGTGATGTTAGTTAAGTTACTTAATCTCCCAGAGGCATCACTTTCATCATCTGTAAAGTGGAATAATAATGGTACCTCTCCACTTAAATCAGTGACTGACACATGGTAATCATTATATAAATGCTAATTTAAAGCACTTGCTCAGAAAGCTCTTTCCTAACCTTTCCATAAAAAACTATATTCTTTTGTTGCTGTTGATCTCTAAGCCAAGTAAAAGAGAAGCTAGGTAGTGTATGTCAGTTATGGTTCTCTGGAGAAAAAAAAAACACAATAGAATATCTATCTATCTATCTACCTATCTATCTATCTAGGTAGATATAGGCATAGAGATATATACGGATAGAGATAGAGATAGAGATAGATAGATAGAGAAAAAAATATATATATTAAGGAATTGTTCAGGAGATTCTGGGTCTAAGAATAGTTTGCTGGGAACTCAGATAAGAGTCAGTGCTGCTGCCTTGAGGTAGAATTTATTCTCTGGCAATTCTCAGTTTTTGCTTGTAAGTCCTTTCACCTGATTGGTTGAAGCCTACCCACATTATTAATGGTAATTTCCTTTACTTAAAGTAAACTAGTTATCGATTTTAACCACATCTACAAAATGCCTTGACAGCAGCTCCTAGATGAGTGCTTGATTAGTAACTGGGTCATGTAACCTAGCTAAGTAGACACACTGCATTAGCTACCACAATGAGGAAGAGTTGATAAATGATAAATTTGCTACAATCACATCTGTCGATAAAATATATATGTATTTTCCCCCTAAACCTCCATGTTGTGTAGTGTTTATGAGCTTGCTTTTGGAAATAGGTTGCCACTTGGTGCTGAATTTTTCTTGGAAAAGCCTTAATCTACCAAATGGAGACTGTGGTATAGATAGATGCCAAGGAGGGTGGTCCCCTGTGGTTTTGCATATGTGCTTCTGGGGGACAGTGGAGGTTCAGTTCTGCCAAAAGCTACTTGTGTGACCTGATGTAAACCAGTATTTCTGTGTCAGAATTCTTGTTTGTCAGGTAATGATTTCAGTCCCATCCAATCCATAAAATTTTAAGAATTAGAGAAATATAAGAATTAAATAATTTGAGAAAATATGAATCAGTTTTCAAATTGAATAAGTGAATGTTCAATTAGTTATAGAGGCATGATTTTTCCTTTATGAAACTAGAAGATATGCTGAAAAGCTAAATATTTTAAGGAAAAACTTATATAATTTTTTTATTTTTGGTTCATATTTCTTATCATTTCAATGTGGATGATCAGAATGATTTAATAAACTGTGGGTATGATTTATTTGGAGTTATACTTTTAAAAATACTTCTAACAATCAGAGAATAACTCAGATTTGTTGGTTCTATTAAGCCGAACTATTTTGAATTTCTAAAAATAATTATTGCTATTTACTTTGATGCATCTTGTTGAAATAATGCATTTTCGATATTTATCTCATTTCTCTTTGTACTCTCTCTCTCTCTCTCTCTTTTTTTTTTACTTGAAGTGTAATTGGTATAAAATATCCTATTAGTTTCAAATTCTCTTTTTGCTCTTTGTGCTTTCATGAATGGAATGTAATTTAAGCTCAAGTAGGATTGCTTTTATAAAGCATAAAAGTATTTAATAATATTGCCTCCATAAAAGCCCTTAAAATGTGCACTGTATTGAATGGGCTGCAGTTTGTTGCTTCTATCTTACCGAAAAATAGACAAACATGTAAATTGACCATACCTCCACTATGCCCACAACCAATCAGGGTGAGTATGCAAATTAACTCAACAAAGATGGTGGTTAATTTGCATACATAGGTGCCCAGTGGCCGCAGTCTGACATCCAGGTCACTCCAAGGTAGGTCCCATGTAGGCCCTGAGCAGCCAGGGAAGGGCCTGAGCCAGAGGGCTCCTGGGCGGGGCTGAGCCTGCCATCAGAGCTAAGAGGCGGAGCTGGTCATCAGAGGGAGCCAGCGATGGGAGGGAGAGGGAGTCAAAAATTGGAGGGAGTGGGAGAGGGAGCCAGCAATTGGAGGAAGAGGAGAGGGAGCCAGTGATTGGAGGGAGAGGGCGAGGGAGCCAGCAATTTCAGGGAGCTGGGGGGCCCCTGCCCAGGCCTAAAGCCTCAGCCATAGGCTTTTAGGCTTGGGCAGGACGGAGCCTTTGTTCATCTTTCGGAGGGAGCTGAAGGGTCCCTGCCCAAGCTCCGAGGGTTTAGGCCTGGTCAGGAGCAGAGCTGGCAATAGGTGTGAACTAGATGAATGCTTTTTTTACCGTTCTTTGGCTAAGTTCCCTATATTCCACTGGTAATATTCTTAATAACTTGGGTAATAAGAATCCAAAAAGGTGATCTAAGACAGTAGTCGGCAAACTTATTATTCAACAGAGTGGCAAACCGCGGCTTGTGAGCCACATGTTGCTCACAAGTTGCAGTTTGCTGACCACTGATCTAGGGTTTTTCCATCACATTCCTAGAGAAAAAAAACAAAGGTCTGCCACTGGAGGACTAAGAAATGTCATATCCTGCCCTAACCGGTTTGGCTCAGTGGATAATGCCTTGGCCTGCCAACAGCAGGGTGTGGATTCAATTCTGATAAAGGGCATGTACCTAGGTTACAGGCTCTGCCCAGGTCAGGGCTCATGCAGGAGGCAAATAATCAAAGTGTCCCTCTCACATTGATGTTTCTCTGTCTGTCCCTCTCTCTTCCACATTCTCTTAAAAATCAATGGAAACATATTCTCAGGTGAGGATAAAAAAAACAAAGAAATAAAGAAATGTCATATTCTATGAAAGACACATCTTAAAAATGCCTAAAGAAGTTGTCATTTTTTCATGGTGAAAGGACTGGAGTCCATGTTGATCAAAACACCTTGGTGGTTGTGGTGACTGGAATGGCTGCAGCAGTGGGGTGATGGTGCCGGTGCCTTTCCCTGATCAGCCTGGTCACCTCTCACAAAGGGAGCAGGCCTAAGCCATCAATAGGACATCCCTTGAGGGCTCCCAGTATGTGAGGGGGGCAGGCTGGGCTGAGGGAAACTTACCCCCCACCCCAGTGCATGAATTTCGTGTACCAGGTCCCTAGTAATGTATAATTCTTCACTGATGCAGATTCATATGGGAATATTTAAGGGATGAAAGTTCAAAAATATTAAATATTTACATTTATTAGAATTATCTTTTAATATAAACATAAAAGAAAAACTAATTGGTTTGCATCCTATTGTAGACTTTATGAACTTATTGCTTTGGTAACTTCTTAAATGTCACAACCAAAAATATTGATCTATTTCTCTGTAGATTTCCATCAAAATAATAGCAATTATCTAAAATATTACCTAATAAATGTAAACATCATGTTTAAAATATAAATATCATAACTAATATGTCTCTTTTCCATGCCAAAAGTGTTAAATTACAAGTAGTTGCTCTTCTTCTAATAATCTTCTATGTGCTGTACTGTATTTAACTTGTTTTTTTTCAAGAGAAAGGAAATGGGATGGTTTCATGATTAAGCTGTGTTTCTCTGAGCAAGTCTATCTTACCTCTGCTCTTAATTTCTCATGTAAAAAATCAAAATCTTTACATGAAATTTTCTCTTACTTTCTTTAATGCATATATTTTTTCCTGATTTTTAAAGGAAGAGGAAGAGAATTAAGAAGGATAAATATGCTCAGCACTGTGTTGGGCTTAAAATTTTTTTTCAGCTTTATTGAGGCATAACTGATATATTACTTTGTGTAAGTGCAAAGTACATGATGTGATGATTTGATATACAAATATATTGCAAAATGTTTACCAAAATAAGGTTAGTTCATTCTTTCTCACGTTGTTACTATTTTATTGTTGGTGTTACTGTGAGTGCTTTGAAGATCTGCTCTTAGAAGCTTTCAAATACACAATACACTTCTGTTAACTATGGTCACCATGCTCTACATTACATTCCAGAACTTATTTATCTTAGAACTGGAAGTTGTACCCTTTGACCAACATTTCCTCATTTTCCTCACTCCAGTAGCCTCTGACCACCACTAATCTACTCACTGATCTATGAGTTCAGCTTTTTTAGAGTCTACACATAAATGAGATTGTATAGTATTTGTCTTTCTGTCTGGTTTATTTTACAAAGTACAATGCCCTCAAGGTTTATCCATGTTGCAAATGACAGGATTTTCTTCTTTTAAAAGATGAATACTATTCCATTTATCCATTCATCTGTAAATGGACATTTAGGTTGTTTTCACATATGGCTATTATGGATAATGATGCAATGAACAGGAGGGTGCATATATTTCTATAAAATAATGATTATTATTAAATTTCCTCTGGATAAGTACCCAGAAGTGGATTGCTGATTTATATGGTAGTTTAATTTTTTTTTATTAACTCTTGTGTTTGGGTTAATAAACATCCTAACAGTTGTGATATGATGTCTCATAGTGGTTTTGATTTGCATTTCTCTGATGATTACTAAGGTTGAGCATGTTTTCATATAGTGTTTGGCCATTTGCATGTCTTCTTTATAAAAATGTCTAGTCAGATCTTATGCCCATTTTTTAACTGGATTATCTGTTTCTTTGCTATTGAGTTGTATTAGTTCCTTTTATATTTTGGATATCTAGATACATGGTTTGCAAATATTTTCTTCCATCTTTTTCATTTTGTTTGAGTGTCTGTGTTGAATTTTGACTAGTCAACCAAGAAATGGTTAGCCCAGAAGGGGCTTCAATTCCAATTTTTTAAAAATTGAATTTGGGTGTGTGTGTGACATTGGTTAATAAGATTATATAGGTTTCAAGTGTACAATTCTATGATACATCATTTGAAGATTGCATTGTATGTCCACTACCCAAAGTCAGATCTTCTTCCATCATTGTATAGTTTTACCCCCTTCACCCTTTACTAACTCCCCACCCCTTTTGCCACTATACTGTTATAGTCTGTGTCTGTGTTTTTTACTTCTTTGTTTTTCTTGTTTGTTCATGTGTTGCTTTTAGTTTTATTTCCTACATATAAGTGAAATCATACAGTTCTTGATTTTTTTCTGTCATACTTATTTCATATTTCATGATATTCTCAAGATCATATTGTCACAAATGGCAGTATTTCATCTTGTCTTATTAGTTTTCCATTGTATGTAAGTATCACACCCTCTTTACCCAGTCATCTATTCAAGGATACTTCTGTTTTTTTTCCCATTTCTTGCCCAATGTGAATAATGCTATATGTAATTTGCATATATCTTTGTGAATAAACGTTCTCAAAATTTTCAAGTAGATACTCTGAAAAGAGGTTGCTGGGTCATATGATAATTCTGTTCTTAATTTTTTTAAGATATATTTTAATTGATTTCAGAGAGAAAGGGAGAGGAGAGGAGAGAGAGATAGAAACATTGATAATGAGAGAGAATCATTGATCTTCTGCCTCCTGCACACCCCACACTGGGGATTGAGCCCACAACCCAGGCTTGTGCCCTGAATGAGAATCAAACCATGACTTTCAACCATTGAACAACTTTGGCTGGGCTATTAAAACAATGTTGTTGTTTTTTTATTAATTTCAGAAAGGGAGATAGAGAGAGAGAAAGAGAGAGAGAAATGACGATAAGAGAGAATCGTTGATTGGCTGCCTCCTGCAAGACTTCCTACTGGGGATCAAGCCCACAATCTCGGTAAGTCCCCTTAGCCAGAATTGAACCTCAGACCCTTCAGTCCTCAGGTCAATGCTCTATCCACTGAGAAAAACTGGCTATGGCTATTCTTAATTTTTAAGAAGCTTCCTTATTATTCTCCATAGTAGCTGTATCAGTTTACATTCCTACCAGTAGTGATTGAGGGTTCCTTTTTCTCTACAACCACTTCACTTGTCCAGCGCTTGTTATCAGTTGGTGGTATAGTGTGAGCATAGCTGCCTTCCATTCCAACTTTGAAGGTAAGACAAGTGCCAGGAAAGACATTGTGAAAGAAAAATCAATATATAAACATTTTTTTAAAAAAATGCAGACCCCCTTGCTTTTATTTCAACATTGGATAACAAATCAACATAAATAATATAAATAGATTTCATGATTTTTTTTTTAGTTTTGTTTTTAATTCTGGATAATCTCTTCTCTGCATAAAGTGTTCTGGAGCTTATACAATAAAGATAAAATGAGTATTAGAAACAGTTGGAAGATAATCGACCTATTTTTTTTTTAGCTTTGAGGCAGGAAATGGTTAAAAATTAGCATACTTTAATTCACATTTACACTTCACTTATAATGTTCTCTCTCAATTGAAATGAATATAATCACTAAAATAATTGAGTATCTTTCTAAGCTGCTCTTTTTACCTCCATGTTCAGCTTTTAAGAGAAAGATAAATTCTGAAACTGCAGTAATATGAGCTTAATAATGGTCTTCAACGTAGTTTTAATAGTTTAGATATTGAAAATTTATACAGCCATACGCTTTTAGATTGCTTATTTTTTATTCTGACTGATTATCTCCTATTCCTAGAGTGCCAGGATATTTTAGAAATACCTTCAAGTGCCTTGGCCAGTGTGCCTCAGTTGGGGATTATCCCATGAACTGAAAGGTTGCCAGTTCAATTCCCAGTCAGGGCAACCCACTCCAACCAAAAAAAAAAATACCTTTAAGCATTGAAACAAACTGTTTTGTTTGTTTCCAGGATTAATTGTTAATTTACTAGAATTTTTACCTAAATGCAAATGTGCCAGTAGAAGTTTTTATATTTTTCAGATGTTTAGAAATAGTCCTGTTATTTGACAGTTTTGTGATTGGCAATTTAGATAATATTTTGTCTCGTCCAAATCCTTTTCTCTTTCATTCTTAATCAAACCTGTGCCACTCATGATTTTGGTCAGTTTTCTTTATAATCTTCAATTTGTATTTCTCTATGTTCCAATAACATTATAAGCTCATGCCAATTCTTCCAGGTATATAATAAGATTGATGTTGCTGTTTTTTCCTTGTTTTGTTACATAATTCATATTCATCTTGCATGACCCTGATATTTTTCATCCACATGGCAGAAATCGGTTTGAATTTATTGCACATTTGGATCCCCAGTTTCTTTCTGTGTAGCTTTTCCTCCATTGTCTTTCCTATCCAGAAAATAACTATTTTGGTGTTCATGATTTTTATGTTTTTTTTTTCACCTTCACTATGAAAGTCTGTTTGTGCCCTATCTTCCTTTTATACTTCAAAGGTAAAAAAAAAGTACAGTATGTATTAGAAGTAGCAAACCACATACTATTTCTTATATAGTTTTCTAACATCTCTGCATAGCTGCATAATTTTTTTCCATTTCTGGGCTAGTTATCATGGAACTTAATCTGACCTGATAATACCATCCACTCATTTTGTTATTAATCCACAATCATAGGGTCAAATATATATATATATATATATATTTTTTTTTTTCTGAAGGAAACTTGAAGGCTGCATTGTTCTTTAATCAGAAGAGAAATCTGATTCCTAGTAATTGCCTAGTAGATGTATTAGATTCCCTATAGAGGAGGATCAGGGCTCAAACATGAGTTTTCAAGTATGATATTCTTTTTTTCTGTATTATTTAATACGAAGTAATCAAATCAATGGTAGTTCAATTTAAAAGCTTTTGTTGTCCGTGTGGTACTTGGAATGCATCAGGACTCATATTAAAGCAGCATCCCACTTCATCCACTCCTTGTCCCCTTCAACAATAAGAATAGTGCAATGTGTCAATGACAAAATGGACAATGGCACTTTTGGGGATACAAGTTACACAGTAGGTGACTGTTCTAGTGGGTCTGAATAGGTGGGATAAAGAACACTTTAAATCTCTACTTTCTACTGGAGGAGGATTAATTGAACAATTTATAATAAATTTTTGTGGGCAATATTTGTGACTTACCTTTTTCTGCATAAGCAAGATTTCATATTAAAATATTATCTTCTAAATTTAAAGATAATTCAATAATTTTATTTTAGCCACTTGCTTTTAGTTATTTCAGTAGAACAGAGCTATAAGCAACACATCACTTATGAAGTTTCATTCAAGTGATAAAAATATATTGTGTGTTTGCATTAGCAATAAGTACGTAGAGTCATATTTGAATTGCTACATGCATGAAAGTCTAGACATTGAAACTTTTAAGCCACAAATACTGTTGAAAAAGTATGCATCATTAACATTATTTAAACAACCTGCAACAGACTGAATTAATAATGAATTGGATAAAGGAACAGTGATTTATAATTAAATTTAAAATGCATAATAGCAGCAGCTATCGATATTGACAATATGGAATGGCAGACTTCCTCCTGGCATGAAAGTAAGTTACATTTACCACCTTTCTCTGAAGTCAGCTGAGATATGTGACTGGCCTGCAGCAAATAGAAAGTTGACAAGTATGATCAATACTGGTGGTTGGCAAACTGCAGCTCGAGAGCCACATGTGGCTCTTTGGCTCCTTGAGTGTGGCTCTTCCACAAAATACCACATGAGGGTGAACATGTACAGTGCAATTGAAACTTCGTGGCTCCTGCACAGAGGTCAGTTTTCGGCTCTCAAAAGAAATTTCAATTGTTACTGTTGATATCTGGCTCTGTTGACTAGTGAGTTTGCTGACCATTGACAATCCCAGCCTCTACAACACCCATGCCATCCTGTAACTTCTGTCTACCCTGTTAAATGAGGAAGAACATCTAATGCAAGTCTCTGAAGCCCTAGGAAGCAAGAGTCTGGGCCCTTAAATAACCAGGTTTCCCCATTTCGACACTTGTCCATCATTGGACCATGGAAAGAAGAAATATACTTTTACTGTGTTAAATTACTGAGGTTTGGAGTAATTTCTTCTAGCCCTTAGCCCTGATGATTTGAACATTAAAATGAAAGTTGATAAAAATGCACCTGGAAGAAACAGAAACAATTAATTTATCAGGAACAAAGACTAAATTAGCATTCTTTAGTAAGTTTCAGGGCCCTTCAGAAAAAGTGTTATTGATCCTCTAGAGGCCACTTAATAAGCAGGCTTGGAAATTAGAGAGAATTGTCCATAAAAAAAGGAGAAAGAAGTGGGTGGCTCACACCACTCCTTTCTAAAGCTTTAGGACTAGTATCTTCCCAGTGCATTTTTAAAACTTCCTTTTCCCAGGGAGTGAGGCATGAGCTGACCACAGAGTCTAAGGAGAAGGGATCATAAGTTTCTGTACAGTCCATTCAGCTAGGAAAAGATAGATGGGCACCAAAACTCGAGGTAACCCCTGGTAGTTTTCCTTGGAGGCCCTCTGTGCTATCTGTAATATATAGCAAGTATATAAATTACAAACAGTAGAATAATTAGTGGTGACAGTAGGGGTTGGTAAAAGAATTGCAAATTAAGGATCAGAGCTATTTCTTTCATCATATTTAAAAAGATGACTTAATTATCCTCAAAAACCTATCTGTGCACAATGTGGTTAAGATGAAATGAAAGTCCTGACTTAGTTCATTGTTTGCTTTTATTAACATTTGATGAGCCTTGGTTGAAATGATCTTCATTTTTTTAAAAAAAATCACAGAAGAAGAAAAGAGTATCTCCTCTCTTTATGGAAACATTTTAACAGCATCTATTTCCACAGGAATATGGCAAAATTCTATCTAATCCTTAACAGGTCATTTAAAGGCACCTCTAGAATTGCTTCTGAATTTCCACAATTAGATGTGATCTTTCTTTTTTGTACAGCCCTAACACTTTGTGACTCTAACAGTATATTCTGTTCTGTTTGGTGTTAATGTTATTCACATACTTGCTCATTTTTGCCTTTCTACCATTCATAACATTATAATTACTCTGGGAATGTTATCTGTATATAATTTCCATTTATACAATGCCCAGTATACATGTTGCATTTCATAGGAACATATTTTTAAAACTGAATTCAGTACTAGAAATGTATTCAGTCTTCTTATCATAAAACAGGACATGGTAAATATTCAATAATTATTTTCTGAAAGCCTGAATTCACAATAATATCATAGGCTGAAAATTATCCTATCTAATAAAAGAGTAATATGCAAATTGACCATCACACCAAGACACAAGATGGCCGCCTCATGTGGTCAAAAATGGCTGCCCCCATGTGGACACAAGATGGCTTCCACAAGATGGCCACCATAAGATGGCCTGTAGGGGAGGGCAGTTGTGGAAAGTTAGGGGTGACCAGGCCAGTAGGGGAGGACAGTTAGGGGGACCCAGGCCTGCAGAGGATGTCAGTTGTGGGCAATCAAGCCAGCAGGGAGGGCAGGAGACCAGGCCAGCAAGGGAGGGCTGTTGGGGAGGCCAGGCCTGCATGGGAGGGCAGTTGCAGGGGCAGGCCTGCAGGGGAGAGTAGATGGGGAGGGGCAGTCCTGCAGGGGAGGGCAGTTTGGGGTCAAGGCCTCCAGGGGAGGATAGTTGAGAGGGACCCAGGCCTGCAGGGGAGAGCAGTTGGGGATACCAGGCCTGCAGGGGAGGGCAGTTATGGGGACCCATGCCTGTAGGGGAGGGCAGTTTGGAGGGACCAGACTAATAGGGGAGGACAGTTGGGGTGGGACCCAGGCCTGCAGGGGAGGCAGTTCTGGGTAATCAGGCAAGCAGGGAGGGCAGTTATGGATGACTGGGCTGGAAGAGGAGGGCAGTTGTTGAGACCAGATCAGCAAGGGAGGGCAGTTGTGGGGGGGAGGGCAGGACTGCAGGGGAATGCCTAAATGGGTGGTCAGACATCCCTCAAGGGGTCCCAGATTGGAGAGGGTGCAGGCTGGGCTGAAAGACACACCCCTTCCTTGCACGAATTTTGTGCACTGGGCGTCTAGTCAAATATAAAAGGAAGTGTTGTTTTTTTCACTTTGGGGATTAAAGTTCAATACAGATTATTAGATTATTAGTGGTATTTTCTAGAGTTTACTAAATATAAAAATGTGAAGCTTAATGCACACAAAAGTTCTTCTAACCTACACACACACACACACACACACACACACACACACACACTCACATATAGTGCCCCATAGCCAGTGAAAACCCAACTCAGGCTTTTGTAAAGGTGGAGGTAGATTGTGTGAATGTTCTTAACATTTCTTTAATAGGATCCTTTTTATTTTCTTTAATAAAAAAATAATCCTTGACTTTATTTTGTCCTCATCTTTTGGATTGTTAAATGTGGCCTCATTAACATCTTACCATGTTGAGGGCACATTTGATATTGAAGCAAGGAGAGTTCTTAAATCAATAAATTTCCTTTAGGCCAGTTGGCTTTGATGCTCAAAAGACTGACATCCTCAAAGCTGGAAGGCTCTGCAGGCACTTCTGATGTGTTGACGTGAAACCCTCCGTAAGTCAATAGATTAAAAAAAATCAATCTTGTGCTTGTTTTAATAGTAGGGTCTTAGCCATATCAAGTCTCCAGAAACTTCTGGGTTATGTACCTGGTTAAGATACTTTTCACATTCCTTCCTAATTTAGCTATCAGTAGAGATTAACCAAAACCCAGCTCTATCAGTGTGCCTATCCAATAATTACTTTTTTTTTTGCAATTGCCCTTAATCATTACTTGTATTTTGAACTACTAGGAGTAAGCTTCTTGGAAATTCTTGTTAGAAGAGATGAATTGAGGAAACCTTTATACAAGGAATTAAATTTGAACTAATCTCTTGGATAATTAGTAGTTTTATAAGGGATGAAATTCTAGAATGGCACCATTACTATCGTTCCCTTTGTCATAGTTTTGTCATATCATTTCATTTTAAGCAGCTCTGTCCAATAGAAGTTACTGCAATGATTGACATGATTTATATGTATGCTGTCTAATGTGGCAGCCACTGAGCCTCATGAGGTCACTGAGCACTTCACATGTGAACCTGGACTGAGGGTCTTAGCAACTTTTAATTCTATTTAATGTCACTAATTTTAAGTAGTTCCCTTATTGGGCGGCCTCTATCTAGAATGGTGTTCTGCCCCCATACTCCAGCAGGTATTTGACTCTTATCTGGAGATGTCTGGCTGTCACTGTTAGGGCTATATGCTCTTCTGGCATCTAGTGGGCAGTGATCAGGGATGCTGCTAAACATCCTGTCATGTCTAGGACTGCCCCGTTGAAAAATAATCTGGCCCAAAATGTCAGTAGAGCTGAGGTTGGGAAACCCTTTGTAGAGTCTATGGTTTTGTAGATGAAGACAGCTTTCTCCTCACAGTGCCTAAAACTGTGTTTTGTGTGTGTGTGTGTGTGTGTGTGTGTGTGTGTTTGCATGCATCTATGTGTTATTTAATTAATGGCCTTTAAACTGCAGAAACAAAACTGGAAGAGAGAGACGTTTAAAGAAGGACTTATTTGACTAAGCACTTAGGAGACATACAATTAAAGTGATAGTCCAGAGCAGTAAACTACGTTAAGGAAGGGGTAACTAAAGTTGGACAGGCATATCATCAAAACACTGTCTGTACATAGTGAGGCATGTTCAATGTATATGAAGTTGCTTCAGATTATTAAGGCAAATATAAGTTTTTAGCATTTTCAAAATACGAGCAATCTAATTTCAAATTAACATATAGAACAAGAAATATAAGACAGTATTCATTCCATTTTTGTTTACTGACAGACTTTATTTGATCTTTTCTACACTTGGGTAGTTAAGAAGTGATTTTCTGTTTCACTCACTTTATAGTTGAGCTTCATAGTTTAAGTAACCAGCGAGAGTTCTGATAGCTGGTCATCATCAGCATTTAAACCTAATTCCTACTCCAAAGAAAGTGAAATATATTCCTAACTAGTACAGTACACCTTGTTAGAATTTCAGATGAAGAAACCATTGCAGAGAGCTTAAGAGAATTATCAAGTAAAGTATCAATGGCAAAGCAGGAGTTAGAATCCAGACTGAGCTAAAAGGCTTTTAACCCCTGAAATTTCTAATCACAACCTACTTGTCATTGAAACACAAGACTATTATGGTTTGTTTTGTCTTTTCAAATCAAATTGTGATGACTCATGGTAGGAACATTTGTGGGTTGTACTTAACATTTTTTATGACTTTATTTTGCTACAGCAGTTTCAGGTAATGAAAATTGAAGGGAAGGCACTGAGATTTTCCATATACTTTCTGCCCCTACATATGCATATCTTCCCTCCATTACTAACATTACACATCAGAATGGTATGTGTGTTTTTTATTAAATATGAATCTACATTGACACATCCTGATCAACCAAACTTCATTGGTTTTATTCTCTTTGGATAAAAGTATAATAATAGTATATCCATAATTATGTGACCAGAGCATTTTAAAATGCAAAATCCTCACATAATTAAAATTTGATTAGTCACCTGCCACCAATGGATTTCCTTTGTCTTCTCCACCCAGTCTCCATCTCAGACTTCAGATGGACAGTCCTTGTTATTTGCCTAGCATTTGTTAAGGGCAAGGACAAGGTTTTTATTTTTACTTGTTTTGTTTGTAGGTGTCTGAATTAAATGCTTAAAAAATTCTGCCAACTTGTTAAGCTTTTGGTATTTAAAAAAACAAATAATAAATACAAGATACAAAAATAGAAAAGATATTATGTGATTCTTCTTGGTATGATGATGTCTGGCACCACTAAAGCAGTTACAATGATGACAGTTATCTTTGTGATAACTAAGAGCTTCCCAGACTTATATTACCTTTTAAAAGATATATTTTTATTGATTTCAGAGAGGAAGGGAGAGGGAGAAAGAGATAGAAACATCAATGGTGAGAGAGAATAATTGATTGGTTGCCTCGGCATGCCCCGTTCCAGGGATCAAGCCCACAACCTGGGCATGTGCCCAGATGGGTACCAAACCGTGACCATCTGGTTCATAGGTTGGCACTCAACCACAGCCATGCTGACTGAGCAAGACATATATATTTTTAAAAGCTACATTGAAGTACTAAGACAAGTCAAGTACATAATTAGCAGGTGGAGGGAAACCTTGCAACTTAAAAGCCAAAACTCAATTAGGAAATGGCATAGCCAGAAGCCATCATCTGTTCAACTGAGATAGAATCATTGCCAAATATATCTGCACATCAGGCATTAAAATCTACACATCATAAAATAATTCTAAAATTTCAACTTTCAATGGTTTGTTACTCAGATTCAAAATCAGTGAAACTGACATCATCTTTTGTAATGATATCGTATAATTTTAAGTTGAAGACAGATGGCTGCTCTTACATTTCACAGATAATACATTTCTGATTACATAGCCTAGGAGATAAAAGAATTAGCTTAATCTCCAATTCGTTTAGTCATTTGAACCAGAGCCACATGAAGTTTGTTAGATTGGTACAATTTGAATTGATTCTTTATAAAGAACTAAGAGTATAATCTGTGAATAGCCCTTTGCAAATATTGAAAATGCTCCCTTGGAATTAGCTGACAACTTGATGTATGCAGGTTGGCCTGAGACCTGCTTGCACACCAGCTGGGATAAAGCAAGTCTATGCAGCCAGTGGTCTGGCTTTTAACCAGTATGTTGTTGCAGAGTTTTAAGCTACACACAAACCAGCGGAAGAGGAAGGGACTTATCTTAATTCTTAGTGGAGTTCATGGGAATCTACTTACCATACAGCTGGGCCTCATGGGTCCCTTACTAGGCAAATCATCTAAAACAAAATCAGTCTGTCAACAATGGAATGATTTTTCTGAATATATAAGAATAAGCAATATTTACTGAGTTCTTTTCCTATGCCATTTTTCAAGTGTGTGTGTGTGTATGTGTGCATGTGTGTGTATGTGTGTGTACACCTATATATTCATTTGTATTTTCTACCACATTTTGAGTATGTTTCCATCATTATTTTTTATTACAAATGAGGAAACTGGTACATAAAGGAGCTGAGTGACTTTCCAAGGTCACAGTTTAATAATCACCAGAACAAGTATTCAGAAGCAGGCAGCATGTAGCAGGGCCTGCTGCCTCTCCCCCTGCACTGTTCTTTGTCCTGCAGAAGAGGCTGCCTCATTCTTTGTGCGGGAATTTGCTGGGGAAGCATGAGGTATGGAAGGAAGACCCGCCTTCCCCAGAGAAAGTGTGTGTGTGGCAGGGGAAAGAGGGAGATGTGGGTCAAAATATAACCTTTCAGCTATAAGGATTTACTGGAAAACATGGTGACTTATGTGTTAACACTATTATATAATTGAAATTTGCTAAGAGAGAACTTAAATGTTTTCACACACAAACAGATAAATATGTGAAGCAATGGATGTGATAATTAACTAGGTTGGTGGAAATCCTTTCACAATGTGTATATATATTAATCACAAAGATGTACAGTAAGTCTTACTGTTATCAATAGGTTCTTGGAAATTGTGGCTTTAAGCAAAACAGTGTATAATGAAACCAATTTTACCCTATGCCAGCAATTTTCAATCTTTTTCATCTCAGGGCACACATAAATGAATAATTACTAAAGTTCTGCAGCACACCAAAAACTATGGTTTTTGCTGATCTGACCAAAAAAATTAGATATAATTTTGATACATTCACACTAGATAGCTATTATTGTATTGAATATTGTCATTTTTTTTTACTTGATAATTTAAGGGAAAGAGGTCAGTGCCCAACTAAATAGTCAGGTATTGGCATGTTTTAAAATTCCTTGGCACAACGGTTAATAATTGCTGCCCTAGGCTAATTAATATAAACAAATATTAAGTCCCTATAGTATATTCTTCATTACAAGAAAATTATCAAACTTCTAAATAAAGACTCGAAGTACTTTCAGTATTAAACAAGGAAATAAATATGAGCTATAAATAAATTTAAGAAAAATGAACAAAATACAAGTAAAATCATCTTTCCCAACCGCTAATTCCAGTTCAAGGTCACCGGTGGCTAGAGCCTATCTAAGCAACTCAGGGCACCAGGCAGGCACCCACCCTAGACAGGACTCCATTCCATCACAGGGACACACACACACACACATACACACAGGCATCCTGGGACAGAAAGGTGTGCTAATTCACCTCATTAGCACACCTTTGGGATGTGGGAGGAGACTGGAATAATTGGAAGAAACCCACACAAAGGTGGGGAGAATGCACAGACTTCACCCAGACAGTGCTCCCAGCCAGGAAACAATTTTTTTTTCTTCTCATCAGCTTTACAATGAAACTCTGTTTAACAAAAGATATATGCAAGAACCGGAAATGCAATTTACATGCCTTACAATTTAATTTGTCAATTATACTTAATATATGTGACAAAAGGAAGTATGGGAATTCAGATTTTGTTTAATGAATTCTCTGATACCAACCAAACTGATTTTTCCCATAGAGGGGAAAAATGAAAATTACATTTCTGTTTCTAACTCTTAATACTTCTTCAAATGAGGGGATGCAAAGGAAACAATGATAGGATAACTAGACATTTGCAAGGAGGAAACCTGCAGGCAGCAGAAGTCCACCAGGCTACCAGATTAATTTTGTCTCTGTACTTACTTTGCCAGAAACAAGATTAAAAGAAAATGCTTTTTGCAAAAACACCAATAACCCAAATGACATACCATCATCAGATCTGTCAGAATCAAACATTATGTGTCATTGTAAATATTATAGCAATATTTACCAGTTTTGTACATCATCAGGTGCTTTTTTTGCATGCTTCTAGGTTCTCATTTAGTCTTGTAATATGTTCTGATGTTTAACCATTCATGAATTATTGGGGGAAAAAAACTTACTTGGTCATAATTATGTATATTTTTAATAATTTGAAATATTTTACTTTTTAATATTTTATTTAAAATATTTGCATCCGTATTGATATGTAAGATTAGGTTAAACTTACTTTCTTACAACCCTCACCCCCTCACTGTGATATGTATTTCTTAGACAAAGGATAGGCAAATTTTTTTTTATTGATTTTTTTTTTACAGAAAAGAAGGGAGAGATATAGAAAGTCAGAAACATCGATGAGAGAGAGACATCAATCAGCCGCCTCCTGCACACCCCACAGTGGAGATGTGCCCGCAACCAAGGTACATGCCCTTGACCGGAATCAAACCTGGGGCCTTTCAGTCCACAAGCCGACGCTCTATCCACTGAGCCAAACCGGTCTCGGCAACAAATTTTTTTTTTTTTAAATCAAGAGCAAGACATAATTTAATGTTTTCTGGACAAGAGAGAAAATTAGGTTATTGTATAGATACTTATTGAACAATTATTTTAAAAGGTAAGAACTTTTGTTAGCTTATGGGCATGATGAAAACAGGTGGCAGGCAGGATTTAGCCTGTGGACCATTATTTGCCAACTTCTGTGTTAAGGTGTGGGCAGGCTGTTGTGCCAACCTAAGCATATAGAAGGACAAGTGGTGACCCACTTGGTTTATATGTACTATGTTGGTGTGTGCTGACTGTTTGAAATGGGTCTAGCAGTCATCATTGAATGGTCATGGTTCCTCTAAAGACTTTTAAGACCCAGGGACAAGGCATTGCCTTCACATAGTAGGTAACCTCACCTTGCAATGTGTCCAAAGTAAGAGAAACAGATATTTATAGCTTCAAATACATTTTTCCATTTGTTTGAATTTCTAATTTGAAAGATATTTTCAGCGGGGAAAAATTATCTTGAGGTTGTAAATGTCTTAGAAATTAAAGTTCTCAAATAATTTAGATATGTGCACAGTAGAATGAAGCCTCCTGCTGTATTTAAGAATGACTTTTAAAAAACTTTTCTCTTTTAGCTGTCTCTGCCTGGGACAAGGAGTAAGCTCACAACTGAACAAAGATACCTGGTACACAGCTATCCAGTAGGAAAGTGTGATGGCCCA
Organism: Lasiurus cinereus; assembly: GCA_011751065.1. Lineage (NCBI taxonomy): Eukaryota > Metazoa > Chordata > Mammalia > Chiroptera > Vespertilionidae > Lasiurus > Lasiurus cinereus. The sequence goes on along the minus strand of JAAGEH010000041.1, from coordinate 19,590,773 downwards.
AGACAAATCTAGTGTTTGCCTAGAGTATAAAAGGGTTGATGGACAGCAGAGACCAGTTTGGCTCAGTGGATAGAGCATCGGCCTGCGGACTGAAAGGTCCCAGGTTCGATTCTGGTCGGGGGCATGTACCTTGCTTGCGGGCACATCTCCAGTGTGGGGTGTGCAGGAGGTGGCTGATTGATGTCTCTCTCTCATCGATGTTTCTGACTTTCTATCCCTCTCCCTTCCTCTCTCTGTAAAAAATCAATAAAAAAAAAGGGTTGATGGACAAACAGACGTGTTTCATTCTTTCTTTTCTTCCCTTTCCTACATAGGGGAGGAAAATTATTTCCCTTTATCCTTTTAGGTTCTAGTCTAAGACCTTCCCCTCCAACTTGTAATAAAAGACATTAACAGGAGAAAAAACAACAGAAGTTGAATGACATGTAATACCCAGCAAACTATGTAACTCTCTTGAAATGGCCCAAGCCATTGCCTTAAATACCATCTCTAGCTGGGACACATGGTGTTGGGCGTGGGGAGATTCAGTTATGGGGAGTCATTAGGCAAAGCACAAAAAAAAAGGGTAAGGTCCTTATGCACAATGAAGTCTTTGTCTGCTCCATTGATGAGTTTCTAGACACCCTTACACATGAAGTTTGTCCTTCTGAATGTAAATGCCTCTTACAAAAGGGTAACTTAGTTTCCAGAGCTTCACTTGTGTCTGCTGTTTCTTAAAAATAACCAGCCTTGTACAAATAATAAATCATTATCTTCTACACTATACTTCAATTAAAAAAAACAACAACTTTAGTCTAAAATAATCCTTATGCCAAAGAGGCATGCTTTTGGGTGGCAAAATCTACTCCCCTTTAACCTCCTTAAATCTTAACTCTATTTTTTCTTCCTTCTCTACTACTCTTTTCATCCACTGTGAAACAAAGCAAACAGACTGAAATGTGTGTGTGTGTGTGTGTGTGTGTGTGTGTGTGTGTGTGTGTAAGACAATCTTAATATGCTGGACTTTTCTGATGTCTTTTTGCTGTCTGTGATCACCATGCATGTGTTGTTCCGAGTATGAAATCACCAGGTGACAGTCACTCAGAGAGGAGCAGTTGAACAATGAACTTCAAGGTTTACATTTACCTGATGATCAATTTGACTCTCAGACATCTGATAATTTGGGAGATTTCACAGAATCTTAGAGATTGTCCAGCTTAACAGTTGTTAAGCTCTTACATGGGGAAGACAGATCCATCCAGTCAAGGTCCTAATAAGAACTGCTTGAGGACTCTCTTTCCTATAGGAACACACAAACATACAGAAACAGAATACACATTCGGACACTTTGTATACAATTTCAGATTCTCATGCACTTTCTGTGAACTTCTATTCTTGAAACTCAGGCTAAGAATGTCTGATCTGGTATAGTCCCCTAATGGCTTAAGATTTAAGCCTTAAGGTGTTAAAACATGAATAAGCCCAAGCAGTTGCTTCTCTTAGTTAAGATAGGTAGACAGGCCCTGCCTGGTTTAGCTCATTGAATAGAGTGTCAGCCTTCAGACTGAAGAGTCCCGGGTTTGATTCCGGTCAAGGGCCATGCCAGGGTTTCGGGTTTGTTCCCTGGGGTGTGTGTGTGTGTGTGTGTGTGGTACGTGCAGGAGGCAGCTGATCAATGATTCCCTTTCATCATTGATGTTTCTCTCTCTCTCTCTCTCTCTCTCTCTCTCTCTCTCTCTCTTTCTCTCTCTCTCTCTTCCTCTCTGAAACCAATAAAAATATATTTTTTAAAAAGGAATTCTTTCCAGAAAAATCAAAATTTTTTTTTAAAAAGATAGGAAGACAGTGCTGTGCTGTCTCGGGCACCTCAAGGAAGAGAATTTCAAGGTAGTACAATATTTTCTTTTTTAAGAAGTGCCTAATAAAACAATTTTTAAGATGAGAAAAAGTACTTGGCGTGTCCTAGGAATTTTAGTATATATCACATTTGCCAAAAGCAGTATACAACATGCTCTTACGTGGTGACACTAATTAATGGCTTCTTAAATACAGTGGAACCTCATTTCTCAAACATTTCCCATCTGGAACAGTTTGCTTCTCAGCCTGACAACCTTTCATGCTGACAATCCTTCCATGCATCTCTCAGGTGACAAACAAAAGAGAGAATGCATGAACGTGTGTCAGTTTACCTCTGTTAAAATCTCAGGATATTGAACTATGAATATTTTGGTGTTTTTTGTTGTTGTTGTTGTTGTTTTGCTTTTGTTGCTACTTATAATTATTACATTTTCATTTTTTACTGTATATTTCCTTTCTTTTTGTTGAATTTTCATTTACATTTTATGTTATTTTTGTTTTTAAAGTATTTATATATAGATTAAACAGTATAATATATGTGTACTTTATATAAGAAAGGTTAAAGCAGGGAATCATTTGGAGGTCTGGAATAGATTAATTCAATTCCCATTATTTCTAATGGGAAAAATGATTCTGTTTTTGATCACCATCCTGGAAGGAATTAAGTTTGAGAAACGAGTTTACACTGTACAATGTAATTGATTTTTGTATTTCAACTGTGGGGATCAAATGGTATCTACTAGCTACTCCATGTAAAAGTATATGAATAGGAGCTAAACAAAAAAAGGAAAAAGGTAAGCTTTCCACAGAATTCAAATTTACAGAAACTCTGGGATAAGTGTATGCATAACTGATCATCATTTTTAGTACTGTGTATGTGTGCTTGTGCATAGGTGCATGTGTAATCAATAACTGTTCTGAAATGGCTACAAAACAGACACTATTTAGTTTGGAATGATAGGTTCCCAAACTTAAAATATTCAGAGAAGTCAAAGAGCCTATTGAAACAATTTAAACTATAAAATAAGAACTGTAGTATACCTCTATTGTATATTGTTCACTCTGTTATATTTTAATGGGAATCTAAAATTAATCAAAGCTATATCACCAAATCCTTTTCCTTTTATATTTTCTCTATTTAGTTTCAAAGGAACAGACTTTCTTTGGGATTTCACATTGACACATGAATTTAAAGTGCTTGCAGTGAAATAACAACTGATAAGTTATAATAAATTATTTTCTAGTTTAGCGGCATGAGATAAGTACTTTGCATTAGTTGCTTGTCAAGCTTTTAATTTTTCCTAGGATGTGTTTAAAATAATTCTCTGTGCTTAATTTCATATGCAACATTTTCTTTTTGAAAGACATTAGCTCATTAAGGACACTGTTGCCTGCCTGCTTTTAGATGTACCTCTCAGCTTCAAGATTTTCTTCTTCTTTTTGAACTTTGCACAAGAAAACACTTCTCTTTCCCCACAAATACTGTGTGGTGATGCTGGCTGCCCTCCTTCCTGGGCAGGATGCCTAAGTGCTTAATTGTTCAATCTCTGCACCAGAATCACTCTGCCCAACAATGACATGCACCTGCCTCTGGGGTAAAATGTAGCAGCTGTTGAGCAGCAGAGGCTCAACTTAGAACTGGTTTGGGGCTTGGCAGCGAAAACATACAGATTCATGCATAAGGGAAGTGCCAGAACTGATGGTATACAGTGGACTGTGACGTTTTCACACCTGGCTTCACACCCCCCTCCCCCCACCCCACCACCACCACTCTTACTTGGTCCACATCATCTATAATTTACGTTTCCTTCCTCCTCTGATCTTCACAGGGCTGTCTTGGGCCTCTCTGCCTGTTTCCCTTCCTCTTTTCCAGGCAATCCCCCTAATTGTGTGCAATTGTGCTCAGTGATTTTTTGATCTGAAGTCAGCTGCCAAACAAAGTTTTCCCCTGCATCTTTAGAATTAATCTTGACATTTTCTGTTTCTCTGTCTACCCTGATGGAAATTCTTTAATATGCTGAGTGGAGAAAGAGGAGCCTAGGGAACCTATAGGCTGCCAGGGCCTGGAAACAGTGTGCCAACAGGAGTCCAGGGACAAACTCTGAGGCTCAGAAAGCTTTCTCGTTAATTAGATTCAGTCCTGTGACATTTTTGACTCAGTCAATTGCACAAAGTGATTAACCACAGAATCTCAGGCTGGAGGCAGTTTGGTGGTGTGTCCATTTAACAGAAGTTAAATCTATCCTAGGGGCATGACTGTATAGCCCCTCCTATACTCTCACCTTTTTCTAAAACTCCTCTTAAATGTTTCCAATGTAGATTATTTTCTTTCTTTTTAGGACTTCTGTATATTTTATTCTTCATAGTTGACAACTCATCACTCACTATCTTGTGGCAGCCCTTCTAGTAAGCCCTGCAGGAAAATCCTGAGTGTGAAGAGAAGCTTGCTCCCTCATCTCCTAAATTTCAGTAATATCTGTGTTCAGTAGTGAGACAGTTAGGAGCAGAACAAGGACGATGGGCCAGGTAGAGAAGGTCACCAGGGTGGAAAGCCCCAGGTGCCTATCAATGGGCAAAACTAGGAAAACAAGGATTCACCCCAGTGTGATCCTTCCTCTCCCAGTATATTGCTGGTCATGTGGTTTAGACCTCCTGACCTTTCATATCGCTGGTCAGGGGGTTCAGATCCTCCCCTGACCTTTCCTCCCCCGGCATGTTGCTTGTCATGTGGGTGAGACCTTTTAGGGAATAAACAAGGGAACTGGAAAATAGCCCTTAAGCCTTCAGGACAAAGAGTCTCTGACCTACATCAAATACATGTAGGTCTCAGTTGTTTCAGCTATGGACTCAAAAAAGCAGCAAAACAAGACAAGTGAGGCCATGGCTGACCTTAGAACCAGCTGCATTGTCTAATGTCCCCCTGCTCTGGCACTGACCAATCAGTGGTGACCATGACCCTGAAAAGAAACATTTGGAAAACTGATGAAGAGTCTATGGAGATCCTCCCTTGAGACCTTCACATAAATACTCTCTAGGTAGAGGACTCAGTGCCTCTCTCTCTATGGAGCAAGCCTGTGCCTTTCTCCATCCCCTTACCCAGGCGCATTTTCCTTCTCTCTATCTCCTAAGCTTCCAGGGACCTTCTTTTGCCTCTAACTTGATCCTGAGCCAATTTCTTCTGCCACTCACTTCTGCTACCTATGTGACCTTCTAAATAAATTTTCTCGTATAATTTGAGTCTTGGCTCTCAATTCTTTCTTAACCAGAACTCAAGCACCAACATTCTAGAGCTACTTTTGCCACTGCCAACAAATCTTGTTTGTTTGGGTAATGATTACTGTCCCTACGCTGCTGGTCTGGAGGATTTCAGTCCCTTCTTTCCAACATTCTACAGTCTCCCTCCATTTCTTCCTGTCTATGCGCTCAAACTTTTTTTTTCTTTAACTGAGTGAATTTTAAGCAAGCACCAATAGAGAACAGTAAGATATTACAAGGAAGAAAGCAAAGGGACTGTTTCCAAAAAATGTGATGTTTATATAGTTATCTAAAAAAAAACCTCAAATTTCTAGCCACCGTGCCCATGTTCCTTGCTTTATAGCACATCAACAGAGATAGACAGTAGCATTGGACCCGGCTTCTCCTGAATGATACTGGAGTGTCATGTGGTCAAGGCAGAAGAGCATGGTTTCTGCCCTCAGCCTTTCCAGGGTTTACCTTCTTTTTGTGATTTTGTGAATTACAGTCCCAAGAGATAGGTCACTTCCCAGGTAACAAAACATATCTCCTTGTCCCCACCTAAAAATCAGACACACGCAATGCACGCACTCATGCGCGCCACTTATCTTGATGCATTTAATATAATTTTTTCATTATTCCAACCAGGTTGTAAGCATAGTTTCTTTTTTTTTTTAATTAAATCTTTATTATTCAGATTATTACATTTGTTTCTCTTTTTTCCCCTCCATAGCACCCCTCCACCCAGCTCCCACCCCTCCCTCTGCCCTTAGCTCCCTCCCATTGATCTCATCCAAAGGTGTATGATTTTTGTCCAGTCTCTCCCTGTACACCCCTCACCCCTTCCCCCCTGAGAATTATCAGTCCACTCCCTTTCTGTGCTCCTGATTCTATTATATTCACCAGATTATTCTGTTGATCAAATTTTTAATTCACTTAATTTTTAGATTCACTTGTTGATAGATATGTATTTGTTGTTCATAATTTTTTGGCTTTTACCTTTTTCTTCTTCCTCTTCTAAAAGAGTACCTTTCAGCATTTCATATAATACTGGTTTGGAGTTGATGAACTCTTTTAGCTTTTTCTTATCTGTGAAGCTCTTTATCTGCCCTTCAATTCTGAATGTTAGCTTTGCTGGATAGATTATTCTTGGTTGTAGGTTCTTGCTATTCATCACCTTGAATATTTCTTGCCACTCCCATCGGGCCTGCATCGTTTCTGTTGAGAAATCAGCTGACAGTCGTATGGGTGCTCCGTTGTAGGTAATAAACTGTTTTTCTCTTGCTGCTTTTAATATTCTCTCTTTCTCTTTTGCTCTTGGCATTTTAATTATGATGTGTCTTGGTGTGGTTCTCTTTGGATTCCTTTTCTTTGGGGTTCTGTGTGCTTCCTGGACTTGTAAGTCTATTTCTTTTACCAGATGTGGGAAGTTTTCAGTCAGTATTTCTTTAAACAGGTTTTCAGTATCTTGCTCTCTCTCTTCTTCTGGCACCACCACAATTCTGATGTTGGTACACTGAAAGCTGTCCCAAGAGTCTCCTTACATTATCTTCACATTTTTGGATTCTTTTCTCTTCTTGCTTTTCCAGTTGAATGTTTTCTGCTTCTTTATATTTCAAATTTTTTACTTGATTCTTGCCTTTCTCTAGTCTGCTGTTAGGACTCTGTATAATATTTTTTATTTCAGTCAGTGTATGTTTAATTTCTATTTGGTCCTTTATCATCTTTAGTAGTACCTTTTCCATCTCTAGTTGGCTCTTTTGTATCGCTAGTTGGTCCTTTTTCATCTCCTCTTGGGTCTCACTAAATTTATCGAATTTTTCTAGCATATTCTTGAAAAACCTTACAAGCGTGGTTTTGAACTCTATATCCAGTCGTTTTTTTTTTTCTCCATTTCTTTTGTTTGTGATCCCTTCCCTTGTTTCGGCATTTTCACTATGCCGGGGAAACTTCTGTGTTGGATTCAGCCTTATGATACCAGATACAAAACCAAAGAAGCCTCTATTGAGCTTGGGAGGGGTGGAGTCTCAGGGCTTAAGGGACCGCCTTGCCTTCCAGTCGTCCCCACCCTCCACGGCCCCTGAGTCTCACGTGCCTGGGTAATGGCTGGAGCCATCCTTGTGCGTGCACGCACCCGCAGTGCCTCTAACCGCTGCCTTTCCAGCTCCCCTGAGCACTAGGACCACACGAGTCTAGGTCCCCAGGGTTTCGCCCGAAACAGGGGCTCAGTGGACTCAGAAGTGGCACAGTTTGGAGGGTCTGTCTCCCACCCACTCGCGAAAGCCAGCGGCACAATCAGCAATCTGTCCTGCGCGCAGCACCGTGCCCGTGTGAGACCAGACCTGATCTTCTGCGACTCCCCTAAATTTCCGTGCACCTCTCCCTTTTCACAGTCCAAACTCCCCCCGTATGAGTTTCGCTGGATCTGGGGTTTAGTGTCGTAAAATAAGGGGTTCAATGCAGTTGGGAGTCTCCGTCTCCCTCCCGCCAGAGAAAGCCAGCCAGGTACTCCAGCACCCGCTCTCTCAGTGCGCGCGTCTCAGTACCTCGGCTTTTTGCAGCTCCTCTGGGTCTCCGTGAGCCCCTCTCTTTTCTTCTAGCTGTAGAACTTCCACTCGGCCAGCTTTCCTGTGGTTCTGGATGATGTCCGTTCTGTCTTTTAGTTGTAGTTCTGAAATTGTTGTGCGAGGCAGCAGTGTAGGTGTTTACCTATGCCGCCATCTTGGATTCCTCTCCTGTAAGCATAGTTTCTTAATGTTCATGGATCTATCACGATGAAATTTACACAGGGGTCACTAAGTACTCTTGAAGTCTATTTGGAAGTATTCGTTCGACTTTTATTGAGCCTTACTTCATGCATTATTTAGAGCTATTGTCAAAAAGAAATATATTTTCAATTCCTAAAAATGTTAAGCAACTGTTTTAGCTTTATGATTAAGGTGGAAATTCATTTTTTCTCCTGTACATATTGAAATAAATGAATGGAATAAGTCAGGGCTTATTTAGATAGGAATGTCACTTAGCAAACAGTGTGTCTACTGATCGACAGCTTCATCTCCCTCTCTCTCCTTTCGTCCAGTGGCCAAGTCTGGGGAAAATATGTTTTACCCAAACAGGAGCTGACTTTATGCTGCTAAATGTTTGTATTCTGTAGGCTTATTCTTAAAGACCTAACCTTAAAAGGCTGTATTACTTGCAGATCAGACTAAAGGTCGCTTAGTTTAAAAACCTGAACTGAGAGAGTGGTGATGAGATTGGAGTGTAGACATTTTGGAAGTGATTTAGAACATGAAGAGGTAAGAATGTTGAGGATGATTTTGAAGTTTCTAGCTCAGATGGTAATATGAATGAATTTGATTATATTTTTTTATTGATGCCTGTGACACACACCTGTATCAGATTCAGAACCCGATGTTTCAATAATGATGCAGAAAACTTACTACGCTCTTACTTGAAAATATATACTTGAAAGCTAATAGGAAAGGTTCGGAGATGGTAACTTTAGTGAGCAAATACCAAAGAGTGGTTGGGTAATTGCATATATATATATGTATATATGTATATATATATATATATAATTTCTGCATATAATATCATTAATATATAATATGTACTGTGCATCTTGAAATATTGCAAAAATAAATTGCAAATTTCTACATATATTCAGATATAATATATTAATAATAATGCATAAATAATTCTACATAAATATGTTGCATGCCAGACATATATCTATACACACAAACATACATGCACACACTCTTTTGACTTTAGTGACTGGGGTAGAATGGTATAAAATGTCAAAATTTCCAGCTATTAGTGTTCTTTTGAACACAGACATTTCTTGCATATCAGTTCATGCAGACTCAGACTCATTTCATAATCTCGCTTTGCACACATTCCATATCTGATCTTATCTAAATTTAAAAGAAACACAAAGCCATTGAGGGGGAAAAATCAATTCTTCACATTATAAAACTGAGATGTAGTTTTTGCTTTAAAGAGTTTAATATCAAATGCAAGCAAAATGATATACCATGTCAATTGTGAATAAGAAAAGCTAATACTATTTATTTAGTTTTAATCTTATGGACCCAGCACAATTCAGCATTTTAAATGTGTTCACTGACTAAATCCAACAGTCATCACTAGGGGTAGATATTGTGTGTAAAACACATAGCAGAGAGAAGGTTGAGAGCACATTACTAGTCATGGAGTAGAACCTGGGCAAGTCCGGGACATGTTCCTGGAAGAAATAACCCTTGAAATGAAACTTCATGGATGAAGTTTCACAGGTCTATAAATGTGAAAGATATTCAAAGAAAGAACAGCATTGGGAAAAACTGAGAAATTTGAGAAGGCACAAAGTGTCCAGAATGACAAGTGTGCCAAGTTTTAAAGGACCAGAGGGAGAATGGCCACAGAGGGGACTTGTCAGGACATGAAAGTCAACTCACATAGGCTGTTGCAGCCATGTTGTAAAGAGTTTGCTTTGTTTCACATGGTTTTTGGGAAGACCTGGATACTCTTGAGTTTGGGAGTGAGCTGATACAACTTGCATGTCAGCAGAGCCTTCATTGTAACAGAATGAAGGCTGAATTCCAGGGGTTTAAGAGAAGGTGCCGAAGACAGGAGGCACAAAGAACACTGAGGAGTCTACTTCAATAGTTAGCTAGAAAAGGATGCACGTCGTGTTTATGAGGTTGCACTGGCAGTACTAGTGATCAAGAAAAGGACAAACATGTGGAACGTTTTTATGACAGAATTGAGAACATGTGGTGAGTGGAAATGGGGAGTGGGGAAAATTCGGAAGCAGAGGTTCCTGTCTTGGGCAGACTGGTGGATGTTGGGGTACTCATTAAGATTATGATTGTGAGAGGGGAGATTGAACTTTGGGGAAGATGGCATATACATTTTTGGATATTTTGAATTCGATATGCTTCCTGGACAGCCAGGTGGACATGCCCCAGTAGACAGTGAAATATATGCTTCTGAAGCTCAGAAGATATTTGTGCTGGACAGGAACATTTGTCAATCTGTGACAGAAAGATGGAAATTAAATGTGAGCCAGTTAGGAAGAGCAGGTCATTTGAGGAGAGAAAAAGGTAAAAAAAGGGCAACTGATTCCAGGTCAGGGAATATGCCTAGGTTGTGGGCTCTATCCCTACTAGGGTTCATATGGGAGGCAACCAATCAATGATTCTCTCTCATCATTGATGTTTTTATTTTTCCCCCTCCCTTCTTCTCTGAAATCAATAAAAATTTTAAGAAAAAGAGGGAGGAAGAGTGGTTTCTGAATTCACAATTAAATTCCTTAGGAGCCAGATTTAAATAAAATTAAATTATGTGATATTTTTACGCAATGTAATTGTGGACGTAAATTTGCACTGACTGTTATAATTCTTTCATTTTACAAACATATAATTTTGTTCTACTAAGGCCTGTGCTGCCTGAGCTCTGGGAGTATAGCCTTGGAGGTGAATGGCTTGTTCTCTACCCTCATAGACCTGGTGCTGAGAAGTAGTTCTTCCAGGGCCTCTCACATCTGCACAGTTTGTGAGCAGTGGCATCATGTGCACTTTGTTCCAGGTTATCTCTTCAAGGATGGTTTAGAGTAAATAGCTTTGGAAAAAGAGATAGTATCTCCCTCTGGGGCCAAGGGCAGTTTGTTTGCATCCTTAGAAGATAGATATAGCATTTCCATTCTTCCACCTGTCAAGTATAATAAAAAAGAAGGAAAATACCTCCCCTGGAACAGAGACCAGGTATGTTTGCTGTCCATAAATGACTGAGGTTCCCTAGGCTGAGTTCCTCTCCTGAAACACAAACCACATAATGTGGGTATGGGAATCACATTATACCTAGCTACATAGAACTGTTGGCATGGGGGTGGGGTCAGAGTGGGCTAGAAGAAGTCAGTGGGGAGAAGGAGGGCTATATGTAATGCTTTCAACAATAAAAATGTAACAAAACAAACAAACAAACAAAAAATCTATTGCCCCATGAAAATGTGGCAGGCTCTTTTTGTAGCTTGCAAGTAGAGTAACAATCTCAGACCTTTAAGAATTCTCGACGTCTTAATTCTGCTAGGAAACAAGAAATGTGTACATATATAAGTATGGTGCAATATAATTATAATTACAATAAATAGTAACATTTGTTGAGCACTTTTTATAGATCAGCCACTGTACCAAAATTTGCAGTTAATCTCCCCTTTTATCACTATAATAACCAGTGGGATGGGTTTTATCTTAGCAGACATTGTAAAGTAATTTGCTTGAGGTCATGGGAAATCCTAGGGCTATAGTTCAAATCCATGCTTGATTCAAGAACATGTACTTTTAAGTACTAGGCTGTGGACATAAATACTTGAGATCATGTGCGCTCTGAGATCACTCAGATTTACAGTGTTCATTTTTCAAAATAAAAGGTGGCAGCTCCCAGTGCCATGAGGTTTCTAATGAGGCTGAGTAGAGAAGGCAGCCGTCCTGAGTTTGGCATGATGGATGGGAGAGGCCTTTTACGTGCATGGGTCCTCACTTGTTTTTACTTTACCTGCTATGTTTCCTGACACTGATTCATTCCAATGAGTTGCCACTGTCATCTTTTAAAATTAATCTTGAGAAGTCTGAAAATAATGACAGATCCCAGAATTTGAGGTCGCAATTTTTATTCAAAATTGAATAGTTAATAGTTATATGATTTTATATTAGAAAAGTTAATCAGTCGGTTTCTCCAGGTCTGCATCAGTCAAACATATGTGATAATATCCATGACACAACCAATTTGGAGTATTTATGAAATCCATGTAACTTTATCAATGATAAAAATGTACATAAGTATATTTGTTTTTATAATAACTATGCTGGACAATGCTTTATAATTTTATTAGGCATTTGTTACATAATGTGAATTTGTTGATAACATTTTCCATCTATTATTACATTTGTTTAGTTTTTTTACTTAACAAAAATCAATGGAATATCTTTGATATGCTGAGTTGGGTAACTATTTTGTGCAGCATGGAGACACTTTGGGTGGGATGTGTGTTTAGTATGGTGACAATCTGCAGAATATGAGCTTGAAATGGACTATGTCTGGTGGGCAGCAGAGTGATGTTGAAATGGGAAGTGATGAGAAAAACTCTGCAGCCTGTGATGAGAACTATGAAGCATGTATAATTTCTGCACCTCTGGTAAGCTAACCGGTTAGCTCACCACTGTTTCACATATGCTGAGAGAAGCCACAGACTGAGGTTAGAAACAAAGGCCTTTATTACTTACTAGAGGCCTGATGCATGAAGATTCATGCAAGAATGGGCCTCCCTTCTCCTGGCTCTGGCACCACCTTTACCCTGGCTGCAGCTACCTTTCTGCCTTCCCACTCTGGCCAGAGGCCCGGAGCAGCTGGGGTAGTGCGAAATGCCTCTGTCATCACCATGGTGATGACGCAAGTGTCCTGCCCCCTGGCAGCTCAGTGCCAAAGCATGCAAATTAACCCACCACTTTGTTGGGTTAATTTGCATACTAACTCCTGATTGGCTGGTGGGTGTCACAAAGGTACAGTCAATCTGCACCTTTCTCTTTTATTAGTGTAGATAGCATAGCAAACAGCATGAGTATAATCTTCACCTAAATTGTACTTGCTCCCCCTCCTACGAATGTCCTGAGGGGGGGTAGAGGATGAGAGACAGAGGGGCTAATGGGAGCTGTGAATGCAGTGGGATTACATCCCTACTAAGAGTCCTTGAGCTAAAGGAGTCTGAATGTTTTATATTGGACAGTGAACATGCCTCTTCTTGGCTCTGAAGGAGACATTATTTCTATTGTCCTAAATAATAAGCAAACTGCCCTCTGCCTTCTCTGTCTTCCAAAGCTTTTCACTGTACACACATCTCTCAACAATAGAGTCTGAAACAATGGGGCAGCTAGAATCCCTGCTTGGAAGCTTTGCAGAAAGAAAAGAGACTCATGTGGAGAATGGTCTCCCAACATCCTGATGAGTAGAAGCATCTTAAGGTAATTCTTAGTCCCCTCCCCCCCCAATTTTACTAATCTAAATTATGGGGCAGAAATCATAATATTCAATCTGATTTTATTATTGCTTTAGGATTACATTGTTCTCTGGTGTGTACTTCCTTAAATGAAACATCCTTAGTCATATATTCTTTATATGTACATCAGTTTTTACATGAAGGTTTTCTGCAAATCCTCTCATTTAAAAAGGGACCTTCGTGGTATCAGTTCTGAGTCTGTCCACTAAAAGGCCAAAAGCTCACCTTGCCTTCTTGTCCAGAAAGGCATGGAGAAGTAAGCCATGGGGAAGATACTCTGGAATAATTTCATTTGTACAAACTATAAAAAATGCTGCAACTTTTAAAGTCCCCACCATTTTACTAAACTTGAGGATGGGGAGGTATTAGGCTTAAATGTCTTTGGAAATAATAATGAAGCTTAGAAAAGGAGAGAGCAACAAAACTATTACTGTAGCTTTTAAAGTTTTCCCCTTAAAATTGTTTAGCATCATTGAACTGAGAAGAGCCTCAGATTCAAAATCTTAATGTCACATTAGCATATCCTTTTCATTTTATAAACTATATTTAATTTATTTTTGCACAGGGTTATGGTAGTGATCATTATAAAAATATACTTTTTCCTCCATCTGTTATAAAGAAAGCAATATCTTAGATACAGATAGAGGTCAGTAGTCATGTTAATAACTTCCTCTGTGCAAGGATATAATAATGCCAGCTGTTCTTAGAAAGGAAAGGTTCAAGGATGTGGAACTGAGTAGTAAAGAAGAAATAATTACATGATCTGAACGGCCAAACACCTGATACAGAGTTCAGATGTTACACAGGATGGTTTCCGATGGAACATCAAGTCCACATGTGGATTACACTCTGACTTCTGCTGACATTTCTGATTTTCTTGCATCCCATTACTTTCAAATAAAAGGCAAGAGAGAACTCGTGTGGAGATTGGAATCTGAATTTGGAAAGAAAATGTATTTCATTTTTATGGCAAGAGATTTTAAAGTAGTTTGGAAAGTTAGAAAAGTTTAAGAATTTCTGGGAAACTTGAGCTTTATATTATGAGAGAAGACTGTGTCTGCTTTTGTTCCCTGTACCATACTTATGTGAAACATTAAGGATAAAATGGCCCATTGTCTGTGGAGCTTGGAATGAGTCAACCAAAGTCTTGTCCATTGATTGCCCTGAACTGTGACTCTCAGGCTCTTATATCCTTTCTCACCTCCAGACAAGTATCCACTGCATTCAGATATGTCCACTCTCACCTCAGATTCAATTCTTACTCTCACTGTAATTGAACACAGACACTCCCTTCTTGATTCTCATTTGCGATTAGTTTGCCTCTACTTGTCAGAATCTCCACAGCACATCTCCCATATTGAAAAATAAAGGAAATGCCAGAAAGAGTCAGCTTAGACAATCTTTACAGTGCTTCTCTCTTGGGAGGACTGTCTGGTGTGTTGGGGGGGTTTAGGAGAACCAATTAGCAGGTGCTAAAGACAGGTCACTTCTGCCTGCACAAAGGGGTGATGACAAGAGGGAGGGAGGGCCTTCCTTTTTAGGTATGTTGATGGGAGTCCATCCAGAGTACACTGAAGTGTAGGCAGTAGCAGAAGGGGGAGTGTTGAGTAATCTGCTCATTTCCAGAGAACTCGCCTGCTGCAGTTCAAGTGTAGCCTGGTGCATGCTTCTTTGGGAGACCAAGCAGATGGTAGCAAATTATTACTTGGTTACAAAGTGATACAGACCACTAATTGTTTGCTTCTGGCCAAAAAGGCTCGTTTAGAAGTGGTATAAAGTGTTATAGAGATGGACTTAAAAAAACTGGTTCCTGAACCATGGAGAATATTCAGTTGTTGCTTCTAGATCACTCTATCAGAGAAGCGATAGTGGCATTTGAACTCAATGCTTTGTCATCCAAACAAAGGTAATAAAGGGCAGTCTATTTGCTAACTAAAAGTTCTTTAGTGAAGCTGGATAGACTTTCAGAATGGTTTCTCTACATTTTAACTTAAGAAGGGGAAATTGTTTTAAACAGTATGGGCGAACGTACCGATACCGCTTGGCCCCTCCTCATATTGTTTAGCCATTGTGGTGCCCAGCTTCCCAAGATGGAACCTAACAGCAGCTGGCTCACCACATCCACTTTCTCTTGCTGTCTTCCTCAGGGGCATTTCTGCGATAGACATTCATAACGATTGTGGGGAACCATGTAGACATTCTGAGTCATGTGTGCACCTTGAGTTGCTGCAGCTAATGGAGGCACTAGGATCAGTGGATAGTGGCTGTTTTGGGCCCACAATGCTGAGGTTCATTGCATGTCTAGCAAAGGTCCCAGCAGTATCAAGTCCCAAGTGCCCATGGGAATCAGCTTGAAAATACACCCAATGGGTTGACTTTCCCTGTTTTCCTTTCCTAATTTTTCACTTGCCCCAGTTCTTCTTGGGATCACTTTAAAAAAATGTATATTATCTACACAAGCTCTTTCTTAGGGTCTGCTCTTTGCAGGAACTCAAACCAAGATACTTGGACCAAAAATAGTCCTAGAGAACAAAGCCTCAGGATGAGGTTGTGAAATGACATGTTGGTATGTTAGGTGGAGAGTGATAATCTTAGGCAGTCAGAAGCATCATATGTTCTTTTATTGTTTCACAGTTCTTCCAGCGGGACACAGACCTCATCTATGACAATTTCCTTGGTTTTGATTTTTGAGCTCAAAAGTAAGATCGGTATACTTAGCCTCAAATTAATTATCTGATCTGTGGAAGTAAAATTCATTATGAGAGAAAAGAAAAAGTTATGCATCTCTGACCCAGGATGAGATAAGTCAGATAAATAAAAACTAGTACTACATTCCAGTAAGAATTGAATAGCTTAGTGCCACTAGCAAAGATTTGGGCATGTAGGGCTTGTGATGCCATTCATACATAGTACCATTTATTTAATCCCTGAAACAAACAGGAATCATGGCAAATCTGTCACTCTGAACGTGTAACCCACCAGATCCAAGAGTGCCATGAAATGTGTGATGGGTAAGGATGCTGTGGGGCTGACAAGCTCGAAAAGGAGGCTTGCTGGCAGACCCTGTGGTTCTGGTGTGTACCAGTGCCTTCCACAGCAGAGCACTGACTTGGTCTAAGGCAGGGAGATACTCATGAAAGTACAAGAAAAGAGAGAGAAGAACATGAAATGGCAGCAGCGAGAGCTAAAGCATGGAAGCATGTTATAAGGGAGAAAATCCTTCTCCTTCCCTTTGCCGCCCCGCCCCCCTACACACACACAAAGGAAAAGGGAAAGGAAAATTAACCCTAAATCATTGAAGGCTAGAGACTTAAATTTCTATCTCTAAGAAATATAACTCTATTAATAGAGTATAATGAGATACTCTGTGTGAAGGGCTAGAATTGTATCTGGCACCTAAAAGATACTCAACAAATGTTAGCTTTTATTATTCTTACCACTGATTACTAATTAGATTGAGTCTTTCTAATAAGTATTGGGATGAGTTTTGTTCTGAACAGTCATCTTCAGCAGCAGACATTATTGTAACTGGGGAAAATGTCACAGATTTTTTAAAGAACTATCACCCAGGTACACAGAGATAAAGTCGTAAACATAAATTGTAACGCCAGTTACACACATACAGTATTTCTTCCTCTACTCACAAAATATAGCTGTAGGATTTAACTACTTCAACAAGAGAGTGCTACAGCCAAATGGGTAATATTGTCAGATCATTGAACGGTATAGTCCATTATGCCAAATTTTACTTTCGCTTGTCTTGTAATTCTTTTTGGAAGCCTGGTGAGTAATTCTTGAGTGGAATAATGCCCAGTGCTACTGTGTGAGTGAGCTGCTTCTGGCTGACCCTCACTGTTCCAGGTGTGCCAATGCAGGTGGGTTATGGATGTTTCACTACCCTAGGTGGGCCTCTGAAGAAAATGATAACAAAGACTGTCATTATAGGAGTAGTAAGGGAGGAGAGTGAAATCAGGAGAATCAAAGGATGACAGGAAAGATAGACTTGGAGGCTTTCTTGTTGGGTAAAATGTCTTGGTTACATACCTTTCGTTTATTACTATTTATGACTTGTCAATTCTGGCAGCAGAAAATGCTTTTAAAATTACTTTTACTCTTTCCCTTATACTTTCTGTTCTTAATGTGCAAGAACAAGTAAAGCAGAATTATGTTTTAACACCAACTAAATGAAATAAAATAGAGTAATGGCTTTGACATTCAGAAAAGTTGAAAGCTATATAAAGTAATTTTCTTATCATTTACTATTACAAATAATATAATGATAAAATGTATGTTTCATCCGTAATAGTGTTATTAGAGTGGTATTTACTTACACTATTTTTCCATGGGAATTTTTGTTATTTTAAAATATTTAAAACTCACTTGACTTGTCTCCTTTACACATAGTTGAGTTTTTGTTCTTCTTCATTTGCATTCTTTTTGCCAGTTTAAAAATTTTGTGTACTTGATAAATGCCTTAACCTGTGGCATAATTCCTTATACTTCAATTGATCCAGGACAGAAAACATCAACCAATTTGGTTATGAGCAAGTGTATAAGTTTTATTATAGTTTGCAGGACCGAGAAAAATACTTTAATAGGTTAATTCAAAGGACCGTTCTGGTAGGGATATTTTATAAGATGAGAAAATGAGTAGATAATAATTGTTTGATACAAAAATAACGAGTAAGTCTAGACTAAAAGGCCTCTGATCATATTGATAACTGGGTCACTGGTGTCCCAAACCAAATTTTAAACCCATTACAGCTCAGCAAATGTGTTTAAAACTTATCAAGAATGACTATTTCTTCCCCAAAGGAAGTTAAAAATTCTAATGTTTTTAAAAATATATCTTTATTGATTTCAGAGAAGATGGGAGAGGAAGAGAGAGATAGAAACATCAATGATGAGAGAGAATCAATGACCAGCTACCTTCTGCATGCCCCCAACTGGGGGACTGAGCCCACAACCTGAGCATGTGCCCTTGAATGGAATCGAACCTGGAACCCTTCATTCCGCAGTCTGACACTCTATCCACTGAGCCAAACTAGCTAGGGCAAAAACAATTGAAATCTTAATAATTGTTTCCAGATATGGAAATATTTTTCTGTTACATACATGATATTTTTTTAGTATATTTCTTCTTTTTATCTTAGAGTGCTTATTTAGGTTTCGCAGAAACTTTATGTATTCATAAACTGCTCATTTAAAAAAATTTTGTTTATTTTTTAACATGAGTTGTACTCCTAGAGAAAAAAAAGCTGTCAGGTGAAAAAAAAAAAAAAAAACCACACACACACTAGGTGATTTTGCTCTGTTCTGAGCATAATAAGCACAGTTATACTATAGCACTTTCTTATACTTGTGCCCTGGTTGTGTATTTGAGCAATATGAAAATAAAGCAATAGAAAATAATAAAATAAAAATTGCAGTTTTAATTTGGAGTATTTGAACTGTCACTGCAGCAGTGACCAATTTCTTTTTTTATTCAAGGTTGAAGCAAATCTTGAGGTTAAGAGCTGCAATGGGCCAAAATCAATGAAATTTATTGATTTTGAATGCTGTGGATAGTATCATTTTTAAAGTTGACTTAAAATACCAAGACTACCTTATAAGTTCCAGTTCTAAGCATCAGAAGTGTCAGGGAAACCATGTAAGGGGAGATGACCCCAGTGAAAAGGCTTGAAGGGTAAGTAAAAAAGGAGCTGAGAGATTGGAGAGGGAGGGGAGTGCTATCAGCAGGACCAAAGGGGTTGGGTAGTGTAATGTTTCCTGAGAAGTCCACTAATAATTGAACACCAAGTGCATTTGATGGTATGCTCAGAAGAAGCTGGGAGGATAAATTGTAGTTATGAAGGTTTTTTGTGTGAAGATTGCTGGGTAAGCCCAAGAATGAGATGGCCTCCCCTACCAAGTAGTGTGCTGGCATGATGATAGCACTTGAGAGACTTCTTTTGTCCAAGTATTAATTTTGACTAAGACTTCTGTTTTGCAGAGTGTTAAATGTTTCTAACAATAAAGGGTATTTAGAGGCAATCAGATGGTTAGAAAAAAAGGAATAGCCTGTTAGTTTCAGAGAGCTGTAGATTTGCAATGATCATTGATTTTTTTCCTAATCAGTTTTCCATGTGATGTCAATATAAATAATTTTTCTGCCTCTCTTAAAAAACTTAGCCATATGTTGCTCAGTAGTACACATATAGATGAAGATGACATGCTGAAGTAGATTACCTCTGATTCTTCATTTTAAAAAAAATCCTCAACCAAGGGAATTTCTTCCACTGATTTTTAGAGAGAGTGAAAATAGGAAGGGAGAGGAAGAAGGTAGAGAAGAGGGAGAGAGAGAGAGAGAGAGAGAGAGAGAGAGAGAGAGAGAGAGAGAG
>JAAGEH010000041.1:19497309-19571260 GCA_011751065.1 Lasiurus cinereus | reverse complement strand
GAGAGAGAGAGAGAGAGAGAGAGAGAGAGAGAGAGAGAGAGAGAGAGGTGAGTGAGACACATCAATTGGTTGCCTCTTGCATGTGCCTTGACCAGGAAAGGGGATCAAACCTGCAACCCATTCAAACCTGCAACCCATGTGCCCTTGACCAGAATCTAACTAAGGATTCTTCCTTATGTGGGGTGAAGAGATTCACAGGCCAGGGCCCTCTGATTTTTTTATGGGCATCGAGTATGGACAACAGCCAATCAGTAGAGCCATGTGCCCATTGGAGGGTAATTTTTAAAATAGTTACAGCTTAAAGTCACTGAAAATCTTTTAAATGAGGGAGTGAAAGGAGCAGATCTACATTTGAGATAGATAACTGTGGGGCAATGCAGGGGGTGTTTTAGATTCTAAAATTTAGAGAGTGTGCGAGTGGTGCAAAATTTAAAGGGCTTATGCAAGCCTCTAAGTAAGGGAAGAAGAGATTGCTATGAAATTATTCATAAAATAGAGGATAAGGTTATTTATTAAAAGTGAAGGGATGAGGAGGGAGGTGATAGCTTGGAGTAGTTACTGAAAAGAATGGGAGAGGAAGGTGACTGGAACCCCTCTTGTCCCTGCACTGCCCTGTTCCTGCTGTCTCACTGGGCACCTCAGAGATGATCCTTACTTCCCTGTTATCTTGAGAAAAAGAGGGCATCCTGTGCACACATCCTCCTTCCAAGTCTTCTGTGTCTCAGGACCCCTGTGATGCCCCAGCCCTTATGCTTGTTTCCTCCTTGGCTGAGCTTATAGCTGGAAAACTGAAGGTCTTATGGTGGTGACTCCTCTTCCTCTTGCTTGCAGGTTATAGCATTTCTGGATAGCTGAGCCCCAGTTTTCATTGATTATCTCATGTATGTATCACATACTCTATAAGATCTGAATCAAGCTGACTGCCAAATATCCTTCTCACATGGGTTCTTGCTTTCAACAACTGATAGGATCTGACATTCATTATCCTAAAACAAAACTCTATTCCTGACTCCTACCTAATCCCCTCCAACTCCCCCTGCTCCTCTTCACTACCAAATGGCTCTGAGTGTACATTCATTTGCCCTCTCCAACAGTCACCTTCACTCCTCAACCCTCTGGGCTATCTTCCATTACCATTATCTAATAAAAATAGCTCTCACTTTAATCACATTTTAAGATAAGTATTTATTGGTTTGTTTGCTTATTTTGCTAGACTTGAAATTTTTTTCCTCCTGTATTTTCCCCATTTCCCTCTTTTCTCCAGATAAATGGTTTTTATCCTTAAATGTTCTTGCCGCCCCCCTTTCTTTATTCTCTGGCTTTTAATTTTATAATCTTCAAAAGTGATGCTCACCTATTCTCTCTCTTTAGCACTCCCATGCCTTTCCTCAGCCTTGCCCCCAGGGCACACCTTCTCTGGAATACTTTGCACCTTGCCCCTCTCCTACCACCAGGTGCCTTCTCTCTGCCTTTCTTTTTCCTAAGGCACTTCTTTTATCCCCTCTACTCCTTTCCTGAGCCCAAGCAGCCCAGCTGGCTCACCTTTTCTATCTCTGTGACTTTCTACAAATACTTTCTCTTATTAATTTTTTTTAAGTGATATTTTCAGAAATTTAAGAGCAAACTTTTGGTTTATTTGGATTGTTGCTAAATTAGCTTTTTTATAATGTGCACTTTTTGCATATTAAAAATAATTTTCTCATCTTAATTTTAACCTTTTGTTTCTGCTTAGAAATTATTTAAATTGTTCCTACTACCTGAAAATATGGCCTATTAAATTTCTCTTGGTTTAACACAATGTTAATTCTCCCAGACTTGCTGCATTTATTTCATTTGGTGTTTAAATAATGTATTAGTTTCTTGAATGTTTTTTAAGTTTTTAAAAAAATGAATCACAATGCTTACATTGAATGAACAGCAATTACATTACATATTTTAAGAAGGAAAATACTGATGTACTTACCATCTTTTATTGAAGTTACAGCTGCTCCTCTTAGCTTCAAAAAGCACAATGTTTTTTTATTCTATGAATTGTCAATACTAAGATATTGGTCTGAGAAAGGAAAACTAAGAATGTTAGTAGGAAATTATACTTTTCTAGTATGAAAACTGGATTTTTTTAATTGATGAAATGTCTTACTTTGCTATCAAGAGATTATAAGTGGATATCCCAAATGTGCAAAGTAGAATCACTTATTAGATTTTTCAAGTAGCTTATTGCTACCATCATCTTCCTTCCTTTATTTATTTTATCTTATTTTATGTATTTATTCTCATCCTAGGACATGGTGAATGTATTTTAAAGTATTTCAAAAAACTCTTTTGAAAGAGCTAAGTCTCCAAACCTTCAAACCTTGCAGTGCCCTATGTGATTTGGGCCTTACTTATTGTGCCACTTCACGCCCTTTGGCATCAGAAGTGCAAAAATACTAGGGGCTGCATGTATGGGAGATAAAGGGTGACAGGGAATAGAAGTAGGAAGGGAGAAAAGAAGGATGATGGGATAAGAAGAGCCTCACACTGTGGTATAGCTACAAAAATTCCTTGGACTGGCCAATGGAGAATTCCAATGCTAAAATTGCCCTTTAAAAGAGTTATTCATTGAATAGAAATAGTCAACCCTCACTCCTCAGTGGAGTTGCTTGGGGAAAACATGTCTGTGACTTGAAAGCTATGGTGGATGCCAAAGCTTCTACAACTGGATGCTGTCACCTATTCCTAGCTCATTTTTTCAGCATCTTTCAAAGGGAAAACATTTTATTTTTATGAAGCCCAGTTCAGTGACTATAATTTTTTTATGGATTATGATTTTGGTTTTGTATTGAGAAATATTTGCCCAACCCAATGTTACATTCATTTCTTCATTCCCCCTCCCCCCCCCCCGCCCCGCATTAAGTGTTATAGTTTTAGGTTTCACATTTGGATTTTTATTTCATTTTAAACTAATGTTTCCATATGAGCATATTAGGGATCAAGGTTACTATTTTTTTGATGTATGCATGCTTATTTGTGCCAGCATCATTTATTAAAAATGGATTACCCTTTCACCATTGTATTGCTTTTGCTCTTTTGAAAAAAAAAATCAATTAATGATGTACATGAGGATCTATTTATAGAATCAGTTCTCTTCTATTCATCATTTTAAGTGACACAACTCAGTCCATAATAATATCATATGTTTTAGGGTTCCAAAATCCCTTGAAGCCCTACATCCAAGAACATTAGGTAGAGCTCACTTAGGAAGAGGCAATGACTAAAAGAATGAGGAGGCACAGGAGAAGCAGGGGCTTATGTTCACTTTCCAGAAGGCCAGGGAAACACGATCAAGGGGCGCAGGCAAGCAGGAAAGTACTGAGAAGTGTCCATTGGATACCAAATAAGTCCATCTTATTGCCCAGGGGCAGCTCCAAAACCTGCTGCCAATGATACTAGCAAAGTGTTAACATATCTAGCTTTTGTGGATGTCTGGCACTATTCCAAGCACTTTTCATGTATTATATCATTTCATCTTCACAATAAGTCTGTTAATATTTTCAGTTTGTAATTAAGGTCATTAGAGTCAAATTAGCTTCCTTACAAGAGACATACTTAGCTGGTGAAAATATCTCAAACCTTAACATGCTTATCTTAACTTTGGGCTGTCAGTACTTTCTCAGTCTTACTCATTTCAATCATTAAGGAAACTCCCAAACCATTGACTTCCTGTTCCTTTAACCAAGATATCTCTTTATCTCATATCATTGATTAAATGGATTCATTTCCTGATCACTCAAATCAGAAAAGGCACAATGATCTTTCTCTCTCACAGTCTTCTGCTCCTTTTCAAGTCCAATCAGTGACCAAATGTTAATCCCCAACTCAAACTCTGCCTGTGGTTCCCAATTGCCCATAGGCTAGGAGAGCTGTGCTTAGGCTCCTGTCTCCACTTCAGCCCAGTTTCTCCAGGTGTGCCACCTGCAAACCCTGCCTCTGCAGTACTCCAACCATACTGACTTATGTTGTGCTTCCTTTTCCTTTGCTCTGTCTGTTATGGGTTTTTCTCTTTGCAGCTGGTGACCCCTTTTTGTATTTCAGCACTCAAACTTCCTAAATCACAGTCACCTTCTTTTGCGGTCACTAGAAACAAAGCCAAAATGAGCTTTGCCTTCAACATGCATTTGATTTTATTGAGATCTGAGGATCTGAAAAGGACAGAAGACAAACAGTTACTTGATTAAGGACAGAATTCAAATAGCAAAATGATGCTGACACAGGGTTATTACAGAGTGTTAAAGAAGGGAGATAAAACATTACCCAGCGCGAGGGCCATTGCCTCAAAATCATATGATGCCATCAATGCAAATTACCCCAGCTCTCAGAATGGAACTTTCCATGTCTAATGAATAATTCTGTGGTGCTCTGATAAAATTGCATTTATGCTTTCACATATTTGGCTTCAATTTTTAATTTGCCTTTTTTCAGTAAGCCTCATTAGCCCTAAGGTTATTTACACAGTTTTTTTTTAACTGCTTCTGAGTGCTCTTTAACTTAAAAATTATACTTAGCAATTATAGAACCAAAACAGATGACAACAGATTCCATTAAAAAGTTTATTTTTGCCTGATCCTTGTGGTTGAGCGTTGGGCCATGCACCAAGAAGTCACGGGTTTGATTCCTGGTCAGGGCACATATGTACTCAGATTGCAGGCTCCATCCCCAGTTGGGAGTGTGCAGGAGGCAGCCAATCAATGTTTCTCCCTCATTGATGTTTCTATCTCTCCATCCCTCTCTTTTTCTCTCTCTCTAAAAATCAATAAAAATAATTTTAAAAAATTACTATTAAAATTTTTTCTTTCATTTTTCATAATTTAGTATTACTTAGGATAGAGTATGAATATCAAAATTGCAGTATTTGGCATTTCTCTTTAGTAGATGTTTGAATTCTTTCTAAAAGACTGTTTATGAATTGATTTCCAGCAGAACTAAGGGTCCTTGCCATTCTAATCCTTGAATTAACCTTGAAATTTTAGTACCTTTATTGCCCAAATTCTCTTTTAGGCAAGTTATATAGAGGGTATTTTGTTTGTGGTTTTTTTAGGGTTTGTTAATAATTTTGTTGCAAATGTATCATATACTTGAGGACTGGAAATGCAGTGACAGACATAGATAGATACATAGATATTATATTCCAAGCAAACTATAAAAAAGCACTGATTGCAGAAAAATGGAGTATATTTTTGGTCTTATCTGCTGTTTGTCTCCATCTTCAGAACTGCACAGAACTTTGTCCTCTCGGTTTCAGGACTTCTCCTATATATTGTTGCTATGCCCACATATATTACACTCTCCTGCAATTATTTACTTACTTTTTTCTCCTTTTCTGTCTTATATAAACTTACATAATTAATACACATACACACACACACTCAAAAAAAAAAACACAGACACACACACACACACACCTTGCACTCTGGTTGGTGTGACTCAATTGGTTGAGTGTCCTCCAGTACACCTAAAGGTCACCTGCTCAATTCCCATCAGAGATGTTTCTCTTTACATCGATACTTCTCTCACACACAATCTCCTTCTCTCTCTCTCTCTCTCTCTCATCAGTTTAAAACAAACAAACTTGCATTGTTGTATGTTTGTAGCATAGTCAGTTGTCAGGATGATAGGCACTTGAAAAACCAATGAATTAATGCCTGAAGTTCGCTCTATGCTGAATCTCTTAAGGAGTTGAGTATCTTCATGTGGGTTAAAAAAATCAGAAAAAAATTACATATTCTGTTAATGTTTTGAGATGAATTAAAGTGAAAGAAAACATTTCAAAGATAAAATGGAAGTCAGTTGGAAATGGTTAAAATGCTGCATGATTTCGCAAGGGTCACTTATTGTTCACAACAGTGAAGGCTTATAGTGTCAGTCCATGATTGTTTGATTCTATTCCTTCTGCTACATGCAATGCCCATGTTAGTGCACCCTCTATCCCAAGCTCTGTAGAAAATGCAATTCAGATATCATTGTGTTCATTTTTCTTTCTCTCAGCACATTTGGATTTTTTATCCAAGTTTGCTTGTAGCACTCAAAGCCAGGTTTATTTTTTTCAAAGTGGAATTTCAATTACCAGAAAACACTGTGACAATAGCAAGCATTAAACCCATACATGACAGATGGAGGCTGCAGATTTCCCACTTGGCCAAAGTCCTTATCTTTCAAGTTACTCATAATAGTCGAAAAATAGAAGATCTTTTATTTCTAGCCTCCCTGGGGTCAAAGTGATATGTTTACTTCTAATTTTATGTATATGTATGTATACTCTCAACAAATTATAAGCATTGCTATAAAGAGAAGAAGGGAGGAAAAAAAGGGACGGTTGAATTTTACTATATTTACTATTAGTATTGTCTGAAAAGTCTATTCAGAACTCTTTTAATTTCAGTAAAATCTCAGGCTCTTCAAAATGACTTTTGCTAGGAAATATTGATACCTAGCTATAGAGTTAAAATTTGAACATAGAATCTCGACTTTCTTGTTCATTATTCATCTTTATTTTCCCATCATTAACTGAAATATTACATGAGAAGTGATTTTTTTTCCAAATGAAAAGTCTATAGAAATTGTTAAGGATAGTATCTTTTATGTATTTCCTAAGATGGTTGGTTGCCTTTCAATTAATATGTTTATATTTTCAAAGAGTTTTAATAATATTAGTATAACATAAGCAAAATAAACCTCACAGCAAGGGCACAAAAACTGATAATTAAACATTTTTAAGGATATTAAAACTTGTCATGATTAAGAAGAAAAACAAAACAGGCAAATACAAGTTAGTGTGAACTATTAGCTCCCCTGTAAATTACAGATCATTCATTCTTTCTCTCATGTCCCTGTTATGCTTCAGTTAAGTGTGTTTAGATGTCGAACACTCTAACAAATGAGGAAAATGCAAAACTATCTTGAGTGTATAAACATACTTGAACTTGAGATATATAAAAATTAAAGAATAAGAATAAGTACAGTTGACCCATGTACAACACAAGGTCTAGGATATTCACCTCCATGCATTCAAAATCCTGTGTATAATCTTTGACTCCTGCCTACTATTGACTGAGAGCCTTAGCATTAACAGTCGATTAACACATTTTGTATGCTATCTGTATTATATAATATATACTTACAAAAAAGTAAGCTGGAGAAAGCCATATTAAGAAAATCATAAGGGGGAGAAAACAGATATTTACATACTGTGCTGTATTTGTCAATACTGTAAATTTACTTTGCCTGTTTACAAGACGAAAAAAGAAATCTACCTATACATGTGCCCACCATCTTTAGTGCACAGTAAATATTGAGGAAGAGAGCAATACATGCTGTCTTTCTGGGATAGTTGAATCATGGATTTGGTTTTTGAAATAAATAATAGATATGATGGGCAGATAGGAAACCAAAGAGTTTGTTCCATGCAAGGATTGTAGTTTGAGTGTTTTTAATTAGAATTTATTCTACACCTACTGCATTGGACAGTAGCTTGAAGTTTGTTAGACTCTAAAGCCCAAGAGCTGTATTTTAGTTCTTATATATATTTTACAAACTTAAACTTCAGAAAAGCATAGCACTGGTTGACTCAGTCCTTGAAATAGAATGTTCCCTTGTACCTTTTACATTAATTATTTCAGTTATAATGTATTCTTAACTGAAAAAATACAATGCTTTTATTATTCTATGTTTCTCACTCAGATGTTACCCTTCAATATAAATGATCTGCCTATCCTTTGGTAGCTTTATTTCTGGAAGTTACAGTTACATTAGTGAGAATTCTTCTGTCAGTTCCTTGGGTATTGATATTTGATTTCAGTGTTTCTTTTTCTTGGTAAGTAATTAAAGTAAATTCATAGTTAAGAAACTATTATTACATTATTTCCCTATATGTAGTAGAACTTCAGTGCTCTTCACTCCTCATAAAGATATTGTAAGTGAGCTCATTATATTTTGTGCTCCTAATTTAATTCAGTGAATGTCATTAACTCAAAACTCTTCTTTAGTGAGGGGAAATAAATTTAAACCTAAGGAAGTACTTCATTACAATATGCAAATATAAACATTTATATTTAGCATAAAAATCTGATAGTATAGTGCTGTGTCATCACACTGTTCCCTTAACCAGCTTTATCTGTTACTAGGGGCCCAGTGCATGAATTTGTGCACCTTGAAAGGAACTGTGGGCCACGAGGCAGAGTGGGCACAGGGGTCTTGGCCCATCTTCAGAGTCTTGGCCATCTTCCATGACCCTGCCTGGCCCCTCATGCCATGACCTTCAGTTCCCTTTCTCCCAACAACCCCACTCCCACTGCTGCTGCTCCCACATGCTGATGATGCTGACCCTGCTTGCACCCACTGACAGTGCAGAGCTATTGGGGCCAGCCAGTGGGTGTGAGTAGGGCTGGCATTGTCAGTAGGTACAAGCCATGGCTGCTCCCCCAACCCCTCGGGATCAGGACGAGGTGAAAAAGCCCTGAGGGGCAATGGGGGCACTAGCAATGGGTACAAGTGGTGCCTCCTACGTCAGCAGCAAGTGTAAGCGCCAGGCAGGACCATAGCATGCAGGAGCAAAGAATTTTCACTAACAACCAGAGGTTCACCCCAATGATATGACTGGTGCCCTGCTTTGGTCTGGCGCCTCCTGTTTACCTGCTCCACCATCCCACTGTGGCTGATACTCGCCATGTTCTGCGAGCACCCACTGGTGGTTAGTGCACATTGTAGCAACCAGTTGTTCAATTGTTCTGCCATTCTGTCTATTTGCATATTAGGGTTTTATATAGAGAGATTGGGATAGAATGCATGTTAAATGGTATGAGGAATAGAATAATATGGGAGTCATTCTCTACACTGTCTCTCTATTCTGATATCCAGTTTGCCCTAAGTCTAGTTCATTGTGCCTCCTAAATAGTCCCCAAATCATTCTACTTTTTGGGCTCCCTCTAAGTCCAAATCATTGTTTGCTCTCTGACTTTTACAATGGTCTCTTCACTGAGTTACCCGCATCCACTCAGGCTCCTGTGTTCTTTTTTTCTGACCTGTAGAGGTGCTATCTAAGGCACAGACTTCATGTGCTGCGACCTGCATGGCTAGAGTTCAGGATCTGAAGGAGGGGACACTGAAGAGAAATGAAAACACTAAACAAGAAATATAAACTAGTAAGGGGTGGGGGGCCAGGTGGAGACCTCTTTCTTAAAGAGACACACTGACTTCTGGCCTGGTCTGCCTTTTATTTACTGGAATACACATTTGCCCTATAGCAATGCATGCAGGCATATCAAAGGTAAAATTTGGTAAATAATAAAAGGATTCTCAGGTCAGGGAATTGCCTTGAGCTAACTCTATCTCAACAGATAAGGTGCTTAGTGTCAGCCCTGCTAACTCCCAAGGTCCATTCGCCTTCCATGTTCCTTGATGCATTGACAGTTTTGGCAAGTGGTGGCTTCCCATATTCCTGACCTGGCCCCCTGATTTAAAACATGCCAGGAGTCTCTCTGCATTCTAAGAAGTATAAAGACAAGACTCCTAAGCATGGCCTACCAGGCCATATGTGATCTCTTTTCCTGTTCATTAAGATACATCTCAGATCAACCCTTGCCCTCTACTCTTCATACTTAGATCAGAATAATACATTTGAGCTTGATGGGCTCTCTCCTGCCACATGTTGAGATTTTGCCTGAATCCAAGTTTCTCCTCCTCAGCTTTGAGATGTTCATGTCTGTAAAATGCTTTGCTTCAGAGAAGGGTTCCTTGACAATTTTACATGGGTCAGGCCCTCCCAATGTAGCATCATACACTGCAGCTCTTGTCCTCACTGCAACCTTTCTTTAGTCAGGGCCTGAGGTTTGTCTGCCTTTACTTATGCTTTTATTGCCTAGGTGTAGAAAGAATAGCAGGCAATCAATAACTATCTATTAAGTCTATAAATAGTAAAAGGGCTTTACATTTTAAAATAGCATGATTATGAACTATTAAAGAGATAGTACCAACCCATCTCATGGAGTGTATGTATGGTCTGTCTTTTAAACAGTCAGAGAAACTGGGAGAGAAGCTTAAAAGTTCATGGGCTATGTGGTAAAACTCCTATTCAAATGTAACCCTAACCCTAGCTGGTTTGACTCAGTGGATAGAGCATTGGCCTAAGGACAGAAGGGACCCAGATTCGATTCCAGGCAAGGACACATGCCCAGGTTGGAAGCTCAATCCCGAGTAGAGATTATGCAGGAGGCAGCTGATCAATGATTCTCTCTTTTTGATGTTTCTATCTCTTTCTCCCTCTCCCTTCATCTCTGAAATCAATAACAAAAATATATTAAAAAGAACAAAAAAATGTAACCCTAAAGAATTTTGTTATTTAACTACCAATCATGTCTTCATAGTTTGATTTAGGTGTTATTGTATATGTTATTATCAGTTTTAAAAAATACAGGGAAAATAAATTTGCTTATCATTTTCAAATCCCCTTCCCATTGTACCTGCCAAATGCAACCCATCACTCCTAGTAGATAACAACCCAGCTACCTGGTTTTATGTTTTGTCTTATTTAGAGAGATTGAAGATGTTTGTTTACTCCTGAGGATTAAATATAAACACCTTTCAAGAAGCCAAAATGGTACTAAATTCAGGGAGGTGTGTCTATTTAGGAAAGAAGATAGAAATCATACTTAAGAGAGGGAGAGGGAATGAGATAAGGAGAAATGAAAACAGGCAGAGCCCAGTCTTTATCTTTTCAAACAATCTACCATGCTTCAACTTTTGAACATCTGAGAGCCCAAATAATAGTCTCTATCTTAGATTGCCCCTGAATTCCAGGTTTGATGCTGATAAACGTTACTTTCACAATTTGCTGTTGCCATTATTGCCTTAAGCTTGGGTCATTGTGGTTGGAAATAGCTTTTAATAGCTGAATGAGACAGTAGATGAGTGTATTTATGGGCTGCTTTGTGGTTGATTGGTGACTTGAGAACATCATAACCAATCTTCGGATGAGACATTTGTTTGAGAATAGTGCAAACCATATCATATATCTCTCCATTGCCTTTCAAAGAGTAGGTCTACTGTCCCAGTGTTTATGAGTGTAACAATGACTTAGTATTATTAGTACCCCTATTTTCTCAAAATCTAGCCTCATGTGGTCAAACAGCTTATCTTATCCTGAAAACTTCTGTAAAAGTGAAAGTCAATCTGAATGATCTCATAAAAAATACTTTTAAACTATAGGCTATTCCACAGAGTCAAGTGAGATTGGACTCATATCCTATATTCCATAGCTATTGTGATGCCCAGTAATTAACACAATGTGCTGAGGTGCTTCATGGCTCACATACACCTTTCAAATGAAAACTTTTGTATTATATGTATGTTGTCTTCAAATTCCCTGGCCTTTGTGAATCCATGTTTTGTTTTTTATTTTTATTGACTATCCTTGGGGGTGGGAGCAAAAGTAGGTTTGGAGTTGTGACTATGCAAAACAATTCATTCTTATTTATTAATTATTGTATTGTTTTCCATATGAACATGTAAACCTACTTTTGTCCTACCCTGTATTGTATTGTCCTTGGATTTCTTTATCTTTGTTCAATCTTACATTTCAGCTAATAGACTGGCAGAGTGATTAAGTGTTTGGGTGGTGGGGCCAGAGGCAAAGATTTGGAATCTCTTCTCTACTACCTATGACTTGGCCAGTTACTTAATCTTTGTGCTACAGAGAAGGATAGTATTTATCTTTTAAAATGAGTTAATAGACACAAAACACTTATAACAATGTCTGTGTCTTCAGTAGGGCTAATATAGTGATATTATTATGATTATCAGCATTATCATATTTATTCATGTATAACATTTTTAGTAAACACCTCCTACAAGCTGAACATTTTGCAGGCAACAGGTGATATGCACAAACCTAATAGAAATAGTCCCTACCCTCCAAGAGCTTAAGGCCGGGTGAGCAGAGACAGATTTGGAACCAGTAAACACAAAGTAAGGTGATATCTTAGGTAAATGAAATGTGTGAGATGCTAAGGTTGTGAATATCAGGAGAGAATTACTTCAGAGAGGATGGCAAGACAGCAAGTCTGAGGTGTGTCTTCATGTTACCTGAAGATTGAGAGGACAGATCATGTAAGAAACAGTGGCCGAGTTGCTTCTGGGGCCAAGACAGCAGTCTGTGCAGGGAGTGTCTCAGGGAAGAGAGGCCTTGCCGAGCTACAGTCCATGAATTAGGGTTGTTATGGGTGAAGTCAGAGAGAGAGAACAGGTACAGAGAAAGAGAGTGAGGCTGAAGGAAGCAGCAGCTGAGCCGTGTGTTCTTCATGGCAGGGGCTAAGTTCAATGGAAGTCCTTAAAGGACTTAAGTATGATGCTTAAAATTCCCCATTATTCTGCCTTCCCTATTGGAAAATGACTAGAGGGGGAACAGTGAAACACCAGTTGGAATTTTTAAAATATAGGTGAGAGAAAAGATGGTCAAAAATGGTGAAGGTGGTGTTTCAGGAAAGTCTGGTATCTATGGAATAGAACAAGTGAATGAAATTCAACTCTATTAATTGGCTCAAGCAAGTGAGAGAGATCCCAGTTCTAGTGACTAAGAAGACAAAGTGTGGATGAAGTCTGAGCAGTAGGGAAGAGGATGGAATGAGAATGCACTTTGGGATTAAGATTAAGTTGACTCTATGACTCAGAAATAGTACTATAGGAAACGATTGGAAATATGAATTTGGAATTCAACAAGAAGGCATGGATTGTTGTACATTTAGGTGATACTACATAGGTGATATTTAAAATCATAAAGATGGCTGAGTTGATCTAAGAAAAGGATACGGAGAGAAATAAAAGAAAGAGAAATGAAGAAGTTTAGATCATGTCCTGTGGATCTCTGGCATTTAGAAAAATACATAAATATCTATTTCTCATTACTCTGGACAAATGAATGATTGCTTTATCATACTGCAATGCTGTAAATATCAATATGTCATTGTATAATGTAGCATTGCTGTATATTATGTGATATTACAATATTATGCTGAGATGGAAGAACTATAAATGCTATTCCCCCCTTTTTAGCTTTGTTTTGTTTGGGTATCTGGAAGTCATTTTCCAAAAACATAAAAATAAGTAAGTTATTATGAAATATATCCTAGATACAAAGTGGCATATGAGTTAGCAAATAAAACTAATTAGATGTTAGACATACTTATATTCATGTAGCACCCTGACCTTTTGTATTGCTTAATACAAAGAACAAAGAATAACACATATGTTAATTAATTGAGTCCTTCAGGTTCTATAGGTGGCCAGTTACGTGGTACATTTCTCCTTTCATAGGTACTGTTTTAAGAGAGAGTGCTCTAAGCTAAGTGATATTTATGTCCAGTGTGATAAAGTTCAGATAAAATTATCTAGAAGCAAAAAGAGAAAGGATTATTGAATCAGAGAAAAGTGTCTGCATATTTTCAGAGACAATATGTCTAGAGATTAAGTATCCTTATGACTTAGCCTTACACTCACTGCCACAGTCCTGGTGACTGGAGTTGAAGCATTTATAGAGATCTAAGGAGGTTTGGCCTCATCCCAAATATGTACTCAAGGTCTCCTGGAGCATCTGTGGCCACCATCATCTTTACACAGTTGTTTTATGGGACCCAGAAAGAAGTATAGCTCAGAATGTCCCTTGCTATCTGTCATAGGTCATAATGCCAAGAAATGTGTGTGTGTGTGTGTGTGTGTGTGTTCACCTGCATGTGCATGCATACCTATGTTTATATAAGAGATTTATTAGACAAAAGTCAGTTGCTCCATCACCTTTATTCTTCTTTATGTTTTTCAAGAAATGCTCTGTGTACTGTCTCCTTTCTGAGTTTGTGTGATCACCACCCAACATAATAATCAAGGAAAGAGAACAGAGACTTACTGGGACAAGCTTCCAGTTGGGCTTAAAAAGTGACATGATTCAATGAAAGGAGATTATCAAGTCACATCCAGACTCCGGAAGACAATGAGAAGTCATTAGATTGGCTTCGGAGTTACTGTTCACTTTATTAAAGACATTCAAGCTGATAGCATAAAGCCAAATGGTGTGGTTTTTTTTTTTTTCAAGGAAATTTTGTATTTTTAAACATGGAAGAGTACCTAAAGTTCAGACTGCCCTGGTAGCTTGAAAATATTTAGTTAGAACAAAATTACCCACAGACAATTAAATTGTTATTATTTTAAAGACAGATAATCAATCATGATATTTTAGAGAATAGAGCTGAAGGTTGGGCAAAGCTTAATTGGCTAATGCTGATGAAAAACCAATAGTCATCCAGGATATTAGCAGGCCAGGAGAGTGGAGAGCCATTCCTTAGATACCAAAATACAAACTGACAAACCTTCCGTCCAGGGAGCAGTGAACCTGCATATGGGTGATGACCAGCTGTGTGACAGGTGGAATACTGTATCGTTACTGCAGAGACTGCTAGGAATAGAAACAGGCTTTACAATTGCACACATAGACATTCTTTTTTTCTGTAGATAAAGCAACCCTGTTGCTGCTTTTAAAAGGAATATGCATTTTTCTATACCCTTGGTCATAATTACATGATTTTTTTAGTCTTATGCTTTAACAACAGTAACAATAATTTATAGAAGCAAAGGAATAAGAAAAGAAAGGGATCTGGAATGAGTGAGGATGATTATCTCACTGTGGGGTCATGCCAGATGCATTGCATGGTAAATACCAGCAGCCCTGCGTTATCCATAATTAGAGTTATCTTGAAACAGATTGATATTAGTATATTATTTTCTGAACACCAAATTGTATTTTTATATTTTTTATCGGGTCCACTTAAAACATCATTACGTTCCTGATCTAAAATGCCTTTTTTTGCATTATTTTCTTTGTTGATCTTCAGTAATTGCCTTCCAGTTATATTGTGTTATATACATTTAGTTATAGTACAGAGTATATGCAGTGACTTACATGTGAGGCTAAAAGGAAGTTCTGAGAAGGTAATAATTTTCTGCATCAGCTTTTTTTTATTAAAGATCTTGTGCATTTAATAAATTTTCCCTTCAAGTTATTATATTAAAATAACTTATTTTTGGTAACTTATTTCAGAAGACAATGCTTTCAACATATGGCCAAATGCTGTCTTTGCCAACTAACTCTTAAGATGCAGCATTTTTTTGACATATAACCATTATGATTAGATCCCCCTAACTGCTCTCCCCTGCTGGCCTGTCACATTTTACTTATGTTCATTTGTAGACTAAAGCATATAAAATAATGCAAATCATTTATAAACTAGAGCATACACATTGGTGTGGACACCATATCTGTCATATTTACTTCCTGGCAGAAAATTACTTTGTTTTTGACTAAAAGTGGCAAATTTACTTTTATTGTTCAGAGTGATGGCTTAGAAGGGAAGGTGACTTTAGCAAGCAAAAAAAATACAGAAAAATCTTTATTAAGGCTCAGTTGTAAAGCAATAGGCAGGCAGTAAATCAAAAGGGTGGAAAATCCTAGAGAAAAAGGTGTCTGCTGTTGTGGTGTTTACTGAAGCTACTTAAGAAGAATCTGTTGAATTTAAAGATACAATATTTGAAAGAATATAAGAATAGTCTACAGTTATAGTTTTAAAAGCATAGTTTCTCTTCTAATAGCATCTGCATCACCAGAAAACTTGTTATAAATGCAAATTCTCTTTTCCACAACAGATCGACTGAATCACAAGTTCTGTGTTGGCACAAACCTCCCAAGTGATTCTGACACAGACTTGAGTTTCAGAACCACTACTCTGTACTGGGATAGTTGTCTGAATTTCCCAGATGAGCTGATCACATTGTTTAGAGTGAAGAACTGTCAACAGGCTTTAAACTAAGTTGATTCTTTCCTGGCTGGACGTACAGTGAAACATTTGGGATCCCTCCCCACCGCACTCCTGTGAGTTCTGTGAAAGAGGCCAGATTCTGCCTGAAGATGAAGACAGTTGAGATCTGACCACTTCATCACACTATACTTATTTCAAATAATCGGATCTTACATTTGGTGATCAGATATGGCTCTGCATGGAGAATACAGTGGGAAACTGCTTATTCCTCATGCAAATAATTTACTCTCATAAAAATGCCTCCTATTCACTTGCTTATTCATGTCTTTTTTTTTTTAATGCAGTATGCATTCCCTTAGATCAGCGGTTCTCAACCTGTAGGTAGTGACCCCTTTGGGGGTAGAATGACCCTTTCACAGGGGTCGCCTAAGACCATCAGAAAATGCAGATATTTACCTCACTATGCATAGCAGTAGCAAAATTTCATGGTTGGGGGTCACCACCACATGAGGAACAATATGCAAGGGTTGCGGCCTTAGGAAGGTTGAGAACCACTGCCTTAGATAGATGTCTTAAGATATAAAATATACAAAAATAAGTTAAACTTGCTCACCTAAATGTGTGATAAGAAATATGTAACCTAAATCCATTATTTAGTGACTAGAGGTCTGGTGCACGAAATTTGTGCACAGGTAGGGTCCCTAGGTCTGGCTGGCAATCAGGTATGATTGGGCCTTTCTGGCTGCTGTCCAGGGTCTTCCTTTGTTCTGTGCCTCCTCCTAGTGGTTAGTGCACTCATTGCGAGCAGTCAAACTCTGCTCAGTTGAACTCCTGAGGGGACAGTTTGCATATTAGCCTTTTATTATATAGGATATCAGATTGGTTGGAGGATATATTTCATTGTTCCAGAAGTTGACTTTGAATAAAATTCTAGCATTTTGGAGATGATCCCAGAAAACATTGGCAGGGAATTGGAGACAGAGACAGACAAGGACAGGGAGCCAGCAACAGCTTCTGCTGTAACACAGACCCTCTGAAACCCAGCTTAAAGCCTGTCTCAGAGTCATCCTATTGGAAGATCTAAAGGAAGTGGAGTATTTAGGCAGGAAATCATCAACCTTGTCTGTCATTGGTTATAGGCCAGTAGTGGATGGATGTAGAATTGAATTATTTCTGCTACCTCCACTCTGAAGTCCAGAGAAGGCCCAGCCAGAGTCCTGCTGCTGACCTAGAAGCAGGTACAGAGGCAAAGGGAGGTTCTGAGGGGATATGGGTTAGGTTTAAGAGGAGCAGTAGCTTAGTCAATAAATAAATAAAATAAATATTCAAAAATCAAAACCAGAACAAAAATCCTGGCCCCAGCTAGTATGGCTTCATAGGTTGAATATCAACCTATGAACCAGGAGGTCAAGGTTTGATTCCTGGTCAGGGCACATGCCTGGGTTGCAGCTGGATCCTCAGTAGGGGTTGTGCCCGAGGTGACTGATTAATGATTCTCTCTCATCATTGATGTTTCTACCTTTCTCTCTCCCTCTCTGAAATCAATAAAAATATATTTGGAGAAAAAAATAAGAATCCTGGAACTCCCGAGGGAAACTGTTCTCTACCTTGCAGTATCCTCTAGGTGAGATCTTGGCTCTCATGGCCCAGGCACATTTATTTAATGCTCACCTGGACTTGACATTGTGATCCACCCAGGAAGATAATGAAAGCATTATGGCTCCATGCCTGAGGTGTCTGACAAGCTGGTCTGGAGGCAGGAAGCTAAAACGAGAGCACCAGGTTTCCATTCAAAATGACAAATGCAGGCTGTAAAAAGGATGGCCCTGGTGTTTATGAAGGCCACCAATTAAATTCCACCTGCCCAGGTTTGATCCGATGCCCATTCCTATTACCATGTTCTGACACTTTCAGAAAGTTCCCTGTGAATCTCAAAAGACATTATTTTATAAATATCCCCTGCCTGAATACCAAGCCTGCTAGAATGCGGAATGTGTATGCTATGAAATATTAGAATTACCATGTCATGATAATTGAAAAAGGCACTAGTGGTAACTGGCTTGTCTTTGGGTGCTTTTAATTACAAAGGTGACATATGGCCACTCCTCATCCCCATCCCTCATTTTCTCTTTCAGACCCATAATTTTGAAAACCTTAAATCACTCTGTCCTTTTGGTCCATACAAACCTAACAGGCCAAATTAGTACACTTTGCTTAATCATTTTAGAAAAAGGAATTGTTTTCTTTTCATTAATAAATTATATAATTTCCTCAGGTAAAGTAGATTTTAATAAGAACTATTAAATGCTGGTTTAGTTAGTCCTTAGGCTAAAAATATCAAATAAATTTGGGAATAAGAAACGTAAAGAAAATGTTTTTATTTTTCCTCCTTGAAGCATATAATAGTTTTGATTTTTTTCAATTATTTTCCTTTAAGCTACCTTTAGTATAATCATATTTATAATATTTTTCTTTGAAGGTCTTTTGTCATTCAGGTCCTTAATGCTAATAATCCAGAATTCATTTTTAACCTTTTTATGTTTTGTTTTGTTTTTTTGGTAAGGGTTGATTCTGTTCCAACTTTTTGTCTTAATACCATTTGACTCCAAAATCATAATGGAAATAGGATAATCTATTTGAATAGCACTTCAGCTTTTTCTCTATAAAGGTCATTACAAGGTAATTGGTAATTAAGCTATTTATTTCCTCATGCCTCATCTCTAATTCTTAGGATCACTATAGCTAGTTGTATTCTTTTGTTCTCAGTGTCTATTTACTAAGAGTACACATTTTTGAAAAAAACATTACCAGAGCAATTTCAGTCTTGTATCCTTCAATTTAAAAGAAAAAGAAATGCATTTCAATCTTTCTTTCCATCCCCTGGTTAGTTATTGTGACCTCTAATTCATTACAGACATTCCAATAACTTTCATGCAGATGATTCACCATTTCTTTATTTTGTTTGGTTTCCTCTTCTTTTTGATACTTGACGTTTCCATTTTCCCTCAGCAGTCTTCTCTGGCATATTGTAGTTTGCTCATTTTTGAAAGCTTTTGGCATTTTTCTCAAGTTTCAGCTCTACTATAAAGTGCCCATCATCATTTTCCTAATCAAGCTTCTCAGTTGGGTCCTGGGCTTGCTCATTCTGGGACACACCCCCACATTCAGTCTCCTTCATCACTCTTGTGCTTTTTAGAAAGGGACAGCCTGCCTCTCCTATGGCCACATGCGAAAGGCAGCAGAGTGTGAAAGGAAGCACTCCTCCACCCCCTAGAGGAGCTTGAAAGGGTTCCAGG
This sequence comes from Lasiurus cinereus, assembly GCA_011751065.1. Classification (NCBI taxonomy): domain Eukaryota; kingdom Metazoa; phylum Chordata; class Mammalia; order Chiroptera; family Vespertilionidae; genus Lasiurus; species Lasiurus cinereus. The sequence goes on along the minus strand of JAAGEH010000041.1, from coordinate 19,552,134 downwards.
GCTATTATCTCAAACAGTATTTGATTGTTCCCCTGAGGTGAATGTTCTGAGTTGGGGCCAGGCCTCCCTCATTTTTATAAAACATTTACCACATGGTGGATTTGTCACATTAATGAATTTGTCACGATGCTCTTCCCTTAACTTCAGCCAAGGAAGGTCTTTTATGGCAGCGAAAATACCAATAAGCTTTCTCTTCTAAATAGCGCTCATGGACATTGATTTTTATCTTTCCTCCTCTTTCGTGAACTTGGCGGTGTTCTGGTGGCAGTTTCTGGCCACTATTTTTCTATTGGTGGTCCAGGCTTTGTTTTGCTGGAAGGGACCTTGAGAGACTAAGCCTTTGCGCTTTTTTTTCATATGCATCCAAACAAAAGCAGGCCTGTCCCTGACTTCATTTCAGCAGTCACAGTACAGTACACAAGTCCTTGAATTCAATGAATATTAAAACGTAATGAGCACTGTCCAAGGCTCCCAGTGTGCCCACACAAGGTTTCCAGGTGGTTATTCAGTAAGGCCCGTCACAGTCACAGATGTGGCGGTGTCAACAGTACATCCAGCCATGTCTTCATCGACCATTGTGTTTATTCTATTCTTGTAAGGTTTTCATCTCATTTTGTCTTCTGTTGCTATGAATTATAGTTACCCCTTTCAGCTTGTTCTGTTCCCAGGAAATGAAATTAATTTAAATGTTAGTCAGCCTTAAGCCCTTGGGAAAGGTACATTTGTAAACATGAAGGTATGTATAAGTTTGGGAGCTCACCAAAAACAAAGTAGAAATGATCCAGGGCATGTGATAAACTGCACTCTCCTCTGGAATCGGATTTTGAGAATTTGCTTGAAAGCTTGATCTGTAGAACCCAATTCTATGGATCTCAAGAGAGTGTTTTTTTTTTAAATTTAATATTATTATTTTTTATTTTTAAATGAGTGTTTAAAAAATATTTTCAATTGATTTGAGAGGAAAGGAAAAGGAGTGAGAGAGAAAATGATAGATCCTCCCTTCCTCCAACTGGTGGGCTGTGTATCAGGTAACCTGCGTCTGCTCCAGGACATCCCCAAAATAGTCAACCACCAATAAGCGCGTGCTGTGTGCCCTAGGCACCACCCCTTCCTGTTCCTCCCTTCAAAAGGTGTGTTCACTGCTGCATGTGTTGCTGTTCTCTCTCTTAGAGAGTCAGCCCAGCTGGGTCCTTCTTCTCTTCCTTCTTCTCTAATACTGGTTTTTCTGTCTTGCTCATTAGTGCGGAATAAACTTCCTCTGTTAACATACCTTGGTCTCTGACTCCTGTTTCCTGTGCCTCAAAACTTACAGAAACATCATTGATGAGAGAGAATCATTGATTGGCTATCTCCTGCATGCCCACACTGGAGATCAAGCCCATAACCCACATATGTGCTCTGACTGGAAATTGGACCTTGACCACCTGGTTCATACATTGATGCTCAACCACAGAGCCACACTGGCTGGGCTTTTTCTTCTCAGACCCTGTCACAGAGCAGCCTTGCCATACATAATTTTTTGATTTCCTCTGGCAATATATGTATCCATTTACAAATAATATATTATTAATTGAAATTTATTTAATATTTACATTAGTAGTATTATCCTAGAAGTAGCATTTACCAAATAACGTTTTTTTAATTTTAACTAAATGAACCTAGTTTATTTCTTATAATTCACTAGAGGCCTGGTGCATGAAATTTGTGCACCAGGGTGGGTGTGTCCTTCAGTCCAGCCTGCATCCTCTCCAATTGGAACATCCCTCTCACAATCCAGGACTGTTGGCTCCCAACCATTCACCTACCTGCCTTCCTGATTGCCCCTAACCACTTCTTTCTGATTGCCAGCATGATCGATACCTAACTGCTCCCCTGCTGGCCTGATTGCCCCTAACTGCCCTCCCTGCCAGCCTGGTCATCCCTAACAGCTCTCTCCTGCTGGTCTGGTTGCCCCTGACTGCCCTCTTCTGCAGACCTGTGCCCCCCCCCCCCCCCGCCCAGTTGCCCTCTTGTGTAGGCCTGGTCTTCCCCAACTGTCCTCCCCTGCAGGTCTGGTTTCCGACAACTCCCCTCCCCTGCAGGGCTAGTCCACCCCCCAACTACCCTCTCCTACAGGCCTGGGTCCCCCCATCTGCCCTCTTGTGTAGGCCTGGTCCCACACAACTGCCTTCCCCTACAGGTCTGGTTCACCCCAACTGCCCTCCCCTGCAGGGCTAATCCACTCTCCAACTGACCTCTCCTGCAGGTCTGGTTCTCCCCACCCCCATCTGCCCTCTTTTGTATGTCTGGTCATCCCCAACTGCCCTCTTCTGCTGGCCTGGTCACCCCTAACATTCTTCCCTTTCCAGCCTGGTCGCCTCTAACTGCCCTCCCCTGCCAACCCAATTGCTCTTAACACCCTTCCCTACCAGCCTGGTCTCCCTCAACTGCCTCCCCTGCAGGCTTGTGTTCCCCCCCAACTGCCTGCCCCCGCTGGCCTGATTGCCCACAACAGCCCTCCCCTGCCAGCCATCTTGTGTCCACATGGGGTGGCCATCTTTGACCACATGGGGCAGCCATCTTGTGTATTGGAGTGATGATCAATTTGCATATTACTTCTTTATTATATAGGATTATATTATTTCTCTTGGCGGCACTTACATACTATTTTATTGTTGGGCACTTGAGGCATTTCCAGTATCTGTTTATAATACACAGAACTGCAGCAAACAAATCTTCCTGTACTTCTTAGAACAGGTATAAGATTATCTTGTGGGAATAAACCTAGAAGTATAATTATTAAATAACACAGCCCACAAGTATATATAACTTCTAACAGTTGTCTTGGAACTTGCCTTCCTGGGATAATAACTGACAATCATTTGTTTTTAGATATATTTTTTTCCCTTTTTCTTATAGGCTGATTACAAGTAGAGTTGCTGAATCCTAGGATATCTACAGTTCACCTTTAAGAAACACTGTGAAAACAATCTCTAAAGTAGTTGTAGCAATTTATACTCCTCCCTATAATATATAGGAGTTCCTGTTTTCTATATCCTTGCTAAAATTTATCAGAGTGTTTAGTGGTTTTTTGTTTTGTTTTGTTTTCAATCTAATGGGTACAAAATTGTATCTTGCTGTATTTTAAATTCTATGTCTTCAGTTGGGCTTTTCATATATTTATCAGCCATTTGGGCCTACTGTCTTTCGTTTTCTTTGATTATTTTCAATTGAGTTGTTTGTTCCTTTTCATCCAAAATAGCTATACTTATGTTTCGGATACTCAAACTTTGCATTTTATGTAGTTTTTGGCAAATATGTAGCCCTGGTCTGTTACTAATATTTTTCAACTTGTTCATGTCTGTTATATAAAAATTTTTAAAATAATTAATTTTATTGATCTTTTCTTTGTTGAGTGTTTTGTATCCTGTTTAAGAAATTATTTCCAACCTGGCCAGTTGCTCAAGGTTAGAGTGTTGGCCCATGCTCAAAAGGGACACAGGTTTGATTCCTGGTCTAGGGCATGGCTCTGGTTCTCAGTTGCAGGCTCCATCCCTGGCTCTGGTCAGGGTGCATATAGGAGGCAACCGATAAATGTGCCTCTTTCATATAAATGTCTCTCTCTCTCCCCCCATCCTCCTGCTTTTCTGCTCTCTCTCTAAAGAAAAAAAAATCAAAGGAAAAAATATTCTCAAAGATTAAAAAAAATATTTTCTATTCTGGTATCATGAATACATATTCCTATACACTTTTCTAAATGTTTAAAGTTTTGTTTTTATATTTGTTTCTATTTTTGATTTTTACTTTGTGAGATAAGATCTCATTTTTATTTCATATTTAGCGGAAGTGGAACAGTTCATCTATCTCTTATTTGTCATGAATCATATTTGCACATGGTTGGGTTGTTGTGAAGCATTCCATTCTATCCCACTGATCAGTCTCAGTATATACACCATTCTGACTTGATTACCATAACTTATTAATAAATATTGATATGGCAGGGCAAAACTGCATCCCTTTTTTGTTGTTCAGAATTTTATCTTTGCTATTCTTTATTGACCTTTTGTTCCACAGTCTGACTTTTAGCATAATCTTGTTAATTATTCTATAAAAATCTCTGTTGGGATTTTTGTTACGGTCACATTAAATTTATAGATCAATTTTCAAAGAATTCCCATTTTAACTATGAGTCATTATTATTATCAGGGCATATATCTCAATTTTATGATGTTTTATTTATGTATTGCAATAGTTATATATATTTTTAATATAATTTTTATTGATTTTTTTACAGAGAGGAAGAGAGAAGGATAAAGAGTTAGAAATATCGATGAGAGAGACATCAATCAGCTGCCTCTTGCACGCCCCCTACTGGGGATGTACCTCAACCAAGGTACATTGCCCTTGACCTGAATCGAACCTGGGACCTTTCAGTCCGCAGGCTGACGCTCTATCCACTGAGCTAAACCGGTTTAGGCTAGTTCTATATTTTTTTTCCATAAATATTTTTATTCTTTAAGTTAGTTTTATTCCTAGGGACTTATAGTTTTTGTTTCTTTTGTTTTATCTTTAATGGTTATTATAATCAAAATGTTATAATGTTTATCTGTATTTGAACACTTTTTTAATGCCTCAGGGACATTATCATAAACATGAACTCAGATGTTATACTTGGATTTTGGTTGCATATCTGAAAAATACCTAATATAGTTCTCATGGTTGCTTTGGAATTTTGTTTTTCTGGAACATGATTGATGGGAATTGGGTTTTAGATTATTCTCTCTCTCTTTTTTTTTTCTTCCGTTTTCATACAGGCGTGTTGCAAGTGGAATGCATTGTGTGTATTTCCTAGAAAATGGCTCAGATCCTGGAGAAACCTCCCTTTTAAGTGATATTTCTTATCTTTATAAAATTACCACTTGGTCACCTTTACAGTCTCCTGCCTTGACTTAATATATTTTTCAATATTATTTGTCATTTATTTTCCCCATACAATTAAGTATGTATTAGGTCTTAGGGTTTTGGAGGTAGATATATATTAAAAGCACTACTGACACTCTCATTATGGGCTAGCAAAGTACCTGACATATAATGGATAATCAATCTATACTAAATATGCTAATTTGTCTGTACGTCCTTCCAGACAAAGCCATGGTGGTGGGGCCAAGGCAGAGGTAGTTAGGGGCGATCAGGCCAGGAGGGGAGGGCAGTTGAGGGTGATCAGGCTGGCAGGGGCAGGGGTGCAGTTGGGGATGATCAGGCCGGCAAGGGGGGCCAGTTGGGGGTGAGCAGGCTGGCAGGGGGGCAGTTGGAGGAAAGCAGGCTGGTAGTTGGGGGCCATCAGGATGGCGGGGGGGGCAGTTGGGGATGAGCTGGCTGGCAGGGTGGGTAGTTAGGGGCGATCAAGCCAGTGGGGAGGGAGGTAGTTGGGGAAAAGCAGGCTGGCAGGGTGTCAGTTGTAGGTCAGCAGCCCAGCAGGGAAGGGGCAGTTTAGGATAATCAGGCTGTCAAGAGGGGAACAGTTGGGGGCAAGAAGGCTGGCAGGAGGGCAGTTTGGGGTGAGCAGGCTGGCAGGGTGGGGCAGTTGGGGATGATCAGGCCAGTGGGGGTGGTGGTTGGGGGCGAGCAGGCTGGCAGGGCAGGGAAGTTGGGGGCCATCAGGCCAGCAGGGGGGGACAGTTGGGGATGATCAGGCTGGCGAGGGGCAGGTGGGGGTGAGCAGACTGACAGGGGGCAGTTAGGGATGATCACGCTGGCAGGGGGGGCAGTTTGGGGCAATCAGGCCAGTGTGAGGGACAGTTAGGGGGTAGCAGGCTGGCAGGCAGAGTGATTAGGGGCGATCAGGCAGGCAGGCAGATGAGTGGTTAGGAACTAGCAGTCCCAGATTGTGAGAGAGATATCCCATTTTGGAGAGGGTTCAGGCCGGGTGAGGACAACATCTCCCTCACCCCCTGCACTAATTTGGTGGTCTGGGCCACTAGGTACAATTAAAATTCAATAAGTATTAGTGGTGTTATTTTGGAATAATAAAGATAAGTTACAAATATTACACTATCTTCTAGGCCACCACCTGTTTATAAAGAACTTTTTAATGTTTGACATTTATTAGAATTCTAGACAAAATAACTTTCAAGTTTTTTTTTAAGTCTTACATATAAATCCATTGATGAATCTATTTTTCAGTCATATTTTTAATACAATATTATATTTGGAATAGCAATGAAATTTGTAGGTAGTATCAAACCTCCAACTTAGGCAGGAAATTTTCAGTGTTTTTTTTTTTTTAAGAGAAAGTAAGGGAGAGGGAGAGAGAGAAAAACATTGACATGGAAGTGAAACATCTGTCTGTGAGCTGCCTCCTGCACTCCCCTTACTTAGGATCAAACCCGGAACCTGGGTAAGTGTCCTGACCGGGAATTATATGGCAGCCTTTCAGTGCATGGGACTGTGCCCAAACAACTGAGCCACTGTCAGGGCTTCAGCCATTTATAAGTCTTCTTTATTGTGGCTGCCAGAGTTACTGAGTACAATGAGCTACTGTATGTTTGATATCCCCTTAGCTTGGCTTGTTCCTATGGGCAACTATTTGACTAACTTTCAGACAATATCACCCTGCATACTGCAAAGTTAACCTATGTCTTTTGTGTCCCAGGTTGAGTGAGGCAATGAGAGGTGAGAACTAAAGGGTAAACAATATCTTCCATTCTGCAGAACTGCCTTTCTTTCTGTTTGACTCTTCATCTTGACCCATAGTGCATTGTCTACTGATCACTGCCCCAGCATTATTTCTAAGTGCTGTCCTTTTGAGCCCAGTTTTCCTGCTTCATGCTGCTTCTGGCCATGTCCTGCTCACTTTCCAGCCTTGCATGGAAGGGAAGATTTTTTCACAGATGATTCCTGTCAATCAGAGCATGACAGCTACAAAAAGGCCATTCATTGGATTTAAATCTTTGTAGCATCAGTTCCTCTTAGCAATAAATCTCTTTTCCTCAGTGTTCAGGAAGGCTGCTCTTCCCTCCTGAAGTTGGTTACACTGCAGTCCTGTCTCCTCTTGGGTCAGCAGTCATTAGAGAAACTTGAGATTCTGGATGACTACACTGTACTGTGGATGTGAATTTGAATGGCTTCTGCCCAAACTCTGTGGGACATCTTAAAAGATGGATAAGTTTTCAGAGATCTGACAACCAAAGCTGAGATACAAGATACATTAAAAATGCAGTATTTCTCACACAGGTGTGCACATGTCTCCTTTTCTATCACTTTCCTAGGGTTTCTGTAATAAGTAAGGTCCCACACATTGGAATGATTCAAACAACAGAAATGTATCTCTCAAAGTTCTGGAGGCTAGATGTCCAAAATCACAATGTTGGAAAGGCATGTCCCTCTGAAACCTGGAGGGGAGAATCTTTCCTTGTCCCTTCCTAGCTCTGGAATTTTGCAGCAATCTTTGCTATCCCTTGACTTGTGGCTTCAGTAGTTCCTCCTAAGGTGTTCTCCCCTTGAGTGTTTGTATCTGGTCTCTTCTCTTCTCATAAGAATACCAGTCAATTTGGACAGAGCATACCCTACTTCAATATGACTGTGTCCTAACTTTATTACATTTATAGAGCCTCTTTTTTCAAATAAGATCATAATCACATGTACTGGAGGTTAGGACTTTAGTATATCTTTAACAATAGTGAGCATGATGGCATAGGGATGTAGGTTGGAAGATGCATTGCATGATTTTCTTAGATGTATGTGGGGGAGAAGGGGTGTCAAGGAAATTTTTTTTCTCTCCTAGTCCATTTTTTATATTCTTACTCTCCCTTCATAATTTATGGTTAAAAAGTGAGAAGAGGAATTTAAAAAAATCAACGTTTGAAAATACAGTTTTAGTCTATGGGAAAATAACCCAGCTTTTCCTAAAGATTGATGCTTTATTATCCCAACTTTGTAATTTCTATAGGTTGTTGATTTGATTTTTAGAAAATCACCGAGATTAAAGAAAAAAAAGAATAATGTTATGTAATGTCTACTCTAAGATGTTTGTTTGTGATTAGGGCCCATTGTAAATATGTATTATGATAATACTTAAGTCCTCTATAATGATTGGTCCTTTCTCTGTTTTCCAGAGTAGTGAAAAAACAAACAAACAAAAAAATAGTACATTTAATAGGGTTACACTATATTCATTAAACAGAATAATATTTTAGAAATGAATGAAATGCAATTAATTTAATAATTATACTCACTGCTCTCAATTTAACATTTTACTAAAGATTTAAAAGACAAAGTATTATTTGAAATAACTAGAATTATGTCACCTAGCTTTCTATAGTTAAGGAAAATGCAAAATAGGTTAGGCAAGTGGAGCTTATATGAAACATGAAAAAAAGACTGAAGTGGGATTGTGGATAGTGAAAGCATAGCAGGAGTTTGGAGACAGGTAGAGAGCATCAGGCTTTAGTGAAAGCTGGAAGGTTTCCCATGCCACATTGTAGTATATACCATAGTACTAAAAGGCTATGACTGAATAAAGGGTCAGAGGGGGATAATTGGTAGAATTCTTTATATGGGAAGAGTTCTTGATTTAATGTAAGAACATACTCTGATTAACGATTATAATAGGCCTTAATTCTCATGATTTGACTAACAATTTTTTTTTTTTTTGCCACTGAGCTTGGAATGGATAGAAAGAGCATAAATCTAGAAACTGAAGGACTAACTGGGCACTCTTGTAAGGTTTTGGGTGGGATGGCAAAAGTTTTAGTTAGGATAATGGCTTTAGAAATGGCGAGGACTATGGCATTATTTAAAATCTGAAACATTCAGCCAGGATCTCACAAAAACTGGCTCTTTTCCATTCTACTTATCCTCTTCTTTGCAACCCTGATTAGGCTTATGTTAGAAAGTTTCTCTATATTCTCCATGTTTGTATATTTCTTATATTTAATTCCTTTGATTATATGGTCTTGTATTTTGTTTTAGTTAATTGCTTCAGCTATCTTCCACTTCACTGGTTTTCTAATTAGTTGTATGCAACCTATTATTTAGTCCTTCCCTTGAGATTTAATTATTATTATTTAAAGAAAAATTATTTGGCTAGGAACATCATCTTCATAATTCATATTTTCAAATATCTATTCTAGTTCTGTAAATATTTTAAATAATTACTCTATATTTTATATACTATTGTTTCATTATCTGAAGTTCTTTACTTATAATTTTTAAATTTATTTATTGTTATTCAAGATCATTATTCTGCCACTGAGAGCATCTGTCATGTTCTACATGTATATTTGAAAAAAATGCTCATTTTTTATGAAGCCTTACTTGAGAAAGTCCTATGCTTCCTTCCAAAAAACATTTAATTTTGCTCTGTCAGGGACCCCCAGACACCATCAACCAGAAACTATTTTCAGAATAATTTTTCTGATCTAATTTTTTTCAGTCTATGCAGGTAGTATAAATGAGTTTCCTACAAATACATAAGGGCATCATTCTGGTTATATTAATATTTTCTAGTTAATATTTTCACTGATATAGCACTTTAAGAATCTAAATTTTATTTGTGGGACATTACAGTTCTAGTCAGGACATTTTTCTTTCCCAGGTGTCTAGCTTTTTACCTGTTGAGAGTGCAGATAATTCTAAGATGGTCAATGTTTCAAAGCGGGTCACCATTTTTATTTCAAAGCTGCATTTTCTATTAATTATTAGAGGCCTGGAGCACGAAATTTGTGCACAGGTACTATCCCTAGGTTTGGTCTGCGATTAGGGCCATCTCCCATCCCACCCCACCCCTGGTTTCCCATTCACCATCAGGTAATTAGAGCCTGACTGCTGGGGGAGGGACCAAGAGGTTGACTGCTCCTTCCCACTCACTTGCCCTGCCCCTGCCGCAGTCACTCTGCCGCGGGGCAACTGGTGGGGCAGGGGCCTTGGCCTGGTGCCACCTGCATCCCTTGCCACACATCCCTAGTTCCCCGTTCACCATCTGGTGATGGAGCCTGCCAGCCAGGAAAGGTGACCGAGAGGTGGTCATGTGCCTCACAGTGACTGGTCGAATGGTCATTCAGGTCATTCTGCCATTAGTGTCAATATGCACATTATTATTTTATTATATAGTACTAGAGGCCCAGTGCACAAAATTCATGCACAGGTAGGGTTCCTAGGCTTGGCCAGCGATCAGGGTCGATTGGAGCCTTCTGGCTGCCAGCCAGGGCCTTTCTTCACCAGCTGCCAGTGCTGGCTGGAGCCTTCCTTTGTTCTGTGCCATCCCCTGGTGGTCAGTGCATGTCACAGCAACCTATTGAACTCCCAGTCTCCTGTTGAACTCCGAGGGGACATATTAGCCTTTTATATATATAGATAATTGAAACCACCTCATTTTTTTTCTGAACTGGTACAAACATGTTTCCTTACCATTTCTGTTTGTCAAAGGGCATTTTTTTTTCTAGTTAATATTTTCACTGATATAGCACTTTAAGAATCTAAATTTTATTTTGTGGGACATTACAGTTCCAGTCAGGACATTTTTCTTTCCCAGGTGTCTAGCTTTTTACCTGTTGAGAGTGCAGATATTCTAAGATGGTCAATGTTTCAAAGCGGGTCACCATTTTTACTTCAAAGATGCATTTTCTATTTTTATTTTTGCTTAGGTATTGCCCTTTCATTTATAAGGTTGTTTGCTGTGTTTCACATGCATTTATATAGCATTTACATATATTTTCTGCTATTCAGTCTCTCACATCCTCCCCATTTAATTTTTTTTTCTCAATCTTTGACGTAGCTTGTGATTTTATTCATTTTAATGATGAGTCTTAGGAAAGTTAAGTAATTTGCACAAGGGAATACATGTTTTTTTTTTTAAAAAATGTCTGAACTGGGACTTAAACTCAAGAAGTCTAAGTCCAAGTTCTTCACTGATGTTTTTAAAGGCAAAACACAGTTCTTTATCCACTGAGCCAAACGGGTTTTTGAAACACAGTTCTTTAAATATCTCTGCAGTCTCTTGACTAGAGGAAGCATCACTATACAAAACTTTACTCTCTATAGTTCAAAAAAGTCCTAAGCTTTTGCTTACCCTTGGACTGTTGGCTATTTCCAGGATAAAGAAGTTTCTAAAGTTGTCTCTAAATTAGGGGAAAAAAAATAAATATGAGATCGATCATGTGATAACCACAGTATTGTTAGTTAGACATCTATGAAACAAGATATTGCTAAGTGATTAGGTGTCTGATTTTACACTGAGAGACAAAGGCTATCTCCCCTTTATATTATCCTGCCTACTTTAGTTACCCCTCATAATTTTATTTGTTTAATACTAGAGCACATGATTTTAGTGTACACATTATGAAAGATCAGTTTCCAAATATTGCTACAACATAATTATAGGTGTATACATTTGACTGTGGACAAATTAATTTTTAAAGTTAAGCCATATCTTTTAATCAGTGCAATGGCGATAATGTTGTCCATCTTATTTTATGACTATATATGCAAAGTACTTAGCATTGTGCTTGATATATAGTAAACATTTTATAAGTAGTGTCTGTTATTATGTTTAGTATCACAGTCCCCAAAATTGAAAGGGTTCTTGATATCATTTACTCATCTATTTTTAGACTCTGGGGAAGACGGCAATGAACCAAAGGTAACTAGATGTGAGGAAGTGCCATTAATTACATTGAAGATATCCATATAGCATAGAGGAGAACAAAATAGATTTTTGCAATGCTGCCATCTTTGGAAATCATCTCAAGCTTCATCTGTTGATTATTGAAAATTATTAGGCTTGGGGATTTTCAAATGTAATTATGATTTGTATCTGCTCATGAAACATAAGAAGCCTTAAGGCTAAATTCTATAAATGGTTCCATTTACTGGTTTTGCCAGCTCTCCATGCCAAGTCCTTGACTAGGGTATTTAAACATGGCACACTTATTGGGTGTTTATGTGATAAGCCTGTGTTTGCTCATGCATTGAATCCTGAAAAGATTATTTAACTTGGAATTATGTGAAGATAAAAAGGGATCTATTAAAAATGATTGAACCCACAATTGGTTTTGAGAATTAAATATAGTTGACTGCCTACTGTTTTATAGGACACCCTATAAAAGGATGCAAAGTGGGTTTATATAGGCCTTTTTCAATCTTAGTAACAGCCTTGGACCCATGTAACCAGGTGATGACCTCTGCATGGGCTTGGACTGAATTAGCCTGGTCTGCCATGGTCTCCTGCCCATTGTGCCTGGATGCCTGCTTTTTCTTCATGACTATTTACCTCAGGAATACTAACTATCTGGAGATTACTTAAATATGTGCATGGCAAGCTTAGGAATGCTCCATTTGCTTCAGTTCTGTCTCTAAAATAAATTTCTGATACCTATAAGTTCTTCGACATCAGTATTTTCTTCTTCAACATTTCCTTTAAACTCCTCTATTAATTTGTAGAACCACTTGCTGTCAGGGGTAGTAATTGAAAAATCACATCCCTTCATTGTTCAAAACCAGTTCCCATACTTACCACAGACATCTCCCAGCAGTGCCCCAGGGCAGTTGCTGTTCAGACACTCTATCTCCATAATATGTGAGTGATGTAGAAGTAAAACAACATTGTGCCGTTGCTTTAAAATTCCATGTTAGTTTATTAATCATTATACTATCATACTGAGTGGAATACTAACATCATCATGACCAGCATATTCTCTCTCTATAGGCAGACATATATGGGAGGTTAAGTTAATACTCTCAATGTGAGTTCATTAATTTCTAGCAAGTTATTTGTTTACTAAGAAACTGGGCACTTACCTACACTGGCAAGGGCATATAGGGCAATTTTTCAAGTTATGAGTACAATTTTCCCACTTTTACTTTAAAGGAAATAAGCACTAAGAAGCACAGAGTGGGCCGCTCTTTGCTGGTGAGCAGCCTGCAAAAGATAGGAAGACTCTGAGTTTGACAATAGAAGCCGAGGATGAGTCCAACTGTCAAAGAGTGTCCAAGAGGTCTGCTGATACAGGGAACAGATTGAATCTATCTAACTTTGTTTCAGTTTAATAATTGGATATGTGCTTTAAACTGTTACTTTTTAAAAAAAGAAATTATATCGGGAGGTTTGGAAATTTAAGCATACTTTGACAAAATAATTTTGTATGGTTCCTGATATTTTGGGTACCCAAGATTATTTTGAAAGAGGTAGTGGATCACATTTCCAGTGAAAGGAAAGAAGAGATTAATAGTCACTGATTTTCTGTAGCCTTCACTTTTTTCTTTTTATAGTTCCCTCCAATTTCATGAAATTGGTGTGGTAAGATGTGTTTTCTTTCATTTGGAAATTTTAGAGAAAACTAGATCACCCATTGGAAAGGGGTCCTAGAACCCTGAAGTCCACTTTTCATTTAGGCCTTACTGTCAAGAAGACCCAGGGACCCAGACCTGCCCAATATGAGACCAAGGAACTAATTAATGAAAAGTATGTTTGTCTGGGACATTCTCATATTTACTCTTTGTACTCCATCAATCTACCAGAGAGCTAAGGGGTGGGTGGTCTTATGTAGTTTGTCTCTGCCATCTCTCAGACTGGCTAAAAGCTACCCAGTGGAGGAATAAAGAAAGACAAATATCAAGAACCTTACAGGGCTTGCTCAAGGTCACAGAGCCAACCAGGGGCAGAGTCCAGACAAGAAGCTAGATCTGTTGATTCTGAGTTTCATTTTCTATAACTTACTAAATTGTAGTTAATTTATTTAGAAATCTGTTTTTGATATGCTTTCACAAATTCACAACTGACTGTTTCCAAGTTAGTCCATATGATTTAAGCCTTTTTATACCAGTTTGGATATTTTGACACTGTTTAAGTACAAATATATTTGTAAATTACTGTGGTATTTCAAATTTGCCCTTAGTACAACTAAAAAAAAAAAAAACTTGAATCACTGGCTTCATATTAGGCAACATATAATTACAAAAAGCAAATGGGAGCCTGGCCAGGTGGCTCAGTTGATTGTATGTTGTCCCATACACCAAAGGTTGCGAGGTTATATTCCTGGTCAGGGCATATACCTAGGTTGGTGGTTCAATTCCAGGTCGGATTGTATAAAGGAGAGACTGATCAATGTTTCTCTTGCATATTTTTGTCTTTCTCTCTCAAATCAACAACAACAAAAATATCCTTGGGTAAGGATTAAAAAAAAAAGAAAGAAAAGCAAATGGGAAGCATAAAGAAGGCACATTATATAATCTGTGCCATATAGATTGCAGGTAAACTATGCTTGAAATTGCTATACTGTAAAATAGAAAGTCTGATATAGTCTTTGGCTAAATGAAAACATAGGAACAACTCTCATATGAGAAAAGTTGACTAAGGATGGAAAATTCTTCCACACATTTTTAAAAGTAGAAACAAAACAAAAAATGTTCCAAGTAATCCTATATAATAAAGCCCTACTATGCAAATCGACCGAACAGAGGACAGACCAGTTACTATGATACACATTGATCACCAGGAGGCAGATGCCCAACGCAGGAGCTGCCCCCTGGTGGTCAGTACCCTCCCACAGGGGGAGGGCCTCTCAGCCAGAAGTTGGGCTCATGGCTGGCTAGTGCAGTGGAGGTGATGGGAGCCTCTCCTGCCTCCGTGGCAGTGATAAGGACCCCATGAGGGGTCCTGGACTGTGAGAGGTCATGCACTGGGCCTCTAATAGATATTATAAACCTGGTAAATGGTGTGGTAAAATTACAACTCAATTAAGTTATGTTTTACAATACAACATGGAGAAATCTGATTTTCTTTACTGGTTTGAGGGTAAGAACATCAAAATGATCAGATTTTAAGATTTGAATGACATAGTCAGCTTTAATTTCTTATGATAGCCTTCCTTTAAATTTATGATACAGTATTTTTATTTCAGAAACACTTTTATTGTGTAGAATTAAATTTATATACTTATAAACTATTTTATCCTAATTTTTGTGAAAATATTAAGTGACTTTGGGTTCTTTAGTAATCTTCTATCTTCTGTTTTTCTCTTAAGCGTAGCATATTTCTGTTTAATGTTTCCAAAATAATGGTGTTCCACTGTATTTGAGCCCAAGACAATAATCACCTTTTTTATGGAATGTGGCTTTTGCTACATTTAACTGGTCTTTGTGAAGATCTCATTTGTGAAATATGCCATATTGCAGCTTGCTGATTTTTCTGGCAACAACAATGCAAAATTACCTTATCCCCTTTCCTCTCAAACCAGGAAAAGGCTATAGCTGAATCATTAAAATCCATATGTTTAATGATCTGTGCATTCTGCAAGGTGGCACATTACCATCCCTAACAATGTTTAATAGCTCATAACATTCAATACATTTAATCATTAGTTACTGACATTTGTTATACTTTTGTATAATGAACATATCTTAAATGGAGGAACTTGCATTGGAACAGATTCCATTACCCACTTGGTAAAGAACACTGGGCCTGACTAAAGGTGTTCTTTTGTCTTTAGATCTGCTGTAGCTACTGAGGCGGAGCTGTAACAAGGTCACGTGGGTATTTGGTGAGGGGGGAGTTTTGATTTGGTGGCATCACATGATGCTTTGATGGCTTCCCAGACAATCTGGGGCTGTGCCTAGAGCCCATAACTAGGATATAAGGAGACCAGAACACTGGCCCCACCCCAACTGCCTGACCTCCAGCAAAAATATCCTGGGTGGGTTCTGTGTCTTCATATGTCAGATGAAAGTGAGGTGTTGAATGATGCATGAGGAGAGCCCACCCAGATCAGAAATTCTCCAGTCCTACAGTCCCTCCAGAGACTGTGGATCCATCAGCCTTCTCTCATTTTTTAATTAATGTTTCATTTGCTTAGAGAGCTTTATGGAAAAATGAAGAAAGATTGAGTCTCTACAAAGAACTACACTTGATAAAAGACAGAGGAAAAAGTAAAATTCTCATTTTACAATATTTACATGATTTTGATGTAGTTTGTATGGAACTTGCTTTTAAAAAATATATAAGCATCTAAGGCTCTTCTTTTAATTTTCATATATTTAGGCCACAGTTATCTTGCTTCCTGGTAATAAAAACATCTCAACTTTCAGGGATAGAAATGAGAGGGTCTGCAGGAGGGAGCTTATTTAAGGCAGATTTTGCTTAAGAAAATACATGATTTCATCATTGCTGGGCCTCTGAAAATTTTAGATTGTCAACCTTTTCCCCTAATCCTGAGTTTCAGTAATAGCCACTCTGGGGTGAAATGCATCATTGCTCTTTCAAATTCTTGAATGTTTTAACAGTTTTTCTCTTCATAGCAAATGCCTATGTGGGCAAAACTAAGGTTAAACAAAGAAGTTACTTGCTTCTACAAGCACTTGCCCTTCTCACTTCTATAGCTTCCTGGCTGCTGGCTTAAATCACAAGTCCAATTTTGAAAAAGAAGAAGGAAATATTCAAATTATTATTTCATGAAGTGTGTAGCACTCAGGATTGTTTTTGTTGTTGTTTGTTTGTTTGTTATTTGTTTTGGCCTTTCTCCTCGAGTCAGCATTAATTTGATATGTTTCAAATGTAGGTGTCAGGCAGGCCTTCCTTTGCTCCTCTAAATAGTTATTGAGTAAACGTATCTTGTCAAATATATGTTAAATACAATGAATAAAAAAAATGCCCGGCTAGTGTGGCTGAGTGTTGGCCTTTGACCTAGGAGGTCACAGTTCAATGAATAAGGGTACATCCCTGGGTTGCAGGGTCCCCAGTCAGGGGGCATGCAGGAGACAGCCAATTAGTGATTCTCTCTCATCATTGATGTTTCTATCTCGCTCTCCCTTTTCCTTGCTCTCTCTGAAAATCAATAAAAACATCTTTTTTAAAAAAGGAAATCAACATGCTGCAATTATGATCTCCAATCTGACCAAGCTTACAGTCTTGGGAAAAGGGTGAAGACTCAAATGTACATAGGCACAGTCATAAATCAGCCCTGAGAAGAGACAATGGGGAGCTGTGGAGCCTGGGAATAATTGTAGAAAAGTCTTTGTTTAGTTCTTCCCTTCCTCTGTCCCTGTCCCTCCCTTCCTTTATTCCTCCCTTTCTGGCTCTCTCCCCCCCCACTCCTCTCTCTCTTTTCCTTCCTCTCTCCTTTCTTTCCTTACAATACTCCACTAACTAAATAGAATAGTGTGCAAGTCTTCAACTCATAATAGAGGTCCAGACAGAGATATGTAAACAAATAATTTTAACACAGTCAGCAGAATTAAAAAATATATATATATTTCTAAAGCACTGCTGTTAAGGGCCTAGACTCTAGAGCCAAATTGGCTTCGGATTCTGTCCCCATTGCTTACCAGCTGTTTGACCTTGGCTGTTGTACCCTTTCTCTTTTCTGTTTCCTTTGATATAAATTGTGACAATATAAGTAGTTACTTCATTGAGCAGTAATTGAATTAAAACATGTAAAGCTATTGGACTAGGCCTTGGCACACTTTAAGCTCTAAATAAAAGAGAACTATACTAATTAGAAATGAGATCAGAGAGCACATATTAATATATTAATTCCAAATGGACACAACCTACTAGATCTTAAAATGGAAGGAATCTTGAATCACATTGTGGGCATCATCCCCAAAGCAGAGATTCCTCAGTGTTCACTAATGCTGGTTCAAGGGGCCCTTGGCTAAATCAACACCCACTCAAGTCGTCCTTTCCCACACAAAACCCAGTTCTACATGGTTGCTAACAAAGGAGCACTCACCTATGTCTTCTCAAAAGGAACCAAAAGGCATGGTGTATTATGTCAAGTTTGCCTTCAATAACATTGTAACTTCTGTGGTGTTTTTCACATTGACCATTCAATTAACATTTCAGTTTGCTTTATCTCAAATGAAGATAAATCTTTTCCCACCTGCTTTGAAAATTAGCTAACCAGAGCAGTAAGTGACTATCACACATTTTGCCTTTATAGACTCTACAATATAATAAAAATGATAAAGCATTCCGATGTCCACTGTCTACTCAGTTACCACCCTAAAATTCAGTTACATTTATTCCTGCACTGGCTTTGCCAGTGTGTGGCTCAATAACGATGCATAGTTTAGGGAACAGAACTTGCCAGGGCTTTGCAAAGCCATGATCAGGTTTTATATCTCACTAATCTTGCTCTTTTCTCTAAAATCACTTTGCATTTTCCTGCATTGCTGAACAAGATCTATTTCTCAGTATCCTTTAAAATTTGGACCTTGAGGAAAATATGTGTGGGAAAAGTTCTAAGACAGGTGTGGGTTATTGAGTGAAGAAAACAAACCTTCCCTTAGCGGATTGGAATCTTTTGCTGTTTTTCTCTCATCTGTTCTAAGAATTCTGTAATGAAGAAATTTGCAAGACAATTAACTATTATATGCCAGGTGATGTATGTAACCAGACAAATGAAAATATGTGTATTTAGACCAAGGTGAATGTGCATTTGTAATATTACATATTATAACTACTGGTTAAAAGTATAGACTTGGAGAACTTTCTAGAAGACCGATCATCACATGTTCCCAGGTGGTTGGTTGTCTCTGGTTATTGAAATGGTGTGTGCCATTTTGGTTCTTTTTAATTACTTATAGTTTTCAGCCCTCCAAAGGAACAATCTTTATCCTATACAGTGGTTCCTCAAGATACGAGTGCCCTAACATACGAGATTTTTGAGATACAAGCCGTCAAGCGAATGATTTTTGCTTTGAAATACGAGCAACATTTGAGATAGGAGTAATTGTGCGGATCAGCTGGCTGCACACGACCCACCAGTTTACCTCCACTCGAGCTTCTCATAGTTTCCCACACTTCAAGGTTACGAAACGAATTAAACTCGTACCTTGAGGTACCACTGTATAATCCTATCTAATAAAAGAGTGATATGCACATTGACCATACCTCTGCTACACTCACCAGCCAAGCCCCAGGAGCCAATCAGAGCGAGTATGCAAATTAATTAACCAAACCAATGGCTACGGCCACAGAGAGAGCAGGAGGGAGGCTTGGGTTGCCCCTAGTGATGAAGGAAGAGAGCTTTCCACACACCCTGGCTTCCCAAGCCACCCACTTGAGGCAACAAAGTTTCAACAGCTGTGCAAGCAGAAGGCTTTGCTCCGCTCCAGGCTACAAAGTTTCAATTGTAGAAGATAAATAAATCCCAGATACCAGGGCCTTTGCTTGGGTCCATGAGGGGGGGCGTGGCCAGCCTGCAAACCATCACAGGCCCCTCACCCAGGCCACCCCATGCCCCAAGGGAACCCCCACCCTGATCCGAGACACCCTTCAGGGCAAACCATCTGGCCCCACCAGTGCACCAGGCCTCTATCCTATCTAATAAAAGAGTAATATGAAGATTTACTATCACTGCAACACACAAGATGACTGCCCTCATGTGGTCAAAAGATCTTGCCCCCATGTGGACACAGGATGGCCATCACAAGGTGGTCCGCAGGGGAGGGCAGTTGGCAGGGACCAGACCTGCAAGGGAGGGCAGTTGTGGGCGATCAAGCCTGCAGGAAAGGGAAGTTGGGGGGACCCAGGCCTGCAGGGGAGGGCAGCTAAGGTGACTAGGCCTGCAGGGGAGGGCAGTTAGGGATAAACAGGCTGGCAGGGAGCAGATAGGCATCAATCAGGCTGGCAGGGGAGTGGTTAGGGGGTGATCAGGCTGGCAGACAGAAGCAGTTTGGGGCAAGCAGGGAGGCAGGCAGGTGAGCAGTTGGGAGCCAGCAGTCCTGGATTGTGAGAGGGATGTCCAACTGCCTGAATCGGGCCTAAACAGGCAGTCGGACATCCCTCATGGGGTCCCAGATTGGAGAGGGAGCAGGCTGGGCTGAAGGACAAACCTCCCATTCATGAATTTTGTGCACTGGGCCTCTAGTAAAGAGATAATATACAAATGGTCCTCATGCCCTCATGCTGGGGCCAAGGGACCTGAGGCTGCACCAGGGGACCTAAGGCCAGGCTGGGGGACCTGAGAATGTGCCCCCTACCCTAGCACCAAGGCTGGGGGGACCTAGGCTGCATCTCTGGTGCTGGGGTCAGGGGACCTGAGTCTGTGCTGGGAGACCTGAGTCTGCACCCCCAAAATTTGGTGTTAGTGTTTAGTTTTTAAATCAGTTATTGTTTTGGTTCTTATGCTACCGTAAAGGCATTAGGATGGATAGGTAAGTGTGTGTACATGTCGGATAGCATCAACTCATTTATCATTTTGTAATATAAATTTCCATTTTAATTCATAAATCTAAAACTATATGGATATAAAACACATTCAAGGTATAGCTAACTTTGGTCCTAACCGATTTGGCTTAGTGGTTAGAGCATTGGCCTGCAGACCCAAAGGTCCCAGGTTCGATTCCGGTCAAGGGCATATATCTTGGTTTCGGGTATATCCCCAGTAGGAGGTGTGCAAGAGACAGCTGATTGATATTTCTCTCCCATCGATGTTTCTAAACAATAAAATATATTATATAAAAAAAAGGTATAGCTAACTTTGGATTGCTTTCCTTTTAAATATTTAATAACATGATATCATTTGTCTCTGTTTAAAATGACTTTTAGTTTTAATTTAAATTGAATTAAAACATCTATTTATCTTAGAAAAAAATCTCAGAATTTAGCATGAGATTTCCTTTGCTGTACTGCATTTACCAATGTACTAGTAGGTCTCTCTCTCTCTCTCTCTCTCTCTCTCTCTCTCTCTCTCTCTCTCTCTCTTGGATATCTCCAGAGTTTCTTCCATGGGTGCTGCCTGAAGACCCCACGTTGAGAGCTCATTACTATGTGGCACCCATTGGCTCTGGATCTGTACTGCTGACCAAATGGCCAGCGTCTGACATGCCATTCTCTGCCCCTCTCCATGAAAATCTGAGCTTGAAAATTTGTTTGCTTAGACATGGTTCCTCCACATGCTGGGTAGAGTGATTGAATATATATCTCCAAACCGCCAGCCTCCGTCTTAAACTTTATTTGGTCCTCTAGGGTTATGCATCATGAAAATTCACCATGGTGCTAGCACCCAAATGGGTTTTTAAGTATCTCCCCATTTGTTCTTATGCATCAAGCAATTTTTTGGTGCATAGGCATAAAAAAATCAAATGAAAACAAGCTGGTTAACAACATAATATGTTTATTGTAGATTGTAGTCTCTTTTAAAAATCCAACAACATAATATATTTCCTTATGTGCCCACATGTCCCAAATGTAAAGTATCACTACAGCGGTTGAAAAAACTATAATACTAACTGAGCAAGTCACATTATATTCTGATCTTCCTGTGAAATGGAAAGAGATGTGTGTTTTTAAATGTTCCTATGTATCTTAGGATAAATTATGGTGCACTCAGGCTTTTGATGATAGAATTGACTTTATTTAAATAAACTACATTTTGATTAATAAGTGAGAAGTAATCATTTATGTAAAGAAAATATTGAATGAGTTGTTTTCCCCTATATGAAATAATGGGTCATATTAACTCTACTCTTCTAGTTTTCTGAAGTTTTATGCTCCTGGGTATGCTCTGCTATGGGAGGCTTCATTATGCCTCTATCAGTTCTCTCTGCCCCAGGTGGATAGCCACCCTATTGCCCTGGGCCTAGTCTCATCATAGTTAATGATCTCCTTTTAGTTCTCATTCCTGGGATCTTTGTGCAAATATGTACCTGTCAATTGTATGATGTCAGTATTCACCATCTACTTCACTTTCTTTGTCTCTGTTCTCTACATCTAATCCATCCGGGGATCTGTTGTTTCTCTAACACAGATCTTATCAGTATCCCTCCCTCCTGGTACCACATGCCTTTTCCCTGGTCCAGGCCCTCACCCTCATTACTGCTCTCAGGTTACAGCTGCATTTGCCCTGTAAACAGGTTTCTCTGCATGAGCCATGTCCCCTCCAGTTTATTTATGCAATGCAACTCAAATAAAAATCTATTCATGTCACTTCCCTCCCTTCTGAGGACACAGTCCAAATCTCCTCCACAGCGTTCCGAGCACTGGCACCTCTTGCCCAGAACCCCTTCCTCACTGTGCCTTCGCTGTGACTGCCGTTCCCCTACCCTCAGCGCCCAGTCCAGATTCCCAAGCCTCCCACACTGTTCATCTGTCTAAGGTGCCCTTCCCACCTTTGTCTTTTCAATGAACCTCTTAGTTCTTCCAAGCCCATCCATCAAAGTTGAGAGCTTCTCCCCAGAATCACACTAAATGAGTAATTTACTCCCTCCCTCTCTTTTGCCTACATTATTTTTAGAAAATATATATTTCATTGATTTTTTACAAAGAGCAAGGAAGAGAGATAGAAAGTTAGAAACATTGATCAACTGCCTACTGCACACCCCCCACTGGAGATGTGCCCACAACCAAGGTACATGCCCTTGACCAGAATCGAACCTGGGACCCTTGAGTCCACAGGCCGATACTCTATCCACTGAGCCAAACAGTTTAGAGCTTGCCTACATTCTTAATCATATGTCTGTTATGGCATGTAATCATTACATTCTGAGCATGATTTAGAACTGGTTTTCTTATTAGACCGTGAACTCCGTGAAGACAGAGCATTCTCAGTCACCTTTGTCATCCCACAACCTGGTGGAGAATCTGACACAACTATGTATTTGCTCAGTAAATATTTGTTGGATTAGTTCAGTTGTCTTATAAGTGTTCTCTACTTTAGAAAATAGGTCCCAAACAGTATTAAAAAACTAAATTAGGGCTTGCCTCTCTCTTTCTCCTAAGCTTCGAGGATCCTTCTTTTGCCTCTATAACTTGTTTCCTGAGCCCATTTCTTTTATGCCTCACTCCTTCCTTTGTGACTTTCTAAATAAATAAACTTCCTCTTATAGTTTTAGTCTTGGCTCTGAATTCTGAACTGAGAGGGTATCTCTATAATCTGTTACTATGTAATTCACTTAAGGGTACTGTGTTAATGAGACCTAATTTTAGGTTTCATTCCTCTGTGGAGCATTAAATTTTGGACCTAAACTGTAAGTAGCCTCAACTAGCTGCCTAGTAAATATCGTTGGTTCCTAGAGAAATGAAGAGTGAGAATGATTATGGTAAGGCAAATTCATTTCAACCATCAGAAAATTGACTTAAATACATTCCTTATTGATGCTAAAAGCATAATTCCACCATGGGAAATGGGAAATGAGCACTTTGATTTGCCCACAGCACCTACCCATGTGCACGGATGGATTCAACGAGGAAGGTTCTGCTGTGTTGCAAGTACAGGAGTGGTTATTTGTAGTTTTGCAACAAGAACAATGATCTTCCATGCATAGACTTTCAGGCATGCTATCTTCAGAGCCTCCTATCCACCCATGTGCTTTCTGTATTTGTCTTCCAGGTGAGACCATGCGCATTGCCTCTTCTGAGTTTGCTGATGACCCGTGCTCATCCGTGAAGCGTGGCACCATGGTGCGGGCGGCAAGGGCTTTGCTATCAGCTGTAACCCGCTTACTCATCCTGGCAGACATGGCAGATGTCATGAGACTTTTATCTCATCTGAAAATTGTACGTATGTAACATTGACCAATGCTTGCTTTATGTGGCCGGCAATATTGACCATGTATATTAATTATATCACTGAACTGTACAAATGACTTCACTACTCACTAGATCACTTGGTCATTCACCCATGGGTATACCCCCAACTTTTTCTTATAGTTCAGTTAATCCAATAATCTATTTTAAAAGTTATAGACAATTCACTTGTATTGTTTTCCTTTGAAAAACAGTTTAAATTCTCCCCTGACTTCCTGGAGTACAAACCTGCACGCATGCATGTTGCACGGGCTGAGCACAATGTACATGTTGTGGCCGTCTTGAAATTTAGAGAAAGGCTGGTCCATGTGGTAGCTTAGACTAGGCCAGCTTTCCTGGTTAGCTGGCCAGTGATCACCCATGCCCATCTTAATATGGACCACATGTTGTGTATATTTTGTTCCCTTCTCCTGACTGCCCTTATGTAGATATATGGGCTTTGAGCCTGTCTTTGTCTGGCAATAAAAGGGTGCCCAATCACTTGTCCCATAGTTAGAATCAATCTTGTCACACCATACTTGACACTTGTCATACCTGGGCTGGGTCTGTGGCACCTACGTACCCCACCAACCCATAGAACTCCATTATATGTGCCTTCCTTGTTGCAATTCTTTGGTTCCTTTTAACTATTTTGTTTCCTAATGAAAATGGAGCTCTACTCTGTTCACCAATTTACTGGATTAGGGGCCAAGGCTACCTTCCCAGTCCTGGACAGCTAGGCCTTCCTCTGTTTTCCTAGTTACTGACTGGGATCTAGTTGCAATCAAGATGCTTCAACCAGATCAATTAAGATGAAGGTAAGTGCTTAGGAATATGGATGCTGCCTGGAGACTCTCTTCCATGCCCTCAGTGAATCTTATCCCTGGCCATTTGATACCAAGCTTGGACTGACCTCAGGTCTTCAGTGAAGGGAACCATGCACTTTCCTTTTTTGGGAACCAACCTATTGCCTGCTTAGTTCTCCTAGCTCTGGCCATTTCTGGTCCATCACTCCCTGTTAGCTCATTTTCAAGGGCTCACTTACTTTGTCATAGAGGGGCTGCTGAGGTTGGAAATGAATAATGAGAATCTTTTCTCCCTTCACCTGCCATCTCAGCTTTGTTCAGTCATTTCCAGAGGAATTTCCAAAACCACACGTTTTTGTTTGTTTGTTTTTTGTCAGAAAATCTTGGGCTGGATCTTTTTCCTGAGTTCACCCCAATAAGCCATCCAAGATTCCTAAGTTATGCATAAACTCTGCACCACGATGAAACCCCTCAAATTGCAGCATCTCCAGGCTGTGTTCCATGTCACACACCACAGATTGTTTTGTGGGCTCTATTGCAGGTGCCCAAGGAGCACAGAGACATGGAGCAGTACTTGCTTGGGAGTTTTTCTCATGGTTTTCTGAGAAGAGTCCCTGTAAGAGCCAGGGCAAGATTTTGCAAGTAGAATGAAGTGAGTGGTATGAGAGACTTCCTACTTCAGAGCATATTGAGAGGAAGTATAGTGTTCTGATTAACCATCTGGCCACTGGGGTGAGATTGCCTAGGCTTAATCTTGGTTTGATGTCCACTTGCCTGACAGCCGTCACACAGAACCTCCTGACATCTCAGACACTTCCCCTGTTAACATGGCCTAATGACAGGACAGCCCACAGTGTTGTGGGAGGTTAAAATGGGGGAAATTCTTATGAAACAGGCATCACACAAAGTAATCTGGCACAAAGTAAGTGCTGGGTAAACGGGGACTATGTTGTAGCTCTAGGATCCCTGAACCTCTTGCACTCATAGTGCAGGCTGGCTCTCCTCCAGCCCCACCTGTGTCCTATGCATATTTAGGCAACGGATAACTTTGTTCACAAGGGTGTTGGAGACAAAGCCCCCGACCCCCCATACAGCCTACTTAGACTTCAAAGGCAACATTTTAAGAAAGATCCTTACCTAGATGAACAGTCTTCCTGTAGCATGGTGGGACTAGGACTGAGCCTAAAGAAATTAACTGTGCAGCCCTCCTGTCATTCTTCTCTCTGCTATGGAAGGCCCTGGGCAGCCATTCTTGGGGAACGAGGCCAGGCTAACATCATCCCTGAACTCTCCGATGGGGACAGTGCTCACAATATCCCAGCTTGCAATGTGATGTAAGGCACCAGCTGCTGCGGGCATTCCTGCCTTTCCACCCACCTGTTTTGAACAGTGCTGTTGGCTGACATCGCTGCAACCTGTTGTCCTGTGGAGTCTACTGTATTCTTTTCTCAACACAGCAGATTAAAGGAATTTTAAAGAAAGGATTTAGCACAAAATCCTGGAAAGGTTAACCCAGTAGTATTAAGTAGTCCTGTCAGATTGTCAGGAGTGAAATTAAAAATGATTGCAGCCGAGACTGCTTTGGCTCAGTGGATAAAGCATCAGCCTGCAGACTGAATGGTCCCAGGTTTGATTCTGGTCGGGGGCATGTACCTTGCTTGCGGGCACAACTCCAGTAGGAGGCGTGCAGGAGGCAGCTGATCCATGTCTCTCTCTCATCAATGTTTCTGACTTTCTATCCCTCTCCCTTCCTCTCTGTAAAAAAATCAATTTATATATATATATATATAATTGCCGAGTAACACACACATTTGTTCTACTTGGAGCACAGCCTGTTCACGAAGAACAGCGGTGGAAGATCGTCACCTTGTGGCCCAAGTTGGGAATTACAGCTTCTGGTGCTGAATTACTAGGCTGTGGGCCTGCATTTCCAGTTCATGCCAGTCAAGGTTTCAGACTGTGTTAACACTTAATTGCAAATGAAAAGGCGTATAATTTTTCCTAGTGGCATTTTTATTCTTTCCCATAGAAGTTCATACTCCCATAAACAAACTAGTGTTGTCTGCCAGCATCTATTGATCTGTTTTCAGCATGAAGAATTTTGATGGAGCAGATTGGAATTATCATCGATAACATTAAAAATTAAAAACAAAAGTGTTTTTCATCATATAGGTGATAAAACATAGATGAGGAACATGGGCATTTCCTAATAAGACTCACCATTTTCTACAGTGAGTCCTTAGCTTCCTGCACGGTAACCGCTGCGCTGCTATTTCACCTTTAATCATTACATGTAACATTTTAATTTTGGTCTTTTAGTCTATATGGCATAGTTTTTACTGCTGTCCTTTCCAGATATTGTTTTTTTCTCATTTCTGAGTAAATTACAGGAACGTAGAGGGAATTTCCTTCTTATCAGAAGCTTATATTCATATTTCTTCATCAATAAATCACTGACTAGATGAAGAATCATTCAGTTAGTCTCCTAAAATCTCCACCATCATTCCCTGCCCTGCAACCAGATAGGTAGTTATTGGCAAATTGAGTCACCATGAGCCCAAATCGTCCACCCTCTAACAAGGAGTAGAGAGTAGGGAGCTCTGAGAGGCAGTGTGATTTATTAGGGTCTCTGCATCCCGTTATCTCATGATCATATTCGAAACTTAAGTTCCCATTTCCCATGTCTGCTAAAGAGTCCATCTCTTCATTTAACATAGATGTGCTAGTTGTCCATATGATGCTACCTGTTCTATCCACACTTATGTTTTTGTGTGCTTTAGTGTGAAACCCAATTTTGAGCATATTGTGTTCAGGGTCCACATGGCTGCCAACTTTTTTTCTTTTTTTTGAGACTATTCTTGTTTCCATTTAGGAGGCTAGTGATGGGATAGTGAGTGACAGAGGTCGAAGGTGAATTATCACAAAGATAGGAATTTGATGTTGCAGAACAAAGCTAAAGTTCTCATTTGTACATCAGACATCTTTTTAAAATACTAAATGGTAATTGCATTTATTGTTGAAGTTGCTGCTGATTGATTCCCTAGCCAGAACACCTGGTATCTCCTGCAATCAGTGGACATTGTGTGTTAGGTTGGCATGTGGCACTTCAGACTTCTAAAGGAATCCTGCGTTTCAATCAGTGCTGAACAGGGGTATTTATTTCCCTAGCCTCTGAATTAATGTAATCAGGTTATATTGTCAATTTTTAGCTTTGGTGATGGCATTGCACATGAACACATCTAGACATGTGTGTCAGAAAAAAACAATTCATCTTTTTTCTCCTATCCTCTGGCTAGGGCATAGAATAACAATGTTCTCCATTTTCTACAGAATGGAAGGGGAAAAATAGAAAACATTAACCCCTTAGTCAACTTCTCAGGAAAGCCATATTTTCTTAGTGGCTACCAAGAACTATATCACATTCACCCATCCCATTGTTTGAGGCCATTGATGTGACACAGTGACTAATATTACTTGTGCTTTTTGTGCCATTAGCATCAAATATTCTTGTACATCTTCAGTAACATATTAACTTTGAGCAGTCTCCCATTTAGCCTCAGCTCTAATGTGGCTCCTGTGTTTGAATATCAGCAGTCAACTAGAATAAAAAATCTTTGTCTATATTATCAAGTTAGAAATTGCTGCCAATGTTCTTAGTGTGTCTTTTCTGTCTGAGCTCTCATGCAGCTGGGTTGTTCAGAATGTATGTATTTCATTATCCTTTCAAGAAATACTTATTGGATGTTTACTATATGTAAGACACTGTCTGCCAAGTGTATAACTTCAGAGGTAAGTAAGACTCAGAGCCTGCCTTCAAAACTTTGTAGACATGTGGGAAGATACATTAAGAAAGAGCACAATTAATGCTGGGAAAATGTGCACATTGCTATGGAATCATTTAGAAGGAAAATGCAATAATTAGGATATTTTTCATTTTAAAGAGCAGAAACCCAACTTCACCTGATCTTTTAAAAAGGAAATATTTTAGCTCATCAACCAAAAGTCTACAAGGAAATAGCTTCGAGCAAAGTTATGGGCACAAAATATGATAAGGATTAAGTTTATAAGTCCTTTTCTTCACTGAGGGCACTCTTCTCTGTAGGCCCTTTTCTCATAGTCTCAAGATAGCTGCTAACTATAGTCAGCATAGCAAGAATGAGGGAATTCCCTTCCCTGAGAGCTCATGTAAAAGTTCCAGAATCTTTATAGTCCTATTGGCCTCTGAATCCGGTGTATATCTCTTGAGTTAATTATTTAGATGAGGGGGAGAGGGAGTGGGATGTGCTGATTTCTTAATATGCTTAACACTATTCCTCTTCCTCACCATCCCCAAAGCCATGGATGAGATGAACTCAACCAAAATGTATTGTCGATCAGTTAAGGATGATATGAGGAAAAGTGATGTGGCTGGGAGAGGTCACCTCAGGATTGGGTCTTGCTGAATTGCAGTTTATTTCCCTTTCCTGGAACCAGTTGTTTGGACCAAATTGAACAGGCTGGGGTCCACAGATCCAATCTTGAAGCAAGGGGCTAAGAGTTGAAGGTGATTGAAAAGAGGTTGGCCCCATCAAAAGAGCTGGGGGACTTATCATTCTCCAATAATGGCAGCAAAATTACACAGTAACTTGAGCAGGGAAAATTAAATGCAAATAATTATTAACTCTAATATCAGATTAGAGTAACAAGAGAACTCTGAGATATATAAGGATGGCAGCTATGAGGAGTAGCCACCACCCATAGGACTGAGATAGAGCACTTTGGGGAGAGCCCCCATCCTTCTCCCACCAGGCTGGAACCCAGATGTTCTTAGTAAACTGGCTCAGAGAAGTCACTGCAGGGCCTCACAAGTGAGAGGAACTTGCTGGAAACCTGCCCTTCAAGGTGTCAAAAAACAAACAAACAAAAAAAACACACAGAAAACTGCTCATGGGGCGGTGTCTCCCAGGAGTCATCCCACAATCAGTCGCCCAGGGCCATGAGCTGCTGGCCACCTGATGTTAAAGAAGCACCTCCACCATTGCCCTGCCCCTCCGCACTCCAGCAGAACCTGCCCTGGAGCACACAGAACCAGGAGACCACATACTCCTCCTTTGTGGTTTGTCCAGCAGTCTCTCCTGACAAACCTTAACCTCAGGCCATCAGGGGAAAAATACTATTTAAGGGACCCAGTCATGTTTCTATGGAGCAGGGAGAAAGTGTGAACTTGGATTTGATAGTTGGCCCAGAGAGAGTGTGCTACTTCTGCTCAGATATGGAGTGCCCTTGCCATAGATGGAAGACAGATTCAGGTCAGGCAAGACTTTCACTGCAGAGATCCTCGCAAACCAAGAAAGAAACAGCATGAGAGCCAGAGAGGGAACTTGGGGAAGGGTGCGGGGGTCCACAGTAACTTAATTGATTCTGTGTTATCGGAACATAGAGTGTCAGTGGGGAGAGGAAATAACAGTTAGACTGAATGTCTTGGATAGTGTGACAGTTAGTTTAGACTCTACATATGTTTAGAATTACTCAGTGGCTCAGCATAATCCATAGGTAGATAATGGGGAAAACTGAGTAATTTTAAACATTAGATAAATATTTTTGGTAGCAATCTAGAGAAGGAATTAAAAGAGTAGAAAACCCAAGCAAGGTAGCAGATTAAGAGAGGATTGAGATGATTCAGGCTAGTAAATGGGAGAAAAGCAGAGCAAAGGCATGACAGTGGGTAAGGCATGACAGTGGGTAATGGTGAAGAGGGGGTCAAGGTTAGGGCTATTAAAGAACCTGTACTGATCGGATAGGGCAGGATCTCTCTGTGCCCTCAGAATCAGCTATTCACTGAAACTGAAGCCCACATTCTATCAGCTTTATAAGTCCATCCTTTCTGGGAAGCAGAGATAGGACAGGGGTTGTAAATGTGACTCTGGAGCTGACTTTCTAGGTTCACAGCCAGGCTCCTGCACTCACTTGCTGTGAGACCTCTTACAGGTTGTACCACACTGACCTCAGTTTCTCCTCTTTAAAATAGAAATTTAAAACGGGACTGAGTGGGATCTATGTAAATCTTTTAGAACAAGGTCTGACACATTATAAGTGCTCAGCGACACTGGCTAGTGTCATTTTCCTTGCAAGAGTTGAAAATAACTTTGGAAATATATCAATCTCTATTAATGTGCGTTATAAGACATGACACTTGAAGAATAAATGACACTAGCATGTAATCATTCTTGCTTGATGATGAAATCATTTTCCTCACTTGTTAACAAGGAAACATAAAATGTGATCGGGAAAGCCAGCTCCTCTTGAAAAAACAAAAAAAGATTAAGTATAAAAATTATTTCACTAAACAAGTAAAGTAATTCTATGTAAAATCTAATGCTCATTCATTCATTCATTCACTTGGCTAACTAACTCTGTTTCCAAGAAATGATTTTTAATTTAGCTGTAAACCTAGATTCTAACAAAAGAGTTGCACTTGCCTTGTTCGATAGGTTCATCGGTGTCACTTAGAATTCAGTCAACTGGGTAGCAGTAGTAGGACTCTGGAATGAGGTCAGCCTGATCACAACAATGATTTCAAGTGCTGCTATGGGCAGCAAATGCCTACAGGAGGCCCATTTCACACTGCCCAGGAGGGGAGGGGTCAGACTTCTCAGTAAAATACTATTTCACCCTCCCCCAACCCCATTCCCATGCCTGCCTGGCTCCTAGCAGCTGCTTAATAAGTACTTAATGAATAAAGGGATTCTCAGGCTACTTTTTTATACCAAAGTAAATGAGAGCAATTTAAGTCAGGAAAATGGAGGCAGATTGAAGGTGTTTGTCTCAGTTTGACACAGTTATGGACTAAATTAGGGTGGCAGGCAGGTTTGCTTTAGAAAGAGGGTTCAGGGGGCGAGGGGAGGGTTGGACAAGCTCTTTGAGAAGACCCAGATTTTAACAGTTTCAGTGACAAGCTCTGAAGTTAGTGAAGATCTGATTCCACTAATTGGGGTTGGCATTCTAATTAGAAGGTTTAATCTTTAAGCTGTACCTATATACAAATTCCTAATAATAAGGACAGAAACACCTGGCTGAGCTCAGGATCCTGGCTTTGGTATGAGCCTGGCCTGTCTGTGGGAGGGAATAGCTGTCTATAATCTGCCCAAGGTCATGAGGGCATATGTAAGGAGGAAGGCTAAGTCAGGCCCTCCAAGGGCTCCCTTTATCAACTTATTGGAGACAGTTTCCCAATCCAGGATATAGAGTCTCCCAAACCTCTCCCTTACCATGGCACCGCCCACATTAGCATGGCCTCCTCCTCAGCACCAGCACCAGCAGCTGCTGCCTGTGCCTAGCCACAGCGCTCCTCCCTGCCACAGAGTGCCCTGCCATCTGCAGAAGTTCCAAGAGTAAGATGAAGCCTTCCCTCTTCAAAATTATTTAGGAAAAAATTTCCCCCCAGTAGAGACTAGGCAGCAGCAGGTCAGCATATCTCTGTAAGGAGCTTCTAATTCAGGCCAGGCTACATCTCTGCTACTTTATGTTGGTTTTTGTTTGTTTGTTTGTTTGTTTGTTTGTTTGTTTTCTCTCTCTCACACACACACACACTCATATTTTATGCCTGGTGTATTTGGGGAAATGGTAGAGAGGAAGTCTCTTTGGCTACTATTTCCATTTCAATAACATTCTTTGATCTACTCACGTTCTCTATTTCTTTTCTTTTTTATATTAATATTGGTATTTTATATATTTTAGAATTTACCATTATCATATAGGTTTCAAAAGTATTAGTGTAGACTGATTCATTCTTTTATTTCCAGCCTTTGGTATCTTATTGTTTAAATTGGCTTCAGTAGATAACAGTGTTGAATCTCTGTAAAAGCCAATCTGAGAATTTCTGTCTTTTAATTAGAGCATTTGGCCCATTTATGTTTATTTTATACTTAGCCTTAATTGGTCATATATTTCATTTTTTTTCATTTATATGTCTTCTTTTCTTTATTTCTTATTTCCTGTAAACCCTATAACAACCTCTGTATCCAACCACCTTTATTGTAGTAATGAAGACAGTGAGGGTCAGAAAGATTAAGTGGCATCCCTAGGTCATGACAGAACTGGGGTTCCAATATAGACCCATCTGAACCTGAGCCCCCTCACACTTACTAACATGCCCATCACTGTGGTTTCAGGAAGGTGTAAAAACTTTTGGAAAAATGTGTGCTTGTTTGGCATGTATAGGTCAATTTCCTTTCCCCAGACCCAGACAACCTGAAAGAAAAAAGAGATTATTGGCTCTGTTAAAAAATCAATGCTTGACTTTCATGTTAGATTTTGCAACAGTGTCTGGTTACTGTCCTACTCCATTTTCTTCTCTCTTTTTTGTTCATGTCCCTTAGACATTCTATCTCTTCTCTATCTCTGTCTCCCTCTCTATCATCTAGGTTCCTAAAAGCAATGTGTGTGTTGATATTCCAGACTTTGGTCCCATTTCTTCATTCCTGTGGTACTTTGGTTGGATCTAAGCCTATTTTGTGAACTTTCAACATGGTCTTGAAGGTCCTTATAGATTAAAGCTGACTATGACTAAATTATCCTTTACACAGACTCCATCGTGGGTGTTTCTTTTCAAAAGAATTTCATTGAATTAGAAACAAATTCAAACTAGCATCTGGATTCCTCAGAGAAAACCAATGAGAAAGTAGTTATGTGTAAATAGTAATACTCCAAATTGGTCTGAATGACAACAGGTAAGAAACCTATTTCATAGGTATATATTAGAAAACAAATCCAAGGTTTGTTCACTCTCTCTGAGATAATTACTTTGCTCTTCCCTGGAATCAGTTTTTATGTCCTGAAAACACATTTAAAACTCAAATAAGCAGAAGGAACAAATTATCTGCTCAGGCTGTCCTCTCGAGCTGCTGTTGATTCCACATTAATGATTATAAGCCCATTAGAAAGCCAGACATCACTGAGCTTTTAACAATTTCAGGTAGGAGTTTCTCATCTATAATAATAAAAGCATAATATGCTAATTATACCGGACATCCTTCTGGATGTCTTTCCGCCCTTTAGGACTAAGCCAGGGCTGTGAGGGAAGCCCGGGTCCCTAATTCCTGCCAGCAGCCAGAGGGAAGCATGTGTCCTGGGTGCCAGAGTGAAGCCGGTGCTGGCAGCCAGACTACTCTTGCATGGATTTTGTGCATGGGGCTTCTAGTTAAACTATAACAATGCTTTAAATGGGCCATTCCTTACCATAAAATGAAATTTTATTTTGGTCTCTAAAAATATCCCAATACACAGCAGTCCCTTTTTCAACTACATATTTTTCTTTTTCTTGAATCTCATTAGAGCCTGGATAGAGATTATAAAATGCTAACATTGAAGAGTTAAATCCTCATTTAGGAAGAAAAAAAGTTGCAGAATTTCCATAGAAGGTAAGAATAGACATTAAATTTTGTGTGGAGTCTAGATTACTACCATTCTGAGGAACTTCCCTGGCTACAACGTTTTCCTTAATAGAATGAGTTAGTCTGTTTAGTAAATTGAATGGTACCAATAGAGTAAAAGCTTTAATGCTATCCATTATTACTGGTTTGCATACACTATTCTCTTCCTCTAGTCAGTGAAACTTGGTAAGGAAGTTGGGTTAGCCACCATTGTCATTGTGGCAAACTTCAACAAAGATATATCTCCATAGCTCAAAACTGTGTTAATCTGTGGCTTCCCAGACATTTGAATAGTCATTTGTATTTGTGCGTTGTCAATCAGCTCTCTATATGTTGTCCTTAGCCTTGGTTCAAATTACCAGAGCCAATTAGAATTCTGCAGGCAGCCCACATGTTCTCCGCCTTTCTCATTTCAGCCACCTTCTTTTTTCTACTGCCTCTCTCAGAAGCTTGTGAGTTGCTGCCTCTCTGCTAGGCTCCTTTCATAGCTAAGATTTTTTGTTGTTGCTGTCAATCCTCAACTGAGGATATTTTTCCATTAATTTTTGTAGAGAGAGTGGAAGGGAGGGGAGACACAGAGATATAGAGAAACATTCATCGATGTGAGAGACATATTGGTTCCCTCTCACACCCACCCAGCCTGGGCCAGGGATTGAGCTACACCTGAGCCATGTGCCCTTGACTGTGATGAAATCCTGACACTCTATCCACTGAGCCAAACCCGCAGTAGTTGGCAAACTGCGGCTCGTGAGCCACATGCAGCTAGCGAGCCAAGGTTTGCTGCTCTGTTGACTAATGAATTTGCCAACCACTGGGATAGGGGCTTAATCACAAGGAACAACAACAGCCTGTAATTATTGAAATCGAGAGTCCAGGTCAGTGGTCAGCAAACTCATTAGTCAACAGAGTGGCAAACCTTGGCTCCAATGGTTTGCTGACCACTGTGCTAGGGCCATAGCTAAGACATTTTTATTTTGTAAACATGTGGCTATCTTAACCCTTATTTACTCAGGGTTGTGTCCTTGCCTATTTCTCCTGAAAAAAATTATTGGCTAGTTCTACAAAAAGATGCTGTCTTACTGACTAACTTAGTGGATTAGTTCACCATAATATCTTAATTTTAGTTTAATTTTAATTGAGTCTACAAGTATTAAAACCTTAAAGGGTTACCAGTTGTAGAAACCTTCACATCATGTTTAAAGTTAAAATCACTCTGGAGGTGAGGACACTTTAGTACCTCTCGAGTCCTGAAATCATTTATAAATGAATTGTCAATAAAATTCATAATTCAAGTCCAAGGCCACATTGGGGGGAAAAAGGCGGCAGTGTGCTAGAATTTGGAAGCAGAGTGCGTGCTGTCATTCTGTTCACCCCAGTCAATGCCACTGTTAGTGGTAACAAAAACATCAATTTCACTAGCTTCTTGAGGCTCAATAATTCCTCTTTCCATTGGCTGGCAAGGTGTAAATTCAGTTCAAAATCACAGCCCTGTTAGTCTCAGATTTAGAGCTGTTGCCAAGAAAACAGGTTGCATGTATCAGCTCTCTTGGTCTTTTTTTTTAGCAGCTTGGGAGTTCCTTCAGATTCTGTTTGCCAACCACTTTCTTCTTGATGATTTCTAGAAATAGTTTTAAAATTCCACATTTAAAAAAGTATATACATATTTTCCTTTACGTGACTTCTCAAAATTAGAATTCTGTTTTCCTTATCACAGTAACTCAATAAAATACAAAAAATCGTATTTTATATACACCCAGAGTTCAGCAGTTTTTATTTCTTATTTACAAAATGTTCTACAATCCTTAAACAAATTTTTATTCTGATTGTAAATGCTGTTAAGAATAACTTTCCCTATATATTACATATTTAAATCTATGTAAACATAAGTATTAAATGTTAACACATCAGTGTGTGTGCTTTTTAAAAAACAAACTACCAGCCAAGACCAGTTTGGCTCAGTGGATAGAGCGTCGGCTTGCGGACTGAAAGGTCCCAGGTTCGATTCCGGTCGGGGGCATGTACCTTACCTTGCTTGCGAGCACATCTCCACTGTGGGGCGTGCAGGAGGACGCTGATGGATGTCTCTCTCTCATTGATGTTTCTGACTTTCTATCGCTCTCCCTTCTTCTCTGTAAAAAATTAATAAAATATATTTAAAAAATGAACTATCCATTCTAACAAGTATAACACATCTAAATACTATCTAGGTATAAATAGTTTTTTTTTTGTTTGTTTGTTTTTTATCACTTCAGGTCGAGGAGGCCCTGGAAGCAGTCAAAAATGCTACAAATGAGCAAGACCTTGCAAACCGCTTCAAAGAATTTGGGAAAGAGATGGTGAAACTTAACTACGTAGCAGCAAGGAGACAACAGGTGGGGGAGATTTCGGAGATACTGGGGAGTGGATGTGTGAGCTCAGTAACCTTGTGGCTTTGCTGTCCTGGATGGCGGGTCAGCTGCATCTGCTGGCCATCAAATTAGCAACAACCTCAGGACCTGGGATCACAAAGAACTGGTCTTTCTTGGGCCACTTCTGATACCACTGGGGGCCCTGAGGTGTTCTCTGGCCCCTGCCTACCTGGAGGAGGTCTCAGGCCTCTTGATTCTTTAGTGGGAGTTCCCTAGCCAGCCCCACAAAATTATTTTTGTTCACTCTAGGAAATCTTCCCAGTCAAATAAAAAATGGCGGTGTGATGCTCTGGCCACTCCTTGGATATCATCTTTTGCCTTCACTTTTTATTCCCCAGTTTGTGGACACCAGCATGCATATGTTCAACCATGATGGGCAGGGCATGGAGTGGAACTTTCAGGAATGAGAGAAAGGAAATGAGAGGAAAGGCTGAGAGAAAGAGGAATGGAGAGGGGAGGAGGAGCACAGGTGTGAACGAGTCACTTCCATGAAGGTGGCTGACTTGGGATGATCTCTGACCTCACTTTATCTAGAGATAGTATCCTCAATTTTAGCCAGCTGTTTGTTCACTAGGTACCATGACAATTTTGTTCCCCAAAAATATTTTTTTGTTCTTCTCAGGGGGAAAAATATAATTTGCAAATGTTGCTTAAAATCATGTTCACCCATCCTCTTGACTCCTCTCAGAATTTTTCCACATTTTAGGTAATTCCTAGCAATTTTTTCCCCCCCAAAATTTTCTGTAACCAACTCAAATGTCCCAGTCAACAAATCTTTGCTGAATGTTCATTCTGGGACAAGCAGGTGTGATGCTGTTAGTACAAAACTGACCAACACCCATCCAGTCCTTGCCCCCAAAGACCTTACAGTGCCTGTGCACCAGGCACACACACATGATCTCATTTACGCGTTATCAGCAGAATTATTTATTCACGTGGAATCTTGGGTGGCAGCCCTGGTGAAACATGGGTGGGACTGAAGTGATACAAAGCACAGGTGTGAGACCCAAAACCAAAACGCACTGGCTTGTTAAAAGCCTGAAAAAGAATACGTTGAATCTTGATCTCAGTGGACCTGGGAGAGGCTGGAAGATAAACAGGACCTGGGACATGAAGAGCCTTGCAGAGTGTTTGGATTTAACTGATTTAACTATGAGTGGAGAGTACTCAAATAGTTCAGATTTTGGGATCATGTCTTAGATGTACATTTTAATGCTATTCTATGTTATAAAAAGGGAAGTGGTATGGAAGATGGGAAACTGCTTGTAGTTGAGAGGGGGTAAAGTCATCTAGTTACAAGTTGTGGTGGTCTCAGTCAGAGTGGTAGCAGCAGGAATGGAGAAAGTGATAGTGAGTGAGTTTATTTTGAAAATGGACCATTTAGGACCTGCTGTTGATTTGAATGTGTGAGATCATGGAGTGACAGCCACCGTTCACATCTAAGCTTCAGGTTTGAGCAAATGGGTAGGCAGTATTGAATTTTCTAAATTCAGGAAGACTGAAAACAGACCAGGTAAAGTAAGAAATAAAGATTTCATATTTAGGTACATTGATTTTGAGAAACATATAAAATATCAATATAGAGCCCTAACCAGTTTGACTCAATTGATAGAGCTTTGGCCTGCAGACTCAAAGGTCTCAGGTTCAATTCTGGTAAAAGGCATGTATTTTGGTTGCAGACACATCCCCAATAGGGAGTGTGTAGGAGGCAGCTGATCAATGTTTCTCTCTCATTGATTTTTCTAACTCTCTACCCATCTCCCTTCCTCTCTGTAAAAAAATCAATGAAATATATTTAAATAAATAAATAAAAATATCTATGTAGAAATGTAAATGGAAGACAGATGTGGATTGGACATTGAAACATTAGTCATCAGTATATAAAGAATATTAAATCCTTAGGCACATATAAGATATTTGTATGAAACTATCCATAGACATTATTTACTAGTACTTTTATTTTATTATTACTTTGCTTTTAACTAAGTGCTAATTCAGACTTTTTAAAAGAAAATTTAGAAAAAGAGTAGAAATGAAAGAAAAAAAAAGCACAAAACACCCAACCCCTTAGCAAAATGGTGGGGATATCAGGTATTTTGCCTTTCTGTATTCATCTTCATATTTTAACATATCTGCAATAATTCCGTGCATAAAAGTATGCATATTGCATTCAGTTTTTTCATTTATCTTATAAATATGATCCATGTTATTGCTTTTCTGGAAACAAATTTTAAAATATATATTTCATTGATTTTTTTTACAGGGAGGGAGGGATAGAGAGTTAGAAACATCGATGAGAGAGAAACATGGATCAGCTGCCTCTTGCACACCACCCACTGGGGATGTGCCCACAACCAAGGTACATGCCCTTGAACCCGGAACCCTTCAGTCCACAGGCCCTTGAACCCGGAACCCTTCTATCCACTGAGCCAGACCGGTTTCGGCAGGAAACAGATTTTAATATCTACATAAATAGTCCATCAAGTGAATGCTTCCATAGTTTCCTTAACCAGTTTTCATGATTCAACATTTAGATTGTTTTCAGTTGTTTGTTTTTGTGATTAAAGAATGTTTTCTCAAGTATTTTTATGGAGATAATTAAGAATTTTCTACCTGGCATCTTTCACTTCCATATCCAGGCTTTTTCCCCCAGATATCTACTCAGGGGTGAAATATGGCACTTGAGGACCAGGTGTCCTGAAGTTAACAAGGCCTTGATGGTGGCTGGGAGCCAGCTCCTCCCTGTGCTGCCTGGATGGCTACCGCCTGGCCTTGAGGTACACTCTCATGTGTGTTGCCTGCTTATCTGGGGCTAAAAATAAAGAATCCCAATTTCAAATTTGTTTTGGTTGGCAGAAATCTGCTATTTTAAGCAAAGGAGGACAGACGGTTCAGTTGCTGCTTATATTCTGCCTGTCTGGACAGTGCTAGATTTCCGATAGAATG
Organism: Lasiurus cinereus; assembly: GCA_011751065.1. Classification (NCBI taxonomy): domain Eukaryota; kingdom Metazoa; phylum Chordata; class Mammalia; order Chiroptera; family Vespertilionidae; genus Lasiurus; species Lasiurus cinereus. Next base: position 19,513,082 of record JAAGEH010000041.1, on the reverse strand, counting down.
TGCTCGTCTCAGGATTATTCTGACTCACAAAGGAGAAGAAGCAGTTCACTGTGGCCAGGTCATCCCTATGTCATGTACTAAATGAGCAAATAGGAAAAACAAAACACCCCAGTAGATCTATACTATTTAATAATGTTTTGAAGCCTGAAAATATTCTGCTAGAGGTACTCAGCTGGTAACCTTAGAAGGCTCTTACAGACAGCACTGCCTTTCATCTTTCAGAAGATTTTCTTAACAGAGCCCTTAAAGCTAAAAATAGAGTGATGCCCCGTGGTGTTATTTTGATATCCCAAACCAGGAAAGCAAATCTTCTTTGACCTACTATTTTTTTAATCCCTAAACTCACTGAGCTGCCATTAAGGTAGTTTAAGAAAAAAAATGAACCCCGTTGTGAAAATGGTATGAAGAGGCAGTCATGCACTGAGCAAAAATCTGGAGTTTGATTTCCCCTGTTCGTAACTGGAATGAAGTTCCCAGCTGCTGATGACTGAGTCTGATCCATGCAAGCCACTTACTTTGTTGGTCGCTCAGGTTCTGCGTTCTTTTAGCAACATGCCTGGCATGCCTTCTAAGGGCCAGATACTGCTGATGACTCAAGAGCACCTATATAGGACAGACAAGCCTCCCCTATCTCCTGGGATAACTAGTGTAGGAGGGAGGCACATGCTGAAGTAAGAGAGCTAATAAAGGATGAGGGTGAAAGGTGGGAGGGAGCATCGTCTGTGGGGCTGATAGAAGAGGGTGAAGCTTAGAAGATAGGAGGGGGGTGGGCTCTAGGAGGATGGACCACTTCAGCTGAAAGACTAGGGTTGAGGAGGGATGCTCTGATATTTCACATAGGGAGGGCACTATGTACAAAGTCCTGGCAGCTAGAGAGAGCCCAGGGGCGAGTAGATGTTTCCTAAAATTCAGCATGGTTATCCGCATCTGTGGCTCCAAGTTCTGTTACAAACACTTCAATGGCAAGTGCCATGGATGTGACAGGTTTTGTGTTTTGCACACACAGGAGCTGAAGGATCCCCACTGTCGGGATGAGATGGCCGCCGCCCGAGGGGCCCTAAAGAAGAATGCCACGATGCTGTACACGGCCTCCCAAGCCTTCCTCCGACACCCAGATGTTGCAGCCACAAGAGCCAATCGCGATTATGTGTTCAAACAAGTCCAAGAGGCCATCGCGGGCATCTCCAATGCTGCTCAAGCAACCTCACCCACGGACGAGGCCAAGGGCCACACAGGCATCGGCGAGCTGGCTGCGGCTCTGAATGAGTTTGACGTAAGCATTCGAGTGACCTACACAGAGGGCTGCACACTTCCCTTGAAAAACATGTCTTGGGGATGAAGGGCCACCATCATAGTATTTATTGATTTACAGTCTTGAAGGCTTTGGGCAGTAAGATAAACCATGCAGAAGTGTTGCTGCTGTTAAAACAAAAACTTTCAAGGCAGAAAGTTTTTTTTCTGAAAGAAAGGGTTCATTGCTAGCCAGGAAAGGGACCAGGTCCTGAGCCACGTGGCCTAACCACCAGCAGCCGGGATGATGGAAAAACAGATTGGCCATCCTGGGGTGGAGGGCTGTTGGATATAATGAATTTGGGGAAGAAAGATGTAAGTTGTTTTGAAAAAGTTTACGTTGGCTACAGAAAAAAGGGGCCAAAGGAAGGCAAAGGGTGGATCTGGGTAGGTGTCTTGTCCCTGAGGAAGAAGTGTTTGCTCCTTCGGATTGGTTGTGGGCACCAGTCTAGAAGGTTCATGGATCAGCAAAAGGTAGTGGAGTCTGGTGGTAGGCTATCCCTTTTTATGTATATTTATTTTATTTTACTTTTAATATGATAGTTGCTCTTTTTTTAAATATTTTATTGATTTTTTACAGAGAGGAAGGGAGAGAGATAGAAAGTCAGAAACATTGATGAGAGAGAGACATCGATCAGCCACCTCCTGCACGCCCCACAGTGGAGATGTGCCCGCAAGCAAGGTACATGCTCCCCACCGGAATCAAACCTGGGACCTTTCAGTCCGCAAGCTGACGCTCTATCCACTGAGCCAAACCGGTCTTGGCTATAGTTGCTCTTTTTTTATTGATTAAGGTATTACATATGTGTCCTTGTCCTCCCATTGCCCACCCCCCCGCAAATCCCTCACCCCTGCCCTCACCCCCCTAGTGTCTGTGTCTATTGGTTAGGTTTATATACATACATACAAGTCCTTTGGTTGATCTCTCCCCCTTTCCCCCACTCTCCCTTACACTTCCTTTGGGGTTTGACAGTCTGATCGACACTTCTCTATCACTTTTTAAATAAAGGCTGAATAAGCTATCTTGATAATCATTCAAAAATATGAGCTGCCCTTCCTTGACTTCTGGCCACTGGCTCCATTAACTAACTCCATGTCTCTTCTTCCCACCCTTCAGCTTACTGTAATTTAATTTGAGGCCTCTTAGACCTCTCAGACCTCTCTTATCACTGTTATCTGGAAGTTGACATATTGGCAAAACCTAATTTACTTGTTTTTAAAGGGACTAAACAACTATGTTTAACAGGCCTGGCCCCGTGCAAATAGAAACCTTATACGCCATGGGCAATTTTAGGGATAGTCATAATTTGGGTGATAGTCATTATTACTAAAAGAACAGATTTCATGAGCAGCTCAGGTGTGAATTGCATTTCTCTTGTACCTGGTGAAGAACTGTCCTTAACTTCTTCATTTTGAATCAGTGACAAACAAACCCTGTTGCTCTGTGATCCCATATGTTGCCTCTTTGGGTAGCAACATTCTGCATCTGCTCTCTCTGGGGGTTCATCTCAGTGAGGATGTCTCGTTGCACCTGGGCATATTCAAGGTATAAAAGGGGGTGAGAGGGACTCATGTCATCAGCATCCCAGGATGACAGCTCTTACCACCCCCAGGTCAAGATATGAGCTCACCTGTGAGAAGCTGAAATTCAGTTGAGTTCATACAATGCTTTGAAATTCTACATGTGAGAGAGCTACAAAGTTTCATAAAATAGTATCTGCTTTCGAGGGTTCTATTTTCCAATAGGCAAGAGGAGGGATGTAGAAATATGCTTAACATCCTTTACCTGATAAACACAATGTGATGGGAATTCATAGGAGGGAAAGAGGTTACTTACCAACCGTGGGGAAAGATGATCAGCTTGCTTCTGGATATGCTGACATGACTTCTTGGCAGGCATCACAAGCTAACTGCTAGAAAAGAGGTTAGGAGCATGTGGTTATTAAAGGTGAATGCAAATGGATGGTAAGATGCAGGAATGATTGTAATACTTTACATTCAGACAGCTCTTTGCAGTTTTCACAGGGTCTGTCTTTCCCTTCTTTTTTAGTCAAAATATATATTGAACTTAAATCATACACTATTCTCTAAGGTATTTTTTGATAAGAATTAAATGGGATAATAAATTTGAAGCTTATACTATAGAAATTGAGCCTTCATATGTAATTGTATTCATGGAGTTTCAGGAGTCAACTGAAAATTTATTGGAACGAGTAAGAGAGTCCAGTAAGGTTATCAATTTTTTATTTATTTTTATTTTTTAAAATATATTTTATTGATTTTTTACAGAGAGGAAGGGAGAGAGATAGAGAGTCAGAAACCTTAATGAAAGAAAGACATGGATCAGCTGCCTCCTGCACAACCCCCAATGGGGAATGCACCCGCAAACAAGATACTTGCCTTTGACCAGAATCGAACCTGGGACCTTCCAGCCTGCAGGCTGACTTTATATCCACTGAGCCAAACAGATTTTGGCAGGTTACCAATTTTTAAATTAACATTGGAAGTCACTAAATGTTCATAATATAAAAGAAAAAAAAGAATAATGGGAAAAGAAATCCTGTTCACAAAGTAGACAATAAAAATAATTTTTTTGGCTTTATTTCAGTAATTAATTTAATTTCCTTTTATGTATTAGAGATAATCCTGATATAGTTATGAAGGGCCTAGGAAAGAAAATTATATTTTTTTACTGAGGTGTAAGTTTTATTTTTTGGTAAATGGTGTCATGGTCACAGGTAGGAAAAATATTGAACCTGTCAATATTTATAATACTATATTTAGACAGTTCCAATAAAAATTTTAAGAGCGTTCTTTGGAAACTGGACAGAGTGGGGTTACAACTTTTTTTTGTCTTTTTGTGTGTGATTTGTTTTTGTTTTTTTCCATTCCTGGAATAAGAATGGATGAGCCAGTATTTTAAAGAAATGAAAATAAGCAGATCATGCACTCAGATATTAAAGCATTGTAATGCTACATTAATTTTAAGGTGTGCAATAGAACAAAAAAATGGCCTCATCTGTTAAACAGAACAGAAAATTACATTCTCCAATACAAAATTATTTTTTGAAGTGGTGCTTTTGAAAATTAACAATAGGTAGATTATTTAGTCAGATTTTGCCAAAATTTAATTTTGATGATCATAGTTTATTTTGTAATACAGAAAAGTAAACAATCAAACCCTAAGTGTGGGCATGGCAGTCCAGCAGTGTAGCATAAAGAGCCCTTCAGCTGCTGCCACCTCCTGCCCAAGAGGATGAAGCCTCCAGCTTTCCTGTTTCTTTGTATCCAGACCATTTTTTTTTTTTTGAAAAGGAGCTTTTACTTCAAGTGAATTTAAAAAAGTGAGGACTCACTGAGAGTATTATAAAAAGTTTTGCATTCAAAATACTTAAGGCCACAAGGGGAAAATCTATTAGTAGAATGTGGACATATGTTAATCTCACCTCTTTCACTATGATGTATTCTCATGTTGTACAGTTAAGGCTTAAGCTGAATACATAAAGATAACAATAGGACATGCTTTTTATAATACATGGTATATTAACTGAGGAATTCCTTAATTGTACTTTATTCACTTCATATGTTACTACCTATATGAGACCAAGTAATTTTTATTACTTATTAATTAACTAAATGTATTATATTTAAGTAACTAAATATCCTATTAGTTTAGTATGTTAACACTGTAATATTTTATTATTAAATGAATACTGGTTCTCAAGCTACATAAATTATATAAAACATTATCTAATGTTGTCTAAGCTTGATAAAAATGAACATGTGCAGGTCTCTAAATTGGCAGTTTATAGTTAGTAATTCCATTTGGCATAGTTCCTTAAAAACTGTTATTTAGTAAATTTGTTTACTAAAATTAATTTAAGTTACTTTGTCAAAAACAGAAATGCTAGGAAAGTATTATTGAATATTATAGCATACTAGAGGCCCAGTGCACAAAATTCATGCAAGACACAGTTTGTACCCTCACCAATCTGGGATCCCAGTAGGATTGGGACTAAAGGTACAGTCGAATATCCCTCTCAAAATCCAGGACTCCTGGATCCCAACTGCTCACCTGCCTGCCTTCCTGATTGCCCCTAACTGCTTCTGCCTGACAGCCCAATCATCCCCTAACCACTCCCCTGGCAGCCTGATTGATGCCTTAACTGCTCCTCTGCCAGCCTATTTGCCCCTAATTGCCCTTCCCTGCTACCTCCCAACTGCTCTCCCCTGCTGGCCTGATTGCCCACAACTGCCCTCCATTGCAGACCTGGTCTCTCCCAACTGCCTTCCCCTGCTGGCCATCCTGTGGCAGACAACTTGTGTCCACATGGGGGCAGTCATCTTTGACCACATGGGAACAGTCATCTCATGTGTTAGAGTAATAGTAAATTTGCATATTATTCTTTTATTAGATTGGGTTAGATAGGATAGAGCAGTGGTTCTCAACCTTCCTAATGCCGTGACCCTTTAAGACAGCTCCTCATGTGCTGGTGACCCCAAACATAAAATTATTTCTGTTGCTACTTCAGAACTGTAATTTAATTTTGCTACTGTTATGAACTGTAATGTAAATATCTGATATGCAGGATGTATTTTCATTGTTACAAATTTAACATAATTAAAGCATAGTGATTAATCACAAAACAATATGTAATTATATATTATGAAATATTTATTTCTAATTACAAACAAATGAAATTTTGTCTTGAATCGTGGTGTAGCATGGGTAACAGTCTTAATATGACAACAGTAAACTACATTGCTACATTTTGCTACACCGAGGAACAGTGTGTTGGTTCCTAAGACCATGGGAAATAGGTGTTTTCCAATAGTCTTAGGTGACCCCTGTGAAAGGGTCGTTCGACCCCCAAAGGGGTCACAACCCACAGGTTGAGAACCACTGGGATAGAGGCTTGGTGCATGGGTGGGGGCCAGCTGGTTTTCCCTGAAGGGTGTCCCAGATCAGGGTGGGGATTCCCTTGGGGCATAGGGCGGCCTGATCGAAGGTCCTGTGGAGGCATATGGGCTGGCCACAGCCCCTGGGACCTAAGTGGAGGCCTTGATATCTGGGATTTATATATCCTCTATAATTGAAACTTTGTAGCCTTCACCAGAGCCAAGCCTCCTGTTTGCTCCCTGGCCATAGCCCCTTTTGTTGGGATTTATTTATATTCTATAATTGAAACTTTGTAGCCTTGAGTGGAGACCAAGACACGCCAGGGTGCTGAAGTGTGGCTTCCTCCATTGCCTGGGGAAACTCAAACTTCCTGCTCTCTTCCGTTCTATGGCTGCCACCATTTTTTGTTGGGATTTATTTTTCTTCTATAGTTGGAACTTTGTAGCCTTTAGTGGAGGCCTAGGCTGGCCAGGGCAGGTGGAAAGCTTGGCTTTCTTCATTGCTGGGGAAATCCAAGCCTCCTGCTCTCTCTGTGGCTGCAGCCATCTTGGTTGAGTTAATTTGCATATTGTCTGATTGACTGGTGAGAGTGGCTTGTGGGTGTAGCAGAGTTATAGTCAATTTGCATATTTCTCTTATTAAATAGGATAAGGTAATTAATCACTTGTAGATTATCTATTTCCGACACTAGCAAACCTACAAGTCCTAATGCTATTTGAAATTCTTTTTCTAAAAATAATGTTCCATTTCTCTTTACTTTGTAACAGCATTATACATTTCCGTTATATAGTTGTATAATGAATAATTTTTTTATTCCCCAGCATATTGACTTGAAATTGATTTAGAATTCACAGACATCTGTCCTGAATTCTGAATGCTATTCTCAGATATTAAAGCAATTGATACTACATTGAGTGGGGAACTTCCTGAGGTTTAGTTTAATGGCTTGTCCATTTAATGGAAGAGAGAGGGAGAGAAAAATAGAAACATCGATAATGAGAGAGAATCATTGATCAGCTGCTTCTTGTACACCCCACACACTGTGATTGAGCCTGTAACCGGACACACATCAATGCTCAACTATTGAGCCATGCCAGGTGAGATTTTAAAAAGTGAATTGCTTTGATATCCTGAAGTGAAGGGAATCACAGAAACACAAAATATAATTTTGTATCAGCATAGCTAATATGCCCTAATGTTGAATTTGAAGATTGTGTATTAATAATCCTCCTTCAAACATGGGGGTGAGGGTAGGATGCAGAAGGGACTGAGAGTTTGATAATTGAGGAAGAATAAGGTAAAAATTAGTAGTTTTCTATTCATTTGTTTAAATTATAGGGTTGAATTTCTAACTGGGTAATTATGATTATGGCTCAATGTCTGGCACTGTATATATGCTTGTTACTATTATTCTGCCTATGGGAATAATTTATGAAGCAAAAGAATGAAGGAAAAACTTTTTTTTAACAACTGGAAACTGTCAAAAGCATCTCTGATGCTAAGGGATACTCAAAAGAATTTTTAGAAAACTCTAATGACTACTCAGAATAAATCACATTATCATCTCAACTTTGACTGTCAAAAAACTTTTGAGAGTTGAGAGGAAAATTAAATAATACCTATAGAATTGCTTCTTTTTAATTAAAGAGAAGAGAATATATTATATCTGGATTTTAAAACTTCTTTTATAGATGAAAATACTTTGAAAAATGAAAATTAATACCATTCACAACCCAGGCCTTATAATGAATAGTTCTTTACTTTTTAAAATTTTCCTTTAAATCAGACAATAAATATTATCTCAAATTCTCCTAACTCTATTTGTGATCTTGCTTTCTTCATTTCCCATATACCCTGATAATTTTCTTGCTTAAACATTTTCTTTTTCTTGTACATTTAGTTTCTCATTCTCCAGTGGTTTCATTCCCTCAACCTACAGAAAAATGTATTTCTCTTAGACAATCATAAAAAAGTGTTAGGCTACCATATTTACCATATTCTCATATTTTACTTTTTTTTTTTTTACATAGTTCTTTGAGAAGCAGATTCTAATCCTTGCTTCTATTTCTTGGCTTCCAGCTAGCTCTTACCTTGGTCAGCCTTGCCATCCATACCTCCCTTGCCCCTCCTTTGTGATTCTGTATCTGAGACTCTCTAGGGACACATTCCTTTTGAAATCTTTTATTTTCCAGTTCTTAACTGCTTCACATTTGGAAGAGGGGACATTCATAATAGTATTGTCCATGCTTTTTCTCTTTATTATTTCTAACAGGCAAGATTTAAATATCTGTACTTGGGAAGTAGGACAGTCTGGGTCACAGCAACATAGAGCTGAAATGTCACCATGACATACCAACACTGCATATGTCATCCTTCCTATTTTACCTACTTTTTCATAACTCCACTATCTTCTCAGATTTTCTTTCTTCTTCTCTTTAAATGGATTTTCTTTTCTTGATCTATGCTTCTCTTACTTTTCTAGATTTCAGTAGATGGAAATACTGGCATAAGAAAATAAGTGATGAGGAGACATCTACATCACAGGCCCGTGGGGATGGCAAGGATCTGGACCTGACAGGTTAGGGACCTAGGCCAGTGGTCGGCAAACTCATTAGTCAACAGAACCAAATACAACAATTGAAATTTCTTTTGAGAGCCAAAAACTGACTTCTCTGCATGGGCCACAAAGTTTCAATTACACTGTACATGCGTGGCCGCATGTGGTATTTTGTGGAAGAGCCACACCCAAGGGGCCAAAGAGCCGCATGTGGCTCGCGAGCCACAATTTGCCAACCACTGACCTAGGCTGACTACACTGATGAGAGAATTCTCCCCTGGGGAATTCTCCCAGGGGCTGTGCCAACTGTTTGCTCTTCTTAGGTGTACACAGATCTTCTGGAGACTAAGCAGCAAGAGTTTAGATTGTAGCAATCGTTTCACAGCAGGACCCAGCCCATGGGGGACACGGAAGAGAGTTTTCTGGACACCTGAGAACAAGATTTGGGATCCAAGATTGGAATATATATAGGTGCAATGGAGAGCTGGGGTGCTAAATAGTTCACCCAGAAGTATGACATTGGAGATCTGTGCTGAAGGAAAAGATGAGTTTGTTGTCCTCCTTCTCCAAATATCACTCTTACCCTTTTTGAATAGTGAGATAATTATTTTTATTGCTACTTGACCCAGATTGATGTGCCTGTGGAAGTATTGGCCCTTTAAGGATCCATGAAGCTGAGTTCCAGGTGGTTCAGTGATTCCTACTGGCTTTTATTGACTCATAGTCTCTACAACAGCAGCCAAGGAGCAATGCCTCCTTGGTGAAGTAAGTTTTCAGAGCATCTTGCTTAGACCCTTCTCAGGTCTAATCCTCTCTTTTGCTGTGGAAATCAGCATACTTATCAGAGAAGCTTAACCAGACCTCATCTCCTTCTTTGACATTCTGTAAGTCATTCTGACTGCAGACATCTGGAAATACCCATAGTAAGTTATGAGGACTGTTAGTTTCCTACACATTACATGACATTCAAGTGAGGATTGGTAGAGGAGAGGAGAGGACCCTATCAAAATACTGTAAACATGCTGATAAGGAAAGAAAACACAAGATATAGCTAGTGTTCTAAAGCAATTAAGCAGGAGGCCTAATGCATACAAGTGAAGGCCAGTAAGCAGGACCATTTAGCTTCTGGAAAGCAATTTCATATTCCTAATTTTGGTACTAAAAAGTGAGAGCAGGCAAACTAGAAATGTTCTCCTTATCTTCACGCATGCCAATAGTTTGAAAGGCTTAACATATGTAGTTATTATGTCTATTTTTCTTTAACACTTTAATCAGCACTTCTTAATAATGATGTCTGCTATATTCCTATGAAGTAGTTTCTACTTAATGGCCATTGGAATTAGCCCAGACTTTGGAAAGGGCCAGGGGCTTGGATCCATGTGTCTGGATCTTGCTTCATGTTTTGTGGAATAACTAAGAATGTGTGACCTTGGTTTACTAAGATAATATCTAGTTAATTCTCTTGATCTTGCACTAGGGAGTAGCCACAGGAAAGCTAAAATCATTTCCTGAGAGTTAATAGTGAAATATAAGAAGAAAGATGTGCAGGATAAAACAGAGGACTGCTTAGTAAACAGCTTGCATAAATACTGTAGTGTGCACTTACCATATACTAGAGGCTGAATGCACGAAATTCCTACAAGGGGCTCAGTCCTCACAGTCACAACTGCCTCATGGCCCTGGCTGCCTAGTGGCCCTGCAGCCCCGACCGATCCCGCCCACTGGTCATTCCAGAAGGTTGTTCCACTATCCAGTCTAATTAGCATATTAGCTCTTTATTATATATGCCCTATCTAATAAAAAAGTAATATGCAAATTGACTGTACCTCTGCTATACCACAAGCCACACCCACTAGTCAATCAGAAGTGAGTATGCAAATTAACCCCGACCAAGATGGCTGTGGCATGGAGAAAGCAGGAGGGTTTCCCCAGTGATGGAGTAAGCCAAGCTTTCCTCAACCCTGGCTGGCCTAGGCTTCCACTCAAGGCTACAAAGTTTTAATTATAGAAAATAAATAAATTCCAACAAAAATGGCAAAAGCCATGGAGCTGGAGAGAGCAGGAGGCTAGTGTTTCCCCTGTGATGGAGGAAGCCAAGCTTTCCACAGCCCTGGCCTGTCTTGGCCTCTGCTTAAAACTACAAAGTTTCAATTGTAGAAGATAAATAAATCCCAGATACCAGGGCCTTCACTTGGGTTGCTGGGGGGCATGGCCATCCTGCAAACCACCACAGGCCCCTTGCCCAGGCAGCCCCATGACCCAAGGAATTCCCCACCATGATCTGGAATACCCTTCAGGGTAAACCACCTGGCCCCCATCCATATACCAGGACTCTATCCTTCCTAATAAAAGAGTAATATGCAAATTGACCATCATTCCAACACATAAGATGACTGCCTCCATGTGAACACAAGATGGCCACCACAAAATGGCCTGCAATGGAGGGCAGTTGTGTGTGATCAGGCCAGCAGGGGAAGACAGTTGGGAGGGACCAGGGCTGCACGGGAGGGCAGTTGGGGCAATCAAGCCTGCAGGGGAGGGAAGTTAGGTATGACCAGGCTGGCAGAGGAAGGAAGTTGGGGCCAACTGGGCCTACAGGGAAGGGCAGTTTGGGGGGACCCAGGATTGCAGGGCAAGGCAGTTAGGGGTGACCAGGACTGCAGGGGAGGGTAGTTAGGGACAAACAGGCTGGCAGGGGAGCAGTTAGGCATCAATCAGGTTGGCAGGGGAGTGGTTAGGGTGATCAAGTTGGTAGACAGAAGTGGTTAAGGGCAATCAGGAAGGCAGGCAGGTGAGCAGTTGGGAGCCAGCAGTCCTGGATTGTGAGAGGGATGTCCAACTGCCCGTTTAGGCCCAATTCTACTGGGACATCCCTCAAGGGGTCCCATATGGTTGAGAATATAGGCTGAGTTGAGGGACACCCTCCCTCCCCCACGCCGCATGCACAAATTTTGTGCACAGGGCCTCTAGTAGTATAATAAAAGCCTAATATTCTAAGTATCTGGTTGTCCAATCAGTCATTCAACCAATCAAAGTGTAATATGCTAATGATATGCTAAGGCCACCCTTCCACTTGCTATGAGATGTACTGACCACCAGCAAGCAGATGCTCTGACCAGTAGCTTGTTGCTGGGATCTGGTTAATCAGGACTGAGCGAGATGGGCCGGGCAAGCCCTGGAGCTCTCCTGTGGCCTCTCCCTGGCTAGCCAACCACCCACATCCTTCCCTGGCCCTGATGTAGTGGTGGGATCCTTCGGCCTGGCCTGTACCCTCTCGTAATCTGGGCTGAGGGACCCCCCACCCCACTCCCAGTGCATAAATTTCATGCACTGGACTTCTAGTGTAGTATGAAATGCACATACTGTGTATGTGTGTGTGTGTCGGGGGAGGGGGGTGCTGAGGTTAGGGAGGGTGAAATCAAAGAAGAGTTCCTGGAGGACGTGGTGCATGAGTAGGAATTAACTACTCATTGTTAATTGAAATAACATCAATTGCATATGGAGGCCTGGTGGATAGAGTGTGCATACCTTATTCCTCCCATGGTGGAGCCAGGAGAAGAGGGGAAATTAGGCTAAGTCGGTGAGGTGAGGATAGATCCTGGAGAGCCTTAGAGGACTTTCAAGGACTTCAACATAAGAGCCTTAGGAACATGCTGGTGAGCTAAGCAGAGAAATACATGGTCAGATTTTTGTTTTACAAGATCCTTCTCTACATTTATTTTGCTCTTTAGATTCCACATAGAAGTGAAATCACATGGTATTTATCTTTCTCTTTCTGATTTATATCACTTAGCATGAGACCCTCTAGACCCACCCATTCTGTTGCAAATGATTAAGATTTCATTCTTTATTACAGTCAAGTAATATTCCGTAAACAAAATAGAGACAGTCTCATAAACTGATGGTTGCCAGAGGGAAGGGATTTGGAGGGTTTGGGGCTGGGTTGCAAAAGGTGAATGGATTAAGAACTGAAAATTGGTAGTCACAAAATAGTCATGTGAATGTAAAAGCATAGCATTGGAAATACAGTCAATAATATATATTTTTTAATTTAATAAATATTTATTATTCAGATTATTACAATTGTTCCTCTTTTCCCCCCATAGCTCCCCTCCACCCGGCTCCCACCCCTTCCTCTACCTTTACCTCCTCCCCCCACATTGTCTTCATCCATAGGTGTATGCTAATTGTCTAGTCTCTCCTTGCAACCCCCTACGCCTTCCCCCTGAGAATTGTCAGTCCACTCCTTCTCTATGCCCCTGATTCTATTATATTCACCAATTTATTCTGTTCATCAGATTTTTAATTCACTTGATTTTTAGATTCATTGTTGATAGATATGTATTGGTTGTTCATAATTTTTATCTTTACCTTTTTCTTCCTCTTCTTCTTAAAGAGTACCTTTCAGCATTTCATATAATACTGGTTTGGTGGTGATGAACTCCTTTAGCTTTTTCTTATTTGTGAAGCTCTTTATCTGCCCTTCAATTCTGAATGATAGTTTTGCTGAGTAGAGTAATTTTGGCTGTAGGTTTTGCTATTCATCACTTTGAATATTTCTTGCCACTCCCTTCTGGCCTGCATAGTTTCTGTTGAGAAATCAGCTGACAATTGTATGGGTGCTCCCTTGTAGGTAATGAACTGTTTTTCTCTTGCTGCTTTTAATATTCTTTCTTTGTCTTTTTTTCTTGGCCTTTTAATTATGATGTGTCTTGGTGTGGTCCTCTTTGGATTCCTTTTATTTGTGGTTCTGTGCACTTCCTGGATTTGTAAGTCTATTTCTTTCAACAGGTGGGGGAAGTTTTCAGTCATTATTTCTTCAAATAGGTTTTCAGTATCTTGTTCTCTCACTTCTTCTGGCACCCCCATAATTCTGATGTTGGTATGCTTGAAGTTGTCCCAGAGGCTCCTTACACTATCTTCAAGTTTTTGGATTATTTTCTCTTCTTGCTTTACCAGTTGAGTGTTTTCTGCTTTTTTGTATTTCATACCTTTGACTTGATTCTCACGTTCCTCTAGTCTGCTGTTAGGTCTCTGTATAATATTTTTTATTTCAGTCAGTATATGTTTAATTTCTAGTTGATCCTTTTTCATCTCTAGTTGGTCCTTTTTCATCTCCTCTTGGGTCTTGCTGAATTTATCCGTCTTTTCTATGAAATTCCTGAAAAATCTTATAACTGTGCTTTTGAATTCTATATCCAGTCATTTGTTTTCCTCCATTTCTTTTGTTTGTGATCTGTTCCTTTGTCTCTGCATTTTCACTGCTTCCCTGAGTTGGCAGAGTAGCTTTGTGTGCTAGTGTCCTATATGGCCCAGTAGCTCCATCTACCCAGTTACCTGAGGTAGACTCTCTTTGTGCACCCCTTTGTGGACTGTGTGTACAGCCGAGTTGTAGTTAAGTCTTGATAATTGTTGATATCACTGGGGGGAAATTATGAATGTATGGAGTGTGTGCTTGGAGTAGGAATGGGAGGAAGTGGATAAACCAGAACCGTATTGAGGGAGTAAAATCAAGAGGCCTGAGGACTGACTTTATATTCATGTATCAACAATGTTAATATTTTCTACAATAAGCTTTAGTCAAGATCAATTTTTTAGGAAATCCAAGTATGCAATTTTAGACATTTCAGTGATTTGTAAGAGATTGTTGTTTTGTTTTGTTTGTTTGTTTGCATGATATAACTTCCTTGCATAGAATAGAAGCTTTTTTTAAAATAATATATGTTATTGATTTTTTACTGAGAGTAAGGGAGGGAGATATGGAATTAGAAACATCGATGAGAGAGAAACATCAATCAGCTGCCTCCAAGGTGCGTGCTACCATTGACTGGAATCAAACCTGGGACCTTTCAGTCCACAGGCTGATGCTCTGTCAACTGAGCCAAACTGGTTTAGGCAGAATAGAAGCTTTTTATCTAGTTCTTAGTTCACTTTGCATACTCACCAGTATGATTACTAAATGCCTATAATTTATGTAGATATATACTTTAAACATCCTTAATCCAAATCCTACAGCATCTAGCGTTTTTCAAACCTAGTTAAAGCTATTTATATTTAATTTATCTCCCAATAATATTTCTTAGTGTGCTCATTTTACATTTAGAAAATTAAAAAAAATAATAAAAACAACTTTTAGACACTTTAAAAAAAATAGGATGCATTATGCATGTCTGGCAGAATGCATTATCAATAACAGGTGTAAATAGTGTCCAGCAATTCTTAGCTCTCCACCATATCTTCTCAAAATGGACTTCTGAATCTATATGTTCTTTTCCATTATGGCAAATTAAAGGAATTGATATTCCCTTGTAATCTTTTCTAGCTAGACACAAGCAGTGGTGTTATAGCATTCTTTATTATATAGTGACATCTGGTGGCCAAACAGAACATGAAGGAACACTCAGGCAGGTGTCTGAGTAGTTGTAAACGTAACACAGACTAAGTATATTACCATGGGCCTAAACCCAGTTTTGTACATAATGTTATGCAATGAAAGTCACTTTAATCCTTTTTTGGAAAAAATTCTAGCCCTGGAAAAGTGGTGAAGATAGACACAGATGCAGGTAAGTTTGTAGAGAGAGAAGTACAGGTAGGGTGGAGAGATGAGGGAGTCCGCTGACTGAGTGTGGAGCCAGGTCAGCCAGCACCTAGGGCAACCAATTACCCATGCTTCAGAGCCAGCCACATCCCATCCAGTTATCGTTTCTCTAGTATCATTATTTTTTTTCCAGACATCTTTTCCTGGGAAATTGGCACCTCGTATATTTTCTTGTTTCCAAATAGCTTTAGCTTTTTTTCTAAATGTTTTTTACTGATTTGATAGAGACTGAGGGAGAAGAGAGGAGAGAGAGAAAGAGAGAGAGAGAGAGAGAGAGAGAGAGAGAGAGAGAGAGAGAGAGAGATTGGCCACCACCTGCACACATGATGACCAGATGGAACCAGCAACCTAGGCATGTGCCCTAAATTGAAACCTTGATCTTTTGGTCAACCAACTGAACCACACCCACTAGGGCAGCTCTGACTTTT
>JAAGEH010000041.1:19454096-19497209 GCA_011751065.1 Lasiurus cinereus | reverse complement strand
AGAGAGAGAAAGAGAGAGAGAGAGAGAGAGAGAGAGAGAGAGAGAGAGAGAGAGAGATTGGCCACCACCTGCACACATGATGACCAGATGGAACCAGCAACCTAGGCATGTGCCCTAAATTGAAACCTTGATCTTTTGGTCAACCAACTGAACCACACCCACTAGGGCAGCTCTGACTTTTGAAATCAGGACTATTTTTCCGATAATATTATTTACCTTTCTATCATGCTTTTGAAAAATAATTCCTCCAAGGAAATATTCCATCACAATTTAATTTCTCTTTTTACACTTCAATCAATAAATATGGATCTGCAAATATAATTAAGCAAATAAAAGAATAAGATTTGATGTATTATTTTTAAAATTTCAATTTAAATTCTCATTTGTTTGCCCCCCTATTGTTTTTTAAAAAGATTATTATATTTTCCATCTGGTTTTATTTATTTTTCAAAGGGAAAAGTAAGAATCTGTATATTTCCTCAATGAGGGTAATATTCTCTTTTGAGAATATTTACAGAGTCTTTGTGTCTGAGTTCACTATTATTTTAGATAATTAGTACTACATATAACAGGGAATATGATGTAATTGATTATCATCTACAATAATCATTTATCAATATCATATCATCAATTGATATATAGATATCTAGTTCTTAAAACATGTGATGGCAAATACCATTTGGTTATCATTTATTAATTAGTCATGCTTTAAAATTTAGGAACCATACAAGTATTTTAATCTAGTGAGGTGAAAAATGTGGTTTATTTAAAATGTCTGCCTCCTTTCTTTTCTGATTTACTTTATATGAGTAGTGCTTGTCTTTAGCCTGCAAGGTTATATTTTCCTCTTCTCATATGCTTATCATGGGAAAGTACTTGGTACCCACTTATAAGATTTTACTTTGATTCAGTGGTGAAGTAAATGTGTTTGCATGCACGTGCACACACACACACACACACACACACACACACACCCTACACTTCCTCTAAAACCATTTGATTGACTCAACCAAACTCTTTAACTTTCTTCCTAAACTTCATCTATGGCAGCATATTCTAGAAACTTTACCTAAACTGATTTAGTCCCATTATTCATTTTCCTAATGTAGCTAGTCTGAACTAAACAGTATGTGTTCTCTGATATTTTGATTACCATATACATTCTTGTGCTAAGGCTTTAGGGAAATGGATACCCAGGTATGTGTAAGCAGCTGACATAACCAAGGGCTTAACTGAATCCAGTTCTGGCTCTGTTCTGGTCCTACTGGTTACCCTGGTCCTACTAGTGAGCAATGGGACTGCAAACAGAACAAGCTTGTGTTTGAATCAACCACATCTCTCTATGCTTCTGTTTCTTTTAAACATACAGACACACACACACACACACACACACACACATACATATATATATCCTATCTAATAAAAGCATAATATGCAAATTAACCACCACTCTGTTACACACAAGCCACACCCACAAGCCAATCAGGAGCAAGTATGCAAATTAACCCAATCAAGATGACTGCAGCCACAGAGAGAGCAGGAGGGAGGCTTGGGTTTCCCTGGTGATGGAGGAAGTCAAGTTTTTGCACACTCTGGCCAAGGCCTCCACTTCAGGCTACAAAGTTTCAATTATAGAAGAAAATAAATCTCAACAAAAATGGCAGCAGTCACTGAGCTGGAGAAAGCAGGAGGCTAGGGTTACCTCTGGTGGTGGAAGAAGGTAAGCTTCTGCAGCTCTGGTTTGCCTTGGCCTCCACTTAAGGTTACAAAGTTTCAATTATAGAAGATAAATAAATCCCAGATACCAGGGTCTCCACTTGGGTCACTGGGGGGCGTGGCTTCCAGCAAACCACCAGGCCCTCGTCCATGCTGCCCCATGTCCCAAGGGAACCCCCACCCTGATTTGAGACACCTTTCAGGCAAACCAGCTGGTCCCTACCCATGTAACAGATCTCTATCCTATCTAATAAAAGAGTAGTATAAAGGTTGACCATCACTCCAACACACAAGATGGCTGCCCCATGTGGTCAAAGATGACTCCCCTCATGTGGACACAGAGATGACTGCCCCCATGTGGCTGCCACAAGATGGCCAGCAGGGGAGGCCAGTTGGGAGGGACCAGGTCTGCAGGGGAGGGCAGTTGAGGGTGATCAGGCCAACAGGGGAGGGCAGTTAGGGGTGACCAGGCCTGCAGGGAAGGGTAGTTAGGGGAAAACAGGCTGGCAGGGAAGCAGTTAGGCATTAATCAGGCTGGCAAGGGAGTGGTTAGCGGGTTATCAGGCTGGCAGGCAGAAGCAGTTAGGGACAATCAGGAAGACAGGCAGGTGAGCAGTTGGGAACCAGCAGTTCTGGATTGTGAGAGGGATGTCTGACTGCCCCTTTAGGCCTGATCCCGGAGGGTCCCAAATTGGAGAGGGTGCAGGCTGGGCTGAGGGACACCACCCTCCCACCCCCATGCACAAATTTCATGCACTGGGACTCTAATACATATGTGTGTGTGTGTGTGTGTGTGTGTGTGTGTGTGTGTGTGTGTGTATAATTGGAGAGAAAGGGAGAGGGAGGGATAGATAGAAACATCAATGATGAGAGGGAATCTTTGATTGGCTGCTTCCTACACAACCCCTCACTGGGGATCAAGCCCACAACCCTGGGTATGTGCCATTGACCAGAATCAAACCTGGGGCCTTTCAGTCTGCAGACCAATGCTCTTTCTGATGAGCCAAGCCAGCTAGGGCTGCTTCTGTTTCTTCATTTATAAAATAAGGTAATAATATTGACTCCAAGTTTGTAATAATAACCTTATGGGATCCTAAGTATCTAATGGTAGACACTCATAAATGTTAGATTGTTTCCTCCTTCCTATAGTAATATCTTCCATCCAAAGTAAGCTCTGAAGCTATTCCCTAGAATTGCCTTTGGGGACAGTTCCTAACTGAAAGACTGTTAATGTCACTGGACAGTGGCTATAGATACAATAATGCCATTTGCTCTTCCTTATCTATCCCCCAGTGAACAAAAACCTGATGAATCTTGAAATGACAACTCATAAGCCCACTGCTAACATGAAGTATGTAAGGTTCTTCTTGGTGTTATTTGGGAATTCTCATTGCTTTAGTAGCTTCTGATACAGTGAAAGTCACCTTTAGGTTCACATTAAATATCAAATTTATTCAGGTTTAGTGGTCATTGATGAGAGAGAATCACCAATCAGCTATCACATGCATGCCCCTACTGGGGATTGAGCCCACAATCAGCATAAAGAAAAATAAAATGATGTGAAAAGGCATTGTAAAATCCTACTTTTGATTGATACTCAGCTTTTCCACCACTGATATGCCTTGAAAACTTCCAGGTTCAAACCAGTCATTTGTGATGAAGAGCAAGACTTCCCCTTGTCCTAGATTGAGGGTGGATTCATAGTTTGTAGATTAGGATGTACTCGTATAAATCAGAGGGAATAGCTAATACCTGGATGATTCAGAAAAGCAAAGATCATTAGCATTAAAAGTCCCCTTGTTACTATACAATTCATTTTATCTGATTTATAAACCAGGAAGTGATTTCCAGAGAAATCAGACATATTGCTGAAAGGCACGCAAATAAGTATTCTCATAACCAAGGTAAGAACACAGGTCTTTTCATTTCGTAGCATTGAAAAGAATGATGAAGGATCTATTATGTTCTTAATCTCTATCAACTCCCTAAAGATACCCCAAGTGTCAGTAATCATGCAATCTGAGTAAAAGAGGTGCTTGCTCTATGGATGCAGCTTCAAGACTGGTCCTGTCTCTCTCCCAACCAGGCTCCTTCTCTGAAAACTGCCCTACCATGAACTTCCAGAGCTGGCATGGCTCATTTTCCATGTCTCCGCTTTAGTTGGTCTTCTGAACAGACTAGAAACACATATGTGCTCTGCCTGTTTGAAGATATCTTACCGTCGTCTTCTGTAACCTTCATCACAATTCTTTAAAACACACACACACACACACACACACACACACACACACACATTTTTATTGATTTCAGAGAAGAATGGAGAGGGAGAGAGAGACAGAAACTTCAATGATGAGAGAGAATCACCAATCAACTACCTCATGCATGCCCCCTACTGGGGATCGAGCCCACAATCAGCATATACATGTGCTCTGACTGGGAATCCAATCAATGACTTCTTGGTTCCTGGGTTGATGGTTGGGCCCTCACACTTAAGAAGCTTATTCTGATCATGGATGGTCCTGTTGGCATTATTTGTTTTCATTTTCTTTTTGCTCACATTGACATTAAACTGTCTTTCTAAAACCCGAAAAGTGTCCATACTTCTCTTCTGCTCTGCTCACACAAATAGTTTAAGCTTCTGTCCACTATCCTCACTCACGACAAGGAGATCAGCTGTTGTGTGTGGTCATGGACACAGAGGATACCCTGGGTTCTTGGGTTCCAAATAGGACTGTCTCGGGTACCTCTCAGCTTTCCTGGTGCTTGAGCAGCTCTGTGAGCTTTTGCTTCCCCATAGGTATCATGGGTCTGATGTGGCCATTGAGATTTGTGTGAGACTTAATGAAAACACTTCGTAGAGTAGCTGATATAGAGCAAACACTAATTAAAGTTTAGCCATGGTGCTATTGGACAATGGATACTCTTCTATGTTCTCTTTGACCTAAAGAAATATTTTTCACCATGACTTTTATGTTTTGAAAAATGATCTAAATTCACCTTTTGGGTAAATAGAGATCTTAATTTTCAAGATTTGTTGTATTGGAAATTCAGTTAAAACTGACCAACTCCTCAAAATGGACTATCATTTTAGGTATTTACAATTACAGATAAGTCATGTGTGATGGTCAGATTGCCACATTCTTGGAAAAGATTCATTATTGGTGAATACAGTTCCAGGAAATAAGGTATAAGCCATTGTGTAGCAATCAATCTTTAACCCCAAACCTTCAATCAAATTGTTTCCCAAATAAATCATTGCCAGTAACTTCCATTTACCATCCGTTTCTTTTGCTAATGTCAATAATCCTAATTTAGCAGTTTGTTCTTTGCTGTCATTTTAAGTCTACCATGCTTTTGTTTATGATTGTACGTTTATAATTATGCAAATACCAGCTGTTCATAGATTAATTTTATCAGAGATTAATTGCTACATATTATAAAATAGTCATATCCTAGTGACTACTGTCTACATTTCTAGGTAAGGATTAATTCATTTAAATCAGAATTCTGAAAGTGTGTTGTGGACAGGGATGGGTGGAGGGGCAAGTGGTGAGGTCCTTTATAATGTCCTAACAGCCTTCCATCTTTGTGCAACTGAATTAAGCTTTGCACTGTCTTGTGAACTATAGAAAGGAAGAGCCAATTTTCTCATTGGTTAACTGCTGCCAGACAGGAATATAACACTGAAAGATAAACAATAGCCATGGCAAAACCCCTCACATTGTCACTAGTTTAAACTTATACAATTCAGCCCTGCTGCCTTGTGATGCAGGCCTCACACAGCTGCCAGGAGCTGAGTGGAGATAAGTGATGGGAGAGAAGGCAGTGGGTGGGGGGCGTAAAGTAAAGCAAGGAATCTTCCTGGCGAAAAGAACATAGCCCTATCAATAAAGTGCAACAGCCTGAAGTAATAGAGACCCAGAGGAGCATGCTAACAATTAGCACTTCACACTCAGTACTCCTTTGGGTAAAAAAGCTAACAGCTGCACTTTCTTAGATGGTAAATTGCTCAAAAGGAATAATACTTTTTTTTTGCAAGCAATCCCTGATCTGTGATTTTCCACATGGAGCTGCCAGGAGTAGTAGAAAGGAGCAGCAGATGCCCATGTTCTTCATGTTTTCATTTCATATTCTTTTGAAATGTTCTCCATTAAAACATTATTTTGTGGTAGCAGTTTTACATCTGGTGCCTAACACTGGCTGACATATATTAAGTTGCCAATCATGTTAATCGAAAGAAAGAATGGATGACAGTATGTGCTGGGTGGCAGATGAGGCAAAAGGAGTCCTTCAGTTTAATTGAAAGATTATAATTACAGTCAAAACTTATTTACATTTAAAGGAGAAGAAATGGTATTGATAGTGCAAATTATTGATAACAATAATAACACTAATGACAATAATAAAATAATGTATCTTTTACCTTGCCATGTGCTTTAGCCCATTGGTTTAAATCAGTGTAGCTTTTACCTTGGATTTTGGAGAATTTGAAGTCCATCAAGGCATCAGTCTTGGAAAGTTGTCTCTGTAGATTTAACTTCTCCGGTAACTCTTGGCATCTCTTTTCATAAACTACTTATTTCATCAAGGTCAATAACTTTATGTTGCTCTATTTTCCCCCTCCTCCTTGACCATTATATCTCCCTCTCCTGGGCTTGTTCCTCTTTCCTGCCACCTCATTAGATTCTAGGACGAAGTGTAAAATAGTCCTAGAATCCTTCTATCCTTTACCCCATTACATTCTCCCTAAAGGGGCCCATTGTTTGGACCCCAGATACTCTACATCTGTTTCTCTAGTCCCAGACTCTCTTCTGAGGTCCAGACCTATGTCTAGCTCTATCTGTATAATGGTAATTTGGGTTATTCCTAAGCATCTAAACAGTTCTCAAACCAAACTTAGCATTTTCCCTCTGTCAAGCCTCATCTTTGTCCTCCTTATATTTCTTGTTTTAGCTCAAGGAACTGCCTTTTTTAACATAGCCATTCAATCTAGAGAATGCCCCACATTTCTCTCCAGTTAATCTTGAAAACCTATGAGTTCAGTTCCTTTTTAGACTGTTGGCTTGGCTCTCTCATCGTCATCTTGGTGACCACTGGGTTATTCAGGCCCTTATTTTTTGTCTGGATCACTGCAATAATTTCCTAGTGACTTGCCTCACCCTCCTCCCAACATCTCCCCTCTATATTCCATCATCTATGCCAGTCTGGCTTTCCCAAAATGCATGTCAGGTCTCATGTATTACTTACCAGTGAGATACCATCTTTAGGATAAACTTCAAAGTTCTTAGGGTGAAATCAAATCATTTCACTGGGCCTGACTGTCTCTCTCATCTCATATCTTCCTTTTAATCACCTTTCGTTTTATGTTCTGCCTTAATTAACTCTTCACTATTCTTGAGATTAACATCTGCTGTTTCATTTATAGGTTGTCTCTCATGGTAGTTCCTCTGGCTGAACTTCCTTCTATCTCTCTTACCTAATATTTTTATGTTCAGACTTGCTGAGGAAGCTTATTTTTTGAAACCTTCCCTAATTCTCTCAATAACGAAGCCACTAATTTTTCTATTTTATGATTATGTTTTGTGCATATTAATATTAAACCTATTATTATTCCCACTTTCTGTCTCTCCAATGTGACACTAGGAGGCTAGAGACCAGGCCTTATGCATACTCTTGTTGGCATGGGTGGCACATAGACATTACATTAATGTTTGTTTAATGAATATACTGTGCTTTGATCTTCTGGATATGCAGTTTATGCACCCATAATTTATTTTTAACCTAGACTGTTGCATTATGCCAAATAAATTCTCCTCAATAGACATTCCATGCCTTCATGATCCATTCATTATATTACCAGGTTCTATCAGGCAACTGTTATCTTCTTAATTGGCTTAACCCATTCTATGTTATCCAGTGTTATACAAAGAATCTATGTAATTTGAATCATCATCAATAAATATACATCAAAATCCAGAGTTCAAAAGAGAACGTGACATCTCATTAAGCACAAAGGATATTTTTCAATCATGCTATGTTTCTTGGAAAGCAATTAACACATTGTACATTATTTCTGTGTGATACAAACTGTTTCTTTCCCATCTTAATTTGCCTGCTTAAAAATAGACGGAGAAAGATAGATGAGCTTACAATCAAGGTGTATGTATTTTTTTGTGACCAGTGAACCAACTTCCTTTTCATATTTGCAGAATATTGGTACAATTATTCTTTCTTCAGACATGAAATGTGAGTGTATAACCAGTTGTGGAAACCACCTAGTAATTTATTAGGTTGATAATAGCAATTAAGTCATAAATGCTTCTGAGAAATATAAATTGACTTTGCATTTTAAATGGATCATTTAACATTCCAAACTAAAGACAGAGTGTAAATAATTTCTGGGATAAAAAGTTTGATTCCCTTATAAAAGACTCAGAAATTCAACCCTCAGTAATTAATAACTATTCGGTTGCTGGGTTATTGGATTCATGTCAGAGTTTCATTCCCGGCCCCTTGGCTACTTGCCATCTTACTCTTTAAGGATGTCATAAGGAAGATAATTTTAGACAGAAATGTAACATGTTGGTAGGCCCATCACTTTTTAGATGTAAAAACAAAAATCATCCTTAGCTTGTTAACCTCAAAATGGATAGCGGACTAATTTGGCCAAGGAGCCAGTGTTTACTGACTATGGTTTGTTTAGTCAGACCTTGATATGAGACTTTCAGATGTTTGCCAAATTTTTATTTCTATGACATTGTTCCTTTCAATAACACTTCTTTCTTCACACATACACACTTTGTACTTAAATGCACTCACTGAAAATGCCTGTTGATTTAGCTTCCCCGGTATGGAAATTTTAAATAGTTCCTTCTTTCAGATAAATCAGGATTAGGATTGTATAGTCGTGGTACACCAGCCAGAAGATCTGGCTGCCTCAGCTGGTCTGCCTCACACTGAAAGCAGAACCAACACTTGTCCATCTGAGTCTCAAGCTTACCGAAGCCACATCACATACGAGTGTGGACCAAAATGTACATCTCTAGTTGAAGTGCCATGCACATGCATTCAGCTGTAAAGACTAGGTTTCCTGTGGTGCGCTATTGTTCTCCATAAGCCTTTTGAGAAAGATTGGAGAAAAGGGACATTTGTGTTCATGAACCCTAAATCTGCTAATCAGCAAATATTCATTAGCTGTTTATGTGAGAAGCACTCAGCTGGGTGCCATAGAATATACCAAAATATAGGAAAGTATACCAAAATATAGGAAAGCATTGTAATTGAATTCCTCTTCTACTTCATTATTCTTCCTCCTCCTCTTTCTCCTCTTCCTCTTTCCCTTCTTCTTCTTTTTCCTCCTCCTCCTCCTCTCCTCTCCCTCTTCCTCCTCCTCCTCTCCTTCTCCTCTTCCTCCTCCACCGTCACTTTCTCTCTCTCTCTCTCTCTCTCTCTCTCTCTCTCTCTCTCTCTCTTTCTCTCACATACACACACACACACACACACACACACACACACACACACCAATAATAATGCTGTGACAAGATGCTGGGACAAGAGTCAAATGGGTAAGCTAGATGGTAACTGACATTGAACTCAATAATAGGACTTAATGAAAGAGAGCCCTCTTTCACAAAAAGTTGAAGTTAGCCTTCCCTGAATAAGGTCAATCAATATAGGCTTCCAAGAAGCAGCAGGGAGGAAAGTGATACTACAATATTCAATAGAGAAGGATTGATAAGATAGTAACTTATGAAGCTTACTGAGGTGGAGGAGGCAGTCAGAGGCCACTGTAGCTGGAACCAGGGGTTCATAAGGACCTGGGAGATGACCTTTGAGAGAGGTTGGGGCTCATGTCAGATTACTGAGAATCTTAAAGGCCAGGAATCTTAAACATGGAGTCAACGGATGTGAGCTTATATTTCTTTAGGTTATACTTGCTGCAAATGACATCGTGATTCTTAGGGTTTAAAGAAAAATGCAACCCATTGCCTAGATCCATTGGGAATTGTGACATATATTATAAAGGGAATGATAGAAATAGAATTGGAGAACCACTGCGTAAAAATGCAGCATCTGTAAGTTGTCAGATGGTTGGTGATAATAGGTAGTTGGGGAGTCGTAAGTTTTTGGGCCAGCAGGGTAGTATAGTTAAGCATAATGTTAAAAATGGTCCATTAGGAGGAAAATAAGTTGTATAAGAAAGGTTAATTTAGAGTTTGGATGACTAAATGGGAGTCAATAATGTCCTGAATATAGGGTGGAGGATGGAATGACAATGAAAATATAAACTATTATATAAAAGAACTACTTCAAATGACTTCATTGTTTATCACTTCTATGTGTCATATACTATCCTAAGCTCTTTACACATTTTATTTTTTCAGCAACCTTATAGTATAGATTCTGATACTATTCTTACTGTTCCAATTTGGAAACTGAGGCATGTCTCCTTTAAGAACCCTGCTCAGTTAGAAGTTACAGGTACAAGGAGTTGGACCTAGAATTCTAATCAAAGCCATTCGACTCTGTAATATTTTATACTTGGTCCTAGGTAATATTGATGTTTGAGCATTCCTCAGTGGTTCTAATTTGTCATGAGTGCACTAGGAGAATGAAATGTGATTATGGGTTCCTATGCTTTCCCTGCTTCTGTTTTTCCTATGTTGAATTGAAGGTGCTAGGCTTTGGAGAAAGATGAAGAGTGCATTCTTACACACCTTCTACCTAAGAAGGTGATCATACCTCCAAGTGTCAAAGTCCAGGATGCAACAGTAAGTACAGAGCTGCGTCTCAGGAGGGTGAGAACTGGACATGGAGCTGAAGTTCTTGTTCACAACCGTGATGACTCTGGGATGGGAGTAGTTGAGGTTTTCAAGAAAGAGGATATTCAGAGAACTGAGGACAGGGAGCCGGTGTCACAAGCAAGGGGTGCATCCTTGAAAGGAGTCACTCACACATGTTTGTGTCTTTCCAATAATGTTAGCTATATTAGGGGAAATCTCCTAATAAACCAAAAGGGTTACAAACAAGTTACATACAGAATGGGGGAGCTTACATAATATAGAGTGAGCAGAGTGGGATCCAGTGCAAAGTCCTGATCACTGGCAGCATCCAAAGTATCAAACTAGGAAGCTGGGAATGGTGGCACTTCTACAGTGGAGTGGATGTCCCATTAGGCTCTGAATGTGACAGCCAAGCTCAAGTGTTGAGTGGTCAGAGCTTTGCATTCTTATAGCCCACAGTGCGTGGCAGTCTCACTCATATTAGTGTCCAGGTGGAAACCTTATCCAAATTTGCAGACATTCAATTTGGGGTGTTTTAGGGCCATCCCAAGGGCATTTCCATTACATTTTATTTCCTCAGTCTCAGGCATATGACTACTTAACAGATATTTTCATGGTTTTGACTTCAAAATGGGTTGTCAAAAGGTGTCCAGAAAGTCTGCTTTGCTCCTGTCCTATACAGCTAGACCTGGAAAATACCACCTGCTGGGGGAGATCAAGGAAGAAGAACTGGGGAAGAGATGGGAGGAGAAGCTGTCAGAGGGTACGAGGAGAACCCCAGTAAAGTAGGGTCTTCTTAAGCATAGTGAGTCTCCCTTTAAAGAATGGATGGTTGTAAATTGTCTTAAGTAGCATGCAGAGGTTAAATAGGATGAAAACTGTCAAATCTGAGAGGAAAGGTGGAGGTGGATGGGTGGATAGGAAGAGATGAACCAAAGACCTTGTATGCATATATGCCTAACCCATGGGCACAGACAGTAGGGTGTTGAAGGCCTGGGGCAGAGGGTAGCAGAGGGCTATAAGGAGTTCATGGGAGAAAAAAGGGGACATACGTAATACTTTCAACAATAAATATTTTTTAAATGAAGACTGAATACAGAAAGATGTTCAATAATGCAGAAAGCCCAAAGAGAATGAAGAGATGCCATGACAGTTTTCTCAGCAGGGGTCGAATGATCCTTTCACAGGAGTCACCTAAGACCATCAGAAAACACAAATATTTACCTTACAATTCATAACAGTAACAAAATTACAGTTATGAAGTAGCAACGAAAATAATTTTATGGTTGAGGGTCACCGCAATATGAGGAACTGTATTAAAGGGTCACAACATTAGGACGGTTGAGAACCACTGCTCTAAAGACTTGATTTGACTGAATACGTTTCAGACGTGTGCTTTCTATTTAATTCATATTGTCAAGCTCAGGGTGAGTGCCTTTTCCCTGTTTTACTGTGTTTAGTAGTAAGCTAGTATCCTTATTAGAGGTGGAGACTGTGCTCAGGAAGTGCCCCAGAGCATTGGTCGGCAAACCGCTGCTCAGTTGACTAATGAGTTTGCCGACTACTAACCTAGACTCTGGATTCCAATAATTACAGGCTGCTGTTGTTCCTTGCGATTAAGCCCCTATCCCAGTAGTCAGCAAAGTCATTAGTCAACAGAGGGGCAAACCAGGGCTCAGGAGCCACATGTGGCTCTTGAGCCGTGGTTTGCCGACCACTGCCCCAGAGCATCCCAGCAACACACACAATGATGAATGAAGGGAAAGGAAGAAGGACCAGCCAGGAAGCATGTCCTGGGCTTGGAATTCCTCGTCTGGTGTTCTCATCCAGCACCTTTGTGAGTGGCTGCCTACCTAAATAGCAGGGTCTCCTGTCAATTGGAATTGATGTGAATTTTGACAGATTTTTCTTTGTTGAAAACAACAACAACAATAACAATATTAAATACCTAAGAATAAAAAGTGCTTTATTAATTATCTGGTTATAATCTTTGGCATTTGTTTTGAATTAAGCTGAACTGTTTGATTACAGATAATATCATATTGGAGAAATGACGTAATTAGTTTATTTTTAAGCATATGCTGGAGATCTAAGAAATCAGTAAAATACTGTGCAATTTTTAAGTTAAGGCAAATCTAAATGAGGTAACATTGTTCTGCAATTTAATAAAATGTAGGTAGGTGATTGAACCTCAATGTCCTCAGTATTTTCCATTGCAAATGTTACCCCTCTTAGGCTAAGAGAATCTTTTCACATGAAGATAGAAAGATTCTCACTGGAAGAGTTTGGCAGAGAATAAGAACGATGAAAATGTGTCTGTGTTAATTATTGACACATTATGGGAGAATAAGTGTTTAAAACTGAATAACATGTTTTTGGTTTGGCTACCTCAGTTAATTCTTTTAACATTGTCTTGATTTATGCTTTTATCTCAGACTTCCATTTTTAAAATAAGTCTTTAGAGCATTCAGAGCCAGAATTATGACTGTGCCTCCTTGTTAGTAGATGTCTTTCATTCTTCACTTTCAGGGCTGTAAAATTCCCTCCCTCCCTCCCTCCCTTCCCTCCTCCCTTCCTTCCTTCCTTCCTTCCTTCCTTCCTTCCTTCCTTCCTTCCTTCCTTCCTTCCTTCCTTCTTTCCCTATCTGTAGTGGTTTTAATAGGAAACTGAGAGAGACTGCCTCAGTGATCACTACTAGTCAAATAGTTTAAATTGGATAAGACATTTTTTTAAAACACTGTAGTGAATGATCAGTAGGTGCTGTCTGGATTTGACTTTGTTTTGTTTTATACTGTATTAGTACAGCAAAATAATACAATAAATGAAACATAATGCCTTTCCAAACTTTGATCCCACTAGGACTCTGGGACCTTTTGTGGTCTAGGCTGTTTCTAAAGACAGTATGAAACTCTAAGTTAAACCAAAGCTGAGTGTATATAATTACTAGTATATAATTTCAGAGAGGAAAGGAGAGGGAGAGAGGAATAGAAGCATCAATGATGAGAGAGAATTATGGATAGGCTTGCCTTCTGCACTCCCCACATTGGGTATGGAACCCATAACCTGGGCATGTGTCCTGACTAGGATTCAAACCATGGCCTCCTGGTTTGAATGCTCAACCACTGAGCCATAGCAGCCAGTCCAAAGCTTCAGTTTATCGAATGCTTAGTCATCTCCAGATTTCGCCCAGGCTAAGGCAGCGTTACCCCCAGACCACATAGCTTTGAGCTCCTCATGTAGCCGGACATAGAGGGACTCCTGAATTGCACACTTGAGAGAAAGAGAGTAAGGGAGGCTGAAACATAAAACTTACCCAGTTATACTTTCAGACAAGGCACACTACACAAATGTGATATACAGAGGTTGGTAGAAAGATGGGCTAATGTTAAGGATGCAAAGAAAGGGAGTAAAGTTGTCCACAATATTGCCTAATCCTGGGAAAAGCTAAGTATAATTAAAGGATAAATATTCTTTCACCTAAACATGCATTATCATTTATTTTTTTGTGTCTTTCATTGCTTTAATTGCATATCAGAAAGACATATTCCTTTTGAAGAATTAGTTTGACTAGTGTGCCTTCCTTTGAGATTCTTTTTTAAGATCCTTAGAAAATGAAAATAAATGACTGGATAAGGGCATGTTGACATTTATTCTTTCTTCTGCTTGTTTGATTCAAAGTAGTTTTGTTGGACAGCAGGTGTTAGGGTCTGGCATTTATGAGCTGGAGCAGAATTCATTATTTTCCTCAGTTGCTACCTTGAACTATGAAGTAGCAAAAATCCAGGACACAATCTCTAACAAGTTGGTCATACACAACAAAGAAAATCACAGGACTTTCTCATGCTGCTAGCATTTATTTTTTCCATGTGTTATAAGATTAACTTTGAGGAAAAAAAGTGATTAAGCTAGTCCATACTCTTATCAAATTGTTTTCTTCGTTGTCTTTCTGAAAATTATTGAGATGACTTAAGTAGTCCTCAAAGAAGTTTAACAATGATTAAAGCTATAAATTCTAATGATAATAAATGAGATTTTCTCCCAGTCTAACAAGCAGGTGCTTGGCTTCTAAAGGGAAAGAACTTCCCTTTTTCAGCTATTGGAATTCAGATGGTTAATTCCTAACCAAAGAAAGACTACATTATATTTGCTTTCCTTCATGGTGTATTAATTCCTGCTGACCAGTTTGAAACAGGTGGGAAATGTTCAAAATAGGATAAAGTAGGTATTTGGAGCATTCATTCACGGTTATTGTTCACTTTACACTGTCTTAAAGTGTGAATGAATCATGTGCTACTGCTGCTTTAGTGTTTATCAGGAGTGGGTGACATCTGCCCTGGGGACACTATAAGGCCTATGAAATCATTTGGTCTGGCCCTGCCAAGGCATTAGGGATGAGTTAATTAAGTGGTTGACCAGATAGAGCAGGCTGATTTTTAAGTTGATAATTTAGCATGGCCCTGAATGATGTTATAAATATCCAGAGAGGTACAGAGAGAAACAGTGTGGTGCTGTGGCTGGACCGCAGCTCCTGGAGCTCTGGGCCTGCTTCTCAGCACTAGTTCTGTCCTTTGCTCTGGCTGTAAGTCTTGGCTGTCCTTCCACCTCTCGGGGCCCCTTTTTTACTGTATCTAGTTGGCATCTAGGTGTGTTTTGTTTTGTTTTGTACTTTCTGTTATGGTAAATTTGGTCCTCCAATTTGATATTCCTTGTATATATGAAGGCATTTGATTTCACACATGATATAAGTGCCTTCATTGGGAAAAAAGACTTCAATTTGTAGTTCTTTTTTTATTGTTAATTCTCATTTTTCTCTCCATTAAACACTTGCAATATTTGCAATCAGAAATAGTATCAACAGGAGATAGTTCCAGGGCCCCTGTAGGTACCAGAATCCATGGTGCTCACGTGCTTTATATAAAATGGTAAAGAGTAGTGCATACATTCGGCCTTCTGCATGCATGAATTTCCAATTTTGGAAAAATAGTTTTTGATGCTGGATTGGTAGAACATGTAGATACAAAACTACTGGATACAGAGAGCCAATTACATATATATGTATTTTTACGTCTATGTGCAAGTGGACCTATGCAGTTCAAACCCACATTGTTAAAGGGTCAACTCTAGCTTTGTTTTTTTTTAGCGAATTTGTTGGGGTGACATTGGTTAATAAAATTATATAGGTTTCAGATGTTCCAGTTTATAATATATCATCTGTATATTGTAGTTTTATTTTCTTTCTAATTTTAGTACCATTTAATTCTTTATCTTTTCTAGTGTTTTCTAGAACTGTCAGAGAAAGTACTATATGATTTTTTTACTAATTAGAAAATTATTTCTTAAATTTTTTTATTGATTTCAGAAAGCAAAGGAGAGAGAGAGAGAGATAGAAACATCAATGATAAGAATCACTAATTGGCCACCTCCTGCACACCCCACACTGGACATTGAGCCCGTAACCAGGCATGTATCCTGACTGGTAATTGAAACCATGACTTCCTGGTTCATAGGTTGACTGATGCTCAACTACTGAGCCATGCCAGCTGGGAAGAAAATATTGTTTTGTCTCAATATTAGCTAGAATACTTCTGTTACTCTCCACTGAGCCTGATGTGGCTTTTGGATGATATTTGTAAATACATACAGAATACATATACTAGTACACATATAGGCCCACAATTAATAAATTTAGTAATTTTCTATCAAAAAATTCCATTTAATCAAAATTTTCAGTTTTGATCTTATTTAACCTCTTTTTAGAATTCCCTGCTGTTCTCCCGTGCAACTATGGCCATACAATCTCCTGGTCTAGTCATATCTCTCTGATCATTCTTTACAGTGTCATTGGAGGGTTCCTTCTCTTTTATACATTGAGGGTTTTCTAGTGTTGTGTCTTGGGCTCACTATTCTTCTCATTCTGTAATTTATCTCTGAGAATCATATCTATTTTCAGGCCTTTCACTTCTGCATTTATTCTGATGACCTTAAATCTTTATACCTGGTGTGTTTTATGCACTTATAATTAACTTTCCACCAGCCTTTTTAATATAAATGAATCACAGGCATTTAAACCTGTTCTTCATCTATCACACTTGTTCAAGGTCAGCAAATGTTTTTTGAAAGGGCCAGTAGTAAATAATGCAAGCTTTGTGGGCCATACAGTCTCTGTCCTAACTTCCATTCTGACATTGTGGTATATAAAAGCCATAGACAGTATGTAAATGAATGAGTCTGCATTCTAATAAAATTTTAATTACAGAATAGAAGGCTGACATGCAGGATGTAGCTTGTTGATGGCTGCATTGTTGATGTTGCCCATGCTTGGAATTTAGGTTTTATCCTTGACTTCTTCATCCTCACAGCTTGCACATCTTTAAATTTTGCAGATGACATTGTGAAAGTGTTCCAATATGTGTCCTATACAAACACAATCTTGTACTTTTTTCATATTTCTTCTGGGTTCTGGAGGCTTGGTAATGCCTCCCATGCCTTCTACTTATAGTCCAGCTGCCTTCCCCAACGTCTAGAGGAAAATCTCTAAAACCAAACAGGATTATGCTATTCCTATTTCTTTAAAACACCTTAATGGCTCTTCATTGTCTAAAGCAGTGGTTCTCAACCTTTTTTAATGCCACGACCCTTTGATATAGTTCCTCATGTTTTGGTGACCCCAACCATAAAATTATTTTTGTTGCTAGTTCATAACTGTAATTTTGCTACTGTTATGGTCAGCCACCTCCTGCATACTCTACACTGGGCATTGAGCCTGCGACTCACAGGTTGAGAACTGCTAGCAGGATTGCCTAAGATCATCAGAAAACACAGATATTTACATTAAGATTCATAAAAGTAGCAAAATTACAGTTACGAAGTAGCAACAAAAATAATTTTATGGTTGGGGGTCACCACAACCTGAGGAAGTGTATTAAAGGGTCATGGCATTAGAAAGGTTCAGAACCTGATAATTCTCAGGGGGAATGGGGTGAGGGGTGTACAGGGAGAGACTGGAGAAAAATCATACACCTATGGATGAGGTCAACGGGAGGGAGGTAAAGGTAGAGGGAAGGGTGGGAGCCGGGTGGAGGGTTAAAAAAGAGAAAAAATGTAATAATCTGAATAATAAAGATTTAATTTAAAAAAAAGGAAGATTGAGAACCACTTGAAGGGTTGTTCACAAAGTGAAAGCTTCCTAGCTGGCATAGAAGTCTCTTCAAATTAAGGCTGTTGGTCTCCTTACCAATCTTTGGAGAAGCAAACGCTCAGATTAGACATGTAGGAGGAATTCCATTTGAAGGAAAAGTGGGAGAGAACCAGCAGATACAGCCTGAGAGAGCTTTTTGACTGCAGTGTTGGCCAAACACCTGTGAAAGGAGAGCAAGAAAGAAGGAATTGAGTAGGAAGTGCCTCAGCAGTTTTGAAAAAGTCTCGGTCATGTCAGTGGGGTGTCCAGAGCAGGATCAGGGTTTGCCTGTTGGGGAAGTCTTCATTGTGCAGGAATGGCCTGCTTGTGCTCAGGGATTGACAGGGGCTGCTGAGGGGCAAGTGTGACTCCTGGTGAAACTGTCATGCATCTACAAGTCCAGCAGATGGAGAAGGTCAGGAAATTACACTCAAGTAGAAGATTCTTTCCAAGGATCTGCTTGGGGAGCCTCCATGGCACCATACTTGTGGCCTCACACTTTACAATTCAGCTTTGGTAAACGTCTAGCAATACCCTTCTTCTACCATGCTGTCTCTCTCAGAGCTCCACGCACTGGTTCCAGTTCCTATTCTGTCTTCATTGCCTCTTCCTGCTCCTGACTTTGGTTGGCCAACTGTTCTTCACTCTTGGAATCTTAGCTGAAGAGTAATCTTCTCCATAATGATTTCTTTACCTCCCATCTCCCAACTATGCAAATTGCCATTACTCAGTCCTGCACACCCTACACTGGCATTGAGCCTGCGACCCACAGTATATCTTCAGTATAGTTTCCGAATTACAATTGGGTGTATGTGTTTCTGTTTTTGACTAGACAGTGAACTTTTAGAAATTAAGGGTTATTTATTCTGTGCCTTCAGACATCCATAGTAACTGATACCCATTTGTTGAATGAATAGATGTACTCTCTATTATCTATTTGAAGGGCAAGATGATCCAGGTGATAAACAAGAAGACAGTATGACAGATAATATTTAAGTCATTACTTTTAGTTTAAGAGCATTTCATAGCTTTTTTAAGTAATAAATACATATTTATAATTATGATTAACTAGGCTCAGTTCCACTGAACGTTTGCATTCTGATACAATGGGAGGCCCATTGAGCTTAATGTCAAAAGGCTTGTGTTCAAATTCTGATGTCCTTATTTCTAAGCTGTATGACCATGAGATAACATCCGAGCATCATTTGCCACTTCAATAAGATGGAAAAAGTAATATTGAGGACACAGAACAGGGGCTCTGTCACGCTGTTTGTATTGCATTCAACTTTTTGCTTTTGCAGAGGTCTGCCTGCTGCCTCCAGTTGTATCAGGGCCTGCGACAAGCATAACTCAATGTTCCATGATTGTTCTGAACTCTTAGGTCATATAACTCTTTGTGGAGAGAACGGGTGATAGGTGTGATTTAACAATTGCACCTCCTGACAATTGCTTGTGCAGTGAGTACAGGTAAATGCATTATTCTTAGAAGTAGTTTTGAACTGTACGGTCTACTGATTTATTTCAAGGTAAAATTCTTATAGAGTTCAACAAGGGAAATAATGGGAAATCAGTTATGTAGGCCTAGAGAGACCATTACAGGGCTCACTTGATGTCAGAATAGAATCCCAGCTTTCTTTGCTTGGGGAGAAATTATTGAGGCTGCTTTTTTTAAAGCCACGCTTTCCAGTTGCCACTCCATAAATTGTAAGAATGAAAATAGTAATATTTTTTAAAGTAAATATATTACTAAAATATAAGTAAAATTACAAAACACAAAATAGGCAGGTCAAAAAAGCAGAATGAAAACAGGCAAGATAAAATATATTAAA
Source organism: Lasiurus cinereus (assembly GCA_011751065.1). Lineage (NCBI taxonomy): Eukaryota > Metazoa > Chordata > Mammalia > Chiroptera > Vespertilionidae > Lasiurus > Lasiurus cinereus. Next base: position 19,477,704 of record JAAGEH010000041.1, on the reverse strand, counting down.
GTAATTCTTATTTAAAAAAAGAAAAAGATAACATAAGAAATGTAAGTACACAATTTTCAAATGAAGTAAACTGACAATATAAGATGGAACTGAGAGATCAAAAAGATTAAACAACTTAATTAAAGAATGCAAGCAAGAGACCTAGATATTGAAAAAGTAAAATCTCAGAGGATTAAAATAAGTCAGCATAAAATCCTCTCGCAGGAGGAGCACAATTGCCATAAAGAGGAGGCAGGAAGCCTTGGCGTGCCCTTTCTGTTTGGTACCTGTAATATTTCCTCAGTGACCAGAGAAGGGAGATTTGATCTGGGAGGGATGAGGCTGCTGCTTCGCCCCTTCCCGCCAGTAGAGGGCAGCCGTGTAAAGAGATGAGGGCAAGGAAACTGCTGATCTCAAAGGACTGAAGTGTGGTAGCAAAGAGAACCTGAAGTATTTGTTTTTTAAGTCACTTCTGGATACTCTGCTTTGGCTTTCATTCTTTGTATATCTCACTTAGGATTGAGCTTAGGAGTTTGTTTTTTCTACTAATTTAGCAAACGTAATATTTTCTTCTAAGCTTGTGGCTTAATTTAGGCTCCATTTAGTTCTTCTATTTTCCTATTTCTCTGTCTGTTTTCTTGTTCTTTTCTCATATCCTAAAGCCTGTTTGAGATCTGGAAAGTTCTCTGAACACACACACACACACACACACTTCCCCCTTTACCCATTACATTCAATCCAAACCCACCCACTCATAGGTGAATACACATAGGTGATCCATACCCACTCCCCCAGTCTCTCTCTCTCTCTCTCTCTCTCTCTCTCTCTCTCTCTCTCCTTATTATCTCCATACCTTCTCTCTCTTCCCTCTAGACTTTGCCATCCATCATTGCAAATCTCCCATCTCCACTACAGATATAGATTGGAATATTGTAAATTTATTGTTTCTTTTCCAGGGAGAATTTTTTAAAAGCTTTTTCCCTCTGATCTATAAATAAGTAATAACTCCATTAAAAATGTGATAAATAGTGTAACTTTTATGCGGAGATTTTTACACCCAGTGCATTTACTTTCCTGACCACCCCAGGTCAGGCAGGTGGGAAGCTCATTCCTCTGACACTGTAAGTTCTCTCTTGCAACATTTTGCAAAGTGTGTTCCTTAGGTTCTCCCTGATAGTGCATGCACCATAGTTTTTAAAATCTATTTATTTTTCAAGATACATTTTTATTGACTTCAGAGAGGAAGGGAGAGGGAGAGAGAGATAGAAACATCAATGATTAGATATAACCACTGATCAGCTGCCTCATGCACGCCTCACCCTGGGAATCGAGTCCATAACCCGGGTATATGCCCTGCCTGGAAATCAAACCGTGACCTCCTGGTTCCATAGGTCAACACTCAACCACTGAGCCAAACCGACCTGGCAGTGCATACTTTAAAGTGCATGCATCTTTACACTCAAGTAGGTTTGAGAAATGCTACAATAAACTGACTTCTGTAATGCAGAGCTCCCCAAAGCATTTCATGTGATAAGTTACTCCAGGCCATGCAAGATTTCCCATGCATATTTAGCTACAAAAACTTTTTTTTCCCTCAAAACATTACATCTCTAAGCTCAATGTTCCATGAAAATAATTTAGGAAATAATGTTCTAGTGGTGGTAGTACATTTACCTGTGTATTGCAGAGAAACTGTTTTACAGTTGCCCTTATTGGAGAGTTCAAATTTACCTAGGTATATTTTCATCAGATTGGCACTTCTTTATATTTTTTAGTCCAACAGTATAATAAACAGCCAATATATGGTTCTTTGGGATCTCCTAAAACTTCAAAACAGAACAAATTTTATTATGCTTTATAGGAATATGAGTTTCTGTAAGAGAGTTCTTTGAAAATCAGTAACCTTTATAAAAGAAAGTAATTTAATTATGTTTTGATCAAGTGTATCTTTTAATTTTAGGGTGAGTAGAAGGGAGAGAGGAGGGAAAGGGAGAGAGAGAGAGAGAAAGAGAGAGAGAGAGAGAGATGAGAGATGTGAGACTGGGACTGGGGAACATGTAGTGGAGGTACATGCCCCTGAGAATCAAACCCATGATCCCTTGGTCCACAGACCAATGCTCCAACTACTGAGCCAAACCGGGCAGCGCCAAATGTATGCGTATTACAATGTAATTAAAGTACAGTGGTACCTCGAGATATGAGTTTAATTCGTTCCATAACCTTGAGGCATGGGAAACTATGAGACGCTGGAGTTGCGGTAAACTGGTGGGTTGTGTGCAACCTGCGGGTCCACGCAATTACTCGTATCTCAACTGTTGCTCATATTTCAAAGCAAAAATCGCTCGCTCGACGGCTCGTATCTCAAAAATCTTGTATGTTAGGGCACTCATATCTTGAGGTACCACTGTATCATGAATTCAGGACTGAAAAGCAGAGAAACAAAGACAGAGAGAGTGAGAACGAGACGGAATTCTAAAGGTTCTTATTGGGAAGAGTCCTTGCAGATGCAGCTCTCCTATAGATAGCCCATGTAGTGGGAATACTGTGCTCCCTTCAGCTTTCCCTTGGGAATCTCAGCTGCAGTGATTTACCCTGCAGACATCCACTGTCCTGAGGCCTACCATGATTTGTTGAGAATATTTGGAAGTTTACTAGGGCACAAGAGACAGGGCCTGAGTAACAGTATTCTGAGTTTAGTAAAATTCACCCTCTCTGTAAGATCTAAGAGAGTGCAAATGGGGAGGTCTTCGTGCCAACATCTGCCACAGAACAGCTTCCCCTCTTTTTACATGGCCTCATGCATTGGCCCTCTAATCTGAAGAGGGAACTTTGACCAATAAATAATTTCCTAGGAAATCCAAGATTTCAGTGGACCTCAGGCCTGGGTGGTGTTTAGTGGGTGCTTATTATTTTCTAAGTTGTCACCTGCTTGAACTCATCCCTTGGGTGTTCAGAGTCTTTGTGCTGAAAAGAGCTCTCCTTTTGGAGATTTACATTTTACCAGGAATTGGAGTCTCAGATGCCTCAAGCACAACTTCCAGTAAATATCTTAGGGTGCTCTGGAGAGGAAAGGAGAGCCTTCCCAGAGCACAGAGCCCAGACTGTTCTGTAATGACTAAGCAGTTATTTTATATTGCATTTGGAAAAAAATCACAAAAATATCTTTTACTCTCTCCACTCTCTTTTTAGCACTAAGAATTCAAGTAAGTGCACAAACTAGGTACTGAGTTAAAGGAATGACTGCCAACTCTCATTTTCTTTTCTATTATACTACAGGCCCAATGCATGAGATTTGTGAATGGGTAAGGTCCCTAAGCCTGGCCAACAATAAGGGCCAATCCGTGGGGTGACTGGCAGGATGATTGGAGGTCCCATGTACCCACCTTGGCCAGCCTGGGGCCTATGGGCTGAGGGCAGCTCCTGCATTGAGCCTCTGCCCCTGGTCATTGCACGTCATAGCAAATGGTTGTTCTACTGGTTGTTCCGCTGTTTGGTCGATTTGCATATTAATCTTTTATTATTAGTATCTCTGATTTGTAGGTAAGGTAAAGGGATAATGAATGTCAAAGGAAACAGTAATGGAATGGCAATCCCACCATAGATCCTAGGGCAAGAAGACTATTTTCTCCATATTGGTCCTTGGACCTCTGAGTGTGCTCGTCCAGTAAAAATGAGCATATTCCTCCTGCATAGGCCATTCTACTTTAGTTAACCTTGTTCCTTGTTTTGAGCAGAAAGGGGGTTCCTGATGGAAACCAGCCATTGGATAAAGTCAGCTTTGCCTCTATTTCATGCCATTACATATATACTTCCTCAGTCTCTCTATTCTTTGATTGGCAGAGAGTGATATTCAGGTTGTGCTACTATCCTTCTGGCTGTGTTTTCTATTTATTTGGTTCTTCTCTTTTGGCATACCCTTGAAAACTGGTACTAATTGGGCTTTCTTTGACCTGCTCCTATTGTTCTATTTGCTTTACTAGTAAGCCATTTTCTACTTTGTGTCTAAATCTCCCAGGCAATTTTCAAATCCTTATTCAGACTAATACATCTCCTGAATTTTGGATGCGTATTTCTGTCCATTTCTGGTCATCACTATCTACACATTTCCAGGCTACTCAAGGGCAAAGATAAGCTTAAATCCTCTCTGATACCTTCCTTTAAGGTAAGATCTATATTTCCCCCTTTTATCTAAGCTCCTTCAGACAATGTTAGTATTTCTATCAGGGCTCTGTCAGTTAACTGTGACAAATAACACACACACACACACACACACACACACACCAGATCCTTTTATTGAGCACTAGTTTTTTTATACAAAAGATATTAGTTCTTAGTGGAATGCACCCTGTGCCAAATGTGCCTTTCGGGTGCTATTTGCCCAGGTTTACAAAGGCAAGGCATCTGTATTAGGGCGCTCCACTTTTCAGAAGGTGGATGTGATATGTACAGCAGTCAACAGATGAATCCCAACTTGTTAGTTACATATCATGTTCTTGCTCCAGGGCTCTCAAATCTTCCCCTGTTCCCCAAGAGCTGCATGAAATGGCCTTTCCTTGAAGGCTACACATTTTTTAAAAAATGCCAAGCCACTGTCACCATCTCATTTGAAAATGTCAGTTGAGATAGCCTTTGCCAAGAACACATGCGTCAAACAATGTTTCTCCCCCTGGGATTAGATTTAGGGCACACTGTCTTCCAGGAAGCTGCTACTTTGTCAAGGCCACCTGCGGATTTTATCTAAGGGACTGGCTTCTTCTCCACAGAGAGTCTTGTCCTGGCCTCAGATATTTCTGGTGTAGAAAACAGGGGGCAAAGGCGGTCTCTCTTCTCTGCTAATTTTTTCTCTTACTGTGCTGCTTTCAGAATAAGATTATCCTGGACCCCATGACATTCAGCGAGGCCAGGTTCCGGCCGTCCCTGGAGGAGAGGCTGGAGAGCATCATCAGTGGGGCTGCGCTCATGGCCGACTCCTCCTGCACCCGGGATGACAGGCGCGAGAGGATTGTGGCGGAGTGCAATGCCGTGCGCCAGGCGCTCCAGGACCTGCTCAGCGAGTACATGAACAACGTAAGTCCTGGGCCGCCCGCGCTCATGTCGCGGTAGGGGGGTGAGGTGGGGGCAGCTTCGATACATGATCTGGTGGCACTTGGAAAGCATGCACAGAGTGAAAAGGGACATATGTTCCCCAAAGCTAGTCGGAGGAAACCAGAGAATGGTCTTCTCAAGATGCATTTTGGTATGGAAGTGATTAGTGGAGAGGAAAATCATTTTAGGGAAACTCTGGCTTTTTCCTTGAGTGATACTCTGGCTTTTTCCTTAAGTGATTTATGGGTTCCTATAGTGGCTGTCCTTTGATTGAGGTCAAGTTTCCATTGGTGAAACCAGATGGTTGGTAGAAATAACCAAGAGACCCTGAAGTCCTCTTTTACAAAAAGTGTGGTCAAAGCTAAGGATAGCCACCGATGCTAATCTTCCATCCTAAGAGTCATTAATAGGTGTCATAGGGTTTAAATGTTTCTGTGCATTTGGCATGGTGGAAATGTTCTAACCGCAGTGAAACTTGCAGGAGAGCTATTGATTTGTTGTGCGATTAGAAATTCTTATGAGAGGGAGGCTCCAAGTTTTCAAATGGGTGACAATAGTGTCTGCTTGTATTGCAGCTCAGATAAAAGCTGTCCTCTTCTCCAATATAAAGTGTGTCCGTTCCTGTACAATGAAAACTATAAAAAGATGATGCAATCCATATACTTTTCTCTGAAAGCCACTGAATCATGTCTGTATTGATCTGCTACATTCATTGGCCGGTGTGATGTCCAGAACTTGCCACCGTGAAAAACCTCACACATTCCTTCTGTGCTAGACTCCCAGGTGTGAGAGAATTTAGGGGAAATGTAGTTGAGGTGAGGTCTTTACATCACACGTTAAAGGCAAGCCCTATGTAGGGGTCAGGTAGGGAACAGGAACACTGAAAATCTGCTCTCAGCTTTGGAAGCCAGCCTGCATCCTGTTGGGACACCAGAGGCAATTTGGAGACAAAGCAGCCAGCCTTTGGTAGGAGCATTGCTGCTCCTGCTAGGCTCTGCAGAGAACTTGGAGCCAGAAAACAAAGCCATGTAAAATGTCTTGCAAACTAAAAACAACAACAACAACAACAACAAAATCTGTTTTCTTTTTATTACGACCCTTCAGATTCTTTGATTTTGGAAAACTTGCTCATTTTCAGGGCACAAAGAGTAGGTGTGGATGACTCCTGTGGTACCCAGCAACTAATGAGGACTTCTCTGTAGGGCGCTGGATGGTCAACGCTCCCTGTGATGTGGGTCTGTAGTGCTATGCAGGAGAAAGCTGGGAATGTTGTTCGCTGGTGTCTCCCACTTTGAGTGAGTCTTTGGGATAGCAGATTTAATGGGAAAAGAATGCTTATAGAAGCTGGTACTCTATTTATTGTTGCTTTTAATAGAATAGCAACAGGCTAATGACTTGTATGTGGGATGTGGTTTTATATTAACACTTGCTGGTAATTTCTATCAAAGAAGAATTGTTGCCAAAGACAGAAGTAGAAACAGAAGGGATCTCACTGACAATTAAGAGCTCAGTGTAAATGGGTCAGAGGAAAGAGGTGTTCCAGGGAACAGAAATGACAAAATGTGATTAAGGAAGAGTTGTTCAATATGTGACTTGTGATTTCCAGTTTGGGGTCTAGAATCCTGCCAACCAGAGTTCTTTTCTTTCAGTGTAAACTCATTCAGATCAGCAGAGCTGATTAATTTTTGTGTTTTGTGGACTCCAATTTCTTGTTTTTCTTATGATTCAAAAATATTTTGATTTTTTATTGAAAACTTGGTTCCTACTTTGATATGGTTAAATGCAGGTGGGTTTTGTGCTTACTTTTCTAAGTGTGCAAATTCTGTTCACATTAAAGCATCCAGATCAAAGGATAAAATAAAACACTTCCTCCTGACTTTTATATAAACTGTGTAAAATCTGCTTGGACTTCACACTTCAGTGATTTTAAGGTTGAGTTGGACATGACTAGACCAGCTCTATAATCTCTACCTAGTACATTCATTTCTACTGCCACAATGTCAATTTATATTTATTTTGATTCAGCATCATATATTTATATAAAACATATACCTATCTCTGTCCTGACTGAAAAGTCTATTGATATTAACAGCAACCAGTAAATTAGTCAGCTGTGCCTAGGCTATTACAAGATATTTCTTTTTAGTATGATAAGCTCTGAGAATAAAGGTACTGTCAAATTTTCACCTTGTAGATTTTCATCTTGCCATCCTAGGCAATATCATTAGGATAAAGAAGAAATTAGATCAAGGGGAAAAAAAGAATTTTAAAAATGGACACAACTGACATTTCTGGATTCTAAAACTCTCCTGGTGAGCCCTGATAAAGATTCAGCTTATGATAGTCACTTATAGGTGAAGCTATTCTCAAATCATATACATGCCAAGTGGTATGGAACAAAGGGAGAGGGAGGCTGGGGAGAGGAGCTGTGTATTCAGTGACTAGGGAAAGGAAGTCTGCCTGAGGCATGATCCATGGTCTAGCCACATAGGTTACACTGAACTCAACGGGATTTCAATTGTGGGTTAGATATTTCCACTAAAGTATGTTTGAATGAATGAATAAGTGTGTGTGTGTGTGTGTGTGTGTGTGTGTGTGTGTGTATGTGTGTGTGATTTAAGGAAGTAACAAGAAACTGTGGTATGAAATAGAGGGCTGGGTGAACAGAAGTATATGGCAAAAATTATGATTGGAATATAGCCATGCTGGAAGAGAATGTTGGGAAAGTTGCAGGCAAGACCTGGCGGGCCTTAATTTGTTTTTATCAAGTTTATAATGTATCTCAAAGTGATAAGAGTCCTAAAAATAATCTGCTTAACTAGAAGGTCATTATTGTACATATGTGGAAGCTAATGGGCAGATAGCAACTCCTTTTCAAAACAAAGTGTAGCTCTTACACTGTTATGCCAAGTACTGTGAGTAGTTGCAAATGGTAATGGAGACATAATCTTTTCTATGGAATTTATCATTTTTACAGCTTTTTTTCCTATGGTAGTAACACTCTTTGTTTCAACACACACACACACACACACACACACACACACACACACACAATCTGAAGAATGACCCCATGATAGGAAACAAACATGTTATTTTATTGATAAAACTTTTGTGGTGGATTCAAATTTAGAAGATTGTAGTCATTCATCAAATGTGTATTGCTTGCTTGGCTATTTTGTGCCAGGCATTGTTCTAGGACCCTGGAGATACAGAAGGGAGCAAAAAAAGATGAAGTTATCTGATCTTCTGGGGCTTACACTTTAATTGAGGGAGATAGGCAATAAATAAATCATTTGAGCAAGAGTAAAAGGAGGAAAATATAAAACCTGGAGATAAGGAGCCGAGGTACTGCTGGAAGTGAGATAGCCTGGGAAGGATTCATTAAGAACAAGACATTTGGTTAATGATCTTTTGGACATAAAGGGGTGCGCAGTGAGATGTTTTAATGCGTGAAGAGCTTTTGGGTGTCTGAGGAGCCTCGTGGGGCTGTTGCAAGTGAGTGGAGAGTAGCAGAAGATGGGATCTCCAAGGTTACAAGATGTCGGGCTATAGCTGAGCACCATTATGTGTAATCTGACGTTTACTTGCACAGAAGAAAGCCATTGGGAGTATTGGGCAGAGACTGTCATGACTTGGGTTTTGAAGGCAGGGCATAGGAGCACAAGGGGTAAATAAGTAAGAGGGCAGAGGAGGAGAAACTGGAATTATTCCTGAGAGGAGGGTATATGGGATCAGTGGTAGCAGTACAAATGTTCATTCCCACTCTATTTGAAATGATATTTGCTTAAGAAGCAGCTAGTGAGAAGAATGTATCTTGTATGAACACAAAATGAACATGGGAGTGTGGAGGACAGTTGCAGCAGTCTTGGTCACGCTAATATGGTATCTTCATTGGGTTTTGATTGCATGGAAAATTCTGATTTAGTTGGATGTAGTAATAATTTGTAAATAGCACATTTTATACTCTTAGCCTGGACACTTCACCAGACAGATTACATTTGACTAGGGAGTTAAGTGGGGGAAACATGTTTCCAAGTTGTATTATCATAGATATCCAAGTATGGTGCACATTCTTACAGATGTAAATGACTAGACAAATATAATACTTATACTAAGGACTAAAGCTAGCTGTAGAAAGTTTTCCTTGCCTTCCTCATTTGCACCTTTTCTTGTAAGAACAATAAGGAGATGCACTAGGGATGTTACTTTCATGTTAACTAGTCACTGTTGGGCCTCAGGGACATATGAGGAGCAGGTATGCCTGTTTGTGTGGAGCAGTGAAGCCCAGTTCAGTGTTCTCTGCATAGATACCGTGCGTTTCTCTGGGTTGTTTTTTAAAGACTCATGCAGAACTACAATGTTAATAAAAAAACGTACAATTCAAGTTTACCCATTTGCACAGTGATGGCAGAGAATCTGGTGGCCTTAAGTGATGACTTGCTATTCTCTGCTGTGTAAATATGTGGTATGTTATTTTTATTGTATTTTTATAAATAACAGAATGGTCTATTTTTCAAAATAAATTAAATACAACATTTTTCAAACCACTTGAAACACGTCATTGGATTTCTCGGGACCATTTGTAAACTACTAGTATAAAGCACAGGTTTAAAGCACATTGAAGACAAATCAATGTGGAAACACACACACATGCACACACACATTACAAGTGCCTGAAGAGCCATTGTCATAGCCTTTGCTACGGAGTGCAATTCAATATACAGGGAGTTTCTGATGGATATTATTTGTGAGGGTGTAGGTCTCTCCAGCCTAGTTCTGGGTCTCCCCAGACACCAAGGCTCCAACAAAGGACACCATGTGAATAACACATGAAGTGACACCCAGGGCTGGGGGAGCTCTGAAAATAGTGAGTTTTCATATTTTTTGTTTATTTCTTTAATAGTCAAAAGAAACATATGTTCATTGAAAAGGACAAGAACCTGAAGTAAGAAGAAAAACTCATTCATAATCTCTTCCCCTAAAGATAATCATTGTTAATGATTTTTTGTATATTTTCTAATGTTTTTAAACTTATATGACTGATCCATTTATACAAAACCACACACATGTCCATCATGCCTTGAGTTTCAAAAAAGTAAACTCATTGTAAATGGTGTTTTGTAAGCTATTTTCCTCACTTAATGTATTTTGCATATGCTACCATTTTAAGAAACATGCTCTAACCTTATATTCACTGGCTACATAGCATTTTATTATGTAAATATGTGATCATTCATTTAGAAGCAGATCATTTTGAGAGTACTTTTACAGAAGGGTGTTGAAACAGCCATTCAGAGAAGGCCTTGCAGGCTGGCAGTGCCAATTCAGGCCTGAGGTGCAACCCAGGAACTGAGCAAATACACAGCTTTGCAGCTCAGATGCTTTAAGCAGGGATCTCTGAAAATGTTGTGCAGTGAAAATTTCATCATGTGAAGAACTTTTTAATGCCTTGGGTTCTACTTAAAAGTCTCTCATGTGTTTTGTCTATAGCCTATTGATTTTCTCTATAAATTTGGTTTTCATTTACCAGAATTTCTCTAAGTGGGCTATAAGGAGTACTGCAAGAGGGGTCTAGAACAAGTCATGCACAAGTGGGTTTGATGTAGGGTCCCAGAGAAAGCATAGAAAGCTTAGGGAAGGAGAGTCATCAGAAAAATAATTTTGGCCTGGCCAGCATGGCTCAGTGGTTGAGCAGCAGTGTATGAACCAGGAGGTCATGGTTTTATTCCAGGTCAGGGCACATGCCTGGGTTGCGGGTTCAATCCAGGGCTTGCAGAGGTCAGCTAATCAATGATTCTCTCTCATCATTGATGTTTCTATCTCTCTCTCTCCATTCTCTGAAATCAATAAAAATATATTTTATAAAACAGAAAAATAATGTTGTTATAGAACTAATTATACTGCCATTTTCCCCTGAATAGGAAGGTCAGAGAGAGTCTAAAAAGTTGTTATCACTGGAGAATAAAGCTAATTATTGGTTAAACATAATTTTTTTTTTCCCAGTGTTATCCAGGCCTTCTTATTTCTCTACTTTCTGTTAAGGTGTAAAAGATGGGGTAAAACTCACAAATATTAGTTCAGCTAATAATAAGCTTCTCTATTAAAACTTTTAGTTTAAAACAGAATACCAAGTAATGTTTTAAAAAATACTTGTGGGCCATAGAGGCACAAATGTTGACCAGACTTGCCCGTACCGACCCTCCACTTTAAGGGGGAATTAGGGTTTGTCTTAATAAGATTGATAGCTTCATTCAAGGGTAAGATTTTTAAAACACCATCTTTGGTGCCTGCCATGAGAAAGTTTCCCTTGCCTTCCTCATTTGCACCTTTTCTTATCACTTTTCCTACTGTTGCCCTTCAGATATGGTCAGTGCCCTCATCTGTATTAATGTTGAGCTTCAAATTCATCTGTGCAAGTATGCTTCTATAAAACATTTGCTCTATGAAGAGATGGTTTTCAAATTTCTTTTTAGTTGGCATTTCTTAGTCAAGCATTGAAACAGTACAGTAAGGTTACCAACCCTATCTCTGAGTTCTGAAACTTTCCTTTGAATCCACTCTCCCTAGGTAATATGGGTGGGAGGGGTAGTCTTTGGGTTCTGCATGGGATTTGCATTCGTGAATTATGGCATTTTCACTCCGCTTGCTGGCATTTCCAGGCAGTTGTAAATGTTATTCCCAGAGGTACCCAGGGATCAGTATAGAATCATGCAACATTTTATGTTTTTATCTCCCTTCTCCTTATGTTGTTATTGTACTTTCTTCCTAATGGTGCTCTATTGTATTTACTGTCCTGGGATCTCAGAAAGCCATGGGAGTGGTCTGGATGGCATGCCGGGAGACATGGGCTCAGCCATGGTGGAGGGAGGATGTCCAGCCCTACTGGCGGGACACATTTCCTGGGGGGATAATGAGGGTGAGAGTGTGAGAGAGATTGTGCCAGGATCAAGTATTCCTCAGAGCATGAGGGTGCCATGTGAAGCTCCAGGAGGAGATACCGACTGGCAGGTGGTTGGTAGCATTGTGGTCATCTCTACACAGCATCCACGATAGCTTTAGAGCATCTAGTCCCTATGGGAACATAACAGATCTGCATCTTAAAGAACCTAAGATGGTACACTTATCCTGGTGAAGGACTTAGGCTCTTTGAAAAGAAAATCATGCCATACACATGTTTGCTATTGCTTGCTATCAGCTTGTGACATACAGTTAAATGACTTATAGGATTTCAGGACGAACTAGTCTAACTATATTTGTTTTCTTTGGATCATCAAGGTCAATTCTCAATGCAACTTCACATTCCAGGAAAAGTCCTTTCTATGTAAACTTCCCCGGGATGAGTTTTGTTTAGCAGAGTTATAAGCCTGTGCTTTTTAGCCAGCTATACCCAGGTTCATATCCCAGTTTTATCCCTTGTTATCCCTGAACAGGGATGTATCTGGCTGGATGACCCTGCCTGGATGAATGTGGTGATCACCACTATTGCCAAAGCCAGGAAACTAACAAATGAAAGTCCTTATAAAATGAGCAGATTTTTAGAAATTTGCAGAAAACTGACTGAGACTGCATTCCTGGGAAACCAGAAAAGTAAACAATAAAAGATCCAGGCTCTTCAGCATTGAAAAGTTGGATGCAGTGCAGCTTGTCTGAGTTAGTAGATGAAATGTCTTCCTTTTCCCTGTCCATCAGGCTTTGGAGAGACAAAAGCCAGGTTCTCCATTAAAGTTATTTCTCATGGTGACCTATTGGTTGGATATCACTCACCTTCTCCACAATGGACTTCTGTAAGGAACTCTTTTTGGTGATGGAAATAAACCAGTTTATCAAATGAAAAGGAAGATGAAAGTAAAAACAAGCCTTACCAACAAAATTAAACCCCATACTTAGAATTCTAGCTAAGAATTTTCTTCTTATCAAAAACACCCCTTTATGGAGTCCTTAAAAGTTGTTTCTGAAACCTACAAGGTCAGCCAATATGATGAGGAAGAGGAAAGTATTGTTAGAAGAGAGTTAGGGGCTGTTGGTGAGCAGGGGTGTTGACAGAGTTGACTGCCCAGTCTTCAGATTTGGCCATCCCAGGTAAGAAAGCTCGGACAGCACAATCCATCAATTGATATTTTTTGAAGAGCCTTCCTGATACTTCAAGAAAGACATCTCAGAACTGTCAGGGAGAGCAGGAGGCTGCATTCCACCACCACAATCACGAGTCTGGATAAACATTTTCTTTGTGTTTCCAAAGAATGTGGGAAACCCAGGACTCTGGATTGCTCATTCTTGACCGAGTTGTGCCAAGATAAGCTCAAAGGCCTTTTTGCTTGGGTCTCCCACCAGCTGGAATCCATCCTGAAAAGTCTCTTTTGTTTTATGTGGGCAATGGTTGCACTCTAAGGACTAAGTGTTTCACTGGTGGAGATGCCTCCCTGTGCTTCCCACACACTCAGCTCTTTGCTGATGCAGCAACTTTGCACTTACCATCCATCTGACATAAGCGTACTTTCTCAAATGTTGCATAGATGGCTCCTTCTCTTCAATTTTAGCTCGAAGATGTTGCTCTTAATCACATCAGTGTATTGATTTATGTTCTAGCCCCAGCCAGTCTCCAGAATTACACCATATCTTTGTTTATGTTTGTTAGATCTGCTCCTCCACTGAAATTTAAACTCTCATGAGACAGATCTTATCTTGTTCCCAATTCCCAGGACCTAGAGTATCTAGTCTGGGACAGTAAGTAAGTATTTTTGGAATGGAGATATGAATTCCCTCCATTCTTCAGTAATTATGATGACAATAGGAGGAAAAGGAATAAACAGAAGAATAGCAACATAACCCATATGTTTTTAGTTTATTGAGTTCATTGTTTTGAAACAAAATGATTCACTTTTTTTTTTCCTGTTCTACTACCTAGATGAAATTGTAGGTAAATTAGCTAAGGTTAACTCCACTTGGCAACTCACTTTAAAGTACCCAGACATTTCCCTATAGTTAAAGCTATATGTTGAAGCCCTGTAGAGGCCCACATTAATTCTTTATAGAAAGGCCTAAAATAATCTTAACTCTTATTAGAGACAAAAATATAAAACATGTCACTTGCTTGCTTTTCCGATCAAAGAGCTCCATCTAGCAGCTGACTCTGGATTCTGCCATTGCCTGATGTTTCCTCCAGTTTCAGCTATTTGGGTGTGACTTTCAGGGGAAAAATATGAGGAGCTGGAAGCTGCCAGGTCATTTTCCATTCTGTAGAATTCTATAGGCTTAACTGAGAACTTCAGAAATTACTTAACTCATAACTTTCTAAAAGGCATGAAATAGTTTTGTGTATGTATCTAAGAGATAAGTTAACAGAAGCAAGGAGTCAACATACCGCCATTAAAAATTTGACACTGTCATGCTGGCTGGTTTGGCTCAGTGGACAGAGTGTCATCCTGAGGACTGAAGGGTCCTAGGTTCAAATCTGGTCAAGGGCACATACCTTGGTTGCAAGCTCAATCTCTGCCTGGTTAGGGTGCATGGGAGAAGCAACCAATTGATGTGTCTTTTTCACATCTATGTTTCTATCTGTCTCTCTCTCCCTGTCCCTTCCACTCTCTCTCAAAATCAATGGAAAAATATCCTCGAGTGGGGATTAACAAAAACAGACAAAAAAATCAGACACTGTCCCGTGAGACCTAACTCAGATCCCAGAATCATAGAGGGGGCTGATCCTCTAAGAGTAGCAATTAATTTATTTGAGCAGTTAGGTTAGGGAACACTTGATGTACTAAGTCGGTGCATCAGATCCTGAGTTCTTAATTCAATCTAGCATGGGTTTAAATTTTTTTTGTATGTGTGTGTGAATGGGGATAAATACTTTTGTAAGGAAACAGCAAGTGAAATGTCTCTAGGGAAGTTTCCCTGAGCTGTAGATCCCTTACCCTGGACACTCAAGTGTTCAGAGGAGACTTGTGAAGCTGGGGGGCTAATCTCTTCTTTGAATGCCTTAGAAATATACTAGTTCCAGCAATCCTGAACCACCATCTCCCCCGTAATCTGTTAATTGAAGGGTAGCTGTTCTTTTTCAAAGCTCATCTCCCTCAATACACCTCTTCCTACACGTCTACTCCCCCATTTTACAAAGACAATTTATCATCCTTGGAAGAACTGTTCTCATTAAGTGCCAGGACTGGAATAGTCAGTCTCACAGATTATTTTAAATGCCCTTTCCTAACTGCTTAATTGCTGACTTTCGTTTCTACTAATTCTGCAGGTTTGGCTGTAGCTGACAGATTTATAGCATTAACCCAGAGCTTTGCCTTTGCCAGCTCACACCTTGAATTGAGCTCTTGTACTTTTTTTTTGTGTGTGTGTGACTGTTCTAGGGTACAGTTTTCCAGAGGAAGCTTCATTTTGACTGATTTCCCTTGAGATTTTTTTTTTAATTACTTAACATTTTTATTGATTTCAGAGAAGAAGGGAGAAGGAGAGAGCGATAGAAACATCAATGATGAAAGAGAATCATTGATCAGCTGCCCCTGCATACCTCCTACTGGAGATCGAGCCCTTAACCTGGGCATATGCCCTGATCAGGAATCAAATCTGTGACCTCCTGGTTCCTAGGTCAATGCTCACCTGTTGCAGAAAATGAAAAAAATCAAGAAACACTTGGAGAGTTTGGAATTACACTTCTTTTTTATATTCATCAGTGGGCTTTGAGAAAAATGAATTCAAGTTCTAAGCAGAGTTACAAGCAGAACTTTCCTTTTCATTAAAGAGCCAGCCCTATGTGTGCTTACTGGTTATCTCGCCAGTGGCCTTGAAAACAACACAGTTCTATCCAATTAAAAAATTCACCTGGCATGGCATGAGAGTATGGGTATATCTAGTCTCTGGCCTACAAGCTCAGACAGCTAAGTTTATCTTCCTTATTATTCAAGCAGGCTAGAAAGCAAAGTTATTATTATTATTATTTGTTTCATTTTTTTCAGAATAAGAGGCTATCTAAAAATAGCAGAGAATTTCCAACAGTAGTTTTACATAATAGGGGTTAGCATTTCCACAACCATTGAGCTACACTGGCTGGCCTCCCTTGGGATTCTTAAATCTGTCTAGGTATCAGAACCAGGTAGGAGATTTTGAAGAATCCATAATGTAGGGCTTCACCAGTTCTCAAACAACAGAATCTCCAGGGACTGAGCTTGGGCATCTGTGTTATTAGTAAGTTTCCTAAGGGATTCTCATGCCTGGACAAGGCCAGCCTTGGGTGAGCAGCATTAGATTTAGTGACGTGTGCCAGAATTTTCCTTTTTTTTTTGTTTCCTCAATAGCTTTTTCAAAGTGTTATTGATTATTATTTATCTTCATCCTCCAAATCCTCTCCCCCAACCCCTCTGCCAGGGAAGCAGTAGGAACCTTGCAGGGATTTATTTCTATTTCCTTCCTCTTTCTCCCCTAAAATGCCTCAGGAACACAGCAGTGATTGGCATTCAATGTAGATTTCATGTCAGTAAAAAGAAAAAGGGGAAGACAACATGAGCCTATTTATTATTCGGTCTGCACATTTGGAGGTTAGGAAGCATCCCTTACGTGTTACGAAATCTGGTGGCTAATTTCACACTTTTGATCCTTGCTAAATAGACACACAAATTTTTGGAGAAAGATGTTTTTTTCTGTATCCATGAGGCATTTACAAATAAAAAATATTCTTTGAGCTTCCTCTTATCAGAGATATTGCATATTTTTTTCACCATCGGCCTAATTTTGTGCTCTTATTTCTTCTATTTGTTCCCTTTCACTAATCTATTAGTTTTGCTTCCACAATTGGTAAAATCTATAAACATATCCCTTCTTTATTTCTCCTTTATTTTTTAGTTTTTAGGTGTTTTGTGATTTTTTTAGGATCATAGAGAAATACTATTTATTTTTTCTAAAGTCTCTGTTTTCTGATTTCAGGCCTTTTAGATGAAAACAAGCAACAAGGTATCTGCACATTATCAAATGGCTAAAGATATAGTGAAAGTAACAACTGGAACTCAAATTGGAATTCAGGTCTTTTGGTTTATTTGATTTTTGTCATTACTTTATAATAGGGGCCCGTTGCATGAAATTTGTGTAACAGTAGGCCTTTCTTCCCCTAGTTGCCAGCACCAGCTTCCCTCTGGCCCCCAGGACCTGGGCTTCCCTCGAAGCCCCAGCTTTCTCCTGAAGGTTGTCAAGAAGGACATTGGTCTAATTGGTATATTACCCTTTTATTATTATAGATATTTTACTGGACTAAGATATAATATGCTTCTAGTTTCTCTTTAAATCCTACATCTCTTCCCTAATATTTCTTTTGATCCCTCAAGGTTAGCTACATAGTACTCTGGACAAATCTTACTCCTTTTGCAAGCATCTCTGGATCCTAGTAGAATCCTTTAAAAGTTCTAATAGAAAGCAGACAACAGTAAACTTATGGTAGACGACACCAAAATTCTGCAGTGAGGGCCCCAAATGACCCTTTGTTGGCAGGAATAGGGCATTAGAGGAGCAGAAAACTGAATCTGATGTTCTCAACAGAGCAGACCCTCCTGGCTCCTGGCTCCTGGCTCCAAGTGGAGGCTGTCAATCTCCCAGGAGAGAGCAGTAGAGGCCAGCATAACTATAGCAGCCAACACCAGTTTGTCAGCTTTGCTGCAGCTGCCCAGGTGTTCAGAGCAGTGGCTCTGCTCTTGACTCACCACGTCTGTCCAAAGACCTGCCTTTATCCTTTTCTGAAAATAAATCTTTAGTCGCCGGTTGGATTAGGAGACAGCATCTGGCAGGTCTAACTGCTTTTTAAAAATTATTGATTTTAGCCAAAACTGGTTTGGCTCAGTGGATAGAGCATCAGCCTGTGGACTGAAAGGTCCCAGGTTCGATTCCAGTCAAGGGCATGTACCTTGGTTGCGGGCACTTTCCCCAGTGGGAGGTGTGCAGGAGGCAGCTGATCGATGTGTCTCTCTCATCGATGTTTCTAACTCTTTATCCTTCTCCCTTCTTCTCTGTAAAAAAATCAATAAAGTATTTTAAAAATTATTGATTTTAGGGAGAGAGAAAGGGAGAGAAACATGGGTCAGCTACCTCCTGCACACCCAGTACTGGGGATTCAGCTCACAACTCGGCATGTGCCCTGCCCAGAAATTTAACCCAGGACCTTTTTGCACTTGGGATTACAGTCAACCAACTGAGCCACGGCTCTAACTGCCTTTTAAATGAAGTTTCAAGAAAGCATCTCATTTTTGTTTTGTTTTGTTGTCTTTTTAAATACTATATCTTTACTGATTTTTAGAGAGAGGAAATGAGAAAGATAAAAAGATATAAACATCAATGAGAGAAGGCAACATTATCAACTGGCTGCCTCCTGCATGCCCTGGCACATGCCATGACTGGGAATCAAACCAGCAACCTCCTGTTTCTTGGGTCAATTCTCAACCAATGAGTCACACTGTCTGGGAAAGCATCTCGTTTTTAACCTGAGGGCTCTCCTCCCTTTTCTTTAGAAGAAGCTTATACTTCACATTCCTCCCTGTCTGCAGGATTTGCTGTAGGAGCTGGGCTATTCTGAGTTTTCCCAGTTGCTGGCTTAGGATTCAGCTTTCTCAGATCTGCTAAAGGAATTGTCACCCCTCCTGCTGATACTCGCTTTCAAATGTTGCTGTGCCTCCTACCTTCTGTGTCTTTGTCCTTAAGGATTGGTGCTTTTACCAGAAAATTGCTTTATGGTTGTTTTATTGGGTTTTCTGAAAAGAACATGATAAGAGTTAAACCTGCTGCCTTCAGCCACACCTCTTATTTTAAGAAAGATTGTAGGTTCTTTCTGGAGCTCTATCCAGGATCCCTGTATTTCGTTACCCTAACTTGACCAAAGAAATCAATGAAGCTAAAATGATCAAAATATGTTTTCAAACTGAGAGTTTTAGGTAGAGTACAGGTGAGACATAATGTGTTGGAATGAAGCTTAGACAGGGGAATTCATTTTATCTGAGCAGTCTGTTGTATTTCAATGTCCATATTATTCCTAACCAAAGCATTGCAGAGATTGATTCCAATTTAGACCTGGAAGAAAGTGTGGTTGTACAAACCTATCTTTGTGGTGAGTTTGGGGAAATTATAGGAGCAGAGTGCTTCTCACATAATAATATGTAGTGATGGAAGATGCTTTGACTTTGGGTGGTGGGCACACAGTGCAATATACTGATCTTGTAGCATAGAAACCCACACATGAAGTTCATATGGTCTTATTATCTAATGTAACCTCAATACATTTAGTTAAAAAAAGAATTATTCAGAAACTAATTTTTAAGTCTACTTGATGCTATCTTCTTTTTAGTTATTGACTGATAGCAGTTGCACGGTTGCCAAAGTACAATTACATGTGATTTGATATGTATCTATATTTAAAGAAAATAGCAAGAAACTACTTAGTGTTTCATTAGTTTTGAACTACATTTCCTGGATACCTAGATGTGTCAGGGCCCCCAGCATGAGGGCGAATAGGAGTGCCGTGACTCGGTTCCCTCCACTCCACCTGCCCCATACTTACTTCTCCCCGAACAGTTCTGATACTGAATTCATGAAATATTTGTTTTTTCTTTTAAAATTCTATTTGGAAAAGAGCGATCCTGAGGGTAAGACAGATTTTGAAAAAGTATATACTTTATACCCCTAAGAAGTTTGTCTGCAGTAACCAAATAATTACCAGGAAAGTTAATTGTGGCAGTGATTACTTAGGTATCTGATCAATCTGTGATTATAATAATAGATCCGAGATTATGAGAGGATAGAGGAGCCCATGTCTTTGCATACAGACAGCCCTCTACTGAAATACCCAGATGACTACAAATTCAGAGCTTATCACCACATTCTGGCTATCGATTCATACCAGCTGTGTAAAATCTACTCAAACAAAGGAGAGTGGGTTTGGCCACCTCCCTGCCTCTGTCCTGAGTTTCTTAGCTGCCTCTCCATGTAGTTTCCCTCCGCACTCATCACAGACTCTGTGCCATGCCCTTTAACAGCACGCTGATGTAAGGTGTGGTACCAAAACTCTTGGCATTCATCATTTTCATCATTATTTCTTTAGAAATTATAATGATTTTCAATTTTTAGAGGTAGCACAAATATAATATATGATAAAACTTCTCCATAAAACATTTTATTTGTTTTCTTTATAGTGTATCACTTTCTTCCCTGATAGCCACAGATGAATCGGAAGACTTTTCTTACGTTGTAGTGATAAATTGAATTACACTAATTCAGTTTAGCAGAACTAATGCTTACTCACTTGCTGGGTAAATCAATCTGTTTGCTTTCTCTCAGACAAAAAGGAAATGATAATTAATAACCTTGGGGATAATGTTTTAAATTCATATAAAGTTATTATAGTAACAGAAAATATTTGCTGTAGGTCTACATGCTGACAGGGTGAGGGCCATTTTATTTCTTTAGAAATAACATTTAGAATTGAGCATCTAAAACTGAAAAAAATTATTCAGAATGTACTGAGTGTTATGTTTTAGGAGTTACTCTAGGATACAATAGTACAGAATGATATACAGAGGAACTAATAACTTATTCCAGACTTGTTAGTGTTGTAGGACTATTAACTTCCCTCCAAATAATAATAAAAATAAATAGCAAGATAGCAGTAGGTAAATATGAATCAGGTTTAGAGAGAGACAACTGGGTCACGATGCTGAATTATTCACGAAGGGGTAGCACTTGAACTGTTTGGAAGCTGTATAAGGAAAAACATGCTTTGATCACTGATAGAGAAGGTAATTGGTTTTACTTTAGGGGTGAGGAATGCTATAAGGTAAAATGTATTGTACAAATGTAAAGGGTACATTCTCATTATGGGAGTAGGCCAGCTTCAATAGGTGAAAGCACTTAAAATAGAGAGAAAACAAGTTGCAAAGGAAGACTGAGATTAGATTACAGTGAACTTGCATTCCAGATTGAGAAATGCATGCTTTATTTTGATAAATAGTTCTTTATTGAAAGTTTCTGTTTGCCTGATTTGGCTTAGTTTGTATGGGGTCGGGGGCGGGGGGGAAATAACCTTCACAGTGTTTGGGAACAGCGCCTTGTATTTCACGAAGAGCAGCTCTGAGAGTGAGCTCTGGGGACTGGAGGTGCAGAGGCAAGTTAGTGGATTCTTAGGGAAGTCCAAACAGAGAAAAAGAGAATCTGAACAAGGGAGAAGTCATGGGAATGAAAAGAAGCAAAACACTTTAAGGAAAAGAATTAGAAGTAACTTGATTTATATTCTTATGTGTTTTTTTTTTTTTTTTAGGAGAGGATGAGGAAGAAAATATTGTTTCATTTTATGTTCTCATGAAATATGTCTGTTAATTATTCATAAAACAAATATGTCTCTAAGTTGATGATGATCAGGTTGATTGACAATATTGTCACTGCCCCCCTCCAAAAAAAGAGCTTTTAACAGTGTTTAAAAGTCTGCCACAGTCCAACTGGTATGGCTTAGTGGTTGAGCATCGACCTATGGACCAGGAGATCATGGTTTAATTCCTTGTCAGGCACATGTCCTGGTGGTGGGTTCTATTCCCATTGCAGGAGCTACCAATCAGTGATGCTCTCTCATCATTGATGTTTCTATTATTCTCTCTCCCTTCCTCGCTGGAAATATTATTTTTTTTAAAGTCTGCCACATATTGGATTTGATCATATGATATTGCTATGTAAGTATGTGTCTTCTTCTGCTCCTTATCATATTCACACAATAGGTCATTCGTTTCTTGGTTTTAATTTTTTTTAAACTTGCCAAACATTCATGGTATGAACCTGCTATAGCCCCACTGAGTCCTGGTTGTCAATTTCAGACCTTACACATCCAGGTCCATGTGCAGGCTGGGTCTCTTGGCCAGTGACTGGCCTAGTAAGAGCAGACCTGATAGACTATCCAGTGTCAGCCCCTCAGGTGTGCATTTTCCACAGTGTATGGGAGTAGCTTTGAAGGTGTTATTTTTAAAATGAAACACGTTATTTGGTAAAAAAAAAATGATTTAAAGTATATTCTTATGTTTGTTTTGGGTTTTTTAAATCTGAATGGATCATTTAACTTTCTCAGATACATTTTAATTGTACATCTAATATTGTGTGTTAGAGAAATATTGTGAGTGAGTGATTTTTGCAAAGATCTCAGACATGCCCTTTCAGAAATGCAAGGATCTAAGAGTGATCTGCTATCTGGAGTCCTCTTGTAGGTCATCTCTTCCACATGAAAGCTGTACTTTTCATTACCATGCAGTTTGTTGAGTTAAGCAAGGTGATATCCCTATGAGTCAACAGTGTTCAGATGTTTATTTGCTATGTATTATGAACAAATATCTCTTCCAGAGACCACGAGAAATACAAAGTTGATTGGAAGAGACACTGTGTGTAACTTTGAGGAAATTATTACCTTGTAATATCCAGAAATTCACTACTCTATTCATAATCTCTGATTTCTTGGCTACATTTTGAACAATGTGGTTATTCATAACATGATAGCAATGAAGTATTATCTTGATGAAGATGAATCTAATCCAGATGAAATTTGATACATTATCCAAGAAAGGGACTATTATTTATCAAAGGAAACAGGTACATCTGCCTGATTTCCAATCAGCCACAGGCTATGCAATTTAGCATAGGTGAGAGAGATGGCTGCTATGAAGCAGTTTCATGTGTACGCAGGCTTATTTGGTAGGGTAAGCCCCTCTTCTTTGGTTTGGGATCTCCCTGGGAAATTGACTTTTTCCCTTGATACATTATTGGGAGATACAGTCCAACCGGTGCTGAAAAAACATGCCAGTGGTTACGATATGCCTGACCTTATTGTTTCATAATAATTACAGGACCTAAAATTATAGGACCCATTATTTATGAGACTTAGGATCTCATAAATGAAAACTCTGCAATTACTACAACCCTACATGGATTTGCTAAATACAGGCCATTTAAGGGTAACCTCATTTCCCAGGGAAATGTGATGGGTGTTGAGGTTCTAGCAAAGCCTTTAGAACATTTTGAATGTCTTTCTGGGCAGCTCTTTGGGCATTTTGGTTGATTAGAAACTGATTAAATCACTGAATTCAAAAGCAGCTATTAAATTGATTCCAGAGGAAGATTTATGGCAGTAATTTTCAAAAAGTTATCAGGTGCGAGAGACTCAAAGTGGTGAGATTCAAGGAACAGGGGAAATTTTGATGATGCAGGACAGTGGAAAGAGAATAGCTGTGTGCAAATATTTGAAGAACAATTATGCAAAAGAAAAAAAGAGACTTATTTTATATGAGTCCAAAAGTGTCTGCCAGACAACACAGAAAGCCTTGGCTCGTGTGGCTCAGTTGATTGAGCATTGTCCCATTCCCCTAAAGATTATTGGTTTAATTCCTGGTTAAAGCACCACATACCCAGGTTGCAGGTTTGGTCCCCAGTCAAGGTGCATAGGTGCATATGGGAGGAAACTGATCTCTCCTCTTTTCTTTTCTTCTCTTCTCTTCTCTTCTCTTCTCTTCTCTTCTCTTCTCTTCTCTTCTCTTCTCTT
>JAAGEH010000041.1:19401974-19454086 GCA_011751065.1 Lasiurus cinereus | reverse complement strand
TTCTCTTCTCTTCTCTTCTCTTCTCTTCTCTTCTCTTCTCTTCTCTTTTCTTCTCTATTCCCCTCAAAAATTAATGAAAACCTAAGAAAAAAGGGCTTAAAAAAGACAAGGAAATTTTCAGGTTGAATACAAGAGCAAACCTTTAGAATAACAAGAGCTTGTCATTGGTCCTGTCGTCTGAAGCACTGCAAACTGCCTCAAAGACTAGTTTGTTCTCTCATTAGCCAGTGCCTTGTGCTGGAATGTGTGACCATTTAGCAGGGCACTGTAGCAAGAGATTTGAATATGAGGTTGAACGTTTAGGTTTCTTTCAGCCCCAAAGTTATCACTTCTGTAATTTTGTAGAAATGCACCTGTGGGCCTTAGATTGACCCCACCACCATCAAAGCAAATTATCTCCCTTGAATTCCACTTGCTTAGTTTATCTTTACATGAGGCTGGTTTGAAAAATGAGATGGAGCTAGGAACTTTAAGATCAGAATGGAAATGATATTCAGCTCCACATTTCTGATTCATCAGTCCTTGACAGAACAATTTTGCAGCTTATCTAGCATCGGGTTGAGTTTAGAGAATTAGGTAGAAGGGACCTGGAGAAGATTTAGCAAAGGTGAGGATAATGCACGCTTGCCATAAGAAAGATCATGGCTTGCCATAAGAAAGATCAGGGCTCCTCCCTGGGGAAGACTCCTTGGCTTTGCTGACACAACCTTGGGTCCTCCTAGGCTAGCCTTTGTTCCTGGAGACAAAGACTGATAGGTATTCATACATCCTGTGAAACATGGAGCTATAGTCAAAGGAGGACTTCATTATTGTGGAACCCTCATGCCTGGATATCTATTTCAGATTTCTCTGTGTACTTTGAGTTTGGCCACCACTGCAGATATCCTGTCAGCAAAAGGCCAATTGATTGTCAATTAGCAATAATGATTCTGGGCAAGTTTTCTCCATAGGCTAAACTGGCAGCTGGATTTCCTGAAATTGCCACCAGTAGTCAGTTTTATCCCATGAAGATCCTCCTCATGTGGTTTCATATGTCTATGGCCATCAAGTCCAGTATGGGTCTTTTTCAAGCATCAGATTAAGTGATACTTATTTTTAAATAGGTAAAGTGGTTCCTCTGGAATGTAGAATTAGGTCTCTGGAACATCCTTGACCTGTTAGGAATCCCACAGTAGTAAATACCACATATTAGGGTAAAACAAAGATCCGCTCCTGCTTTCGGACAGAGCAGGTAGACTTGGGATTTGCCTTGTTTTTCAACAATCATGTGGTTTGACATGTTGACTACAGACATGGTTTGATTTTTATATCTGGTTATGTGATTTTTATTACATAATTTTTGAAATATGAAATGGATCGGGTAATTTTAGTGTCTCATACAATGCAACCTTAGACAATGTGCCTGGGTTCAGTAATAGTTTAAAAGAACCTTGTATATTATAAACTCTCTAATGAGCTGTGGTTTTATATAATTTACACTTAGTCTTTTATTAATTGAATTTACATCTTATAGGTATTGGATACCTTTGAAAATATAAAATTTAATGAGGAATAATGTGTTTCTTAATTAGTTTGTACCAGTTCTTCTTAAAGTGTGATCTGAGGACCAGTACAAGTCCACAAACTAGTTATTAACTCAAGATAAATACAAACATTGTTAACCCTTAGAAATCTTTGTAGAATTTTTACATTTCCACAACAATTCCTTTGCATTTCACCAAAGTTAATCAGTCTGCAAATGATTGAAATTATAGATAGTATATCTTTCAGAAATTTTGGTTGTAAATAGTACTTTCAGATGATAATATCAAGAGAGAGGAAGGAGGCAGACAAGGCACCCACAAAGATAAACAGATGTTCCCAAAGGTAATATAAGCAGATAAACTCAATGCTTTCCAATGTTCTGAATCCAAATATGATTGAGGATCTTAGATCACCTTCCCTCAGAATTCCTCTCTCCTTCCCCTATGACATAATGCCAAAATTCTCCCATGTTAATCTTCTAGGAAAAAAACAGTTGTCTCTCAAAGGTGCCATTGAATATGCAAGTTGTCTGGAATTGCCCATTTAGCCTCCCTCACTCATCTGATCCTTTCATGGGTTAGTCACAGAGCTAGGGTCCATGAGTTCCTCCATCCAGGGGCCCCTTAGGGTTTAGGGAAGGATACCTCACCTCCGCACACCCGAGCTGAAAAGCATGGATGACAAAGTTTGTCTGGAACTGCTCTCCGCTCCACTCTCTAGCTCCTGCGTCCTCCCTTGTTTTGCAAAGATACTGGCTTATTACAGTTTTACAGCAAGAGTAAAGGGAAAGGATGAAAGAAAAGAAAAGAAAAGAAAAGAAAGAAAAGAAAGAAGAAAATCAGAAAGGGTAAGAGAGGAGGGAACTATTGGGTGAACTTGGTATTGGATGATATGTTAAAGCATAGTTTAAAACCTGTAAGAGTTTGTCTTCTAATCTTAGACCCTTCAAAGCCACAGAGGAGGAAGTATTTTTGCGTGAAATTCTTTACTTTTTATGTTTACTTAATTCTAGAGCAGTTGGAATGAACCTTTAATTTTGGTATTTGTTTTTAAAATATTCCAGCTTGCATTGGTAATACATGTGAGGCTCTTATTGACTTATACCCTGCCTGTAGACCACCCCACCGACAATATTAAAATCACTTGCAATATTGAGTAATAAATAAAGTGAGTTACTTGCTGGTTTAAAAATACTCAAGACTATGGTAAATTTGAACTAGGCCCATTTAAAAAAAATAGTTGAGAAAGTAGACCTTCAAATTCTCATTAGATACATTGAGTTACAAAGTTATTAAGTTACTCTGTTTTTATCCTGTCATTTTTGCCATCTCACATCATATTTCATGCTGTGGGCAAAAGTAGCCTTGATGCCCAGACAAAAGGGCTTTGAATATGTCCACTATAATAGTGTGCATTGATCCCCAGGAGTCTAACATGACATGTGTGTTTCACGGCTCATTAATTTGCTATTTTTATGTACATATGTCATTTCAGAGGATTTTATGCATATATACATTTGGTTAGCTCTAATGGGAGATTCTGGCTCCTGGGTATCTTTAATAATTAAAATGATATTGTCTTGTTTTATAGGGCTTTGGTTTCTGTTAGCATCATCATGAACATCACCATCATCACATTAGTATTTATTGAACTACTTCAGTGTAAATTGTGTAGACATTATCTGATACATCATATATTTAAAGGCTTGATTGATATAAAAAGGGGTGGGATGAGAGAACTAACATTACCTACTATGTTTAGAGAATGTTACATGTTATCACATTCATTATTCCTTGGGTGGAGATTTTTATCTTCATTTTTCAAAGAAGAAAATTGAATCTCTTAGAGTTTAATCCAGAAACCTAAATAATGAGGCTGAAATTCAAACACAGGTCTTTGGGACTCTGGAACCCTTATTCTTTGCATGATCCCACCACCAATGGACTTCTAAGCATGTTTCAAATGTGTTTGTTCTTCCCCTATGTTTTGACATTTTCTGTGGTTTTAGATCTTTAATGTTTTGTGAGTAATTATGATAGCTTGAAGCCATCTCCAGGTGACATTGTATGTGACACAATTAAAGATCAGTAACATATATAAAATAAAATGAAAGAAGTCATATGAAGTAATAGCAACCATACCACAATGAATATGAGGGGAGGCTTGTGTGCTAGGCTCAGGTCTGCAGTAAGTTTTGTGGGTCTGATCTACACAGAACTTGTATTATTCTTTCTTTCTTTTTTCTTTCTAACTTACTAAATTAAATTTTATTGGTCAACATGAACATATAGGTTTCATGTGTGAATTTCTGAGTTACAAAGTCTGTATTTAGCACCTTGTTTTAAATAAACATTTTGTTTGGTAATAATTTCAAACTTATAAAAAGCTGCCAAAAATTAGTGCAAAGAACAAGTTTATAGAATAATATTTGCCTCTATTTTACCCCATTTCATACTAAACAACCTCCCTGAGGTTAAACCACCTCCCTGTAAAGAGAGGATCTTGTTTATTTTTAGATTAGAGGCCTGGTGCATGAAATTTGTGCACGAGGTGGGGGTGTGAGCCTCAGCTCAGCCTGCACCCTCTCCAATCTGGGACCCCTCCTAAATGGGCAGCCAGACATCTCTCTCACAATCCAGGACTGCTAGCTCCCAACTGCTTACCTGCCTGCCTTCCTGATTGCCTCTGTTTCTGCCTGCCAGCTTGATTGATGCTTAACTGCTCCCCTGCCAGCCTGATTGATACCTAACTGCCCTCCCCTGCAGATGTGGTCACCCCTAACTGCCCTCCCCTGAAGGCCTGATCATCCCTAACTGCCCTTCATTGCAGGCCTGGCCTTCTCTCCCAACTGCCCTCCCCTGCTGGCCATCTTGTGGTGGCCATCTTGTGTCCACATGGGGAAAGCTATCTTTGAATACATGGAGGCAGCCATCTTGTGTATTGGAGTGATGGTCAATTTGCATATTACTCTTTTATTAGATAGGATAAAGGCCTGGTGCATGGGTGAGGGCTGGCTGGTATTTCCTGAAGGGTGTCCCAGATCAGGGTGGGGGTTCCCTTAGGGTGAGGGGCAGCCTGGGAGAGGGGCCTGTGGTGCTTTGCAGGCCGATCATGCCCGCCGGCGACCCAAGTGGAGGCCCTGGTATCTGGGATTTATTTATAATTGAAACTTTGTAGCCTTGATTGGATGCCAGGGCTGGCCAGAATGGGAACCTTGGCTTCCTCCATCACTGAGGGCAACCCAAGCCTCCTGCTCTCTCCAGCTCCATGGCAGCCACCATTTTTTTGGGTTAATTTTCATACTCACTTTGGTGGGTGTGGCTTATGGATGCATTGGAGGTATGCTCGATTTGCATGTTTCTGTTTTATTAGTTAGGATTTTTGGATTTATCTGACCCACTGTGGCCCACCTTGTTCAGTGCCCCAGGGAAATTCTAAACTTTAAATATCTTTGAAATTTTCTAGTTATATAAAGACTACATGAGACTTCCACAGAAGTTCTTCTGGGTGGGAAATGACCATATCTTTGAAAATTGCTCTTCTATAGGTGAGGATGGATGGGTGGGAGTTAATAAACCAAAGACCTTGTATGCATATATGCATGGCCCATGGTCACAGGCAGTGGGGAGGTGAGATCCTGAGGCACAGGCCAGGGGCAGGTTGGAGGGGGGTCAGGGGAAAAAGGGACATATGTAATACTTTCAACAATAAAGAATTATTTTAAAAAAGAAGAAGAAAATTGCTCTTCTAAAATGTGTCTGATTTTGCTAATTGTTATTCCAAGGATATTGGCAGACAACTGGCCTTGAAAAATAATGCATCTTGTATTCTTTTGCCTTGTAGAGATTTCCTTTTTGAGTAGCATTTTTTGAGTGGCATTTTTTTTTTCTTTGTGGATTTGTTTATTTACAAAATTGTTGAGGCAGAAAGGAAATGCAAATCTCTAGTTTGTTTTGAGATTTTCCAAGGATCTCTCCAGAAGAGGGCAGATTTGCATGCTGCAGCTGCTCCTGCACATTTCAGTGATCTGCATGCTGCCCTGTACAGTGGTGTTGAGGAGAAATTTAATAATAAATACAATGGAAGGCTTATTTTTATGTATAGGATTTCTAATCAGACACCAGGTTCAAAGGTTTATAAAATTGTGTATTCTGTTCTAAAGCAGAGAGAACATTTGTTTTCATCTGTTTTTCTTTCCAAGGCAATAGTATCAGTATTTCTGTAGGTTCTTTCTGTTTTTTTTTTTTAATTTTTTCTTTGTTGGGATGTCACTTTAGTCACAAAGCGATTTCAGTGATGAATGCTTTTTGAAGGTAGAACACTGTATAAAGGTAAAAGGTGAATTTAAAGTTTACAGTATTATTGCATTTACTCTGTTGTTAAGAGGACGAGTGAAAACTCAGCAGTTATACACCTACTTCTGGCCCTGCCAGGGAGAAGCGTAATTGTATACAACCCACCTCCTGCATTTAGCACCATAGCCTTCTGCCCACCTGGCACCCTCCTTGGCTTTTCTATTGGCGCCTCCTAGTGGCTCTAACTGGGAACTCAGAGTCTATCTCCCAGCATCTTTCTCCCCATCTAGGTTGTACACATGGTTAATTGATTTTGTTAAGAGAATTGTGATTTTGCGATTTATAATTAAAATTGACTATGTTCCTCCTCATTTGATTCTAGCACAGAGCTTCTAAAATCCTTAGAATTTCCTAAGTGTTGAAAGCAAGAAATGTGCCTTTGGTTGTGTCCATTACATTCTGGCTTTTGGAACTCACCTAAGGATGGGAGTTGGTTGCCAGTGGAGCCAGTGGGATGCCTAAAGGTTTGAAACTTCCAGTCCCACCATGACCTCTGGGGTGGGAGAGAAGCTGGAAATAGAGTTTAATCACTAGTGGCAAATGCTTTAATTAACCATGGTTGGTAATGAAGCCACCAAAAAAAGAAAAAAAAAAAGATGGGGCTTGGAGAACACTGGGAGATTCTAGGGGAGTGGTGCCCTGGGGGTGGGTATGGAAGCGCTGTCCCTTCCTCCATCCTTTACCCTGTGCATGTCTTCCATCTGCTATTCCTAAATTATCACTTTTTTAAAAAATATGTTTTACTGATTTTTTTACAGAGAGGAAGGGAGAGGGATAAAAAGTCAGAAACATCAATGAGAGAGAGACATCGATCAGCCGCCTCCTACATGCCCACTACAGGGGATGTGCCCGCAAACAAGTACATGCCCTTGACTGGAATTGAATCCGGGACCCTTCAGTCCGCAGGCCGACGCTCTATCCACTGAGCCAAACCAGTTTTGGCAATTATCATTTTTAATAATGAAACTGGTAATATAGTTAATCAGATGTTTCTCTGAGTTCCGTGAGCCACTCTAGCAAATTACCTGAACCCAAGACTGGGTTGTTGGAATTTCCAAATGTGTAACCTGTTGTTCAGAAGCAGACGCCCAGGTGACAACCTGGATTGACACCTGGCATCTGAAGGGACTGAACCCTCAGCCTGTGGGAGGTGATGCTGTTTCGAAGTGCATAGTGTCAAATCGGCAGGTTTCCAAAGTGCTGCTTGTTGGTCCCTTCCCCCACTCAGCACACACAGACACATGCACACCACAAAACTGGGTTCTAGAATCACCTGTTAGGAAACTTCTTTCTTTTGGACACTGTCATAACCATTTCCCTCATCCTGACCCATCTTCCTGGTTCTGGCTGATTATGTTAGGGAAATTACACAGTATCTACGAGGACAGATGACTGAAGTTTATGCAGCTTGGAAGTATCAGATGGCACAAAAAAAACCGTTTAGTAATGAGTGTGATGTCTTTTATCAAAGGGGAAGCAGCCATGGGCTGAGGAGTGCAGTGCCTAACAAGCAGCGGGCACACTTCCTGAAAGATTTGGGAAAAGAGACAGTTTCAGAGCCCTGGGACAGGCCACACTGAGGCAGGGCATGGTTGGCTGGAGGACAGGGATTTCCTTAGGAGGCTAGCAGGTCCTGCTTTCCAGAGGCAGGTGAGTTAGCCAGAGGGAGTGGGAGGATTCTGATTGGTGTATGGTAGGTTTCCTGGACAGGTGTTTTCCTTAAGTGCTGCCTAACTTAGGTTTGGGGTGGGTCACTAAGGTAGCCTCCATTTTACGGGTCTGGATATAAGAATTAACTGAATGAACTGAAACCAGTGGATAGAGTGTCGGCCTGTGGACTGAAAAGTTCCAGGCTCAATTCTGGTCAAGGGCATGTATCTTGGTTGTGGGCACATCCCCACTGGGGGCGTGCAAGAGATGGCTGATTGATGTCTCTCTCTCTCATCGATGTTTCTAAATCTCTATCTCTCTCCCTTCCCCTCTATAAAAAATCAATAAAATATATATTTTTAAAGTTGTATACATTAAATAATTACAGAAAAAAAGGATTAACTGAATGAGAAGTCATTGTTTAAAAACAAGAATAGAGAAGTATGAATAAATGTTAGATACAGCACTTTGGACATGACTGGGCAAAAGAAGAGCCCTGAAGCTGAAAGTCCATTAGCTTTAATTTCTCACCTTTCTCTCTCTGTCAGTCATGCAGTCCATTTGTTCCTTAAGTAAGAAAGAAATAATAAAAATCCTCCCTGCTTATCCTGGGTGCTAAGACTTGGCCAGAAAGTACTCCCTTTCATTTTGAGATAAAATTAGATACAGAGAATTATCCCATTAACCTCTGGAGGCCTTTTC
The DNA here is from genome assembly GCA_011751065.1 of Lasiurus cinereus. Lineage (NCBI taxonomy): Eukaryota > Metazoa > Chordata > Mammalia > Chiroptera > Vespertilionidae > Lasiurus > Lasiurus cinereus. The sequence continues at coordinate 19,445,855 of JAAGEH010000041.1, read as the reverse complement.
ATAATCTCTTTTCCCCTTACTCTCAATTCAATCCTATCCTATCCCATAAACAAGCATTCAGAAAGAGGATTGAGATGTTTCTTATTCAATATGTTCTGTTTGTTTAATTATCAGATTCTAATAGTATGTTGTTGCACTGTATTTTAAAAATCAGTTTTTATTTAGAATACATGCCAGTTCAGCTATATTCTTTTTTTTTGTATGTTTTTATTGATTTCAGAGAGGTAGGGAAAGATAGAAAGAGATAGAAACATCAATGATGAGAGAGATTCATCAATTGGCTGCCTCCTGCACATCCCCTACTGGTGATCGAACCTAAAATCTGAGCATGTGCCCCGACTGGCACATGAATCAAACTGTGACATTCTGGTTCATAGGTTGAAGCCCAACCACTGAGCTACATTGGGCAGGCTAACTGTACTCTTAAGTCAGGGCTTCCTGGCCTAGCTATAGAAACTAACAACTATGTATAGCACTTTCTTTGAAAGATTTTTTAAAGTGGTATTTAGAGAGAGAGGCAAAGAGAGGGGGAAGAGAGAGAAACATCCATGTGAGAGCAAAACATTGAATGGCTGCCTCCAGCACACTTCCTATCAAAGATCAAGCCCTCAACCCAGATATGTCCCCTGATTTGAAATCAAACTGAGACTCTTCTGTGCATGAGATGAGCCACACCAACCAGGTCACCTATAGCACTTTTGTAAAGGAAACTGCTACCCATGTTCCAGATAACAGGCTGAGAAATGAAATCTGAGAATACAACCTGCTGGGAGAATGGGCCAGTCTCCCTAACCTGGAAGGCAGTCTAGTGTTTCGTGCAGTGTTCTTTGTATGTGTGTGCAGTCTTTAGGTACATGTCTTCATCCCCGTGGTGCCTTATCATGTCTATACACATTTCCCGTCACTTCATATTTCTCTAAATTTTCCCAACTTTAGAATCATGTAATTAGAAGGTTCATGGCATATGACTATACCTTCAAAGAATATCAGTATCATTTGCTATCATGTGGAAATAGCTGTAAAAATAAATACACAGAACTTAACTATTAAGCAGATATTGAAGCCTGGTCCCTCTGTTAAAAAAGGAAGCTGGGAAAATGCTATGATTCTGTGGTTCTTAGTGACTCATCCAGGTTCTTGGAAGATTACCTTTGAGAAATTCTGCTGGAGCAAGTCCTTGCATTTGTTTTTGTAGTTTTCATGTCTTATGAGATTCAGCCCATTAGCCTATTACTGAATGGAATTACATGTCATGAAACATTGCGGCACACATTGATGTTACTGTTTTAAGTCACATTTTACATATTTTTACTTTTATTGGTCTATTACAGTGGTTCTCAACCTTCCTAATGCCGTGACCCTTTAATACAGTTCCCCATATTGTGGTGACCCCAACCATAAAATTATTTTCTTTGCTACTTCCTAACAGTAATTTTGCTACTGTTATGAATCGTAATGTAAATATCTGTGTTTTCTGATAGTCTTAGGCGACCCCTGTGATGGGGTCAATGGACCTCCAAAAGGGTCGTGACCCACAGGTTGAGAACCACTGGTCTAATACCTACGTCTCAGGATCATTGTGTGGAATGAGATCCACATATGTAAAAATGCCTAGGACAATGCTTGGCCCTCAAAAAGGTAGAGCCCCTCAATTCTGCTCCCTCTTCCCAACGAGGGAGGAGCTGAGAAATAATGGGGGAGGACAATCTGTTCACTGTCCTTTGTTTCATTGTATATAATGTTTAAAGGCACATGAGCCCTTCGTTTGTAATCATGTGAATAAAAGTATACATTTAAGAGCTTGATTTTAAAGAACTGAATTACTATCAATATTACATGATTTTTTTCAGTTTCAGAAAATGGGGTATCAGAAACACAGTAGTGAGAATATATTTGATTTGACATTCTCAATAGGTTTATCAGTGTAGCATTTTATACATATGCGTACATTCACAATTTGGAAAGTTTAAAGACATATTTGTGTGTGTGTAGTGTGTGTGTGTCTGTGTGTGTGTGTGTGTGTGTGTGTGTGTGTTGGAAGAATCTGCAGCTATCAAAAGATTTTATTATCTTACATTTTAAAAAATCCTGAGTCAAAATTTAAGGAAAGCAAATGATCTATTTATTCACATTTATGTACATGAGTTATAACTAAAATTATAGCTATTAAAAATCATATTATGCAGTTTTTGCATAAGGACAAAGCATTTGTCCTTTAAATGAGATGGAGGCAGTGCCAAAGAAATTGCTATAGCTTTAAATTGCACTTGTCAAATTTTTAAAAGTATTATCTAGAACACCTTACGGCACAATGTGTAGTAATGTAGTTACTACAGGGCTGTTAGATCTATTGCCAAATAGTGTTCAGAATCCAAAGATCAGATAAATTAGATTGTAATTGTGTCTTAAAGCTAAGGTGAATAAGTAGATAAGGTAGAATTAGTTAGAAACATAATGCAACAGAGCCTTTGGTTCTCTAAAGCTCTTGCATTAAAGACCAAGTAGCACTCACTGATAAGTGATGTCACGGAGCAGTCCAGAGTGATTGACTTTGGGAGGTGGGAGCTCTGTGGTCCTGCATAATTGTATTACTTGGCACAGAGGGAAACCAGAGGCCGGACCTGCACTTTTAGTTGCATTATAGAATTTTGAACCCAGAATGAAATGGAACATTATCATTCTGCTAGTACTTCTCCGACATAAAATGTATTACTTTTTGTTAGGGTTTTTTAAGACAAAAATTTAAGACACAGCTTCAAGCTGCTTGTGTAGAAGTGTGTTGGGTGCCTGATTTTGTAGACTGGGTAATTGTAGTAGCTTACAGAATTTGATTACAAGTCTAGACATAGTTATTTTTAAGACTTAACTTCTTGTGTAAGCCTGGTCATTTTTTAGTCCCTTTCAGTTTTCTTTTCTTTATTTTACTTGTTTCCATGGAAATAAGCACATTTAAATGATTGTTCTCATAATATGGTTAAAAACTACATACAGGGAAGTCTTTTTGTTTTTTGTAGTCTTTTATTGTTATTTTTTTTGTTAATCCTCACCAGAGGAAATTTTCCTCATTGATTTTTAGGAAGAGTGGAATGGAGGGAGGGTGGGAGGAGACAGAGAGATAGATTATAGAGGGAGAGGGGCAGAGAGAGAGAGAGAGAGAGAGAGAGAGAGAGAGAGAGAGAGAGAGAATTGATCGATTGCCTCCCATATGCACCCCAACCCCAAACCTACAACTGAAGCACATGCCCTTGACCTGGAATCCTTTGATGTGTGGGAGGGTGCTCTAACCACTTAACAACACTGGCAAGAACTCTGTAGTTTTAAAAAATATTCTTAACATTCATGTATTATTCTTTTAAACACAATCATTACTTTTCCCCTAAAAAATGCTGTTTGTCTTGGAAGTTTTATTTTCACTTTGCATCTTTTATTTCTTTTGTAGTAACAAATTTAGTAGTTTAGGTATAGAGAAATTAATAAATTGTTAATTTATATAAACAACAGTTATCTTATATAATCTATATAATGAAAGGGTAATACTGGTATGCAAATAGACTGACTTGCCAAATGACTGGTTCCTATGAAGTGCACTGACCACCAGGAGGCAGACACTCAATGCAGGAGCTGCCCCCTGGTAGTCACTGTGCTTCCACAGGGGAAGTGTCATGTAGCCAGAAGCCAGGCTGACACCTGGAGAGTGCAGCAGTGATGGTGGGAGCCTCTCCCCTCTCTATGTAGTGCTAAGGATGTGGGGCGCAGCAGTGGGGAGTGGGCCTAAGCCATCAAGTGGACATCCCCTAAGGCTCCCAGACTGTGAAAGGGCGCAGGTCAAACTGAGGGACATCCCCAGGCCTCCCAGTGCATGGATGTCATGCACTGGGTTTCTAGTAAAATATAAGAGAGGGAAATTCCTATCCACAGACTTTTGAAGCCATGGTTTTATTTATGTACCCATGTACATTAATGATTTGTATAGCATAGTTCAACAAAGACTAATACTGAGTTTTCTTCTTCTCATAAATTAGAATTGAAAATTATGTCATGCTATTTTAGTATTGAGGAAATGAGCTTATAGAGCCTGAGAACAAATTTATAAGCATAGAAAATTAAAAAAGAAAAATGAAAGAAAGAAAGAAAAGACAACCCAACAATTTCTAGAAACCTAGAATATTTCTGGAACTTTCTGATAGTTTTTTTTTAACAACATTGAAAAGTGCTCATTACAAATAGAAAATATGAACAAATACCTCTTCGATGATTTGGGGCCAACTTTTACTTTGGAATACCATTATTCCTGATTTAAGCCTTTACCCCAACCCCATTTCTTCTGCCCAAGTTCTGCTTTAGCCCCGGAGTCTGAACAAAGGTGGCAGCTATCCAAGCATCTCCAGACTGACATCAGGCAGCAGGGGAAGGTTGCCATGAGAACCACAAGTCAATCAGGGCACATACACCATGACATGTGTTGGCTGTCAGGGTTTTCTCTCCAGCGTTGTGCCAATTTCTTCTGGAACATTTTTGTCAATGACACGTGTGTTTCATTGGAATACCTTCCCAGTTTGGCCAGCATTACAGGGCTTATCCAGTTTAGTTCCATGAAAAGCTCTTAGGCTATGACTACTAGGTGCCCATCTTGAAAACAAAGCTAGAAGAGTCTGCCTTCAATTGAAGAAACACGCGTTGGCCCAGTTCAGCCAACCATCCAGTGAACTCTGATTAGCATCTACTTTTATCAAGGCATCCAAAGATTGGTCCCCAAACTACGTGCACACTATTAGCAGAGAACAGAGGTATTTTATAAAACCCTGCTATTGGAGAAGTGAAGGGAAGGGAAAATAATTTCCACCCCAGGAGATTCTTTCTGCAACAGCCACAAAGAGTGTCAAACATACATACTTTTGTATGCAAGATTTTACTCTCTGCTTATGGTGACTTTCATTAATCCTGGCAACATGATAAATACTCATCAGTTCTGAGACTCCAGGCCCCAAATAAATGCTTTGTTATTTTCATACAAAACAAGGGGGTTGGTAAGCTATAACCTTGTAGTAGTGAATGTATAGACAAAGCAGCAAAGGTCATTCCATTAACTTCGAATGGCCCAGCTGTATTTCCTACATAGGTTTTGTTTATTTATTAATGAACTACTAAGATAGAGAGAAAACACTAAACTAGTCTAACCCCACCACTGCAAATTTGATCTTTGTGCAATTACTTACCAAAATGGTAGGAGCATTTAGTGGCAAAATTTAGAACCTTTAATGTGATTCTTTTCCATCTCTAGTTGGTTCTTTTTCATCTCCTCTTGGGTCTCACTAACTTTATTGAACTTTTCCAGGATATTCTTGAAAACCTTATAAGCACAGTTTTGAACTCTATATCCAGTCGTTTGTTTTCCTCCATTTCTTTTGTTTGTGATCCCTTCCCTTGTCTCAGCATTTTCACTATGCCAGGAGAACTTCTGTGTTGGATTCAGCATTCAGCCTTATGATACCAGACTTGCAAAACTGCAAAAGCCTTTCTGTTGAGCTTGGGATGGGTGCAGTCTCAGGGCTTAAGGGACCGCCTTGCCTTCCAGTTGGCCCCACCCTCCACGGCCCCTGAGTCTCATGTGGGTAATCGCTGGAGAGATCCCTGTTTACGCATGTACTCTTACAGTGTCTCTAGACTGCTGCCCCTCTGGTTCCCCTGCGCTCCGGGACCAAATGAGTCTGGGTCCCCAGGATTTCTCCCGAAACTAAGGTTTAGTGAAGTTAGAAGTGGCGCAGTTGGGAGGGTCTGTCTCCCGCCCACTCGTGAAAGCCGCGCCACAATCAGCAGTCGGTCCTCTGAGCTCAGTGCCCTGCACCTCACCAGATTTCTGATCTTTTGCGACTCCCCTAAATTTCCATGCACTTCTCCCTTTTCACAGTCCAAACTCTCCCCATATGGGTTTCTGCTGGATCTGGGATTTAGTGTCGTAGGATAAGGGGTTCAATGCCGTTGAGAGTCTCCTCTCTCCCACCAGAGAAAGCCAGCCAAGTACTCTGGCACCCACTCTCTCCACGTGCATGTCTCCATACCTCAGCTTTTTGCAGCTCCTCTGGGTCTCTGTGAGCCCCTCTCTTTCCTTCTAGTTGTAGAACTTCCACTCAGCCAGCTTTCCTGTGGTTCTGGATGATGTCCATTCTGTCTTTTAGTTGTAGTTTTGAAATTATTGTGCGAGGCAGCAGTGTAGGTGTTTACCAACTAGAAATTAAACATACACTGACTGAAATAAAAAATATTATACAGAGACCTAACAGCAGACTAGAGGAAGGCAAGAATCAAGTCAAAAATTTGAAATATAAAGAATCAGAAAACACTCAACTGGAAAAGCAAGAAGATAAAATAATGCAAAAATGTGAAGATAATGTAAGGAGCTTCTGGGACAGCTTCAAGCGTACCAACATCAGAATTATGGGGGTGCCAGAAGATGTGAAAGAGCAAGATACTGAAAACCTACTTAAAGAAATAATGACTGAAAACTTCCCACATCTGGTGAAAGAAATAGACTTACAAGTCCAGGAAGCACACAGAGCCCCATATAAAAGGAATCCATGAGGACCACACCAAGATACATCATAATTAAAATACCAAAAGCAAAAGAAAAAGAGAGAATATTAAAAGCAGCAAGAGAAAAAATAGTTCATTACCTACAAGGGAGCACCCATACGACTGTCAGCTGATTTCTCAACAGAAATGATGCAGGGCAGATGGGAGTGGCAAGAAATATTCAACGTGATGAATAGCAAGAACCTACAACCAAGAATAATCTATCCAGCAAAGCTATCATTCAGAATTGAAGGGCAGATAAAGAGCTTTACAGATAAGAAAAAGCTAAAGGAGTTCATCAACTCCAAACCAGTATTATATGAAATGCTTGAAAGGTACTCTTTTAGAAGAGGAAGAAGAAAAAGGTAAAAGATAAAAAATTATGAACAACAAATACGTATCTATCAACAAGTGAGTCTAAAAATTAAGGGAATTAAAAATTTGATCAACAATAAACTGGTGAATATAATAGAATCAGGAGCACAGAAATGGAGTGGACTGATAATTCTTAGGGGGCAAGGGGTGAGGGGTGTACAGGGAGAGACTGGACAAAAATCATACATCTATGGATGAGGTCAAAGGGAGGGAAGTAAGGGTAGAGGGAAGGGTGGGAGCTTGGTGGAGGGGAGCTATGGAGGGTAAAAAGAGAAATAAATGTAATAATCTGAATAATAAAGATTTAATTAAAAATATATTTTATGTGAGCTGATCCCCCAAACAAATATACTACCTTTGAAAACCTTAGAACACAAGAATATGTACCTTTTGCAAAGGGTTCAAACATCAGTTCTTAATACCCAAACTTTTAATCACGTAAGTGTTACTGGCCTAGTCGCAATGTAATGTCTAAACTTTTTTTCCTTTCCAGTAGCAGTGGGAATTTTCTATGCTTCAATCTGCAACAGTTGACAGAGTTCCCATTGTAACCCTATGTATGGGATCCCATGGACAAAGCTGAGAATAATTGAAACAGACTAACACTCAATGGCCTGCAGAGTCTGTATTGTAAATCACTTGTCTTTCTAGTGGATTTTAATTGTCTCTTGGATAGTTATACTTTAGGCACTCAGGACCCTCTCCCTCTGTCCTGCCTATTTAAACATCCTTCTTAAAGTCTCACACTTGCCCCTGTCTTCTTTCCTTGACTTTAGCCTCTTGTTCTACCTTTACTTTACTTTCACTGTTCAACATTGACGCTTCCTTGCTGTATTATCTCCCATTGTAAGTGACATTTAAGAAGGAGACAAACAAATGTTTGTTTATCTGGTATGTGCAAGCATGTCAAACTCAAAGGGTAACACAGACCAAATAAGCAAGGTTTAAGTTTATGTGGGCTGGGAAAAAAAACAAAAGTTTCAATTTTCATAGAAATGTAGGTTTATTTTGATAGAGACATGCTGAATACAAAGGACTGAAATAAATGAGTACTTGTTAGCATAAAATAATAGAACATTTTAATAAAAACTCATATTTTTTCTTGAACTTTAACTTACCAGACACTGAATAATTACACAAATGGATAAGTGTAATGCAAATAAACCTATTTTTTTGCTCTCTTAAAGCAAAATATTTCCTATTGTGCACACCAAACAAGTCAATCCAAGACTAATGATGGGGTAATCAGCTGCTAAAATATTCACTGCTGGTATTAGTGGAGAGAAATGGGGCACCTGTGCATAAAGCACTTAAGGGAAAAGAATGCAACATAATTATAGTAATCAGTCATTAGCAAATGTTATAGTTATTAATAATTATTAATTTTGACAGGATATTATAAAAATTAAGTTACAGAATTTTTATTAAAACATTTTTTACATACTGTTATGTTGGCTGGGCCACAAAAATATTTGTTGTGGCTGCATGCGGCCTGTGGGCCATGAATTTGACATGCTTGTGTTACAGATTTCCACTTTAAAAAGAGGTTTCAGCAATAGTACTTTATCCCAGAGGAATGATCCTTAGAGTTGAAATTTTAGAAGCCACAACAAGCCTGCTAGGAACATATCTTGGAGTAGCAGACTTGAGTTTTTGTATTTCTTTTTCTTTTTTTGAAAATTGATTTTAGAGAGGAAGAGGAAGGAAGAGAAAGAGAGGGAGAGGGAGAAAGGGGAATGGAGGGAGTGGGGAGGGAGGGAAGAAGAGACAGAGAGAGAGAGAGAGAGAGAGAGAGAGAGAGAGAGAGAGAGAGAGAGAGAGAGAGAAACTGCAGTTTTCTCCCACATGCATCCCTACCAGTGATCGAACTCACAGCCTGTACCCTGACCAAGCGTTGAACCTGCCACCTTTTGGTGTATGAGGCAAAGCTCCATCCTATGGAGCCACATCAGCCAGGACTTGAGCTCCTGGGTTTCTCAGCAGCTGAGTGGCTGCCAGGTTCACCTTGTGTGGAGCCTGCAGATCCTAGCATTGTTCTTTGGTTTGACTATTCGAGTCTGCTTTTTGCACCATCATTGGAAAATTAACTTCATCCACTTGGCTAGCTTGTTTGTTAATAATAGGCTTTTGTTTCACCATATCCTAGATTTAAAAATTGGCCTTTCAATGTGATCTCATACTCATTTATTTTGACTATCCTGTTCTCATCATTATTATTCTGGAACATGTTGCACAGCTCTGCATTGTGCTACTATGTTATTTCTGCTTTTCTCTGTCTAGACAGATAGCCCAGCAGTCCAGCAGTGGCTTACTTCCTTCTGGGACCTGCCATGGGGCATCTGGACTGCTACTTCATAATAAACACACATAAATATCACTAATGAAATTGCTCCATAGGAGTAGGACCCCCACTGCATAGGCCTTCCAGGGGTGTCTATGTGGTGAGTAATGAATAGCGTATTTATAAACAATATTAGTGTAGTGCAAGAAGAAAAAATGACTTTTATAAAAGAGCTGTAGAAGTTCTTAGAGATCCTAGAGTACAACTTCTTATATTGGAATCAGAAATAAAAATAGCAACCACAATGTCATTCACTTAGAATTTGTACTTCAGGCTTAAGTCCTTTATATCCATAATCTCATGTAATCATCACCCCAAGAATATAAGAAGGAACTATTACATTTTTAATATATTTTTATTGATTTCAGAGAGGAAGAAAGAGGGAGAGATATAAACAGCAATGATGAGAGAAGATCATTGATCAGCTGCCTCCTACACACCCCCTCCTGGGGATCAAACCCACAGCCCAGGAATGTGCCCTGACCTGACTGGGAATCAAAACATGGCCTTATGGTTCAAAGGTCTATGCTCAACAATGCAGCCATGCTGGCTGGGCAAGAAGGCACTGTTATGAATCAAAACTCACATTGGAGTACATTGAGCATAAAGTTCGCCACCGGGCCTGGGGTCATACCACCAGCAAGTGCCTGTACTAGGATGAGTCTGGTCCATGCAGGCCAAATCCGGGCTCCAATAGATCAGGAAACCTAGATCCAGGAAGGGTTGTTTCCCAAAAAACTACACACAGTCTCCTCAGGGCAGGGCTGATTGAAGTCACCAGGCCCATGGACTCCATGGCTGCCTAGCAAACCTCTCCCAGTGAAATTGTAGATTTTTTAAATTAAGATTCATTCTCAGTTTTCACAAAGGAAAACCAAAGTGAAAATATTATACTAGTAGGTGGTACTGAAAAAAGCAGAAATAAAACACAGTGAGCCCTGAATATAAAACAAAATTGAATCTGGTAGGTCAGAACCCTGTTGGCAGGAACAGAGGGGTCCTGCCAGTGTCATAGGAGATAACATCTAGCATGTATTGTTCTCAGACATTGAGCCACATTTTGTCCAAGTTACCAACCCAGAAAGGCAGTGATTACCCCCCAGGCAGTGATAGTCAGGATTAATTTGGATTTCCATCTATATGGGGACAAATCCCCCTTGTGCTTCACATTCTGTCTTTGCGTGGAGGCAAATCATCAGAGAGCCAGTGTGGAAATGAAAACCCTGTATTCCTTGGTCCATGTGATACACTGAGAACATGAGTTTTCATTTATGGACAAAGGGTGTCAGGATTCGTTGCAACCTGGCTTATGAGAAGTCATGCAGAACAAATACTTGTAAAACACCTTTTTCAGAGGAGGTACTTAACACATCATGATTCTCCAGCAAATTCACTGTAGAAATTAGGAATTGGTCTGGAATTGATTCAACTGCTAAGAAGAGTGAGCAACACAAGTAACAGTGACTTCAAAAGAAGAAATGTTCATTTGTATTTCATGTAAAAATAAAGTCCAGAGATAGGCATGCTCCTGATGACATCCTTGATGTCATCCATGGCCTGGGTTCCTTCTGTATCTGAGCTCTGACTTCCACTCCACAGGTTGCCTCAGAGACTCAGCTTCAGTTTCCTCAGCCCCATTTCAGGTGAAAAAAGCATGTTGGTACATGAAACACAGAGCATGCAAGAAAATATTGTCAGTTCAATTTCCTCTTTTACCACATACCTGTTGCTATTTCAAACATTATAGGGGCCTTACCCATGGAGAAGTCAGGCCTGAGAATGGATGTTGGTTAGAAACTGGTAGTCTCTGCCACAGGGCATGTGAAAATTCTAAAAAGATATCCAGCAAATAAAAGTAACTGGAAATTGGTAATTTTGGTATAATGGTATATCATATGCTTAAAGATTGGTGATAAAAAATGTATCTATTATTAATTTTGGTATGATATGCTTAAGGATTACAGATTTTTGAGAATAGATTTACAATTAACTTATATCCTGCCAATTTTCTTTGCGTACATTGTTTCTAAATAAGAATCCAGAAACAGAATAGAGAAAAATAGAGGCCTGGTGCATGTGTGGGGGCCAACTTATTTGCCTTGAAGAGTGTCACAGGTCAGGGTGGGGGTTCCCTTGGGGTGAGGGAAGGCCTGGGCCAGGGACCTTTGATGGTTTGCAAGCTAGCCATGCCCCCCAGCTACCCCAGCAGAAGCCCTAGTATCTGGGATTTATTTATCTTCTATAATTGAAACTTTGTAGCCTTTAATGGAGGCTTGGGCGTGCAAGGTTGTGTGGAAAACTTGGCTTCCTCCATTGCCAGGAAAACACAAGCCTCCTGCTCATTCCGAGGCCTCCCATTTGGTTAATTAATTTGCATACTCACTCCTGATTGGCTGATGGGCATGGCTTGTGGGTGTAGCAGAGTGATGGTTAATTTGTATATTACTCTTTTATTAGATATGCTGGATCTCAGAGATGAAGGGAGAAGGAGAGAGAGACACATCAATGATGAGAGAGAATCATTGATCCATTACCTCTTACCCCATATTGGGGATCTGCCTGTAACCTGAGCATGTGTCCTGACAGGGAATTGAACTGTGACTTTCTGGTTCAAGGGTTGTTGCTCAACCATCAAGCCACAGGGGCAGGGCCCTATTTGTATTTTGAATCTTACATAAGCAGAGGTCACTTTCTGATTTCTAGGATAATATTTAGTATGTAAAAGTAAATTGCAGCAGTCATCCATGAAAAAAATTATCAATTTCCTTGGAGACTTTGACTCCATAATGAGTATATTTTTTACTTCACTGAAGCTTCTCACTGGTGGTTTTTGGAGAATTTTCTTTTATACACATTGTTACAGAAAACCAGAGAAGAACCAAGCCATCCTTAGGGAGATGGAGTTACATTTTTTATTATTATTATGGGCAGACCCAGAAAATTTGAAAATGTCTCTCAAATTCTGGGCCCCAACATGGAGGAACTTTCCCTATTTATATGTTTTTACTTTCTTTGTCTCCCAAATATGGAGTGTTTCCAGTCCCCTTTGCAAGTTCTTAAAGAGCCCTATGTGCTGGGGCCTTGAGACCTCAACCAAAGACCTGGCCTGATGCCAGAACTGATAACTTCATCTGGGGAAGGTTAAATAGCCTCTCTGAAGTGGGAGTAGTCTTATTTTCCTTATTATTTAAGCAAGCAAGCATTTATGTAAGCCAAATAGCAGGGTTAAAATTTCAAATAGCAGTTTTTATATAAAATGAATGCTTCACCATGGGTGGTATTTCTTCCTAGTTAAGTTTAATAAGTTTTGTGTCCAGTGTGGCTTGGGATTTATTCTCCTAGTCTTTCTGAAAGTGGAGATTTGGAGTTCCAGAATGCTTTCTAAGGTTTTTTTTTTTTTTTTTTTAAAAAAAAAACAAAAAAACCCTGCTGTTGCAATGATGGAAGAAGCACTGATAGAACAGTTTTATGAACCTCTGTATAGAAATTGCCTCAGGGAAGAATCCCAGCAGTTTAGTATTTGCAAATCTGTGGAATTTTAAGTCCTCAGATTAATTTCAAGGTAGGTAAATTTGTTTTCAACAAAATAAGTTAATATAATTAGTATCAGATGTTTACTATGTGCCGATGCTGGGTGTGGGAGGGGATAATGGCTTTACGACACAGGCCCTTCTCTCATAGCCATAAATCCAGCATTTAGAAAATGAGTGCACAAAGACCATACCATGAGGTGGTACAAATGCCCAAAGGCAGAGGGGGAAAGGAGGTAAACGGGCCTAGAAGAAATCCATGATGGAAGCAGAATGTGTTTGTACGAAGAAAAGTTGGCAAATCCGAAGGCATTTGGAAGGAAGGCCGCAATAAGAAATGGTATGGCAGTTGGAACCAGAGGTGGCCTGGCTGACTGAGGCAATCACAGTTCTAGCCCTCACCTGTAGGAAAGGTAAGCTCGGGCCCTGCAGTGATCTCTATAGTCCTCTCATTGCACAGTACCTTATGCACAATCAAGGCTCAAAAAAACCCTTGCTAGATAAATAAGAGGAAGATAATTTTATAATAAAATCCAAAAAAAAGTTATTGGGAGAGTTTTTTCATTAACAGGAATATGAGATCCTGCTGTAGAGTAGTGGGCGACCTACCCTGATTTTCATCCATCTTCCCTAGCACAGAGCTATGTACAAAGGACGCTCCCTGCAGTACATCCATGTATGCCAGTTAGAGCGTCTCAGTGTACCCCACCAAGTTGCCTAAACTAATGAAATTAAAATATGGATATATCTTGTGTTAAAATATAAATGAATGGAATGCCATGTCATGAAGATGGTGGTATAACCTAATGGCTAATAATAGCTATTCTCTAGGAAGATTACTTGGGTTCAATTCTTTGCTTTACCACTCATGAGCTTCATGACTTGGTTTCTGCATCTGTAAAATGGGGATAATTGTGGGTAAATACTTAATAGTTTTGAAAATTCAATGAATTAATGCAGGTGGAGGGCTGCAACCAGTGCCTGGCATATTGTATTATTCTTTTTCATTTCCATAAGGAGAAGATATTAATGTGAGAGAGCTGGACTGTGGCAATTAGAAGAAATCCTAGACCATGTATACAAGTAAAACAATCTGTGTCTATTCCAAGAAAATGCTGCCTTAATGGTAAACATTTAAAATCACTGATCAATCTGATATTCACTATCAAGTTGTTTATAAATATAATCCATAGAAGTTGGAGAATTTTATCAGAAAAAAAGGTATATAAACTTTCAAAAGCAGATGGGTTTGAAAGAAACAATATGCAGGAAGAATATTTGCATTTCTACTCACAGTAGGACACCATTTATACTTCATATTGTAAACTGCAAGATTATAATGACTTGCAAAGCCTAGTTTAGGTTTGATAAGGGAACAATATGTGTGGGTTTATTACCTCTATAATTGTGTAAATTTTTTGATGTTTGAAAATACTTCAAATGGAATAGGAAAATCCTAGACTGATTGCTTTATGCAAAAAATGTTAACCCCGTGCATGAGTTATATGGATGACCATTTAACTTTCAGAACTGGTATTTGTTCCAATTTCAGGATAATAGAATTCATTAAAAAAGAATGAGGAGGTGGGTTAACTTCTAAAATACCTGATAATACTAAAAAATAAAATAGTACTTCTAGATGCTGAATTTTTTATTTTTTTGCATATTTCAATGGTTATTTGAATATTATGAGCCAGATGGTCTTGATGTATTAACTATGATCAGTAGGGTTGACTTCTAAACTTTTATAGAAGTATTTTCAGAGGGTAAATTTTTAAGTGTTTCTTCAAGACCTATAGTTATATGACTGAAAATATAAATATAAATATATGCGCTTCATATAATCTCAACTATATTATAACTTAGCATTACATGTAAGAATAAGCATTATAACTTCAGATCAATAAAGACACTGTGAAAACAAACAATTTACTAATTACATTAAGGAAAGTGTAGCAACATCAGGAGAAGACATCCTATGTGAAAGAAAATTGTATTGATTATGAACAACAACAAAAAGCCAACACCTGCAAATATCTGTCCCTTTCTGTAAATTTCATATTGAATCTCTAGGGAATTCAGTAGTGTGGTAAAATGTAATTTGTAGTTCTTTACAATTACAGTCTAAATAGATGAAGTCTAAAGGGAGTTTGCCTATTTGATTTCCAAATTTGCACTACTTAAAATTCAATCAGGCCAACTGTTCAGATTTTTATTAGATAGGAAATACATCAATGGGTTCAGGTCCGCACTGTGTATTGAAAGAACATATCTCATTTTATGGCAGGCGTTGACCCAAGGGTTCATTTAGCTTGCGGTTCCACCCCATCCCTATAAAGATTGCTTACTGACTGCTTGAATTGCTATCATATTATACCCTTCGATTTTCAGTAACCAGTGTTTTATAGGCCAGCAGATTGCCTTTGATTTTTGAGAATTTGCGGTAACATATTGAGCTTAACAGATTTATGCAGGAATGTAATATAAAAATAGTTAGCAGGCGCTTGGGATTTTAGAACATAGAGAGGATTAGGTGTACAGATGGCTGGTACAGATAATGACAAGGAGTAATTTAGCTATGTAAGGTAATCTGTTGTTGACAGAATTCATTAACATTTACCCAACGTATACAGGTGTCTGGTTGTGCCTTGCCTGGGACTCTGGAGCAAGCAATGTTATTTGTAGTGTAAATCTAAAGTTTAAAATCTCTAAAACATGTATGGGTTTAAGGATTCATTTTAGCGAAATATTCTAAGAACTTGCCAAAATATGCTATATAATATATGCAGCCCCTCTGCCTTTAAAATTCTCATTCTTTGTTGGCTGCACCATAAAATGCAAAACATCAGAGAATGTGTAAGAGATTCTTATATAATTAATGGGCATATTCTGGAAAAAGAGGCAGAAAACCATGGTTGCTACTTATAGTTTCACATTGGAAAGTCTCCTGTCTATTCCCCTGCAAAAATAGTTCTTAGCTACATATTATAACCTACCATGGAGCTTCTTTAAATATACAGATTATGGGTCCTTACCCTCAGAAGTACTAGATGATTCTAATGTACAGCTAGGGTTAATAATCTGAGTTCAATTATTACATTTATTCTCACAGTTAAAATCAGTGCCTGAAAGTCTTCTAGGTTTCCCCATTCAAACTGTCCTACCCACAACTCTCAATAAATCTTCCAACAAAGGTCTTTGAAGTAAGCCTTGTCACCAGGAGCATTAGGGTCCATAGCTTCTGAAGGTACTGATGCCAACTCCATCAGCTCTAAGCTTTATTTCCTATGGTCTGAAAGCTTCTGGGCCACTCTCCCTGGACAGCTGCCTCTGCAATCTGGGCATGCACCCATTGGAGCTATCCTGTAGCTGTTCATTTCAGCCACGGCTGTTCTCATCTCAGGGATTTGCTCATAGTTCTGCCTTTCTCATGGAATCCACTCTTTCCTCTTGCTGCATGTTGTTCATTCAAATCCAAGTTCTCTCTCAAGGACTATGCACCTAATCCTTAGGGTCCTCCACATGGCCCTTCTAGAGCAATATGCTGTTGTGTCCGTTGCCTCCACACTGCCTAATGAAGCAGTCACATTGCTTATTTTCTTTTTAATCCTTACCAGAGGATGTTTATATTGATTGATAGAGAGAGAGAGAGAGAGAGAGAGAGAGAGAGAGAGAGAGAGAGGGAGGGAGAGAAATATCAGTGTGACAGAGAAATATTGATTGGTTGCCTCCCACACACACTCCAACTTAATTTTGCAACCTAGGTATGTGCCCTGCCTGATAAGATATTGGACCTGCAACCTTTTGGTATACAGACGATGCTCAACCAACAGCCACTATCAGGGCATTGCTTAGTTTCTTATATTGTTAGCTGATTGCTTCAAATATGTTGTGTCTTCTGTTTCTGCCATTACTCCTACCTATAACCTTTACCAAATCAAGTTAAGTCAAGCCAAGCCAAGCTAAACAAGCAAAGCAAAACAACACAGCAACCTTGCACTGGGATGGCAGATAGTATATGTTGAATGATTTTGGTCAAAAAAGGAGGTAAAACATAGTGGTGAGGGTTGTAGACCTCTGTGAATATACAACACACACACACACACACACACACACACAAAACACTGAATCAAAAACTTTTAGAGGAGTTAATTTTATGTTACATAAATTATATCTCAATAAAACTGTCATCACAGTGAAGTAACGGGTTTTTTTTTTTGAAAGACATTTTTGTGTTGATTTTATTTTTTTCTACCTAGAAACAAAAGATAGAGCATTTATATAAGAGCAAAATTGAATCTTACTCTAGGAGTATTGTAAGGACTGGGAGTTAGTGGTGCTTCTTATTACCATACAAAACAGAACATGGCCAATGAGCTATGGCTTAACATGTTTTTGTAAAGGAAATTTTATATATTGTGTATGGATGCTTTCTCCCTACAAGGGCAGAGTAGAGTTGTGGAGATGGAGACCATTCCGCAAAGGTTAAAGTATTTATTGTCTGATCCTTCTTAGAAATAGTTTGCTGGCTCTGCTTTAGAATGTATGTTTGAAGCTATATTGACTTGTAGCATTTCTACTACATATTCATGAAGAGCTACAATTCTTAACAAAGTCTTTCTGACAATGATAAGGATTTTTTTGTTTTGTTTTGTTTTGGTGATGACTCAGGATGTAGCTGACTGAAATGAAAGACCTAAAAAATGCAGATAAATGCCCCTTTTCTGCCAAGATTTTGTTAAGAAAGATACAGTATTTGGTTCCAAGGCATTTTGGACCCTTCTTCTGACATGTAGTCCCCATCTTTATCTACAGAAGGGGAAAGCTTCATCTTTCCACCACCTCTTATAGTTGGTGCCTCTCTCTGAAGCCATTCCCCTCACTGAAATGTGATTGAAAATAAATTGAGTAATTTTCATCTCAAGAATATGAACTGAACACTCTGCCTTTGCAATTACAGATCAGAGGCACAGAGATGAAAATAATAATGTGTGCCTTTGGAATCACAGCCCTGTCCTCAAGAAGCAGCAGCTGGCTTTTCTGACCCTTCCACTTCATCTTCATACTGCCTGCACTTGAATTTCACAGTTTACTTCTTTTTATGTCATCAAGGAATGTCAGATATTGCCAGAGTATCATCTTTGTGGCCAGCCTGCATGACTCATTGGCTGAGCATGGTCAAAGTTTGATTCACAGTGAGGGCACATGCCCGGGTTGCAGGCTCCATTCCCAGTAGGGGATATGCAGGAGGCAGCCAATCAATGATGTTTCTCTCTCATGGATGTTTCTATCTCTCTATCCTTCTCCTTGCTTCTCATTGAAAAGCAATAAAAACATCCTATATAATAAAAAGCTAATATGAAAATTGAACAAATGGTGGAATGACTGGTCACTATGATGTGCACTGACCACCAGGAGGCAGATGCTCAACACAGGAGCTGCACCCTAGTGATCAGTGCACTCCCACAGTGATCAGTGCCACACAGCCAGAAGCTGAGATCATGGCTGGCAAGCACAGTGGTGGTGATGAGAGCCTCTCCTGCCTCTGTAGCAACACTAAGGATGTCCAATTGCTGGCCTAGGCCTGCTCCCTGCAGGAAGCAGGCCTGAGCCATCAGTTGGACATCCCCCGAGGGCTCCCAGAATGCAAGAGGGCACAGGCTGGGCTGAGGGAACCCCCCAACCAAGTGCGCAAATTTTGTGCACTAGGCTTCTAGTATTTAAAAAAAAATGAGCAACCAATTCTTTGGGTTGCTGTGATGAATGAGTGGTTCATAATGAATGGCCCTGTCAAAGCATTAGGGTTCATAGCTTCTGAAGGCACTGATGCCAACTTTGATTATTAGTTCAAAGGTTATTCATTAATTTTTGTTTCAGGTCATTAGAATTGGGTCCAATATCATGTTTTATATCTTCATTCTGTCTTTTAAAAACATGTTTTCATTGATTTTAGCGAGGGAGATAGGAGAAGACAAGGAGAGAGAAACATCTTTCTATTGCCTCCTACAAGAGCCCCAATGGGGGAATCTAACCTGAAACCTGGGTATGTGCCCTGGCTGAGAATCAAACCTGCAACATTTCAGTGCACTCAGCCAACTGAGCTACACCGTCCAGGGTTATATCTCCATTGTGTGCCAATTTGCAGTTGAATGAGAAAAGGGACATGGCTTATCTTCAATCCCATGGTTATAAAGGATTAAATTCAGTTCTATCACTCTAGACCACTAATCTCAAATCCATTCTTTTCTTGACTCACTTCTGACATCCTTCTCTTTCATTCATAGATGTCACAGATGTAGCTGTTACATAAAGTTCTTCCTATTTGTAAAGCTTTCGACCTCACTTGATTGTTACTCAGAATTTCGTCCTACCCACATTATCTAAACTCTTCAAAGCATCATTGGATTCAGCATACTTTACCTTGACATGCTATTTTATTGCAAGGCTCTAGAAGCAATACAAATGAAACTAAAAAAACTTTCGGATCAACTGCATTGGGCATACTTGCTCCATAAATTCTAAGCATGAGTGTAAAGGTCTGTGGTGATTTTGCCAAGATGCAAAGAATAAACCAGTTTTCAACCTTTTAAAAAAATTGGAACCTTTGGGTTTTCTTTATTCACTGTCATTGTTATTCATGGGACTACAAGATTTATGAAAGCAAGCACTTTTTATATTTAACCTGAAATATGCTATTCACAGTTGGTATTTCAACTTCAAAAGAAACACCTCTTTCTTCAAAACCACTGAAAATAAAAATGATATCCGGTGGTTTCCATGAATGCTGCCTCAACCCTATGGTAGTCATCATTTCTTGGACATCATTTAATTCCAAAGTGGAAGCTGCACTTTAATCTTAGAGTATCAGTTTAAAGCACTTTTCACATAGCTATCTGAGTGGTTTTACAGTGGCAAATTTTGCAAGATAGGGGACCGTATTAAATATTTGCTTTATCATGTTTAGCTCTCATCACCCTGGTAAAGGCTTCCCTACCCAGTTTTGTTATCTTCCCATCAGTGTGATTCACAATCTTTATTTTTCCCTAATATATTTAACATGTTAAACTTTAGAAGCCAGATAAAGTCAGAACAACCAAATGGAGTTTTCTGCCAGGATTTTGCAATGTTCTAGGAAAGATCTTAAAAGACAGGAAGAGGATGGCCTTTTATTTATTAGTTCAGTATACTTCATGACACCTAAGTCCTGCTTCCGCTGTTGAAATGGTAATGAGAACATTTGAAATATATCTGATTCTGGCCCTCACCTGCTCATTCAGGATTTCAGCTCCCTGCAATATGCCTGCCAACATTTCTGGGGGTTCCAGGGGATGTCCTATGAGCTTACACACAAGACTGCTCTCACAGGAGTCACCTGCCCTCTGCTAGATTAGTAGTCCACCAGTTAGTTATCCATCATCACTTCCTGCCAGCCATCTGTGAGAACTGGGGTCTCAGGATGATGCCTTCACATCAGGAGTCTGTTTGCAAGTGAGAAAGGATGCCTCTATCCCTTTTGAATCACATGGTCTTAGAGAGACCCACTCACCAGTGTTTATACTCAAACTGCTATGTAGCTTTAAGCTAGTAAATACATATATATACACTAGTGTCCAGGTGCACGGGTGCTTGCACATTGAAAGGAAATTAATTAGAAGAAATATTTTAATATTGCTACTCACTCTTTCTCTACAATAGAAGTGTCAACCAAATTCACTATTGACAATGACAGATCAAAACACACACATGCAATTGACGCCAGCAAGAGCTTTATATGTATTGCGCATGTACAAGTCAACTTAGCCGTGTGTGTGTGTGTGTGTGTGTGTGTGTACTGAGTGTCCATATTTTATTATGATCTCTGAATGCATAATAATCTGGCCACTCAGTGTAGCCTATATAATAAAAGGCTAATATGCAAATTGTTCCCTCTACCAGGAGTTTGACCAGCAGGCAGGCCAGCCAACTGCCCATATCCCCTCCCCCTGGCCTGGCTGGCCCACTGCCCATGCATGAATTCATACACTGGGGCCTCTAATATATATATGGTGTTTGTGTCTGTGTGTATATATAAAACTTGCTTAATTATACTTGCTCTCTGATTTAGCTAAATTTTCTCAACTCAGTGAAGCACTCCAACTTCTCTTTCAGGTAATTGTCAGCAACACAGCAGTAAATATCAACATGAAGTGGATTATTATTATAGATTAGGCAGGGAGAACATAGGGTAAAAATTTAACTGCAGCAGTGTTTGACTATATTCTGCACAGTGAGAAAACCTGAAGTCATTTTCAAGTTCTACCATTCCTTACTTCTTTTCAGTCAGGTCAAGTTTTTAAACTTTCTAAATCTCCATTTTCTGGCTAATGAAAAGAAAATAGGATTATACAGAGTCTCCTATCTACCTAGTCCAGGACTTCTGTGAGGACCAAATGATATGGGGCATGAGAAAACACTTCACAAATATTTTGTTAAACTGTAAAATGTTTGCACCTGGCTATAAAGCAAGTCAGGATCCTGGACTGAAGAAACTCCAAGGAGGCTAGTCACTAGGGAGAGGAAGCTGGGCAATGCTACATGACATCATTGCCTGCCACCCACTTAAATGTGACCCTTTCTGGGCTGGGCTATGGGCCACATTTTGCACCACAGGGTCTTTGCAGCATTCACTGCAATTTGCTGGAGGGTCACTCTGAGCTGGTAGCAGGGCCTATGTCCCACTTGAGAGAAGCTGAGTGTTGGTATATTGGAGAGGGTGCAGGCTGGGATGAGGAGAACTCCCCCCCCCTCCCTGTGCACAGATTTCATGCACTGGGTCTCTAGTATAATATAATAGAATTATTTTTTTAAAGGTTTGGGCAACAAAGACAGGAAAGGCTATTTTGTAATGATTACCAACTTCTAGGGGTCAGATAGTGAACATAAAATTTATGTTTTAAAAATGGTAAAGCATTTGTCTAATCCATTTTTGTGAGCCTTCAAAACTCTCTTGAATCATTTTGTTTCAATGCATACCTCCGAACACTCCCTGGTCACCCTAAAGGAGTGAAGGGTGGACAGATAAAGCTAGATATTACAAAGAGAATGTAAGGCATTGCCTCATCCAGAGAGTTTTCAGAATCTTGAATAGTTGTGATTTACCATGAGTACAATAGGTCCTTGAGTCATGTCATTGAATTTGACATTGTTTCGTTTTAATGTTGATGAGAAAAAAATTGATTTTAAGGCCCGGGTCACCATATGTGTGGAGTTTGCACATTCTCCCCATATCTGAGTTGGTTTTCTTAGAGGACTCCGTTTCCTCCCACATTGCAAAGGTGTGCATTAGGTGCTCTGGCGGGTGTACACTGTCCCAGTCTGAGTGGCCCTGGGATGGAAGGGCATCCTGTCCAGGGTGGATCCCTCCTGGCACCCTGAGATGCCTGAATAGGCTCCAATCACCTGCCCTCCTGAACTGGAATAAAAAGGTTGGAAAGGAATTATCTCCATGGTTTTTATTCCTCCTTCTTAAATGTATGGATTATGGATAGCCCTCATCTGCTTCCATGTTTAATATAATAAGTGTTTTGGGTCTTTGTGTAGAAACTTGGTGATGCTTTTGTGACCACAATATGCCGTAGACACTTAATTCCAGCTTACTCCCGCCTATTAGCCTATGATAAAAAAGGTTTTGTTGTTGTCAGTTCTCTTTAAATTTCAGTTTCCAAGAAATTATCCAGGACATTGGGAGAGGATTTCCTGTGTGTGTTTTCTTCAATATTCAAAGCTATTTAAGGTGGGTTTGAAAGGAAATGGAAATGTCAGGTGTATGTAGTGTAATACGATGAGTTTGACTCACATCATCAGAGGATTCTGAATTAAAAAGTGGCAAATATCATCCAAACCCCCATCACAGACATGAATTCCCTTCTAACACCCCTGGCTCATCCTTCTGAAAGGCCAGTGATAGGGAGCAATTAAGAGCAGGGAGGGTTCCCCGACCCAGGAAGCTCTTAGCATTTAGTGATCCCAAGGCGGAGGCCTGAGCTTTGGCCCTGCAGCAAAATCGAGGCTCTGAAGAGGTGATTTAGCCTCACTGAGTCCTGGTATCTTCCATGTCAATGAAATGCTGTAGGGCTTTGCTGGCATCTCTATCTGTCCTCGTACCCTGTCCATTCTCTGCTCTTGTCTGTCCTGTTCTGTGCCCAAAAGACTGACTTCTTTGAGAAGTAGTTTTCATGACCCCTTGCCACCTGCATTATAAAGGCTTGGGCCAGTGAAGGGCCCAGCAGGAGATGGTGGGGGGCTCCAAGAGAGCGATGGAGGTCTTCTCCCCTGATCTGGCTGCTCTGGCTACCAATTCTGGTTGCATTCTTCTCTATCTGCTGCTGTCAGCAGCCCCAGTCCTTACCTGCCCCTGCGGAGTGAGTTCTCCCCCTGCTTCTGTAGGCCTAGGAGTACTAAGATTTCAAATACCTGCAGTGGCAATCTTTGAGAATCTCAACGTTTCTTGTCAGTTTTCCTTTTAAAAAAATTGTCAATTACATTGGACATTCAATATTAGGGTCAGTTATACAGCATGGTGGTTAGACGTTTTTTAAACCCACCTGGCACCATATGTAGTTATTACAATATCACTGACTGTATTCCCTGTGCTGTACTTTACACCCCTGTGACTATTTTGTAACTACCAATGTATGCTTCTTCATCCTTTCAGCCTTTTCACCCAGCCCATTCACCTCCTCCTGCCTGGTAACCATCTGTTCTTTGAATCTATGGGTTTGTTTCTGTTTTATTTGTTTATTTTGTTCTTTACATTTCACATAGTATTTGTCTTTCTCTGACTTATTTCACTCTAGGTCCATCCATGTTGTCACAAATGGTAAGATTTTATTCTTTTTTTATGACCAAATAATATTCCATTTTTCATATCCAGTCATTTATTAACCCAGACTTAAGTTGCATCCATATCTTGGCTGTTGTAAATAGCGCTGCAGTTAGTTCCCCTAATTCTGCTCTTGCCTCTCTATCAGTCTTTCTTTTATTAAAGTGTCTGGAATTGCCTACAGTGGGTTTCTTTTTCCTGCCAGTGCCTTGTCTCATCCAAGTACATGACTGCAATCTCTCTCAGATGTGTTGAAAAATTCAAACGCAATAATATATGAAACATTTTATAAGCTATAAGGAATAACACAAATATTAGTTTTCACTTTTCATTTGGGTTTGTGTGTTACTATCTTTAGCTTGTTTCTTTGTTCCTAAATTTTATTAACAATGATTTCCTAAATCATTTCCCTAAATTTAAAGCTAATTCTTGACAGCTCTTTGGATCTTTGAAAACACTGGCATTTGCACCTAGGCCTTATCTTCTCTGAGCCAATCAGTCTGAATTGCTTCAAGCATCATTTACATGTTTGGGTAAAAGTTGTACCTGCATTCTGTTCATTCTTTTGAACACATTCTAGTTCAAGATCATCCTCATTTCACTGTAATGTTAAGAACATAACCCAATAGTATATGAATCATCTCATTAAACAATAGTTTACAGTTTTTGTATTTTGACCACTTTTGTCTCTTTTCCACCAAACTTTTCACTGCAGCTTTTTTTTTTTAAATTTTTTAATTGATTTTAGACAAAGAGGATAGGGGAGAGAGACAGAGAGAAACATCAATGTGTGAGAGAAACATCAATTAGCCACTTCCCCTACAAGATCTGACAAGGGGTGAAACCCATAACCTAGGTATGTGTCCGACCAGGAGTCAAACCCTCAATTTTTTGGTGTACAGCACTCTAACCAACATAGCCACTTGTTCAGGTCTTTTCTTTTTAAACCCTATGTGTTAGGGAGACTAATGACATCCCCAAATATTTCCATCTCCTGACCCCAAGAACCTTATATGTTATAGCATATCTTGTATGTGTGATTCAGTTAGGGACCTTGAGGTGAGTAGATTTTCTGAATGGGATCCGTGTCATCGCAGTGGTCCTCAAAAGTGGAGGTGTAGGTGAGAAGAAGATTAGGGTGATGTTATGCCAGAGCTGAACTCACTGTCACTGGATTTAAGGTGGAAGAAGACAGACCTGGGCTGAGGAATGTGGTAGGCACCCTAGAAGCTGAAAAGGGGCAAAGAAATAGTTTTCCCTAGAACATCCAAAAAGTAATGCTGGCCTGTTGTACAACTTGACTTTATCCAGTGAGACCTTTTGGTCTTCAGAAATGTAAGATAATAAATTTTGGTTACTACATGCCACTGATTTTCTGACAATTCATTATAGTGCAAGATAGGATGAATCCATTTTTGGGTGGAACAGTGATCTAATTTTTATCTTTCTTTTCACAAGATGTGTCTCCTCAGTTCAGGATGTTGAGAATATATTCAGTCATGTTTCATTGTCTAGTGAGTTATTTTTCTATTTAAGAAATATTCACTTATAATTTTGTTCAGCACAGAAACCATGTTGTTAATACAGATATTGGCCATATCAAAAACCTGATAAAAGCTCGAAGATTGACATTGTACTTCTCTCCCAATTAACATGTGTATTCATCAGCAATATTTGTGACCCTAGCCAACTGTGTCATCATCCAGCTACTATTCATCTACCTTGCTTATTAGACTACCAGGAAAAAAATTTTAACATTAAAAATATCAGAAGCATATGAAAAAAAGTGTGTCCCCCTAATCTACCATTCTAATGATTCTATCAAAAATTGATAACACATTAGGCTAGAGAAAAACTTAGAGCATAATTGAGAACTTTTTTAAATCAAAATCCCAATTTCATCTTTATGAACTATGCAGTAGCCTGATAATTTACATAAAGAGCAAAAAGAAAGAGTCATGAATTCATTTTTCTTTCATTCCATTGGCAAAGAAACCTTTCTGGGATGTGCTACTTTGGCATGTCAATTATTTTAAGCTAAATGTAATTGAGACCCTATAGACCAAGCATGTCAAACTCCTGGCCCAAGGGCCATGGGCCACATGCCTGGTTTATTTGGTCCACGTCAGCCTTTGAGTTTGACATGTTTGCTGTAGACTGACAAGAGTCTTTTATCTCTTCCTTAAATTGGGGTCTTGCCCATAGTAAGAGTTCTTACCAGAAATAACTTTTTATGACCTATCTATAGGGCAAAGTGAACTTCTAATCACTGAATGTCTGCTCTCACCATCCTGTCCTGCAAATGACCTTCCTTCTTTCTGAAGCCCCAGGCACCATACTTCATCCTGAGCTCAGAATGTTATGCACAACTAAAGTTTAACTTTCTGTCTTGGAATCTCTCATGTTCCTGGGGTCTCTGACTCACTCATGTATGTGGACTTCCCATACATACTAGTACATATGTAATTGAAATTGGTTACTTTCTCCTGTTAATCTGTCTCATGTTAATTTAATTATTAGAGCAGCGAGAAGAACCTAGAAGATTAGAGGAAATTTTCTTTCTCTCTCACAATAACTTAACTGAACTGTATATGTCTTAAGCCAGAATTTTGGTTTGCTTTTGAACAGGAACACAGGACCCTGAAAGGATTGATCCTTCCAGAGTTTGCAGAAATAACTCCACTTATTGATATCCATCAAGTAAACAATGTAACTTTGGACATTAGGGACCTTACAGTCTCTTCTAAGCCATTTACCCAAGTGGGAACCAGCGAGATTTATTCTTTTTGCTGGATCATATTTTTTCCTTGCAGAGAAAGCCTTGTATTTTCTTCTGGGCACTTGCTTGGAATGAGGTCCATATCAATTTGTCTCAACTGCTGAATGGTACTTACTATGTTATATGGTGAGCTATAAAATTCTGTTCATAATAAATAGGTACACTACTTTCCCAAATCTGTTTCTCATTTAATTTAATTTAATGCAGAATATTCAAATTAGCTACTTGATGCTAATTCATGTCAAAAATGTTCTGAGTTTAGATTACCAGTCCTCAGAGTGTGCCAGGTCAAAGAGGTTTATGAGAATAGATATATTCAGCATTGAAATGAGTAGAAGGTTTTAATTTTAGTTTTATTGTAATGCTTAGCATCTTCATCACTACTTCTTAAAATCCACCAGGGACTATCCACTCAAGTCATATTTCCAAGATCCTGGCATAAAGAGAAGCCATTCTCTTGAAGGTTGTGGGAAAGATGGTCTTCCAATTCTGCTGACTCAACTATAAAGTTGCAAGGAGTACATCTCCTGCAGCTGAGAAGTGGCCAAAGTAAGGAATTGCTGTTGGAGATGTTTAATTTAATTTGCCTCCATTTGCAAATTCAGGCAAATGCAATAGAGTTTTTAAAAGCTCTCTCATTTTTTTTTTTTAAGTTGCTACTCTCATTTGGTAACAACTTATTATCATATGCTAACCTGGAAAAGATGCCTGAAAACAATAATCTCCTTGTCCTGCAATTGATTCTGCTTTAACTGTGCTTGTTCAGATAGCAAATCCATTAGTCACTTCTTGATAGTTTTTATGATTGGACTTAGCACCTAGTATTGAGCAAGCCCTGAAGAATGCCTCTTCTGTTAAAAGGTTGATTTATTAGTTTATATGTAAAAGAACATGGAGGTTATAAAGGTAACAAAGACCCTTAAACATTCCATCGATTTTTTTGTCCCCTGAGCTTTTTTCTTTGTGTTGTATTGCAGACTAATAAAATTTCGCTATACCCATTGGATCCATAAACTCTGAAGTACAGCCACCAACTGATAGAAATGAAATTGTTTGACTGGAGCGATAAGCAAGGACTCTGCTTTCGACTCTTAGCAGTATAGGTCATTTCGCTGGCTGATGAGGGTGAATTACAGCCTGCTGTGTGTAAAGGACAAGCATGTATTTGCAGCAGCTCCCAATCTAGTCCTCACTGGAGGGTGGGGGTGACCTTTACATGGCCACCCAGGCCTCAAAAGAAAGATACTTAAAAATAGAAGTTCAACAACACCATACCATTTTAACACAACTTAGTTTTTTTTTTCTTGTAAGAATTAGGTTATCCATATATTTTATTATGGAGCAAAGAGTTGAAAAGGAAAATAAGATCTGCTTGTAAATCTCAAGATATATTTTTAAAAGAGCAAGCTTTACAAAATAAAGTGAGGAGCTGCAGGCTTATTAGAGGATACTATACATTATAGTATGTGCCAGTCTGGGATATTTCGAATTTCTACTCTGTGCTGGGCACTGACCTAGCAAACTCCAGACATGTGAGCCATCATTTTACTAGAGGCCTGGTACATGTAATTCATGCACTGGGGGGTTAGAGGGAGGTTTCCCCTTAGCCCAGCATGCACCCTCTCACAGTCCGAGAGCCCTCAGGGGATGTCCCACTGCCACAGAGGTGGGAGAGGGTCACACCACTGCCTCTGCGCTGGCTAGCCATGAACCTGGCTCTGGGTTTTTGGCTGAACGGCACCCCCATAGTGGGAGCATACTGACCACTAGGGGCAGCTCCTGCGTTGAGCATCTGCCTCCTGGGTGTCAGTGTGCATCATAGCTACTGGTTGTTCTGCAATTCAATCAATTTGCATGTTAATCTTTTATTATATAGGATGCTGCCCATGTTTCCCTTAGCACCAACCCTGCCCCTTACAGCCCCAGTATTATGTCACTCCAGATCTGAGGCATGGCCTCATTTCCATTCAAGCATAATAGAGGATTGTCCTGGTAGAGAGCTCCATGTCCCATCCAGACAAACTGAGATTGCTGATTTCAGTGGCCAGGGCTTGAGAACAATGTGCATGTTAGGGAATAGGCAGGCAAGCCACCTACAAGCCAAACTGTTGCCAATTTTGTGGATTGATATAGAACAGATTAAGATGGGATGTTCCCTGACCACTTAGCTCATTTTTACTCAGTTCAGATAAATGGCCTGGTGTCTCAGCAGCTGTCATTAAAAGATCCCTGTGAAGTCTGGCTAGTGTTGCTCAGTGATTGAGCATCCACCCAGGAACTAGAGGGCACTGGTTCAATTCCCAGTTAGGGGATGTGCCTGGATTTCTAGCTTGATTCCCAGAAGGAAGCATAGCATGCAGAATGCAACGGGTCATTGATGTTTTTCTCGCATCAATGTTTCTATCTCTCTATCCCTCTTCCTTCCTCTCTCTCTAAAAAATCAATGAAAACATTTTTTCTTAAAAAAAGATCCCCATGAGTACTGTCTCATACTTGGGGGGAGGGTGTGATAGAGTGGGCAGTAGACTCACAGTAACTACATTTTGATCTGTTTCTAATGAAAAGAGGCCATTCTGAAGCCACTGAGGCCTTAAAGCACAACCATACACCACGAGTCACTTTCTTCTAAAGCTGCACCTTCCATTTTTTGGAATCTAGATTCAGATTGTCTACATTTTCCCCTGGTTTGTCACACCAAGCTGCATTAATTGGTCAGTAATCAGAGAGGTGGTGTTTATTTTGTTTTGTTTTGTTTTAGGCCTTATCATGATGCTCATTATGTCTTATTAACTCCCAGCACAATTGAAAAGGAGCTGTGTTGGCAAGAAGTAATGTCAAAGAGTGGTTTAGTTCTGATCACTGGGACCATTCTGTGGTCTGACAAATATGATTACAGATCGTTCTGGTGCACACAAGGCCAGGGGTAGAGGTTTGAGTGCTCTTATAGAGAATTAATGTTGCACAGATTTTATATTCCACATAATGCTAAAGGTTTGTGCTGTAAATGAGTATCTGACAGTATCCAATGCAATTTTGGAGTGTGCTCCATAGTCCCACATTCATCATAAAGCATATATGAGTTCATTTGTGTTTTGTGACTATCATCCTTGTGCTCACATCCAGCAGACCATTGGTGCTGATAGGGGCTCATTCAGGGACCATTGACTCAGTTAGCCCAGCACAGTCAGATCCCTAACCCAGGGAGGACACATGTCATGCATATGGACTGCTTCATCCCTCTTTGGGGGCCCTGCTGGATGTCACTAATTGATTACAGCTTCTTTTGAATGAAAGCACTGAATTCCAAATAACCTCCTTCAGTCCCTCCTCACTCTCATGCTTTTAGGAAACTTATGTCACCCTTACCTCAACAGGTGATTTTAATGGCCCAAGTGTAGAGCTATATTTGCCACCAGGAGAAATAGCTATGGCTATGATGTGGGCCATAGGATTACATGGCACACCCACCAGCCCAGGCACATTATCCCAGCAAAAGAGTAGGCTAAACAGTGACCTTGCTGCAAAATGCCCCCTTCTTTTGTGATTCAGTCAGTACAATGTGCTTCTTTTTTAAAATTTAATAATTCTTTATTTTTCACATTATTATAATTGTTCCTCTTTTTCTCCCCATATTTCCCCTCCACCTGGTTCCCACCCCACTCTCTGCCCTTACCCCCCCACACTGTCCTCATCCATAGTTGCATGATTTCTGTCAAGTCTCTTCCTGAACCCCCCATACCCTTTTCCCCTGAGAATTGTCCACTCCCTTTCTATGCCCCTGATTCTATTATATTCGCCAGTTTATTCTGTTCATCAGATTTTTTTATTCACTTGATTTTTAGATTCACTTGTTGATAGATATGTATTTGTTGTTCATAATTTTTATGTTTACCTTTTCTTCTTCTTCTTCTTCTTCTTAAAGAATACCTTTCAGCTGAGACCAGTTTGGCTCAGTGGATAGAGCATTGACCTGCGGACTGGAAGGTCCTGGGTTTCATTCCAGTCGGGGGCATGTACCTTGCTTGTGGGCACATCTCCAGTGTGGGGTGTGCAGGAGGTGGCTGATTGATGTCTCTCTCTCATCGATGTTTTTGACTTTCTATCCCTCTCCCTTCCTTTCTGTAAAAAAATCAATAAAATATATTAAAAAAAAAGAATACCTTTTAGCATTTCATATAATACTGGTTTGGTGGTGATGAACTCCTTTAGCTTTTTCTTATTTGTGAAGCTTTTTATCTGTTCTTTAATTCTGAATGATAGCTTTGCTGGGTAGAGTAATATTGGTTATACGTCCTTACTATTCATCACTTTGAATATTTCTTGCCACTGCCATCTGGCCTGCATAGTTTCTGTTGAGAAATCAGCTGACAGTCATATATGGGTGCTCCCTTGCATGTCACTGACTTTTTTCTCTTTCTGCTTTTAATATTCTCTCTGTCTTTTGCTCTTGGCATTTTAATTATGATTTATCTTGGTGTGATCCTCTTTGGATTCCTTTTGTTTGTTTGTGTTTTTTTTTTTTGCACTTCCTGGACTTGTAAGCCTGTTTCTTTCACTAGGGGTTTGGGGGGAAATTTTCAGTCATTATTTCTTCCAATAGGTTTTCAGGATCTTGCTCTCTGGAACCTCCATAATTCTGATGTTGGTATGCTTGAAGTTGTCCCAGAGACTTCTTACACTATCTTCATATTTTTTGATTCTTCTTTCTTTTTTGCTTTTCAGGTTGAGTGTTTTATGCTTCTTTATACTTCAAATCTTTGACTTGATTCTTGCATTCCTCTAGTCTGCTGTTAGATCTGTGTAATATTTTTATTTCAGTCAGTGTATGCTTAATTTCTAGTTGTCCTTTTTCATATCCTCAAGGATCTTACTAAATTTAATGGTCTTTTCTAGAAAATTCTTGAAAACCCTTACAACTATGGTTTTGAACTCTATATCCAGTCATTTGCTTTCCTCCATTTCATTCATTTGTGATTTGTTTCTTTTTCTCTGCATTTTGGCTGCTTACCTGATTTGGTAGAGTGGTTTTGTGTGTTAGGTATCCTATAGGGCTCAGTGGCTCAGCATCTACAATTACCTGAGGTGGACTTCTTGGTGCACCCCTTTGTGGGCTGTGTGCAGTCTTGTAGTTAAGCCTTTATTGTTGTTTGGTATCACTGAGAGGAATTGACCTACAGGCCAATTGGCTGTGAGGATAAGCTGTGTCTATGCTGGGAGAACTTCTGTACTGAAGCCACCCTCATGAGACATGACTTGCAAAAGCCTCTGTGCTTAGTTTGGATGGGGTTGGAGTCTCAGGGTGGAGCAGACATCATTGGTTTCCCATCAGTCCTGTGCTAATAGGCCTCTTTCTGTCAATGTCCCTTGGTAATCGCTACAAGCACCTCTGAGAGAAAGTCGCCCTCGAGTTCCATCTGCTGCCAAACAGTCCAGTTTATCCCTAGAGGCTCGCCCAGAACTGGAGTTCAGTGTAGTCAGTAGTTTTTGTCTTCCTCCCGCTTGAGAAAGCCAACCACGCACTCAGTTGCCAATCCTCTCAGGCGTGTCTCAGTACCTCTGTCTCCTGTGGATCCTCTGAGTCTCAGTATGCTTTTCTCTTTCCTTCTAGTTATAGAATTTCCACTCAACCAGCCTTCCTGTGGTTCTGGATGATGCCTGTTTTGTCTTTTAGTAGTAGTTTTGAAATTGTTGTGCAAGGCAGCAGTTTAGGGTTTACCTATGCCACCATCTTGGTTTCTCCTCTAAGTGCTTCTTACCATAGACTAGTGGTTGGCAAATTCATTAGTCAACAGAGCTAAATATCAACAGTATAATGATTGAAATTTCTTTTGAGAGCTAAATTTTTTAAACTTAAACTTTTTCTAACACCACTTCTTCAAAATAAACTCGCCCAGGCCATGGTATTTTGTGGAAGAGCCATACTCACGGTACCAAAGAGGTGCATGTGGCTTGTGAGCCATAGTTTGCAGACCAATGAAAATGGCCTGGATGGTGTACAAAGTGCAGCCAAACCTCTGCCAGGAAGACTATCAGGAATTTGATCAGTAGGCACTGATCTTCCTGACTTATGTCTAGCCACACTTCTGCTTCTGTGTCTGTCTAGAGCTGTGCCTCTCAGCCTTGGTGGGTGCTGGTGCCTCCAGGAAACAGACTAACCTTTGAATGGAGTAGAATTTAGCATCAAACCAGTTAAAAATACCCTAGGTCCCCATCACTTGGAAGACTGTACACTCAGACAGGACTTGGCCAGCTGATTAATCACAGAAATGCCACCTCTTGATTTTCCCTTATCTTCTGTCCTTTTCTCACTTGAATTAGGTTTATCTTATTGAAGGGGAGAGGAAATTAATGTGTCCTGACCTTTTGTCATGTGCCAAGACCTTAACAGTCATTTCATCTAATCCATACAATGACCCTGAGTCAGGCATTATTTATCTCGTATTTCAGATGAGACAATTAAGGCTCATAGAGTGTAAAGCCCTTATGCATGGTTTTTACATTATTGCTTATATTTATGAATGACAGAGCCAATAATCAAATTAATGTTTGAAAAAAATTCAATAAATTATATTATTTCCTCTGTTTAGTCATGAGGATAAGTTATTTATTGTGTTTTTCTTTAAAAATATCAAAACTAGCCCTTTTGCTCTAATAATTCAAATGTCTGGGTTCCAGTTTATGAAATATGTGACTTATTTTATGACTTTCTACTAAAGAATAGATTTGAGAGAGTTAAGGTAAAGTTTCCAGATGCTGCAAATAGATGAACTATGAATGTTGTTAGGGTAACATGTAGATAATTACAGATAGTCTTGCTGTGCAGACTGATTTGCTCTACTATCATCCTGTTCACATTACACTCCCCTCTCTCACCCTCCAAAGTCATCTCTCCCATTCATTTTACCTGATCAGTCTCAGGAAAGGTGAGAATCAGACATATGTGGAACCTATATGGTGATCCAAGGTGTTTTTCTCCACTGTCTCTAATCTAAAACAAGTATCATGACATAACTCACCCCATGTGGGTGAGTTGCCAACATTTGACCTCTCTGAGTAGGAGAGGGTACTTGACTTAAGTAAAACTCCATTTAAGTATGGATTTTTAGAAACTGGCAGAATGAACTCCCAGAGCTTCAATGGCATTTTGAAGCATTGTTAATTGTAGGAATTTTTCTCTTTGTTCATGTCAGCCTTTGAGGAGTCATTCTCAAGTTTATGGCATGGAAATGACATTCACTGCCTGTAACACATCCTAAATGGGCACCCACTAAAGAGAGCTCAAGCTGAGTGACACTGGATGTGAAGGGAAACCTTTTTTGCCAGGCTGTGTGACATTCAGCATGCTGTCACACAGGGATATGCTGCACTAGCCCTTCGTAATGTGACATAGACTATGTGGGTCAGATTTCTCTCAGGATTAAAAATTTAAGACATTTTCTACAATTTCAAATCAATATTTTATCTGAATGCTGTCATATGGATTTGCTACATTTAATGTGATTTTATAGTCTTATAATGAATGGCTTTGCACCACTGGGAGAGTCATTTATGGTAGATGTTCCAAATACAAGCTTCCTGTTAAAACCAGTTTATAAGTTTTAATAATGGAGACATCCGTATCTTGAAACATAAAAATAAAATAATTAGTGGTAATAGGTAATGGGGTTGTAGACATTTTTTTTCTTGCCAAAGGAATTCTGGGCACATACAATTGTTGTCTTTCATATGTTAAAGAGGTATTAACAACCCACTAGTTTTTCTTTGTTGAGTTATATTCAAATCATTTATTGAGGTCCAGGGCAATGTTTAAAAGGGCATGCATTTTAATTTTTTTAGACTAAGTACAGTACTTATTTATTTTGCTGCATTTTATGGTTATGTTCTTTTCACCTGTATCTACTATATGTCACTTTTACACCTATTTCATTAACCCTAACCGCACTCAGAAAAATGACACACCTGTGTTTATGGAAGGAAAGGAAGAAGAAAAAGAAGGGAGGGAAAGAAAAAAAGAAATCAAAATTATTTTAGTCCTTTCAACTCCATGGGAATTGCTCTTTTCAAAGCATCAATAACCTTCATCTTGCCAATATGACACATCATATCTTTTTTTACTTTTTGCAGCATTCAAGCCAGGTGACTACTACACTTCCTCCCTCCCTTCCTTCTTTTCTTCCTTCCTTCCTCCTGAGACATCACACCCTCCTGTATTTTTTCCCTAACAACCACTTTCCTGGAGTTTCTTCTGCTCCTGACTTCTACATTTTGGATTGCCAACATCTTCTCCTTCTACACTCATTTGTTAGCAGGCCCCTTCATTTTATTTTCAGGCTTTAATGCCTCCTGTCCACTCATGATTCTCAAGTTTATAATGCCAGCTCTGACTTCTCTGAGCTTAAGAGCTTGAGTGTCCGTGTGTGTGTGTGTGTGTGTGTGTGTGTGTGTGTGTGTGTATGACTGCTCATTTGAGATCTCTAGAGCAGTGTTTGGCAAACTGGCCCGCGAGCCACATGCGGCTCATGAGCCGCGGTTTGCCGCTCTGTTGACTAATGAGTTTGCTGACCACTGACCTAAACTCTCGATTCCATAAATTACAGCCTATTGTTGTTCCTTGTGATTAAGCCTTTATGGTTAGCAAGCAGCTTAAACTATATATGTCTAAAACGTAATCATTGTTTTCTCTAGTGAAGCCTATTTCTTCTGAAACTGCTTTTCCATATCTCAGTGCAGGCACAATCATGTACCCAGTTTTTTAGGCACCGAATTGCTTATCTCCCTTTACCTCACATATTACATCCAGTCCATCTGTACATCCTATAGACTCTTACTTCAAAATATCCCAGTCTGGTGATGTTCACCAATGCTGCTACGTAGTGTTATCCCCTAAACTACTAAGCTTCTGTCTGGTCTCTCTGCTTACCTCTTGGCAATCAGTTCTTTAAACAACAGCTAGGATGAACTTTAGCAAATGCACTTTAAAAGCTTGTCATTTTTGTGTCCAAACCTTACAGAATTAAATCCCAGTTCCTTTTGTAATGGGTCAAACAAGATGAGCTAGTTAATCCCATAATAACAAATAATGTCAATGGTTTGAGGAATTACATAAAAAGTTAAACATAAAATTACTGTCTGACTCAGCGATTTCCCTCCTAGATATATACCCAGAAGAATTGAAAATTGGCACTCAAGCAAATACATGCACATACCTGTTTATAACAGCACTCTTTGCAATAGCCAAAAGGTGGAAATAATTCATATGTGCAACAACAGTTGAAAAGAGAAAAAAAAAGTTTGTGTCAGTGGTTCCCACCCCATAGGGGGGCAATTTGATTTTTAAGGGGAGCAATTAGAGAATGAGTTATTAACAGTGAATTTTTTGCATTTCTTGTGGTTCTAGGGGCCTCATATAAAGTATATAAATATAAATTGTGACACATTTATGCATTTCAGTTCTCTATTATATTTTTGAAACTTTATTTGCTATTTTTATATTACTTTATATTATTTTTTAAAACAATTTCTTAGTGATTTCTTTCTCAGCACTTCCATTGTCCTTTAATTCTTTTGTTTTACTCTTTCATGGATGCCATGTTCTTTGAAAGCTTGTTTAGACCAAGTGAATGATCTTTTAGGCTTCCTCCATGTAATAGTTCACTTTTTGAATAATAAGAATTATATGTCACAGGAGGACATCAGGATTTTAGAGATGCTTAGGTAGTACATGCTTAAAAAAAGTTTGGAACCACTGGTCTATGCAATACAATATTAATTCAGCCTTAAAAAAGGAACATAGAACTGATATATTCTATAATGTGGATGAACCTTGGAAACATTATGCTAAATGAAAGAAACTAAACACAGAAGGTTATATGTTGTATAAGTCCTTTTATATGAAATGCCAGAGCAGGTAAATCCATCCAGACAGAATGCAGGCAAAGGTGATGGCTTCACAACATTATGAATGTATCACTGAATTGTTGACTATAAAATAGTAAATTATATGTTACCTCAATTTTAAAAAAGAGTTTATTCATATTACTTGCTTATTTGGAATCATCTTGGTCAGTTTTAGTCTCAGAGCAGCCACTATTGACAGCATTCGTAGTAAAACACATGTTCATAAAGACAGGAAATTTATTCATTGCTATATAACCAGAAAAATAGCATTACCAGACACCTTAAAAGAGTGACTAGAGCTTGAGTGAATAAATAGAACAATGAGTAACTCAGTTTTAAATAAAAATATATACAAAATAAAGACATGTACAAAGGCAATAAAGCTCTCAGGGCCAGAAATCCCATTTCACCTGATAATTCGATATCTATATGTTAGTCCTATCATATATTTGTCTTTGCCTTATTTTCAAGATTTGAATTGCCAATGTTCATTCTTCTGTTAGACTTTGAATCCCTTCCTTGCCCTTGTCCCATTCCAGACATCACTAATAACCTTTTAGCTGCCCAGTCTTCTTGGAGCCACTGACAGCCCAGCCTCCCAGGGTATCAGGTTGTGGCAGGGATTTGGGATTTTACAATCTAACTGCTCTAACCCAAACAGTTGAATCAGAAGGGTATGGTGGACCTCTCAGTTTTCTTTGATATAGTGAACTGCAGTTTCCCAATATTTCCCAATTTGGACTTGGAATGTATGGAATGAGATTAGTTCTATACATCTGCTTGCATTCTACCCAGGTCTCCTGTTTCCCTATCCTCCCAGACCATGTGTGCTTTTTGCTTCTTTAGATTCTTCCCTTGACACTTACTGGCAGATTTGCTTCTAGTCTGCCTTCCCAAGACAACTGGATCTACATATGTCACTAAGCCTTGTCACTGTCTGAGTCTCCCAGAGTCCCCATGTCTAACTCCCTTGACACAGAGATACTGCCCTTTTGCTTTGTCCCTGGCAGCCTAGCGTGTATAGTTATCCATGGAATCTCCATTAAGTACATTACCAGCTTCCATTTGCAACTGGGAATTCTTAGTTTCCCTAAGAATTCCAAGTATTATATGCAATATAATAATAGGTGACAGAGTGCTTTCTGGGGAGATCAATATATATCTTCTTTTTAAATCTTTACCTGAGAATATGCTTATTGATTTTAGACAGAGAAGAAGGGAGAGAGACAGAGAAACATCAATGTGAGGAGGAAACATCAGTTGCCTCCTGCATGAAACCCAACCAGTGATCAAATCTGCAACCTAGGTGTGTGCCCTGACTGGGAATCAAACCACAACCTGTTTGGTGTATGAGATGATGCTCTAGCCAAGAATATATCTTAATGCCCCTGATCTATTTATCCCTTATTTCTAAGCAAAATGATTATCTGTCTTTGTCTTCCTGAAAGACATTTCTTATGAAATAGCAGGAGATAATCTTGCTTTCTTTTTAAGTAAAAAAATCTTTTGAGATAAAAACTTTTTCTGAAAAATAAAATCCAAAAAATCCTCTTCTAATTTCACATTTGTCAGTGTTTTATGTCATAATAATAGCTGACATTTTTTAGGTGCATTTTGTGTGTTAGAGAAAGGGTTGAACATAATCAAATTTATACTCTTAATAGCCTTTGGAGACAGGCAGTGTGATGATCCTGATTTTTACTGATGGTGAAGTAGGCTCAGGCAGGGTAAGTGATTTTTCCATGCTCACACTATCTATTCAGTGACAGAACTGTTTGTGGCATTCAGAGTGCTGGCTTCAGGGACCAGGTCCAATGACTACACTATACCACCTTCCATTTGAAACTGGGAGGGTTTCCCTAGAATCATTTCCTCTTATATACTACCACCAACAAAAGCTAAATTCAGGTCAAGCCAGGAAATTAAGAAAATTGCGATGTGAATAAGAAGGGCACACATTTACTGATTGAGGTTTGAGCTCAGTGTTTTGGAGGACAATAAAGTAAGTTAGCCATCCCTCATGTGTAGTTTGTGAGCAACATTCTCTAAAGATAACTCTTTTGAAATTCAAGGACAGCAAATTACATGACTTGTTCTAGATTAAGCGAATTCACTAATATTTTGCATAAGAAAGTGGCTGAAGAGAGGATAGTCCTTCCAGCCACTCCATTTTTTTTAATCTTCAACCAAGCATATGTTTTTATTGATATATATATATTTTTTTTTTGAGAGAGAGAGAGAGAGAGAGAGAGAGAGAGAGAGAGAGGAAGAGAGGAAGGGAGAGAGAAACATCAATTAGATTGGTTGCTTCCTGCAACCCAGGTATGTGCCCTGAGCTGAAATCAAACCAGCAACCTTTCAGTGCATAGAATGACGCTCTACCAACTGAGCCACCCATCCAGGGCTCCAGCCATTTCAATTTAATATGGACCAGTAGTTTTATTGCTAGCTTTACCCAGTGGCCAGATATGTTTCTATTGAATGAGTACAAAAAAACGGTTTACATTAATATTAAAATTTGAAAAGCTGCTTCCGTTTCATTGATTGTACATAGACCGATACTGTACTTTCAAAACCACTGGCCAAGAGTGAAAGGAAAAGCAACCAAAGGAAGGCAGAGAGGGAGAGGGAGCATAGAGGGGGTGACCTCCTGAGAGCTTTAAATTAAATACCCATTGCATTTTTGAAGTTATTTATTATACTTGAGGCCCAGTGCACACAATTCATGCATGGGAATGGGGGGGTATCCTTCACCCCAACCTGCATCCTCTCCAATCTGGGACCCCTCGAGGGATGTCTGACTGCCGATTTAGGCCCAATCCCAGTGGGCTACTGGCTTCCAACTGCTCGCCTGCCCTCCTTCCTGATTTCCCCAAACTGCTTCTGCCTGCCATCCTGATCACCCCCTAAGCACTCCCCTGCCAGCCTGATTGATGTCTAACTGCTCCCCTGCCAGCCTGTTTGCCCCTAACTGTCCTCCTCTGTGGGCCTGTTCACCCCCAACTGCCCTCCCTTGCAGGCTTGATCACCCCCAACTGCCCTCCCTTGCAGGCTTGGTCCCTTCCAACTACCCTCCCCTGCTGGCCATCTTGTAGTGGCCATCTTGTGTCCACATGGGGCAGACATCTTGTGTGTTGGAGTGAGGGTCAATCTGCATATTACTCTTTTATTAGATAGGATAGAGGCCTGGTGCATGGGTGGGGGCCAGCTGGTTTGCCCTGAAGGGTGTCCTGGATCATGGTGGAGGCTCCCTTGGGGTGTGGGGCAGCCTGAGCCAGGGGCCTGTGGTGGTTTGCAGGTGAGCCACACCCTCCAGTGACCCAAGCGGATGCCCTAGTATCTGAGATTTATTTATCTTCTACAATTGAAACTTTGTAGCCTGGAACAGAGCTAAGCCTTCTGCTCACTCTGTGGTGGCAGCCATTTTTGTTGGAATTTATTTATCTTGGATAATTGAAACTTTATAGCCTTAAGCAGAGACCTGGGTTGACCAGGGTGTGTGGAAAGTTTGGCTTCCTCCATTGCTGGGGCAACCCAAGCCTCCCTCCTGCTCTTTCTGTGGCTGTAGCCATCTTGGTTGGGCTAATTTGCATACTCACTCCTGATTGGCTGGTGGGTGTGGCTTGTGGGAGTAGCAGGGGTATAGTCAATTTGCATATTATTCTTTTATTAGGATGTTCTTACATGCTAGTATTAGAACAGAAAACACAAGAATTCTCATGATCCATCCACCATGTTTTAATAAAGCTGTTGAGGTAAAAAATAAATTACAGATCTCTTATGCTCCTTTTCAAATCCTTTTTCCAGATGTAGAAATGCTTCTGAATAAACTGCAACAAAAAAGACCATAAGCAAATTATCTGGAAATGGCAGTTGAAGGAGACCACCTAGACACAGACCTTTTGTTGACTCTCTGGCCTCAGCCCCAAGACCTAAGACTCTGAGTTCACAGGAGGTCCTCTGTGCTCCTTCTTCCTCTCTGCCTTCCTTTGGTTGTGTTTCATTTCACTCTTGGCCTGTGACTGTTGAAAGTACAGTATCCATCTATGCACAATCCACGAAACTGGAACAGCTTTTCAAGTTTTAATATTTAGTGCACTATACCATCTGGCTTTGTGGTTTCTAAAATGATATAGTATGCCAAAAATGTTGTGTGTTTTGTTTATTAAATTAAGTGCATTTATCTGGCATGAGCAAGAATTAGCTGCAGACAAGGTGGAAATAACATATTAGCGGGTATGATTTGAAAGCATCCTAAGAATAGCCCACTGCCTAGGAAAGTGGCTGGTATTCTATTCTTAATTCATTTGAGTTTGTGAAAGGTTTGGCTTTTGTAGCAAATGGGCACATTTTCTTCAGAGTAGCAAGGGCTTAGGTCCCCATGAACCAAACCCTATCCTGGGACTTGGCTGATAAAGGGCTTCTGCTAAAAGCAGTCTAGAGAAAGGGAAATCAGATGGCAAGGGGCTGCAAGAACTGGAATATCTATTCCATTGATATGAGGCTGTTTGAGATTGATTTTTTCCTCCTTTCCTTCCAAAAATGCCTTGGGAAAGAAATCCTATTTATGCTTATTGTATTCAAGCACTGGTCTTCTAGGGTAATATTGTAATTTCATCAATAACTACTCAGCCTCCTAATCACCTCTGCTCTACCCAGCGGCCCAGGGTGCCCATTGCTGCCACCTACCTGGCTGCATGCTTTGCCTCTTGAGGAGAAAAGGAAAAATGTTTCCAAGCTGATTCCTGAATCCACACATTCTCTGCTAAGTACATTACCACATTCTATTTGCAACTGGGAGGATTTCCCTAAGAATTCCAGTTATTAGATACAATAATAATAGGGGGCAGGCCATACCAGAGGATTGAAGGCTATAGTAAATTAATTTGTAAGCAATTTGACATCCTTCCATCCTCTGATGAAAGCTGAATGTGAAATCTAGGTGTGAGCAGAAAAAAAACAACAAATTGAAAGTCACAGATGAAGGGAGAGATCTGAGAGGGTGGCAGGAATCACAGCTCAGAGAAGGGACTTGAGGTGGTACTGCGATGTAACAACATTATTTCTTTCCAAGATGAATGCACCTGTGGAATTCCTCAGCCTTTATTCCTGGTTCCTATCAGGTTAGCAAGGACATTTACACAAATGGATTCTGTAGTCTAACTGAGAAGACTGAGTTTAGAAGAATTCAATTGCTTTTGTTTAGAAAGATGCTCAATGCCAGGAAATTGAGTCAGTCCCACTGTGGGTTCCATAATTATTTGTTGGTTTAAGCCTGACTAATAAGGACAACAGACATGCCTTTTACTCCTTTATGCCTTTGTTCATGAGAGGGAGAGAGAGAAACATTGATTTGTTGTTCCACTTATTTATGCATTCGTTGGTTGATAGCATTTTTTTATGAATCTAAAAGCAACCCATGGGCATAGTCCTTTAACTTTCCACTCAAAAATATACTTTCTGCCCTAACCAGTTTTGGCTCAGTGGATAGAGCATTGGCCAGTGGACTCAAGGGTCCCAGGTTCGATTCTGGTCAAAGACATGTACTTTGATTGCAGGTACATCCCCAGTAGGGGGTATGCAGGAGGCAGCTGATTGATGTTTCTGGCACCCCCGCTCACCTGCTCCTCCATCCTGCTGTGGTAGATGCCCACGGTGTTCCACACATGCCCCTGGTGGTCAGTG
This sequence comes from Lasiurus cinereus, assembly GCA_011751065.1. Taxonomy (NCBI): domain Eukaryota; kingdom Metazoa; phylum Chordata; class Mammalia; order Chiroptera; family Vespertilionidae; genus Lasiurus; species Lasiurus cinereus. The sequence goes on along the minus strand of JAAGEH010000041.1, from coordinate 19,403,817 downwards.
CATGTCATAGCAACCAGTTGTTTGGTTGTTCCAACGTTTGATCTATTTGCATATTATTAGGGTTTGATCTATTTGCATATAGATATAGATATAGATATAGATGATATAGATATAAATATAGATATAGATATAGATATAGATATAGATATAGATATAGATATATAGATAATGTTTTTAAATTGTTTTACACATATTTCTTATTTCCTGCTTTAAGTGGCTTTTTTCTCAACAAAGAATCTTTGATATTTCCATGATGCCTAGAAAAACCACATTAAGACTAGTTAGTATTGCCCTACCCTGTTTTGCTCAGTGGCTAGAACATCAGCCTGCAGACTGAAGGGTCCAGGTTCTATTCTGGTTAAGGGCAAATGCCTGGGTTGCAGGCCTGATCCTCAGTGTGGGGCATGAAGGAGGCAACCGATCAATGATTATCTCTCATCATTAATGTTTTTCTCTGTCTCTCCCCCTCTCTTCATCTCTGAAATCAATAAAAATATGCTTTAAAAAATAATAGCTAGTATTAGTTGCATGCTTATCCTATGTTAGGTACTACGTTAAGTCCTTTACATGGATGTCCTCATTTGTTCCTTTCAAGCTCCTAGGAATTTGGTATTATGGTTTCCCTCCTTTTAGGTGTGGGAATTGGGGCTTTAGGATACAGTCCTACATCACAGCAAAGGGAAGTCAGAGGGAGTATACCTCAGGTTTGTCTTCCTGAGGAGATATACTGTACTTCTTCCTTAATAAATGTGTGATGTTTACACTTTCATAGTCCTATGGAACAAACTTTCCTAAAACTCCTGTCTTAACACAACCACAGTTTATTTCTTTATAGTTCTGCTGTTTGAACAAAACTTGGCAGAAACCACTCATATGTACATCAGTGGGGGTGGTTCTGCTGGGACTGGAAGTGCCCGCCAGGATGGCCTCTCCTCCATGACTGACAGGTTGGCTGTGGCTGCTGGCTTAGGTCTCAACTGGTGCTACAAGTTGGGGTCTTTCATCATCTCCACATGCCTGTCTTCAGCACTAAGCTGAGTTTCTCACAGTACAAAAGAGGGAGATGTAGGACTTGTCTAAGCATGGGCTCCAAATTGGCACCACATGACTTGTAAAGCATTCTTTGGTTAGGGCAAGTCACAGGGATGGCCAGGGTCAAGGGAGGGGCCACACAAGGACCTGAATACTAGCAGGATGGAATAGTTCAAAGTGAAGGGACTACCACACAGACAGCAACACATTCTTTCATCGCTTTTTGCTATTATCCAGGAATCTACTTAAGTGTAAGTTTTTTTTTTTTTTTACCATTGATCCAGTGCTGAAATTGATACAGGGAAGATACAGATTCTGTGTTTGCTCCATTGTATAACTAATATCCCAGAAGTTTAAGCAGAAACCCAAGCAAACAACAAACCAAATTGTACTGATTAGCAAGAGTGATGAGTGTAAACATTGCACACCTTGGACGACTTGGCATGTTCATTCTGTGGGCATTTTTTAATTGAGATTATTGGGCTGACACTGGTAAACAAAATCATACAGGTTTCAGGTACACAATTCTACAACACATCGTCTGTACACTCTAGTGTGTGTTGACCACTCCAAGTCAAGTCTCTGTCCATCACCATTTATCCGTGCTATGCCCTCCTCCACCTTTACCCTCCTTTTCCTCCTGGCCATCACAACACTGTTGTCAGGGAACCATGAGTTTTTCCTCTTTTATTTATTTATTTTTCTTTTTTGCTCCATTTCTCCACCTCTCCCCTCTCCATTTAGCCTTACCCCGCCTTCTCTCTATCTCTGAGTCTATCACAAGTACCACATGATTTTACTCATATGTGGA
>JAAGEH010000041.1:19238992-19401964 GCA_011751065.1 Lasiurus cinereus | reverse complement strand
CTACATATAGGGAAGTAGATGTTAGGATTTCGTTTCTGAAATAGATCACGTATTTTCAGTGCTCATTGAAAAAGTCAAGGGAGAGGGGTGAGAGGATGGTCTGAAAGCCCCTGTTATTTATAGTTGGCAGTATTGTTAGTGATCACCCCATGGAGAACTGAATGGCATCTAAGCCCTACATTTTCATATAATTTTATAGGAAAGCTTTTATCTCCTCACTCATCATGTTGGCATGGTAACATGACAAGAGTTATGATGTCAAAACCATATGAACTCATGACTGATCTAAAATTATTTGGGAAACTTTCCCATTTCAAATTCCCATTGAGGGAGAGAGAGAAAAAGGAAGTCATGTGGCAGCTTCATTCAAAAGAGGGGAGGAAGTCTATTTTTTTTCCATAGCCCTGAAATAAAGCCTCTGTTTTTCTTTCCATGGAGTGCTAAAAAGACTACTGCCTTTCTGATGTTTTTTTACATTTTCTTTCACATTAGGATATTTTAATTTCCCTTTCTCTTTGTAAAATTGCTTTGTTTTCCTATTCTGGTGGAAATTGGTGGTTGACTAGTGCTCCCTGGGCTGATCATGCAAAGCAGGGCTGGCCTGCAGGCTGATGGATTCCCTGTGATTGCCTGTCTCCTGAAGGGAAGGTGGCTTTGAGGAAATGTCCAGAGGTGGCTGAAAGGTCCGGAGATAAGAAGAGCTCTCTTTGGGGCATTTGCAAGCTGTAGATGTTGTTGTTAGTATCACTTCCACTTAGAGAAGCTAACCAAAGGCTCACCGAAATGAAATAATTAGCATGAGGTCAGTGGATGAGAAAGTGGCAGAACAGAGATTTTTTGGAAAAAAAATTTCAGAACCTGGTAACAGAAGAGTAGGGTTTACTCAGGTAGAAATAAATTAAAAACATACTTATAAAGCTGTAGCATCTTGTGAAGTTTATTTAACCAGGTATTCCTTTTATTATTTTAGCTTCTGTTTTTTATCAAGCTGTAAAGTGGGGATAATAATAAAGACCTGTTAATATAAAATAGGCAAACTGGAGCTGGAGACAGAGCTTGATTCTTGAATGAAGAAGGTAAATAAATACTGATGGCTCCATAGAAGCCAATAGATTAATGTAGGACTTGCAGAAACTAGGAAAAACACATTTTTATTCCAGGCACCATTGAGTAATTTAAGACATAGAATTTGACCATCCTGCTGTGGATCTTGTCATAACTGCTTCTGCTACCAAAGTAACTTCTTGTCTCTAACCAAATCTCAAATTGATCACACTTGAATTAAATTAACTTTCTTTTTAAATATATTTTATTGATTCTTAGAGGGAGAGAGAGATCGAAGCATCAATGATGAGAGAATCATTGATCAGCTGATTCATTCAGGTTGGGAATTGAGCCTGCAACTCAGGCGTGTGCCCTCACCCAGAATGAAATATGGGACCATTCTGTCTGCAGGCTTACACTCTATCCACTGCACCAAATTGATTAGGGCTAAATTATAAATTCTTGATCTTCAACCTTCAGCATTATTTCTCAGGAGAATTCACAGCCAAAGGATAATTTGTAGTTGGAGGAAGCTACAACTTCTTTCTGCCTAATGTATGTAACCAGACTCACATTAGCATGCATTTTTGAGCAGATTTTAATTGAAGGCCTATAATGTATCAGATGCTCTTTTAGGCATAACCTGAACGAATGGACAAAAATTCCTATTGCTGGACTTCTTTTTTAATGTGGGAAATAGATGATAAAAATATAAAGAAGTAAACTATGAAATATTACATGGTAAACATAAAAAGAAATCAGGAAGGAGTCAAACTAAGCCTATGAGTCAAACTAAGGCTGACATTTTACTTTAAGTAGCTCCAAAGATATCACTGGAATGGCTTTTCATGCAGATATCACACAAGGCAGAGGGTGTAGCAGGTTTAAAGGCCCTGAGGCCCAATGTGTTCAGGACTAAGAGACCAGTGAGCTTGGAGCAGACTGAATAAGGAGGAGGGTTGAAAAGACATCTTATTTTCTGTCCCTACAACACTTCATACACTCTAATCACCTGAAGTAAGTAAATACATATGTACATACATACATACATACATACATACATACATACATACAAACGTCTCTACTAATAAAAGGGTAATATGCTAATTAGACCGGGCATCCATCTGGATATCCTTTCGGACAAAGCCACGGTGGCAGAGGCCAAGGCAGAGGCGGTTAGGGGCAATCAGGCTGGCAGGCAGAAGTTGTTTGGGGGTGATCAGGAAGGCAGGCAGAGTTAATTAGGGGTGATCAGGCAGACAGGGGAGCAGTTAGAGCCATCAGGCTGACAAGCAAAGAGGTTAGAGTGATGAGGCAGTCAGGCAGGTGAGTGGTTAGGAGCCAATGGTCCCGGATTGCGAGAGGAATATCCGACTGCCAGTTTAGCCCTGATCCCACAGAGATTGGGCCTAAACTGGCAGTCAAACATTCCCTGAGGGGTCCCAGATTGGAGAGGATGCAGGCCAGGGTATGGGATCCCCCCTCCTGTGCACAAATTTTGTGCACCAGGTTTTTACTACATACATAAACAATAAGTGACTTGTCTAAGGTAACAAAGTGAGTTTGAGTTAGCCCCAGACTTTGGATTCTAGCCCTAGTATCATTCCACCGGAGCCTGGTTTCCAGCTGTTCTTCACAGCAGAAATCTTCCTGAATCCCTGTATCATTTATTGTTCACTATTCACTCTTCAGATGTATGAGAGCAATGCTTTATAAGTCTTTCTCTAATAGGATCATATTTTGTAACAATTCCATATAAATATAATTCATGCCTGTCTCTGGTATAATAAGGGTTATTTTGTTTGTTTGTTTGTTTGTTTGTTTGTTTGTTTTTCCTACTGCTCCTCACTAAGCTATGAGGAGCAATTCAGGCCAATTGAACAGGAGATGGATGATGGCTGAACAAGACTGAAACCACAGGCTTCTGTATCTGAGAGGTGAATCACGAGCCAACGCACATGACTTGTTACTGCGGGGCTCCTTTCTTCCACGCTGAGATCAGAGTGGGTTATGTCTTTCTACTCAAGGGGGCCTCCACTTTATCTGGCAGCGAAAGGGCCTCTTCAGGCCTTTTCATTGGCACAGTTTCAAAAATTGCTTTGTCAGTGGATACCCACTTTACTTATTATTTTATTTGTGTTATACATTTTAGATTTCATAAACTTTTGCCAGGTGCTTTTGTATTAGCCACTGTTACATTGTTACATTTTAAACTCACAAGGACCCTGAGAGGTATGTTACCCACAGTTCACAGATAGCAAAGTTTTGAGTTTAGTAAGTTATCCCAAAAGAGAAAAGGCGCAGTGCAAAAGAAACAGCCAATCCCTTGGTAGAATGATGGTGCTCACTGGTAGGTAGGAATAGAGTGTCTGGACAGTCTGTCCGCCATTGGGGAGAGCAAGAATAGCACAGAGAAGAGCAATCGCCCTGTCCTACTCAACGAAAAAGCACAAAGCCTATAGTTCTGTGAAGCATTAGGTACAACGTGGCTAGCCACCTTGCACTGTGGCTGAGCTTTCAAATAGGAGACTTGTTCTCACAGTTTTTTGAACCTATAAATGCATGAGTGATGTGCATGCCTTCACACATGCGCACACACACTCCACTTCTTAGTCTTCTTTGCTTTGAGTGATTGAACTATCTTCTAGACCTAGGGGCAATTTTGCCCTGCTAGAAACAGTTAGCAATGTCTGGAAGCATTTTTGGTTCTCAGAACTGAGGGGAGGGTTGCTACTGGCATCTAGTGGTTAGAGACAAGGGATGCTGCCCAGGATCCCACAGTGTAGAGGACAGCTCCACAGCCAGAATTGTTCAGCCCAGAATGTCAGTTGTACCCATCTAGGCTTGTCTATTTTTAACATTTACATATTTACTAGAAACTTTGATTTGGGATCATTCTGTGTTTACAGAAAATATTTATGTTCTAATACCAAAAATATTTTTAACTATGTGCATTGCTACTCATGAAGTTATAAACTTACACCTATCAGGAAAAAAATACAGGATTTATTTTCTCATTGGGAAACTACACTATAACCTTCTTTTTAAACATCTTAAATTTACTTGTATTTTCCTAGATTATTTTTCTTTCAAATTTTCTGCACTTTCAGAGTCAGTAAGCTTTGACTGTCTGCAATGTGAAGATCTATCTAGCCAGCAGGAATAGTATTCTTCCTAGCCCTGATTTAATTCATCTATGGGTCTTTATTGGTTACCTGTTAAGTGCTTAGCCTTGGGTGAGGGCAGAGAGTGAAGGGATTAATGCAGGTGTCTTCAGCTGAAATAATAGTGTCAGGAAGCCATGATTCTGGCCCCAAACAAACAATGCACAGTTCCCTCAGATTGTTTGTTCCATATGGACAAGTCTTCATTGAAGCTAGTATAGGACACAGTTTATACCACTGAGACTCATATTTTTATTTCTGGAAGAAAAGGGTGTGGGTTTTTTTTTTTATTTGTTTGTTGTTGTTTTTTTTTCAGGGAATTTATTTGCATTCATTCCTTAATGGTGTCCAGACCATTCGTTTTGGATACAAACATGTCTTGCATACATTTATTAAAGCAGACTTTGAGGAAATGAGCCCCATCTGTCATAATTGTCTGGTTATCCTTGACTTTGGAGCATCTGTTAACCTTCCCATTTACTCTGATGGGGTTTCATGCTCCATCAACAATGGGAGCCTAGGTAACCTGTCAGAAGTGTGCATCTGACCTGTGTTAGGCAGGAAAAAGTGTTCTTTATCAGTGGGTTCTGTATAGCAAACATGTAAAGTGTATTAAAAAGCTATTAATTTCGATAGCAGGCTAGTAAAGCTTATATGGGATGTTAGGGAAGGACAAGAGTTAGTTTCCAACCTGGCATTTGCTCCCAGGTGTTGCCTGCCCAGTTGATCACAAATGTTATAAGAGTTGACAGCTACTGTTGAGCAGTTGGAGAAATTCCTCTGGGTTTTATCCTTCTGAAAAAAAGCTATTAATTTTGATGTCACTCATTCTTCGTCTTTTTATGGTGCCTCATAGGCTTCTACTAACAAGAAATGCTAACATGCATTGAGCAGTGCCAGGCACCTTTCTGAATAGTTTGTTACCTTATTTAAGGCTTCTCAAGTAGGAGAACTATCATTATGTTCAGTTGATACAGGAAAAAACTGTTGCTTAAGAAAGTTTAAGTCATTTGCTTAATGTCAACGATTTTGTAAATGGCAGAACTCATCATTTTGAACACAGGGAGTCTGTCTATCGATTCTTCTCACTTATTCATTATTGACTATTTTTGGATGCATCTCTAACTGATGGATCTTGGATGAAAGCAACGCCTGTAGGAATGTTAGCCCATCGTCACAGCATCCCTAACACAAAACTGAGCACTTTCCCATTGATCACTTGCTTTGCAGCAACTCATATATTTGAGCAAATAAATTATAGTTAAACTTAATACCTAAAATATTTAGCTCCCTTATTGCCTAGAAAACCAGAATGTTGGAATTAGAAGGAGCTTTTGAAATTATTTTATTTTATTTGTTGTTTTTAACTACCCTATTGCAGAGAACATTTAAAGAGAGTTAGTAATGAAACTAAAGTATGACAAAACTGAAAGGAAGTGAAAAGCCAGAAAATAGAAAATAAATATAAGTATTAGGAAAAAACTAAGATAAAGCCAGAGATTGCATGCTCTAAGGCAGTGGTTGGCAAACCCATTAGTCAACAGAGCCAAATATCAACAGTACAATGATTGAAATTTATTTTGAGAGCCGAAAACCAACTTCTGCACATGGGCCATGAAGTTTCAGTTGCACTGTATGTGTGTGCCCCATGTGATATTTTGTGGAAGAGCCACACTCAAGGGGCCAAAAAGCCACATGTGGCTCGTGAGCCGCAGTTTGCCAACCACTGCTCCATGGCCTGGCACACTTACATGTTTCAGACTACATATTTAAATATTAATTACTACTGATACAAGGGTTGGCCAGATGCTGTTCAACAATATAAAAGCAAACCCCTTTCCTTAATAGGAACTGAACTAGGAAACTGAAGAAGTCAGTTTAATCTGAGCCTCCTTGTTCTCATCTATAGTTAGAGCTGTGACATTTCATCACCCCTGATGTCTTCTCCATCTCTGTGTGTCCAGGACTCTAAACTTAATGCACACCTTCTGATTTTTAAGGGAGTCATTACTTACATTTACTTAGATTTGTATTTTCTTTTTTGTTTGTTTTCTTCCAAATTTCATGACCTTTTAGACCCAGTATGTCTTATTATTCTATATTATCTTTTGGTGGCCATTTGACCCAGTAAAGAATTCATAGTCTAAAAAAATAAAATGAAAGGTTTCCCATGGAGTTAAGATAAAGTCTTAGGATTCATTTATTACTACATACTGGAGCTCTATCAGAAATCAGGAGAATGCACCTCTGATATGATAGAGTGATAAATAGGACATTTTTATTCAACTTACTCAAACTTATTTTTATTTGCAACTTTTAGAAATTGAGCTATATCATAAAGGTGGGTCCCCAGGTCTGAAAATAAATTGATAACAAAACTGTAATGTGCAGTAGCAGTTAGAAAGGAGAAGAGAGGTTATGCTGCAATAACAAACATCCAAAAGCTTTAAAGATTAATAATAGAAGTTTATTTTTCCCTTACAAAAAAAAATCTGCTGATCCTGAGTTTCTCTAGGTAGGTTTTTATCAGGCTGATGCGAGATCAAGTAACTCCATGATCTCAAAAACTGTGCTTTTTACATTCTCCCTGCAGAAAAAGAGGTCCTTGGAAAATCCAAAGAGGCTCTATTCAGCCTTGGTCCTGAACTGGCATCATTATTTTTACTCATAGTCTATACAACAGAACTAGCCAGTGGTCTATTCTATATTTTTAATGCCCAGAAAAGAAAGGGAAGCATAATCCTGATTAGAACTGTCAATCCTACCTCATTAATTCATTTTTATCCCCAAAGGCAGTGGTTCTCAATCTTTCTAATGCCATGACCCTTTAATACAGTCCTCATGTTGTGGTGACCCTCAACCATAATATTATTTTTGTTGTTACCTCATAACTGTAATCTTGCTACTTTTATGAATCGTTATGTAAATATTTGTGTTTTTCGATGGTCTTGTCTTAGGCAACCCTGATAGCAGTTCTCAACCTGTGGGTTGTGACCCCACAGGTTGAGAACTGCTGATGTAAAACCTAAGAACATTGGAAAACAGAGATATTTACATTACAATTCATTAATAGTAGCAAAATTACAGTTATGAAGTAACAACAAAAATAATAGTACGGTTGGGGGTCACCACAACATGAGGAATAAAGGCCTGCGGTAGAACAAATCAGGCTTCTAGTGATTCATTCTCTCTAAAATTACAGGGGTTATTACTGGAATTTCTGGTTATTTTATTGGTTTTATAATTAAACTTTAAAAACGTATTTGTACTATCATATTTACATTTATATTTTAAAATCTCAGTATAATTATATAAAAACTAGAGGACCACTGCACAAAATTTGTGCACTCGGCGAGGGTGGGGAGGCTCTCAGCCAAGCCTGTGCCTTCTCACAGTCCAGGAGCCCTCAGGGTATGTCTGTCAGTCAGACATCCTTGGCGCCATGGAGGTGGGAGAGGTTCCTGCCACAGCCGCTGAACTTGCCAACCATGAGACCAGCTTCTGGCTGAGCGACACTCCCCTTGTGGGAGCACCCTGGCCATCAGGGAGCAGCTCCTGCATTGAGCATCTGCCCCCAGTGGTCAGTGTGTGACATAGCTACCAGTTGTTCTGCCATTTGGTCTATTTGCATATTGCCTTTTATTATATAGGATAGGATCATTACAAGTTATTTTGAATATTTTAGATAAAATAAAATGTTAGGAGCCAAGAGAGGGAGTTTGAATTTTTATGTGCATTACTATATTATGCTCTGTTAATTCCTATAGATTTAAAATTTTTACACTGCCTATTTTAGAAAAAAATAAGCAATTAGAAATTAATTTAGGAACAAAGTCTGCATGGTTATTTCTTTGCAGTGGTGCTTTGGTAAATAAGTAATTAGCTGAGAGCTTTAAGTTTCAGTCTAACTCATTTTCCATTTTGCTCATTTTTTACAAATTCACAAAGAATCAATCTTTTTTCTTATCTAACCATCAAACACTCTGGCAGTCCTCCTTGCTATCTTCTGAATGGGCTCACTTGTTTTCACTAGTCTTTGCTCGATATTAGAATTTGTAGTTGATGTGGCTCATTTATCAGCCAAGTATGGAGAGACTCTGAAAGATGTATTGTCATTTTCCACTGTCAAAATGATGCATTTACTTAGGTCTGATTTCTTTGAAAGAGCTTGAGTTGCACTTATTTTGCCGGGTAAAGCATGAGAATAAATGATACACAACTAAGTAAACAGGGGGTCGGGGAAACATATCAAAGCTCAGAAACCGAAATCCAAGGAGCTTCATTTCCAAGCACACGTTTTTAGAGTTAGAGGAAATAAAATAAAATGCCGATAGCTACTTTTTTAGGTTTGATCTATCACCAGCCCACATTTACTATTACACCGGATACTGCAATTGTTGTGGACAGAGAGAGAGAACGAAAAGTCACTTTCTTCCTCATTGATCTATTTTAGTCCCATCTATATGAGGACAGCATGCCAGCCGTGGTTAGGACATGCAAAATCAGACAAAACTCCAATTCTGGAAGCAGTCAGTTACTATAGAAAAATTGTCTATTTGATCTTTTCTTTTTCCTGCTTTGGTTGGGTTCTGTTGAAATAATTTTTCAGCTGTTTTATCTGTTCACTTGTCATGAAAATAGGAAGGGGCAGGGATATGGTATCAATAACTCATGAACAGAATCTGTTATTTAAAAACCTCCAACCCTGACAAGTATTACAGGGGACAATTAGAGATCACAGTCACAGTGCACAGTTTTTTGTAAGTAATTAAAATCATTTTCACAGACAACAGAATAACTAGCTGTTATTCTAATTTAAACCAATTTTATTGAGCAAAAGTTTATTGTTGTTCTGATAATACCCACTCAAACTTGCTCCTTATTTGTTCTGTAAATTTTAATGTTCATCTTTATGAGGGTGAACATCTAGCTAATGTGTGTTCTTTCTAGAGAAATGTCATAGGGAGATTTCTGGTTTAAATTATTTAACTTCCTCAATTGGAGAAATAAAGATAATATAATTTGAATTTCAAAAGATTGTTGTAAAACTTAAATATAAAAACAGTTGGCAGCATTCTTGGCTTATGATAGATTTTAAAAAATGTTATTCTCATTGCTCTTTTCTTCTCATTAGCATAATTTTCTCTACTCAATATAAAATACATTTTGAATAGCAACTCTGCACTTTGCCAGTGATGTTTCCCTGGAGGTTTATGACAGTATTTTGTTCTGTCATTTTTTCTTTTGCCGCCTTTGAAAGATTATGCTTCTACCCATGTACCTCCACCAAATTTATGTCTTTTACAGACATGCAATTAGTTAAAACAATGTTATATTCTCTTTTTATGTTAATACATGAATACCTCTCTCCATTCTTGACCACTACTATTCTATTTTTGAAGAACCATGGATTTTTTTACTGTTGATCCATAAATGTTAAGAGAATGATTCTCAGCCTGGGTCTCTTTTATCAAATAGATAAACATTAGTTTAGAATTAAAGAATTAGAGAAAATTAAAAATTATATTAAAGCAAATAAGAAAATCATAAAATGAAGAATATTTGGAACACCTCTATCTATTCTGCAATCCCTTCAGGGACCTTTCCAAAGTAAATTAATAATAATAATAATAATAATAATAATAATAATAATAATAATAATTGAATAAAGAAAATGAAGTCTCTGTTTGCATGCAATTTGTGTATGAATGGAGGAGACAGATAGTATACAAGAATGCCAAGTGAAAAGTAAATAATAAAATTATTCAAACAAACCATGAAGACATTGACAAATGGTGATAGTACAGCTCCTGCCTGGGGTGGGGAGGGTTTCTTATGTAGACACTGAACAATATCTTGGAAATGTGTTACTGACAGATGGGTCAGCAATTATGAAGACCCAGTAGTAAGAACAAACTAGGAGACCAAAAAGGAGGCTGGTGAGTCTGGGACCCAATGAACAAGGAAAGAAGAAGCTGTAACTGATGAGAATCTCAAAATGAATCCTTGGTCTCTCGTTATTTCCTTAAGCTCCCTATTTTTAAAAGAATTAAAAATATATTTCCTAATCTTAATTGCTTTTGATTTGCTTAATTACTGATACTGCAAAGCTATTGCTTCCTACTCTTTTCATTTCATTTCTTTTGCTTTAAATAAGCCTTTGAAGGCTAGCCTTGGAACTAACCCATATTTATACCATGTTTTTGAGAGATACTATTCAAATTGCACAGACATTTTCTGCAACATATTTCTTTTTAATATGGGGACAGTCTACATTTTAGGATGTCCTAGAGCAGGTCATCATTTTATCAAAAACCTCATTATTCCAGATTCTTGGTTTCCACTGAAGATGTAATAAAGGTTAGATTTGTCCTATAATTAAGAATTAGAGGCCCAGTGCACAATTCGTGCATGGGTGGGGTCCCTCGGCATAGCAAACCTGCAATCCAAAGCCGCCTGCAGCTCCTACCTGCCACTCCCACTCATCCCAGCCCCACTGTACCTGCCATGGGCTCATGTCTAATCAGTACTGATCTGGAGAGCCTTAAAGGGCTGCAGCCGTGCTTGCCAACTGTGAGCTCTGCATCTGGTGCTCTCCTGAGAGGAGTGGCCTGTGGGATTGGGTCAAAACCTGCTCTCTCAACATTCCCCAGGGGTCCCAGATTGGAAGAGGGCACAGGACAAGCAGAGGAATTCCACCAGTGCATGATCAGGGCCAGGGAAGGACCACGAGAGGTCTCCAGGGTGTGTCCAGCCCTGTATCATCCAGGCCTAATCAGGGCCTATTGGAGCTGGCTGGCCAGGGAAGGATGCAGGAGGTTGGCCAGCTGGGGAGCGACTGTGGAAAGGCTCCAGGGTGTGTCCAACCCAATTCCCTCACTCTCTATGAGCCGGACCCCAGCATCAAGCTAAGCTATCAGTCAGAGCGTCTGCCCCCTGGTGGTCAGTGCACATCATAGTGAGCAGTTGAATGGCCTTAGCATATCATTAGTATATTATGCTTTGATTGATGATTTAACAGTGGACTGGTCACCAGATGACTGGATACTTAGCATATTAGGCTTTTATTAAATAGAATAGAAATGCCCATAATAGATTTAATGTTGGCACATACATTTTAATTCTGGTTTGTAGAAGTTTATGGAGGTGGATTTTGTTGATTTCCACAATTGTTTTGTCTTCGTGAAAGTAGGACTGGCAAGGCCTCTGTTTGGATTCTCTTTTTAGAAAGATGCCCAGGAAGCTTAAAGTTTTTTTTTTTGTTGTTGTTGTTTTTTCCTGTCTCCTCATTTAGCAAGTTAGTTTTGCTTTGAGAAGGGAGAGAAGAATTAGTCACTGATAGATCCATCATCCAAAGTCCTTTTTACTTCAATATTAGAAGAAAAAAGGGCTTATGGGACTCATTTCTTAGGCTGTTTTACTGTAACCAAACCCTGATTTTCCACATTTTCCTTCACAAACCACCCTTTCCATCTCCCACATCTGTCACATTTATAAGCCACCCTTCCACTGATCTGTACTTCATTTACACAACTTCTCTTAACAGCGGGCACTTTAGGAAATAACTCTGGGTGGAGAATGACACCTTAGTTTGCAGAACTTGAGAGTGGAGTGTGGCTACAATTCATTGCTATGTGAGGAGAGGAGCCCTGTGAGGAGGCTGAGCACCAGTTAGCCTCACAAATATGTCTATCAGAATAGAAAGCCATTGCTATCATCTCTTGTCTGTTCAGGATCACCAGCATGAACTCTACCATTCCACTTGTCTCTTCCCTCTGATATTGTTAAGGAAGGTTGAGAAGGAAAGAAGATGATGGAGAAAAATTATAGGAGGTTAAAAAGCCCAGCCAGTGTTGCTCAGTGGTCGAGTGTTGACCTAAAAACCAGGATGTCATGGTTTGATTCATGATAGGGGCACATGCCATGTTGCTGGCTCCATCCCCAGTGTGGAGCATGCAAAAGGCAGCAGATCAATGATTCTCTCTCATCACTGATGTTTCTACTTCTCTCTTGCTCTCCCTTCCTCTCTGAAATCAATAAAAATATTTTTAAAATAATAAAATACAAAACAAATAGATGGAATCTACCTCCCACATCTCTTTCTACATGCTATCTTTAAGGATTTATTTAACCTAGAACATAGCAGACATGGTTGTCTACCCTGAGTCCACAGAATGAGCACCCATAAAGTGTAAGCACAGATTAGACATTGCTTCCTGAAGGCGGAAGCTATTGGGGGTGGGTGCAGGTCTATGCCTGCTTCCCTTGACTATGCCTGCTTCCCTTGACTATGCCTCTACCCCCAATCCCCAGGCCCAGAATGTTACATGGGGTTTCATGTCTCACAGAATCTGCTTCTTTCTCTACTGGGAGCTGTCTCTGTTCTAAAACTCAAGACTATGATTCCCTGGGAAAATCAAGCCCAGCACTGGCCCCTGTCACCAGTCAGGGCTTGAACCCCTGTGTCCTGACACTTGTCCTCATTATGAGCAGTGTGTGTTGGACTAAAGTGGTCTGAAAGGTGCAAGGCCCATGCATGAGAGTCACACTTCCTGTTTTTACTCAAATCACCATTTGTCTCCAGCTTGCTCCCTGTCTTAACTTTCTAGCATCTCACTGAAGCAGCTTGATGAGATAGAAAGACACTGTGAAGCCCTTGAATTTAGATAGCGCTCAGTTCATGTCCCTCCTCTGCTTCTGAACTAGTTTTGTGACATTGAGCAAGTTACTTATTCTTCTGGAACCTCAGTGCCCTCCACCTGTGAAAGGGAAGGTGATAATATGTAACTCATAAAATGGCTGTGGTAAATAAAAGTTATTGTGACACATAGAATGACCTCAATAAATGGAAACTACAAATGGCATGTTTGTAGAGTCTCACTGCTTGGCTTGATTTACGACAGGGGTGAAGAACCTTTTTTCTGCCAAGGGCCATTTGGGTATTTATAGCATCATTCGCAGGTTACCCACAATTATCAGCTTAAAACTTAGCCTGCTATATTTGGTCAAACATTTAAGTCACTCACCCCTACTGCCTTTGCAGAACCAGACCAAATAATTTTTAGGGCCTTATTCAGCCCCCAGGCCAGACATCCCCCATCCTTGATTTACGCCTATTAATATCCAAATGGCCCTCGAAGCAGTGAGACTCTACATACATGCCATTTGTAGTTTCTATTTATTGAGGTCCTCCTATATGTCACAGTTATTTTTATTTCTCACAAATAAATAACAATCTTTTAATGTCCTTTTTACTATGATAGTGGGGGTGCTTCAGGTACTTTTTTCAAAATTCATTGTTTTTATCATTTTTGAAAATAGTACTTCAACCACAACCATGCTACTAGGTGGAAAGTAGTAGATGCCAACTTGAAAGTACTCTGAGATGAGAGGTGGCAAGCATGCAGTGCTGCCCGTCATTCTCAAGTTGTTTTTAAAGTTGGCCCAGATTCAACTCCAGCCATTTCTGGGTACCAAAAACACACTAACCACCAGGTTTCTGTTACACAGAGCACTCAGCTACCCTTGAGTCATTTCTCCCAACAACCCTAAGTGGTTGGAGGGAAGTCAAACCAGACCTCCTGAGGGGAGCTCATGACTGCATCCCTCCTAAGAGTCAATCAACTGGTGCCTGTATCACCCTGGGAACTAGACTATGGGAAGGTTAGGAGGAACAATTTGTTCTGTGTAAGTGAAGAGCATGAACTGCCTAGGTTCCAGGCCTGCCTACTCAATGCACCATCTATATGACTATGGGAGTGTTTTGAATCCTCTATTTCATCACTTATAAAATAGGGTAAAGTTCAGTGCTTCTATCACAGGGTGCAGGTAAGAGCTTAGAAAGGTGCTAGCATAATCCGCATTATCATCCTGGCAATGCCACAGCCTCTGTGATGTGTCTATCTTAATATACAGCAGGTGACTTTTAAGCTTGACCTATCCATTGACCTGGAGGATAGTGACTATATCGGGAAAGAAAATAGATTTCATTTTCTTTGTGCTGCTATCCCATAATATGTGCTAGACACTATGCTAAGAACTCTATTTCTATAATTGTACTTAACCCAAAGTAAGTCTATGCGAGTTTTGAGTACTTTAAATAGCTCACTTTACAAAGCTCATTTAGGAAAGTAACTTTCCCACTGTTGCCAGGGTTGGGGTTCTAAGATTCAGGTGGGTAGTGATTTTTTAAAAAGATATAAGTAATTGGTCTGCTTATCTCTGTGACTCTAAGGAATGAAAAATCAGTTAATTAGCCTGAGCCTAGGATAACGTGGTATGTTCAAGAAGGTTTCTTTGTATAAAATGTTGCATATCTAAGGCTCATGAATCAAGATGAGAAAATAAAACCCTAAGGTACACATTTTAGAAAAATGCCTATTGTGTGGTATGCTAAAGTCCTTTTAACTGTATAACTCTAAGGATTTAGTTACAGAAATACCTTTGCCTCAAACTGTAGCTCATTGTTGGGCTAATTTCTAATGAATGAACATAATACTTCAAGAATTGCATTATTACTTTAGGACAAATAAGACAGATGGCTGGAAGTGATTGTGATACCTGGAAATGAGAGCAGACACTTATGGGGCAGTTTTCCTCCAAAAAACTCTTGAACACTAAGGATTTTTTAGTTCAAATACATTTTTTAAAAATATGCTTCAAAGGAAATGATAATGTTGGGTATATTCCCGATGCATATTTCCAGCCTCTTAGCCTGCTCTTGGTTTCATGGTAGAAGTACTATTCCTACTTTCATGGAAAACACTTCAAAATTGGGTGCTGGTGCCTGAAGGGTGCGTGCTTTTGAGAGTCTTTGAGTGATTAACCCCATTGGGCCTGGTTCCTTCCTTTATATTTCCTTGTTCTTGGTTTTCTGCAGAAGCTAGAGTCACATCAAAAGTTCTGTTCTGGATTCAGAGGGTGTCCAGGAAATGTTGCAGTATCAACATGATACCATACCAGACCTCCTGGCAAGTCTGAGTTTAGGAAATTGAATGGTTATGGAGACCTATTGGCCTCTGTTGAAATGTTAATGAAGGCAGGGACAATTTCAAGTGTTGTTTTCCTATTTGAACTAGGATTTTAAATTCATGAAGGATAGGGCCTGATAATAAAATTCTCCTAGACATGAAAACAAAGAGTAGATGCTGATATATTTCTACAGAGATGTTCAGAACCCTTCTTGCACCCAGGCTGGGAATTAGGAATGGCAGGCACTACAGAGGGTCCTTAGGTTGATTTGGGAAGGCATGTGACTTATTCTTTAGGGAGAGCTTGGGAAGAAGCACAACCCCAGGGAACAATGACTTTAGGGTAATGTTCTCAGGGTGGGCCTGGGGCACCTTCCCAGAATATTGGTCCATAAGGTGCAAGGGAGTATAATGATTGCTGTGCACCCAAGTGTAGGATGGAGTGTTGCAAGCTCTCAGAGCACCTCCCCAGGTATCCTATGGCCCCACCAAGGAAATGACCAGGATAGTAAACACAGATGTTTGAGAAAGTGGAATCCAAAGAGTTTTACTGATGCCTGGTGGCTAAGAAAACAGACTTTGGAGTCATATTATTTTTAGGCAAATACCACAGGCCTCCACTTCCTAGCCGCATGAAAGTGAGCAAATGAGCCTCTCTGCCTCAGTTTCCTCCCTTGTAAAATGAGCATAATAAATAATAATAATAATAATAATAATAATAATAATAATAATGTGTTAAGAGTGCATCCTGGCACAGAATGAAAATGTTATATTTGCTATTATTGTTAGTATTGAATTTTATATAAAAGAAAGAAAACTACAGTGTTCATGCATCTGAACTTAGGGATGGGAGACTAGTATCTCGACCCTCTTGATAGTGTTAATTGAACACAAGAAACATGCTGTAATGAATGGGATTTAAGTATTTTTCTGAATCCCATTAGATTCTCACCCATCCTCTCTTTTTTTGTGAGCTTTTCTTCAAATACGTTCAAATATGCCTTTGGACACATGGACTAACTATGCTCATAACCATAGGCAACTGGCTTAATTTTCTGAGGTCTCAGTTATCTGTGAAATGAGTAACAGCAAACCTGGAGGTTTTTTGTGAGTGCTGAACAAAATGAATCTGTGAAATGCATATTAGTGAACATTGTACTTATAATCAGCATTTAATCCTTATGGTTACCATAAGGATTTCTGTTATAATTGTGGTCATCTTAATTCCTATTTTACCATCAAAAGACAGCAATAAATGGAAGACTAAGTGTAGAATAAAGAAAGTTGCTTTAAAAGCCAATGATCAGAAAAACTCTCTGAGGGCCACCATACTTATTTATCAGCTCTGGCTACACCCAGGCCCCAGCCTTTCCTGTGTATGAAAGTCAGCCGCCTGAGAATTGTCGGTGTTGAAATGATTTGTTTTCTTGTTGATTATGACTGTAGATTTGCCATCTCTATGTCTAATTAAATCCAGCCAAAGCCCAGGTATGTTCATAGCCAGATCTGATCTATTTAGATGGTTTGCTTTAAAAGGAATACCAGAGTAAAATTTGTTTTGTTTCTTTTGCTCCAAAAAAAATGCCTTAAAAATCCAATCTCTGTGTCAGTGACAAGTATTGATATATTTTGTCATACAAGAAATATCTTCAGCTTCTAGAACTAAAAAGCCAGTGATTTTTCAGCAGACTTTCTTAAGATAATAATGTAATCTATCTTTCAGAGAATATTAAAGGCGAGCCTTGAAAGTGAGGGCCAAAGCTTCAAATTAGAAAGATAATTTCGAGAGAACAGCATTTGTATTCATTTGAATTTAACAACCTGGAATGGGAAAGTTTATGTTAGTGATTATTTCTCCCCAATGTTTTCATTGGCAAAAAAGAATAATTATGTTATCTGCTTTGAAAATTAGACTTATTTAATGTTGCATATGGTGAAATGTAGGCAATAAACCCCTCCAAATACAAAATGTGAAGAAAGGTATTCTAATTGATTGCACTGGTTGTTGTATTTAGGTAAGTGATGATTTTATAATTATAGATGCAAAACTCTTTCTAAAGTGCCTGACTGGATCTTTCTGTCTTGGTTTGATAAGATCTATTGGGATTGACTTTTGAGTACAATAAAGATAGCCATACTGGGAGAATGGAAATTCCCAGCTCTTTGAACTCTTAAAGAAGCTCTTTGGATTTGTATCTGTTGAAGTGGGAAGGTAGGGCCAGAACTGAACCCTGTCTCTTGGCTTTTCCTTTAAGATGATCTGATGGAATGTAGAAATGTCCTTCCCAAATTGTGAAACTGCAAAATTCACATTACTTCCTTCTCTTCTTGAGTCCCCCATCTCTGTGTTTGTTGGGTCACCTTTCTCTTGAACAGATAACCAAGCCTTCCCTGCAATTTATGAGGGGAAAAGTAGGAACATTTTTTTTTTTTTGGTAAGTCACCAAAGTGTAACAGAATGGATGCCTTCTCACTTCTTCTCCACCAAGTCAAGACCCACAAAGGTTTGTTCACTTCATCTTAGATGCATACTCTTAAATTAATCCTGTGTCCACATGAAGCATGCATTAATGCTGTGGTTAAATTGTTGTGAAACCTGCTCTGGAACTCCAGCAACATTACAAGGTATAGACCTTGCACTGAAATCATGTTTCTGCCAACTGGCCTGTTTCCCCTCCCTCTCACCTTTCACTGTTCCTTTGGGTCCCACATGGGCTGTGAGATGAGCCGTGGTTCCTGGCACAACTTCAGACTTTGCTTGGTCTCTTACCAAGCACTGAAACCCAGCCAGGAGTTTTCAATTTTCTGCACTTGGGCATCTTGAGATCTCATAAAAAAATGCAGTGTATAGTTGCATGAGGATGTGGAATAACAACAAAGGTAGTAAATGATTAAGTGACAAAATGAGAAATGCTTCAGGAAACCAAAGTAGGAAGGCAGTGCCATTAATAGGAGGGGAGGTGGTGAAGGGTGTAAAGAGGGAAGAGAGAGGAGAAGTGCATTCGGTCTATGGGGACAGACTGAGCAAAGGCCTGAGAGGGTGGACATGCTCCGGAATTTGGAGATGGAGGGGCATGTTTAAAGTAAAAAGGGGCCCAGCTATGGTGGCTCAGTGGTTGAGCATTGAACTATGAACTAGGAAGTCACTGTTTTATTCCCTCCCAGTCAGGTCACATGCCCGGGTGATTGAGCTCGATCCCCAATTGTGCAGCTAATCAATGATTCTCTTTTATCATTGCTGTTCCTATTTCTCTCTCTCCATCTTCCTTCCTCTCTGAACTCATTAAAGATATATTACAAAAAAGGGAGCCTCCCACCAAGCTCCTGCAGCTGCAGAGCTAAGTGAGCCAGAGGAGAGAGTTTATTGCCATTTAAAATAACGTAGTGTCCTTCTTGAGGTCATAGATATATCTTGGAAACATTCCATATGTGGTTTTCATACTAAATATGGTAAAATAGTGCGACTATATTCAAATATAACTTCCTGAGTTTACCTGCTGGAGCTTGTCTCTGCTTTCCTCTTGTTCCCCAACTTCTTGACAGTCACATACAAGTTGTCACCTTCAGAGAGGGGCCTGCTGACAGTGACTGAGGTGACCACACTGCCTTGGATGGTGAGTTGATTTCTCACATGAACAGTGATTAGATCCCATTGCGATTGCCAGCTTGCTGAAGGCAGGCACCACTATGCATCTTTCTGTCCCAAAGATAGACGTTTGAAGGCTGAAGTGGGGTGGGAAACAGAATGTAAGAAGAAGATAGCTATATTCAGAAATTAATTTTTATTTTGAGAAACACAATATAAAAAATGCAAAGGAAAAGCTTTTAGTATATTTTGTAGACATATCTTCACTTGTGTTTGGCAATCAGCATGTGTTGGGCTTGTGCTCAGTGTTTTTTCTCAAATAATCACATTCCAGCTTGTGACATATTGAGAGGTCTTGGTCCAGGTTTCCACTGTGTGACTCTCCTCCTCTACCCTTCCCTCAGAGCCCCAAAGCTATGTCAGGAAGTGCCCAGCAAAAAGCAGGCTGTGGACAAAAGTTCCCAGCCTGGGCTTCCTTGTGGATACTAAGCCTCAGAAAATATAATTGGAGCAGAGATGATGCAATTGGTAGTATCCACCAAATATGGGGCAGCTGATTTTGAACATAATATTAGGTTGCTATTACACCAAATAATGTTTTGGAAGACAAAACTCAGGGCTTTAAATGGCACCTGAAGGCTGAGTCAGTTTGCCTTTGCAATTCAATTATCTCGGCTGGTTTCATTGTACTGAGAGGTAGCAATAATATTTCATCCAGCATTCCATCCCATTAAAATGCGTGGATATCTGTTTGAATAGCACCACTGTAATGTTAATAAATCTATAATGGTCACACAGGCAGACGTGCTGTATGAATCACTCGGGAAGGAATGCCCATTAATCAGCTCCTTGCGCTTACTTATTTATTCCTCCGAGGATTTGGCACCTTTGAGGAAGGAGACTAGCCCCTTTGCAGTTCATTAGCTTCTGTATTCTAGAATCTTACCCCCCCCCCCCCAATGATGGTCAAATCCGGACTATCAGCACTGATGAATCCAAAACACGGGGAATGCAACATGGTTTGTAAGTTTTTAAAGTTTGCTTTAGAATGAGTCCTGGATTCAAACATGGATACAGCCACTCTTTGATTAAATACACTTACTTTACATAGAGAATAAAACTATGTGATGGAGACTCGGTTTGTCAAGGAAACTGCTAATTTGTTCTAGTCATTTTCCATGCCAGTCCCCTTTGATACCTGTTTAAGATTTCTTTTTCAGACTTATGCTGGAATGGACATAGGCAGTGGTTTTTTTAAGTGTAAAGGTCTCTTGGCTTCTAAGATATGTAGAGATCATCAAGATGTCAACACCAAAGATGCTTGTACTGCAATTGTGAAGTTACTGTTGTCCCATAATAAGCCTTAAAATAATATTAACCTTAAAAATAGTATTAGTCTAAATAAAAAAATATATAGGTTATATTGTGATCCCACTATCTTATTAATATGTGAGCTCCACATACAATTATTTCTGTGAGACAGGTTATATGACTGGGCAGACAGCATCAAGGGAATCCTAGTGAGTTTATCCTTTATGCAAACTGAGGGTTGATATTTGAACTGTTCCCAATGAGGAATGACTTTGAATAATTTCTTCTTGCCTAAATAAGAATGACTTTGGAGACCATTTCTTCATGCCTAAATGAGAAAACCCAATGTAATGCCATGTTAGGTTTGTGATGAGTCTTGTTGCACCTGACTGGTGGTCTGAAGGTGGAGCTGAATACGGAAGATAGAGGTTAGCATCTGCTGAGACCATCTCAGCTCTCTTTTGAAATGTCAATTGCAAAGGAGATTTTGTTTTGTTTTGTTTAAGTTTGACCTTTATCAGGAAGCAACTCTGGGCAGAGAATGATCACTCAGAATCACTACAGAGAGTTTATACAGAGGAGACACCTGATTCACTTAGCCAGGCATGAACCCCTATTGAAAATACTTGAGGGCCACTCTGATGTTCAACTCTCACTGCTCTTTCTGTAAACACTACCATGCACTGTGCACCAGGTACTGAGCTGTAGTGATAGCAGCCATGTTGCAGAGCACTCGTGGCCCCAGGAACTTAAAGAAAGAGGAAACCTATTTAAAAACCATCAGAGACAGGCTGGGATGGTTGCCATATTGCCCACACTGGCCTTATGTGCTTCATACACTTAGCAGGGGGGTGGGGATGGGGGAGTTACTCTCATCTGAGTGGCTCTGAGATGACTGTGCAGGATAGGTGATGGTGGTGTGGGAAGGAAGGACAGATAGATGGGAGCCAGAGTAAGAATCAGTTCAATACTTGTCTAACAATTTTTGTGTGTCTCCTTCTTTTACCTCTCCACAAGAGCTGTCCAACTCATCACCAATTCCCCTTGCATGGTCCTCTCGAGAAGGCCCCATTTTGGTACCTCACTGCTACCACCTTGGCCTGAGACCTTATTGCCTACTGGCCAGACAACTGTAAAATTCATTGTTCCCCTGTTGGGTTTGGCTCAGTGGATAGAGCATTGGCTGGTGGACTAAAGGGTCTTGGTTTGATTCCAGTCAAGGTACATACCTCAGTTGCAGGCTCTATCCCCAGCCCTAGTCAGGGTGCATGTGGGAAGTAACCAATCGATGTGTCTCTCTCACATGGCTGTTTCTCTCCCCTTTCCGTTCCACTCTCTCTAAAAGTCAATGAAAATATACTCTGGTGAGGATTAAAAAAAAAAAATTAAAATCCTCATTGTTTTTCCAGTTGTATTATTTACTACCAATTTTTTTTTTCGCAAAATGCCTCTCCACCATGTATGTCTCTCTAAGAAAGCAAAGCCAACCAAAACAAAACAAACAATGCAGGCTTCCTGCTGAGTCTCTCCTGAACAAACCCAACAGGCCTTCCAGGCCAGATCTCCAGCTTGGTTGGTTCCTCTTGTATTCCTCAGTGCCTTATTGATGCAGATTTCCTATTCTCCACCATGTTGTATTCTCAGTGTTTCTCTTTGGAAATAGAATTCTTTCTTCCTCACAAAATGCATTGTCAATTTTTGGCAAAAGTACCCAGAAGCCACTGCCTCTCAAGTCTTCCCAACTGCACTGGACTCTTCTCAGCTCTGGTTATAAATTAGTCACTGTTGATGTTACCACATTGCTTTCTCATGGACATGGATTCTGAAACCATGGCCATGGAGGATCAAGGATCACCTTAACACAGTGACTGATCATCCACTAGGCCTAGGTATATACCTGTCTAAGTAGATCTTTGTGTCCAATATAAAGAACTGAGTCTAAGAGACAGTATTGTTCTCCCCCTTCAGTGAGAGGAAGGAACAATGCTTGGAATAAACAACAGTGTGGATGCTGAATAGTTAACTGAGACTTTCAGTGAACTCCGAAATCCTAATTAAATATGATTTAATTCTGCTTATAGTGGCAGAAAAGCATTCTTACAGTTCTTTTGTCTGATTACATCACTTGCTACATTAAGTTCATTAGGAATATTAGGCAATTAATAAAGGCCAAAGGAAATGAACCATTTTTTATGAATGAAGAATGGTATGGAGACCATTTACTAGCCAAGATGAATAGTAGCTGTAAAACATGGATGCAACTCTTTGACACACGATTTAAATGCAAGCCTGTTGCCTCTTTTCAGAAGCTCAGAAAGAGCCGGGAATGAGATTTACTGTGCTATTTGGAAGTACTTTTTTTTTTTTAATGCTATAGTTGATAATCTCAAAATTCTTAAATTATAGACTGAATAACATTTTGAGAGCTCAGCCTTCTTATCTAGTTGAAGTGAAGAGAATTCTTCATGCATCTCTCTGTTTCATTTAGATAACTAGGTGGCTTCACTCCTAAATGGAAGGGTGCTTATTCCAAGTGAGCTACCTTTAAGCCACTTGTGTAAGCCCCTGCCTTACCACTTATTGGGAGCCTGGGCTTCCAGTATCCAGAGGCTTTTGTATAGATTTGTGACTGAAACAAAAGTCTTCAAAAGTTTAAAATTTTGCAATGTTTTCAAAGAAGTAGCCACTGCACTTTTAAAGGACTTTTAATTTAACAGCGAAATGAAAGGAATGTGGCCCTATTTTCCTTCCCATTATTGTCTAACCCCTTTAAAAGGATGTATTAAAATTCATATCATTTGGATATTCATGTTGATGGCCTTCAAAACTTTTTCTTTAATCTGCTCCCTTCCTCAACCCCCATGAGAAACCTCAGTGCAGATAGCAATTAAGAGACAGCTGCTTTCTTCCACAAAATGGGCTTTTTATAAAAGCACCTTATAAAACACTTTCCTTCTAGGGCAATGTTCTCAACCTTCCTAATGCCTTGACCCTTTAATACAGTTCCTCATGTTATGGTGACCCTCCAACCATAAAATTATTTTTTGTTGCTACTTCATAACTGTAATTTTGCTACTGTTATGAATCATAATGTAAATATCTGTGTTTTCCAATGGTCTTAGGCTCTAGGGCATCCTGCATCTTGGCATTTCTGCCTTCTCCATAGGGTTCACACTCCGTAGGACATCAGGGATTAAAGGCAGCAGAAACTTGCTATAACAGGTTGGATTGTTGTTAGCTTTCAGCTATCAAACACCAAATTATTTCCACCATCAAAATTACTAACAACAATAACAAAAAGACAAAAGACATAAGGGACCCTGAGCCTTGGCCTTCTTGGGCTGAGTTTGAGATGCTGAGGTCAAGTGATAGGAGCTCTGTATTTCACTCTCCAACAAGCCTCCCAGTTCTCTCTTAAACATATCCCTTCTTTTCCACACTTGATGTAGGCCCTGGATATTTTTACCACTGTTCTGTTCTAAGCCCCATAACTGCCCACCTAGCTTCTGTAAGTAGCTCTTGTGTCCCATCTCACCACAATAGTTGATTTCTAAATGATTATCCAAGGGCATATCTCCAAAGCTGAGTGTCTCCCCTTGCCTACAATGTACAGAACATGGTGCTTCCATAGTTTGCTCTCTACTTGTCATGGATGGAAGATAGGGAGGAAGAGCAATAGGCAAAACAGGGAAGAAGACCAACATTTAAGAAAACTTAACTCTGTGCTTGATACTTTTATATACATTATTCTATTTAGTTCTGTAAAGCATCACTTTAACAGACATTATTTAACTACCCAATTGTTCTCCATCCATCCCTCCATCCATCCACCCAACTGTTCACTCATTTTTCATTCACATTGTCATTCAAAAAATGTTCAATGCACCTATTATGTGCTCAGCACAGTTCAAAATCTTTTTAGTGCTGCACCAGTATACGCACAGTTGTCCTTAAGACATTGTAACTCAGCAGAGGGCTTAGACTGAGGTGATGAGAGTTACCAAAGGGTCGCTGTTAAGAAGACATTGCAGTAATTCAGGTGAGAAATAATGGGGGCCTGGAGAAGACTGTGGCAGAGAGAATTATGACGAAGGATGGGAGTATTCAAATATTTATAAAGAATCTTTGGTTCTTCGCTAATGAAGGGATGTGGAGAGTAAAGTTGGGGGGACTAAAAAATGACTCTGGTTTTACATTTAGAGAATTGGGAGTTTGGAGTTCCCTTTAAAAACATATTTTGGAGAGTTGAGGGGAATGGAGAAGGAACTTAGCACTGTCATAGTGACTTACAAACATCACATCTTTAGAGAGACACAGCTGGATCATTGCATGCTGGTCTATAGCATTGTTTGAAGACATTCAAGGAGTGTTTGCAGTTTCTGACAATACTGAGAGCCTTGAGTGCAAAGGTGAGTTAATTTCTACTGCTGCTGGTAGGAGAAGATGAAAAGCAAATAAGCAAACAAAATAGCAATCACTGCAGGATTCTAGGATCAAGAGAGCATAACCTTTTGATATTTAGGGACAGCACTTTAAAAACTAATTCTGTTTATAATTTTTGCTGATTTTTGTATTATTTTCATATTTGGCCTCCACTGCTTGCCACTTCATTCCAAATAACTTTCCCTCCAAATCAATCAGTGATATTGTACTTTCTGCAGAGGGTGAAAAGTGAAGAATTAATTTTCCTAAAGCCTCAAGGACACAAGCCTGAGGGAGAAGAGGGCATATTGGTGACCTTGAATTCTCCAAGGAAGGGAGATGTGCTCATTGGCAGTGCCCTGGACCAGCAACGCCCCTGCTGGCTGTTTTTCCTTTTCTTCTGAGGTATTCGTGGCACATTTTTGAAAGAGCCTGAGCAGAGGTTGAAGGGAAAAGGTAGGTTGGAACCTGGTCGGCGTGGCTCAGTGATTGAGTGTTTATCTGTAAACCAGGAGGTCACAGGTTCCATTCCGCTTCATGGCACATACCTGGGTTGTGCAGGAAGCAGCCAGTCAATGATTGTCTCTCATCACTGATGTTTCATTTTTTCTCTCTCTCCTTCTCCCTCCCTCTCTAAAATTAATAAATACATTCTTTAAAAATTAAAAAAAGAAAGGAAAGATAGGGGGAAAAGGAGAGAATTGGTGAGTGAGCAGCTGACTTAGGTATCTGCCAACTGAGAGTTCATTGTTTACAGGAAAGCTCCCATTCAGGTGTGAGCAGGCAAACTGCCATCCTGGGCCGCAGGTAAATGCTTCCTACCAGTAAGAGTACAATGCTCCTAAAAGAGGCCCAAGTAAGATGGGACCAAGCCATGACCTTCACACCCGGAATAAGTTCCTTGCTTTGGTTTTAATTTTTTTCTCCATTTCATATAGCTTCTTTGTGTGTTCATGTGTTTAAAAGATTCAGTAATTGATGACGCTTTCTCCCCAGAGTTTTTATTATGCCATAGAACTCTGAATTCATCATAATTGCCCCTACAGTCAGTCAAAGGTTCAGGGAGGATTTCCTAAGTGAAATATCTCTCTAAGGTTATGGCCAAAGTCAGAATTGCTTTCCTTTTCTCTGTCTTCCCTTACATGATAATACTCAGGCTTATCATAATATTATTTTCTTTTGAAGGTTGCTATATGTTAACAGTATGGCCAATGATATTGTACATTTATCTAAATGTTCGAGTTTTTAAAATGGCATTTTAAAATCTAGTTTGATCCTGAAACAAATCTTTGAAGTGAAAATGTGTGTGTGTGTGTGTGTGTGTGCATTTTCCCTTCATATTTTCTACAGAAGAAACAGACTGACTGACCATTTGAAGGATTTTTATCCTGGGATCAGGCTGGTAATTGGCAGTGACAGAGTGAAGGCCATAAATGTGCATGCTTAACCCGGAATACTTTCCAGTCTATCATAAAGCGAAGCAGTGAAGCAGTTTGCAGGTTGAGTTCTGGGGGCCACTGATGCTAAGGAGTAAAGGATGAGGGAGAGGCCTGGTGGACACATCCTCAGATTTCTTCCACCCCTGGAACCCAGTGAAACCGAGGGTAGCTCTGTGGTCATCCATCTTATATACTGTGATTCCATGTATATTTTAATAGGGAAAACTATCCTATCTAATAAAAGAGTAATTTGCAAATTGACCATACCTCTGCTACACCCACCAGCCAATCAGAGCAAGGATGCAAACTAACCCAAAAAAGATGGCTATGGCCACAGAGAGAGCAGGAGGAAGGCTTGGGTTGCCCCTGATGATGGAGGAAGCCAAGCTTTCTGCAAACCCTGGCCTCCACTTAAGGCAACAAAGTTTTAATGGCTGCCACCACAGTGAACAGAAGGCTTAGCTCCACTACAGACTACAAAGTTTCAATTGTAGAAGATAAATAAATCCCAGATACCAGGGTCTTTGCTTGGGTCACCAGGGTCTTTCCTTGGCCAGCGAGCAAACCACCATAGACCTCTTTCCCTCGCCTAGGCCACCCCAGACCCCAAGGGAACCCCCACCCTGATCCAGGACACCTTTCAGGGCAAACCAGGCCTCTATCCCATCTAATGAAAGACTAATATGCAGATTGACTATCACTCCATCACACAAGATTCCTGCCCCCATGTGTTCAAAAGATCCTGCCTCCATGTGGACACAAGATGCCCACCACAAGATGGCCAGCAGGGGAGAGCAGTTGGCAGGGACCAAGTGTACAAGGGAGGGCAGTTGTGGACGATCAAGCCAGCAGGAGAGGGAAGTTAGGGGTGACCAGTCTGGCAAAGGAGGGAAGTTGGGGGTGACCAGGCCTGCAAGGAAGGACAGTTGGGAGAGACCCAGGCCTGCAGAGGAGGCAGTTAGGGGTGATCAGGCCCACAGAAGAGGGTAGTTAGGGGCAAACAGACTGGCAGGGGAGCAGTTAGGCATCAATCAGGCTGGCAAGGGAATGGTTAGAGTGTGATCAGGCTGGCAGGCAGATATAGTTAGGGGCAATCAGAAAGGCAGGCAGATGAGCAATTGGGAGCCAGCAATCCTGGATTGTGAGAGAGCTGCCCCACTGCCCATTTAGGCCCGATCCCCCTTGTGCACTAATTTTGTGCACCAGACCTCTACTCCTATATAATAAAGAATTAATATGTAAATGGTCATCATACCCTCGTGTCCTAGCACCAGGGACATGGGACCTGAGGTCAGGCCAGCAGACCTGAGGCTGTGCTGGGGAACCTGAGGCCATGTCTCCCATTTAGCTCTGGGCTTGGGGACCTGAAGCTGTATCCCCCACCCGGAGAGGTGTGACAGGGTTGGGGCCAGCTAGGTCTGGGTCTCCTGCAATTTCAAGGCATGCATGGGTGGGCGGGACTTGACTCTGGGTCCCACGTCCCAGACTCTGATAGGAAGGAGATTTTCATTAGTGAAATATACATACAGTGGTATCTTGAGATACGAGTTTAATTCCTTCCGTAACCTTGAGGCGTGGGAAACTATGAGATGCTTCAGTAGCGGTAAACTGGTGGCTTGTGTGCAGCCGGCGGATCCGCGCGATTACTCCTATCTCAAATGTTGCTCGTATTTCAAAGCAAAAATCACTCGCTCTCTCGAGGGCTCGTATCTCAAAAATCTCGTATGTTAGGGCACTTGTATCTCGAGGTACCACTGTATTACTAATTTTCTTTCATATCCGACACTTCTATTGCAGAGAAGGGGCAAATAGCAATATTAAAATATTTCTTCTAATTAATTCCCATTTAATATGCATGAATTTCATGTATCAGGCCACTCATGTACTATAATAGCTTTCAATTCATTTAAAAACCACTGCAATGAATTTTAGGACACTGTGTGTGTGTGTGTGTGTGTGTGTGTGTGTGTGTTTAACTTTATCTCTGAACATAATATTCTGCTTCATTAAATAACTCAAAGTTTACTCATTTGTGAACATCACTCTTATAAGCGACTGATCTCTCACGGAAATGTTATTCTGGCTTTAAACAATATTGATTTTAAATGTGCTTAGTGATGATTCTAAAATATCCCCAATGTTCCAGGCAGACTTGGTAAGACTGTTTGAGAAGTGCAATGGTCACACCTTTGCATTTGAGATACTTCCATCTGGGTTCACATCCTTAGGTAAAGAGCATTAAAGAATGCCCCTCAAAGCAACATCTCAATGCCTAAGCATTGGTTTAAACAGGGTGAAAGTGGGTCTGCACCACATGGAGTACTTTTACTCTCAGAGGAATATGGAGACAGCTAGAGAAGCAGTTTTGATTTTACTAAAGTCACGGTACAAGTCAAGAGAGATGGGATTAGTCAGGTCTGAGTGAAATTTCTTCAGCATGCATTTGGTCAGGTGAAAAATGGATGCTTTGAGTCATTGTCTCTAGTACTTCCCTGACCTCTACATCAAACATGTGCGTTATTACTCTGTGGAATCCTGGATGGTGATTTAACAGAAGTGCTTAATTATGAACCTCAGACTGTGCAATAAGAAAGAGAGGGAAGGATCAAGGGAAGGAGGGATGAAAGAGATTCTACCGTAAACTCAATAGACTGCCCTGGAGATCATTCTACACTAAAAATAGGACACTGGATGCTGAGACCCTTTCGCTGTGCTGTATCCATCTCATCCCAGCTCCATTGCTCTGGTCTCCAGTCTCTCTGGTGTGTGTTCCTGGCCATCACTTCCTGTAGAGCTGTGCCTATGCCTCCTCTCTGGCCTGTTTCTGTCCACAGGAGCATGTCTTGCCCTGTACCTCCCCACCGCCCGTGCAGCCCTCCTATCTGGCCTCCTCTCCCTTCCCTTCTACTTCTGGAAAAAATTGCCCCTTCTGCCTGTGTCTCTTTATCCTCTTCGCAATGCCATCCCCAAATGTCTACCATCACCAATATTTACACATTTCCTAGACGTGCTCCCCTCACATAGTCTAGGTGTTTTAAAAGTTTCAACTGCCCGTTAGTGACTGTCAAAGGTTGGTGACAAGGAAGCTGCTGTTCCAATGGCCATCAGACCCCCTGATGCCAGCAAGTCAGGTTTGGGTCCTGAAGAAGCCCTCTGGGGGTCTGCTTTGGTACAAAGCTATGTGGGCTGTAAGACAGAGTCTTCGCTGCCCTGACCATTTCCTTTAAGCCTGCCATCCCTCCCATGAATGCATGATCATTTCTGCCCATCCTCGAGGGGTAAAGGACAAATGGAAATACCAGCCATCAGCACTGGATGCTGAGACAGATGTTACTCCTGCAGAGTCAATTCAAAGCCTTGGGAAGAGTGCAGCCTCCCTGGGCCTCAGGAGTGAGTTGTTGGCCTTAAAGATGTGCAGACATAAGAATAATAAAGAGATAATTTTTATTAGCATAGGGGAAAATGGACTGTGATTCTTTTCTTATCTCATATCTCTCCCAGAGTACAGGAAGTAGGTAGAATTCTCTACACTTATTACACAGTTAAGGAATGCTGCCAAAACCAGTTTGGCTCAGTGGATAGAGCATAGGCCTATGAACTGAAAGGTCCCGGGTTCGATTCTTGACAAGGGCATGTACCTTGGTTGCCGGCACATCCCCAGAGGGGAGCGTGCAGGAGGCAGCTGATTGATGTCTCTCTCTCATCGATGTTTCTGGCTTTCTATGCCTCTCCCTTCCTCTCTGTAAAAAATCAATGAAATATATTAAAAAAAAAAGAATGCTGCAAGGCCCAGTGCAAGGAGCGCTTTACTTGGAAGTGGTTCTGCACACAGTGCTTGGCTTATGCCTGGCCATTCAATTCTGAAAACTTGAAGCAATGATTTTCTTACCTGGAAAATAAAGATGAGAATATTTCTCCCAATTTCTGGGAGTCAGATTAGCCAATGTATGTTGATTGTTTCCGAACTGTGCTTTGTGGTCTTTGGAAGGCAGTTTTTTTTTTGTGTGTGTGGGGGGGGGGGCGGGCAGGGCAAAGATGAGGGTGTCAGGCTTGGCCATCAGCCCTCCTTATCACCCTGAAGACAGCTCCACTGGCTCCAGCAGTAGGGCAGATTTTTTCCAAAGTGACTGAGATTTTTTCCAAAGTGACTGAGTTCTTTTATCTCTTAATAGATATTACATTAAGCCAGGTTCCTCTACTCATACAGGTGAGAAAATAGAGGATAAAAATGTCTGAAATATTTTTTTAAATGCAGGACTTTTCAGAGCCCTTACTGTGCTCCAGCATTTTGTGACTTCCTGAAGGAGAGAAATAATGTGTAGTCTTCCCAGACTTAGCTGAGGATAGTAACCTTTTTGGAGGACAATTTCATAGGACTAATATTTCTTAAAGACTTTGTTGCTGGGAGATAATAAAAGACAGGACATAATTTAGTGCTAACTATATGGGGTTGTGATATTGTGATTTATAATAAGAAATATATATGTGGTCTTTATTCCCAGTGCAAGTACAGAGTTTCTAAAACATTTGGAAATAATCTTAAGTTCTGAGAGAGATCAAGATTTCTTTTGTTAGGTTAAATGAGGTGACTTTTGAATCTTACCAAGGAATAGGGGAGCTATTTTGTAGGACAACTGAACCATGATTAGAGGGTTGTAACTTTCTGTCCAACCCCTGAATCCCTGGGAGGAAGCAGGGGGAGAGGGACTGGAGTTTGAATCTATAGCCAATTGACAATGATTTAATCAAACCTGGCTATATATTGAAATCATAAAAACCAAAAAGATGGGTTCAGGGAGCTTCTCAGTTAGTGGACATATTTGGGGAGAATGGTACACTTGGAGAGAGCATCTCTCCCATTGGTCTGTTTCTCACTTATATTCTTGTTTTCATGATATAGTTTTATTGATTTCAGAGAGAAAAGAGAGGAAGAGAGAGATAGGAAAACCAATGATGAGAGAGAATCATTGATCAGCTGCCTTCTGCACATCCCATACTGAGGATCGAGCCCACAACTTGGGCATGTGCCCTGACCAGGAGTTGCACCATGACCTGATTCATGAGTTGACACTCAACCACTGAGCCACTCTGGGAGAGCCTCACTTATATTCTTTTATATTAAATCAGTAATATAGTTAAGTAACATGTTTCTATGAGCTACTCTAGAAAAGTATTCAAACCAAAGGACAGAGTTGGGGGAAGTTCTGGTTGATAGCTAGTTGGTCACAAGCTTAGGTGGCAACTTGGGCTTGCAACAAGTATCAGAAGTGGGATGTGAGGATGAAGGTTGGGAGAGCAGTCTTGAAGAATTGAACTCTTAACCTGGGGAATCTGATTCTATATCTGGATAAATAATGAGTTGACACCCAGCTGGTGTCCAAGTTTGTTTAGTGATGGGAGCATTACCCATCCCAATTGTGGAATTGGGTTCAGTATCACTTAGGGGTGATCAGGATCAAGAGCATGGCCTAGTATGATTAATTGGGCAAGGGATTCATCCTCAAAGGATCCATGAATTTAGAAAAAACAAAACAAAACAAAACAAAAAGAGACCATGAGCAAGATAGAAATAGTTGCAACAAAAAATAAGATGATTGATTAGTAGCAAATATCTGAGCACTTATTATGAGCCTAGCAGATGGGTCAATAATTTATCTGCATTTACTCATTTTATCTTTTTGAGGTAGGATTTATCACCATCTCCATTTTATAGAGGAGGCGAAGAGAGGTTGGATAATCTGTTCAGAATCGCACAGCTATTTTAGTGGAGCCAGCATTTAACTTGGGCCCTCTGACCCTTGACCATTTGTTCTTTCTTACAAGGACCCTTCCCAGGAGATGGGAGAGGTTGTGGCTGGGAGACTAACTGGCAGGTGTGAGTAGTGATGGGTGGAAGTAATGCTGAAAGGTTGAGTGGTGATGGATTATAGCCTGTCATGGCACTCAGACATACTGTGTTTTGTGCCTTGCTTACAGTTGTGTATGCTCCTAGTTTTATAGTTGCCCACTGCACCAGATACTCTGTTGAGGAGGTGATTAGGGCTATATCAATCCAGAAGGGGCACATTAAAATTTTTGCACAAAAATTCCACAAGGGTTAGGAGTGGCCCTAATCATGTTGAGTAAGAGAAAGCCTTCTAAAACCCTTGTCCATCATTTCCTCCAGGGAGATTAAAAGAAATATACTTAACAAGAAAACATTTACTTCCTGGCAATTAGCATTGCTTACATTTCATTCTGCTTGGCATGTAGAAATCACGGTATTGCTGCTTCATGGCTTCATGGTATAGAGTTTAGACAGCACCAGCCTGCATCCCCCATGGGGAGCCATGGGAGAAGAAGATCTTGGAAAGCCTACATCCCTAGAAAAGCTTTGAGCTAAAACAAAAAATGGTTCTACTTAGGATTTTAACCTTTTTATTCACAGACCAGCTATACATTCAATTTATCTGTTCATAGTGTGCATTTAGAAAGAATCCAAACAACCCAATATGTTTATCAACATCTTTTTTTGTTGCAATTTAGCAAAGACAATTAATGAATTAGGCAATTTTTAAATGAGTGGTTCTCAAACTATTTCAGGTGGTGGAACACCTGGGTTGTATACAATATAGGGAAATTTAATTCTTTTTAATATTTAACTTCATAAAGTAGGGTTTTGTATTACAATGAAACTATGATTACATTCTGTAGGGTAATATAAAATCACTAGTATGAAATTTGTGCACAGGAAATAGTGCCTGCTGGGTGTAGGGCCTCCCTTCCATGGCTGCTTGCTGCTAGCTGGGGGCCTTCCTTCATTTTATGCCCCCTCCCTGGTGGTCAGTGCACATCATAGTGAGTGATCAACCCCCACCCCCATGTTGTTGAACTCCCAAGGGGGCATTTTGCATATTAGGCTTTTATATATATATACACTAGAGGCCTGGTTTGTGAAAATTCATGCACTGGAGGGGTGTCTCTCAGCCTGACCTGCCGCCTTTCACAGTCCAGGAGCCCTCAGGGGTGGGAGATGACTTGACGATCAGAGGAAGATGACACCCCCATCACACCTCTGTTGCTGCCACTGCTGGCAGCGCAAGCCTCAGCTGGCCCTGGTTACCTGATCCTTGGGCAGCCTTGGGTGGCTGAGCTGCTGCCATCCAAGGCTTGCCTGTGCCTCAGGCCAGCCCTGGGCAGTTGGGGTGGCTGAGGGCGGGTGTGTGCGCCTGCCACTCTCCAGGCCATGGTGGGGCTGAAAGGACTGGGGGACTCTGGCAGGGGTGAGGGGAATGAGTGCTGCCATCTTATGGCTATGGGTGCCACCATCTTTGTGGTGTTGTGATGGTCAATTTGCATATCCCCTCTTTATTAGATAGGATAGAGAGAGAGAGATAGCCATGAACATTCATATTCACTGAAGAACATGCTTCCATGATGAACTGCTATTTCTCTCTTATATATCTGTTGCTTATCACTTTTTAAATAAGGTAGCCTTAGAGTTGATATAATATTTAAAGAAAGACAATTATGGCCTAAAACTTATTCTGACCATATTCAATTGCTATGATTAGGGGGGAGACCAAATATATTCTAGCAACATAAGTTGTGTGTTTCACATTATACATTTTGAGTATCATAGTTCTAGAAATGTCTCTTAGTCCATTTGGGATACTGTAATGAAATACCATAGACTGGGTGGGCAATAAACAACAGGAATTAACTGCTCACAGTTCTGGAGGCTGGAAGTAAGATCAAGCAGCTTGCATAGTCACCTTCAGGGGAGGGCCTGGTTCATAGCTGGTGCTTTCCTACTGTGTCCACACATGGTGGGGTGAGAGATCTTTCTGGAGCCTCTTTATAAGGCCTTCACTGGTGTCTTATACCCCTCCCAAAGATCCATCTCTTAATACTATTATCTTTGAGGGTTAGGGTTTTGACATATGAATTTAGGGGGACACACATATTCAGACCATAGCAATATGAATATTTGCAACAAATGTTTGAAATTCATACTATCAGTAATGTTATTTATTGAGTGCTTAAGGTGTACTACATGTTTTACATATAACATTGCAGAATCCTAGCATCCTTGTGACATAGTGCATATGAGAAAACGGAGGCACAGAAAGCTCAGGTAATATGTCTATAACTCCACAGCTAATTTGTAAGAGCAACACTTCAAATCAAGACTTCAAAGACTGTGCTCACATAAACCTATTAGGTCCAGTTCCATCTGCTGCAGCCTGTGCATGTTCCCACTGGATCCCACTGTGAACCTGCTCTTTGGAAAGCTAACCTTCTCTGTCTAAAGGTGAAGTTTCTAGGATGGAGGTGGGTGCTGAGGCATGGCAACTGGATACCTGGTATTCTGCCTGTTCTACTGGGCACTACTCTGATTACCAAACTTCAGGGCACGTGGTAAGTGGCCTGGAAGTGTTAACTGATTCCCATTGGTTGACCTTTCTCCTTAGCTGCCCTCTTTGCCTTCCTCATGCTGTCCCACTCTGTTCTTCCTGGAATCCCCATCAGACCTATGTTTTTTGGAATGACCCTAATGCTGAGATCTGTTTACCTTCCCACTCAGTAGCCCATCAAATCTTAACCATTTCTGGCTCCTGTCGCTTCAGCACCACACCAATTCTTTGTTCATCCATTTGTGGCTAGTAATGTCTCAGTGTTACCCTCCATATGTGAGGTGCTTTGATTATACATAATTCTCCAAGATGGAATTTCCATATGTATTCCCAATAGAAAGAGTGGAGCCAAAAATATCTGAATTTACATGTAAATTCCATATCTCGTTTAAGTGTGTTATTTATCTCTCTGATAAATTTGCTACTCTACACTAGTGAGGAGGGGATACATTGGAGGGGTACATTTAATCTAAGAAATTATTAACCTAAGATGTAGGTATATAATGGCATAATAAATTCTCATATCTGAGAGACTATTAATTCTAGATGAGTTACACTTTATTTTTCAAGGCTTTTTGTCCCCCTTTTCCAAGTCTATCAAGATTTTATCCATTACCCTAACTGGAAAAGATCACAAATGCCCCTAAATTTCACCCACAAGAAGACTCAGGTACAAGTTGATGCCATTTGCTTCAAATCTGGTTAGCAGGAAAATCTGAAGAAAACCCACATTTTCTCAGTCTCCATATAATGGCTTAGGGGAAACTAGCTTTTCTCTGTTGTTAACAACATGTCAGGTTGGTATGGACCCATTTCTGCCTCCTCTGCTTGTGTGGTTGGGTGGTGTTTGGGGTGAGGGAATAAGATCCCCTCTCTTCCCCAAGCCATTACAAAGATACTTTTGAAAGCCCTATGAGGGCAATCTTCCTTTACTAACAAAAATCAGATTGCTTTTTATTGTCGTTGTTGTTAATCCTCAACCTAGAATATTTTTCTATTGAATTTTAGAGAGAGTGAAAGGGAAGAAGGAGGGAAAGAGAGAAAAATATTGATGTGAAAGAGACCTATCAGTTGGCTGCCTTTTGCAACACTCCCTGATTGGGATTAGGGATTGAGCCTTCAACTGAGGTGCATGCATGCCCTCAAGTGGAAATCAAATCCGAACCCAAGACCCTTTGGTCTGCAGGCTGACACTTTAACCACTGAGCAAAACCAGCCAGGACAAAAATCAGCTTTCATACCCATTCTCATTAGATATCAGATTTTAAAAATAAGAAAAAAATCCATGTACTCTACCAGAAGTAGGAGGAGGATTGTGAGGTGTGTGTGTATGTGTGTGTGTGTGTGTGTGTATGTGTGTGTGTGTGTATGGATGTATGTGGGGGTGATTATTCATTATCAGAATCCTAGAAGGACCGGTACACCAGCCCTTCCCATTGATATTGAGGAGGTGAAAATGACGGAAGGAGCAACATACTTTGAGACATAGCATGAGTTCAAGTCACTTGTGGGCTGGGAGACTCTTGCAAAGTTTCTCAACCTTTCCTCGGAGTCTCACCCTGTGAAATTGAGCCTCTTACACACTCCACTGACTTACAAGTTCAAAAATGGGATGGGAACGTGCACTTGAAAAAGCTTTGTGAACTGTGCAATCTGTAGAACTCTGAGGCATTCCAGATGGTGGGGCTCTGTTACCCAGATCCCAGCTTTATGTGAAGTTCATGCTTCCCCTCTTTCTGTCCCAGGAGCAGGTGGAGAAATGGAGTCCTCTCACTTCTTGTTTGTATTGCATGGTCTGGAGATGCAGCTTAACAGGGTTTTCAAAGGCCTCTCTGGAAGAGATGGGCAGAGACCAGCATGATTGTTTATGTTTTCTCATCTCTCCTTCAGTCACCCAGCTGTGCTTTTCTGGAAGGTTGCAGAGGGAGAGCCAAACCCCTGTGGTGAGGAGTAATGAGTTTCCCTACTTTTCCTGTGAACCTGCTCTTTGGAAAGCTAACCTTCTCCCTAGGCACTTACTACTAATTAAGGGGAGGGTGACAGTGTTGGTAGGGGTCTGCAGAAGCATTTCTCTCATTTTTTTGTCACTTGCACATCAACTTCTCATACTTCTTAATTCTCTGAGTAATTACTCATAGGAGGAGCCCAGAGGGCTGTGGACCCAAATTCATGGAAAGGGCAGTGTAGTTGCTAGACTCAGTCTCC
Organism: Lasiurus cinereus; assembly: GCA_011751065.1. NCBI lineage: Eukaryota > Metazoa > Chordata > Mammalia > Chiroptera > Vespertilionidae > Lasiurus > Lasiurus cinereus. The sequence goes on along the minus strand of JAAGEH010000041.1, from coordinate 19,365,427 downwards.
CCCGGGGGTGAGGGTCTGCACTCAGACTGCCTGGGTTTGAATCTCAGCTCTGCAACCATCTAACTATGTGTTTGAACACATAAGTTCCTCTGTTTAATAATCAGCTGCACCACATGTAAAACAGAAAGAGCTCTGTTTCCATCCGTGGGGCTGTTTTGAGTATTTGTAACTCACACAGGCTTAGTGCAGAATTGCCTCTCAGTAACTGTGTCTGATGCATATTTTAGTCAGTCCTTTATTCCTCATCTACTTTGTGTAGGGCAAGGTATGGAGGATCATACAGAAAATATTCCAGACTTTCAGGGAAACTCAAATGCCAAGGGGAGCTATCTCTGTTCAGTCCAAATCAAAGAGAAAGACACTAGCTATGGTGTTGGAAAAACATCATGGGTGGGATGGGAAATGTCTCTTTTCACTTTGCAGAGTGCTGGGACCTGGGGAATTGGTAAGGGAAGAAGGTGAGACCAGAAAAAAATCACAGGATTGCATCCTTGTCCCAGTACATGGCCAAGGCCTTCTTGTAACTGCATTTTCCTGCAGCACCTGCTGTAAATCTGATAAACAGAAAAGGAGAACTTGAGCTTCTCCCCACACTTCCAGCTCTGCACCCTGGCCTCCAATATGGTTATTGCACCCTGGCCCCCAATATGGTTATTGCCTTCTATTTTTCTCTCCCCCAACATTGTTTTAAAGCACAGCCTTCTAAATGCCTTTCCTCTTCTGAAGCCAATATATTTTTTACAGTTGGAGCTCTCTGCAATGTCTTTCACAGCTCGCAAGTCATTGGGAAGACTCAATGTTCAGATGTTCATTCTGTTAAAATATTGCTGCCTGAGGACTCAACTGTGAAACACTGCTGTCTTGTGTGCTTGAGCTGAGCAGTGTTCCCAGCATATATCCATGCACAACACATGCATGTGCACACATAATGAGTTATAAATGAAAATAATAGAAAGTGAGTTGTGTTTATTATATAGGGGATTCTGCCTAATTATAGGTATCATGTGTTCTTACCAATATTTTGAAGATACCATAGACAATAAGGATATGGTCTCTATACAATGCGCGCGCGCGTGTCTGTGGGTTTGTGTGTGTGTGTGTGTGTGTGTGTGTGTGTGTGTGTGTGTGTGTAAGAGAAAGAGAGGAAGGGAAAGAGCAAGAGGAAATGCATCTTCATCTAAGATGTTATTTATAGTCTAACCTCATAAGCTCTGATTTCCACACAGGGTAGTTGGAAGCTTTTTCTTAAAGAGTTGTTGCATTGGACAGACTTCGTTAATAAAAATTAATTCAGATATTGCCTTTATTCCTGTACAAATTGCATGAACTTGATGAGTTACTTAGATTCATAAAGATATGCTACCTCATTTGTAAAAAGAGTGCCACCTACCTGTAGTAACCCCTGTTAGAATAAAATGTGATCATCTGAACTGTTCTTTGCACAATGACTGACAACCATTGAGAAATACCGTAGTCCCCTGTTATCTGTGGTTTTGTGTTTTGGAATTTCAATTAACCATGGTGAATCACAGTCTAAAAATATTAAATGAAAAATTTCAGAAATATACAATTTATAAGTTCTGAGTAGCATGATGAAATATTGCACCATCCTGCCCTGTCCAGCCTGGGACATTGATCACCCCTTTGTCCAAGGTGTCTGGCCTGTGTATGCTCCCTGCCTGCTAATAGCCCTCTTGGTTATCAGATCAGTTTTCAGAGAGAGATTGCATTCACGTAACTTGTATTGCAGGATATTATGATAATTATTCTATTCTACCAGTTATTGTTCATTGTATTCTAATTCATAAATTAAATTTTATCATTGATCATATGTATGGGGAACATATAGGGTTTGGTACTACCCATGGTTTTAGGCATTTACCTGTGGTCTTGGGACAGATAAAAGTAAAGACTCTTGTAATATTTTGTACCTGTAGTATTTGAAGTATTTTAATAGTTTGCTTTGGGCTATTAGTATTTTACTGATGAGCTAAGTTAGCATCTTTTATAAGTGAGCAATGAAATTCTCCTCATCTTTTTCACCATTATCTCTTAGAAAGCCATGGAGTTTCCTGATTTTAATCTGACTTTGACCTCCCAGGAAACCTCTCAGAAAATGAGACTGAGCTCAAGGTTAACCCTCAACCATGCTTAGCTTGTAGGCTAATAGCATTTGTGATATATATTTTTTAAATACAACAATTCCCAAATATTTGGAAATCATCACACTTCTTCAGGATGGTCTTTTAAGACTGTGTGATAAACAACGCCTCTCACATTTTGTTTTGATCATGCACTCTTAGAAAAAATAAATGTGTGCAACTGTTTCAAGAATCTTTGCTTTTACCCAAAATTCACACAGAAATTGAAGAGTGGCAGAATCTCTGTAAAATTGAGTCTCTCCACATATAGATTTTCAAGTGCAGAATCAATGGCTTCTTTGGGACTAAGGCTTAAGTGGAATGTTACCAACATTATCCTTGCGATAAATCACATTGCCAAGTGAAGCATGGAATTACTGCCTTTCATGAGGGGAATCTCCCTGTTCCAAGTGGAAGAAATACAGTCCACACAGACTCATTTCTACACTTCTCAAGAGGAAAGGACCTGTGCTTATTCTTGTTTTAAGAACCTACAACATTTACTAACTTTAATGCATTGCAGAAATCTTTTGGTTAATACTAAGAAATTTTGATCAGTATTTATATTTTTGACCTAGGACAGAGCTTTGTACAATTTTATAGTTCAAAAAGTTTTTTTTTCTCTCTCAAAGAAATTGTTAGATAGAACTCTCAGCATACAGATGTATAATATAACTAGAAGCCTGATACATGAAGATTTGTGCAAGAATGGGCCTTTCTTTGTGCAGGAATGGGCCTTTCTTTCCCTGACTGCTGGCACCACTTTCGCTCTGGGGTAGAGCCACTTTTCCACCTTCCCATGCTGCCCAGAGGCCTGCCCTTAGCTGCTCAGTGCCTATATATGCAAATTAACCTGCCACCTTTGTTGGGTTAATTTGCATACTCACTCCTGATTGGCTGGTGGACATTGTGAAGATACAGTCAATTAGCATGTTACTCTTTTATTAGGCAGATAAAGAGTTATTCATGTGGAAGCTAGAGACTTGGATCCCCATCCATTTTTATGCTGCCTTTACTCTCTCTTCCTGAATCTCCAACTCAGTGTTCTAGGATCTCACAGAACACAGCTGGAAACTTCTGGTATTGTGGAAAGCGAACCAACTACTAAACAAAACACCTGATTGCTGGTTTGGCCAGTGACAAGGTGAAGGACTCGAGACCTTGTCAGGCCTGTTTCTTCCTGTACAGTTAGGGAATTCAACAAATGATTACCATGTTCCTCTTGCTATGACTTTCTAATTTTTGTTTGTTTTGTTTTGTTTTAAGTGCTTGGTTCCCATCGATTGTTCATTTTCATATTCACATGAAAGCAGTACAGTCTTGTATGTTTTTTTTGTTGTTTGTTATGTATTTTGTTTGTTTGCTTGCTTGCTTGTATGCTTTTAACAAATATTGATTTGGCTGCTATTAGGTTCCAGTGTCTGTCAGGTGCTAAAAATAAATATATAAAAATATATATTATTGCTTTCATTTTAAAGTATTTTAATAGTTTGCTTTGGGCTATTAGTGTTTTACTGATGAGCTAATTTAGCATCCTTTATAAAGTCTTTATGCTTAGGACCATAGTCTCTATCCCTACTAAATGTATCTAGTCTCATTAATTTTTAATTTGCATTTTTTTATTTTCATGTACATAATAGTAACTCAAATTGTCCAGAAGTGTTCAGGGGAAAATAGCTTGTCTCCTAACTGTTGTCCCACCCCTGATTCCAGTCTCTCAGACTATCTTTTATTTTCTAATATTATTGATTTTTTTAAGAGAGATGAAGGGAGAAGGAAACAGAAAGAGAAACACTGATGTGAGAGAGAAAAACATGGATTGACTCCCTCTTGTACGCCCCCTACTGGGAATCAAGCTCACACCCAGGCATGTGCTCTGACTTGGAATCAAACTGGCACTGGACGACACCCAAACAACTGAGGAACACTGGCCAAGGCATTTTTTTTTTTGGTGCATTTTTTTAAATCCTCACCCAAGGGAACAATTATTAATTTAGAAAAAGAGGAAGGGGGGAGGGAGAAAGAGAGAGAGAGAGAGAGAAACACACCAATGTAAAGGAGAAACATCAATTGGTTGCCTCTCATATGCACCCTGACCAAGAATGGAACCTGCAGCCTATGCATGTGTCCTGACCAGGAATTAAATCTGCAACATTTTTGGTACATGGGATGATGCCCCAATCAACTATACCACCTGGTCAGAGCTCAGACTACCATTTTTCACCCCATTTTCTATTTTTTTCTGGTGATTATCTTAATAAAATAAAAATAGGGAATACATAGTGATCCCATGCCATTAAAAATAAGGTACACGTAGCAATCTCTCCTTTCCCCTTTTTCTCCTACTGATTTTTATATATGTTTTATTTCTTCTATTTATTATTTTTTTATGTAAAACTAGAGGCCCAGTGCACAAAATTCATGCACAGGTTGGGGTTTGGGGCGGGGGGTTCAGCCTGGCCTGTACCCTCTCGCAATCCAGAACCCCTTGGGTAAGGTCCCTAGGACTGGTTGGTGATCAGAGCCTATCAGGGCTTTCCTTTCCCTGGCAGCTGGCCCCACTCTGCTGCTGTCCCTGCTTACCATCTGTGTGGCACTGCTTCTCCTCCCCCATTAACATTCACCTCCCTTTGTGGTTGACAGGTATGGGATGTGATCGCTTGGCTGGCCTGGGCCTTCCTCAGTGGGGCGATCACTGGCCAGCCCTGCACATGCACCACAGCATCACTAGCCAGTGGCCTGGGCCTTCCTCTGTGGCCTCTGGCCAGGTGGCCTGGGTCTCCCTCAGCAGGTCAATTGATCGTGGGGCTCCATGATGGATTGCCCAGCAGAGGGAGGCCCTGCCTACACAGCTGAGGCTCTGCAATTGATCACTGCACACAGGGTAACCTTTGAGGCGATCCATCATGGAGCCTCCCCATTGATCACCCCGCAGTAGGGCCTCGCCTGCAAGGCAATTGTGAGGTGACGGCATCACCTCCAACCAATTGCATTGCACCGGCCTTGGCTGGCCTGACACCAGTGCATGTAATAGTATGGTCATCCAGAATGTCATCCAGATGGTCGTTCTGTTGTTTAGTTGTTCGGTTGATTTACATATTACACTTTTATTATTATAGATAATTATGGTTCTATTTTTTGTTCCTTCTACTTTAGTCAGTACCTTAATTCTCTTATATTTAAGATAAAGGTACTGGCATCCCTTCCCCTGGCTCCATCAGGTCTTCACTTACTACCTTCTGACAGCTCTGGAAGCCTTTGTCTCTAAAGTATACCAGTTGTTCTCTGGAATCGCTACATCATGCATGGCTGTTATCCTGGGATTTTCCCTCTGCTTAATACAGATGTGCCATGTTTGAAGGCATTGGCTACTATTGATGGAGTATTTACATCCAACAAAAGCATACATATACTGCTTCCCACCAATGAGGTAATGCCAACTTCTAAGTAAATGCTTAGAGCAGGTAGGTATGCTGTGTGCTGTAACTACTGTCCTGCATTTCAACAATGTGGATCCTGCCTCCTTTCCTTTGCAATCACTTGGAAGGCAGGCAGTGTCTTATGGCTCTCTGGGTTCTGGCTGCCTCACTTGCTACCAGGCAGAGAGAAGGGGCTTTGCTCGTGTTTGATGAACAAATGAGAAAGGGGTTATGATGGAAGGAAGCCCAGCAGTTAGAGTTTCCAATTCAAAAGTTTGCTTTCATTACCATATGCGTTACCTTATTTAGAATTAATTCTGTCAAGATAATGGCCCATGGGGGGCAGATGAAGAAAGTCTATGCCAATTCTTGAGGAGAATCTTATTAAACAGTGTCTTGTTGCCTCTTGGAAGAAGGAGGCTCTCTTCCTTAGATCCTGAGTCAGGCTATCAAAAGGCATTTTCCCACCAAAGTGGTTTCCTTCTCTGGGGTCAGCAAATATTTTCTCTAAAGGGCTAGGTAGTGAACATTTTAAGGTTTGTGGATGACATGATCTCTGGCATAACTACTACTCAACTCTGCTGTCTCAGTTTGAAAGTAGTCATGGATAATATCTAAATGAATGAGCTGTGTTTCAATGAAACTTTATTTGCAAAATCAGATGTGGAAAGGGAGCACATTTGGCCCATGAGTTGTAGATTGCTGTCCCATGTCATAGTTTGTGATCCAGAAGTCTCACCAAGTTCTCAAAAATTTCAGCTTAATCTTTCCTTACCTGCCACTCATGAAATAGATAAAATAAACTACCATTAAGCTTTTCTTGGCCTGATGGCATGAACTGGTCTTCCTTTCTAATATTACTTGGAAGTCTCAAAGAGGTCTTCAAATCCCCTGGTAGTTTACATTCTCAAGGTTGGCTTTGTTCTGCACATTTAGATCCAGCTTTGAATATTCACCCCTTTCTGTTATCTAGAAATGAGCAAACAAAAGCATTAAAAATCAGACTCATTTAAAGCATGAGTAGAGCAATCTTTACTGAAGATTTAGACAAAGGGAGAAGAGATTACCATGTAGAATGCAGATGTCTTCTAACTGAACATTAATAGTCCCCATTTTTAGATTATTTTCAGTCATTTCATCCCTAGCATGCATCCATTGAACATTCCTTCAACACATCCCTATACCTACATCAACCTGCTTTCTCTATATTTCTTCTTCAACTGTTTAAGTATAAAAACTTGCCTGTGCTTCCTGCAGAGCAGTTTAGGTTGCCTTTGCCTTTGGGACATCCATGCTCCCATACTCTTCTCTCCCACCCAATGCCATTTATCCTAAAGTAGGATATTAAGGCATTAAAAATAACTCTTTATTGTTGAAAGTATTACATATGTCCCCTTTCCCCTATTTTCCCCTTCTAGCCCACCACCATTCCCTACCCCAGCTTTCACTACCCTATTGTCTGTGTCCATAGGTTATGCATATATGTATACAAGTTCTTTCCTTGATATCTCCTCATCATGAACTCACCTGTTTCCCTCTGAGATTCCACAGAATGTTCCATGTTTCTATGTCTCTGGATCTATTTTTTTTTTAACAGTTAATTTTACTCATTAGATTCCACATATAAGTGAAATCATGTGAAACTTGTCTTTCTTATACTGGCTTATTTTGCTTAGCATAATACTCTTTAGGTCTCTCCGTACTTTCTCAAAGGGTAAGAGATCCTTCTTTTTTTTAGTATACTGCATAATATATCTTTACTGATTTCAGAAAGGGAGAGGGAGGAAGAGGTAGAAACATCAATTATGAGAGAGAATCATTGATTGGCTGCCAACTGCATACCCCACACTAGGGATTGAGCCCACAACCTGAGCATGTGCCCTGGCTGAGAATTGAATGGTGAGCTCCTGATCCATAGGTTGATGCTCAAACAGTGAGCCATATTGGTGAGGCCTAAAATGGGATATTAAAAGTAGTATAGGAGATGCTACATGAGGAAGGGAACCAGGCGGGTGCTTTTCTTCCTGGGTTGGCAAAGGGCATGGTTTTGGAGGGGAGCGTGAAAGAGAAAGTGGAGAGGACTCATAAAAGTCTGTCTTTCAGTCTGTGATCTCTTCTGTTTATTTAAAGCTTCCCTCATCTCTTGAGACATAAATTGCCTATAATAAAGCCTTATGCTTATATAACTCTTTACATTCTTCAAAGTGCTGTTATTTGCTATTTTATAGCATTTGATCCTCACCAAAGACCTTGAATCATAGTGAATACACCAAGCTGTATGTCACCTTAAAAGACTACATACCAGCCAGTCAGCTTTCCCTAATGACACCCAGACTATAACCTTCACATTTGTTCTAACTTAAGAATGCATAGATGCAAGTTACAAGGTCTCCCTCTTCTCCTCTCTCCCCCTTCTCTTTTCTCTCTCTTTCTCATAAATACCGATCAACAATGATGAAGAAGAGGGATCTTTAGAATCTACCTAATTTTTGAGTTTCCCTTTCTGCAAATACATGCAGTGAATGAGGTAATATCTTTGGAATTGAATTATACTAAACATTAAATTATTCAGCCAACATGGCCATTCTCTTTTTATGTTGAGAATCTCTTTCTTCCAATCCCTTTAAGATGGGGGTACAACAACTGGAGGAAGAATCCAGAGACTCCATGGTACAGGGTAGTCAAGACTATTACTAGTAAGGAGTTCTTACTATCTTCAACCAAACTTATGGGGTGTCTGTTTAATTTTTATAGGGGATTGTGTAATGGATGGACATTAACAGCATGCTTTCTGGCTGGTTTATAACAAGCACTATATTAATTTCTCATTCTCACCTTTTCTACCACCTGAATTTCTTTCATGCGTTCTGAATGAAGCTTATTTGGTGCTGCTCTAAATAATCATATACTTCCCCTTACTCCACTCATACTTCTCCTTACCCCACTTCTTGCTTGTTTTAGCTCTACTTGTGTACCTGCTCTCTTTGCATCTGAAACTAAACCAACACAATGCTATAATTGAAAGAGAAAGTTTCAGCTTCAATTCCTCTTAGTGATAGATATGACAATGAGAAGGGCTCACTCACAGCCATTACCTGGAGCAGTGGAGTCATCAGGTTGCTGATCCTGAAGCCATGAGGGCTGTCATTCTGAAGGAGTCTCTGATAGGGGTACACCATCTGTTAAATCATAGCTGCTTCCCCATTATTTGTTGTTGAAGCGGGGAGAGTATGCCTCAGTGACATCCACAAAATGTGGTCAGAATATAAAGGATATGGCATTAGGAGAGTTAGATTTGCTTACTGGCTGCCTGTGTGATAACAGACAAATAACCTGCTCTTCTCAATGTTCTTATTTCTAAAGCAAAGATGATAATACACATCATGTCTAATTGAGCAGTTTTTAGAAACACTCAAGTACTATAGGATTGAAGATTGCTAGGCGTTTCTTCTTTCCCATCTAAATTGCTTCCTTGGTTGAGATGAAATATGTATTCAGTGCGTCCATCTAATTTTCGTCCCCACTTTCTAATGGCATCAAGTGACCAAAAGGGAAATGTAAGGAGGAAAGACGGAAGCAAAAGGAATGACTAATCTACAGATTTGATGATTATTGTTCAGAGAATTCATATTAGCTTCAGTGGACTGCCTCCACTTTAAGAAAAGCCAAGAAGGCACCCTTCAGTAATTCCAAGTCATTTCAACATGGAAACCTCTGGAATAGCAACCAAACTGGGGACTTCTTACTTCCCCACCTTCCTCTTTCTTTTATTTATTTTTCTTAATAAAATCAGACTCTGTTGGTTGAGAAAGAACATCTGAGCATGTTGTGGCCATGGAAAATGGTGTATTGTAGAAGCAGCATAGTTTGAAGTAAATGTTAAAACATTAATTTATATCCTGACCTTTTGGGGGCAACAATTCAAACAAAATACTGACCTTGACCTTGACCTTGAGATTCCTTTGGAATCTAGTCAGAGAGATAAGATTTTAAAGGCAGAGTGAAGGTGCTGTTTGTTGAGTGAATACGGCAGGGCTATTTTGCTCAGAAGTGAGGGGACCACCTTAGCTGTGGAGGGAGGGGGCACTGTAGGCTCTACGCCAAGTCAGTCAGTGAGAAGACAGAGCCAGTGTCAAGGGAATGCTGCTGATTCCCTCCATACGGCCATATATTTAACTAATGGCACTTTAAAAGATATCATCAACTATTTGAGCAGATCAGTCCTGAAGAGAGATTGTTTCTCACATCCTGACCGACAGGAATAAATATAGATCTATCATATTTACAAGCATGTCTCTCCATGTGGTTGAATTAGGGGATTGGGAATTAAAAAAGTATCTTTCTAAGTAGAAATTAACGTTGAAAAATAAGCTTCTCTTGTGCATTTACAAGAAAGTTGTTGGTGGGTTTTTTTTGGATTTTTTGGTCATTGTTTTTTTATTGATTGGTGTTTAATAGAGGCCCAGTGAGACATTTGCAGCTAAATTTGTTAGGGGCCATTTTCAATTAAAGTTCATTTATAATGAAGATAAATGATAATCTGAGGTTATAGGAAAGCAGTATTCACCATTACCTTAAAAATGATTTACACAGAGCAATTTAGGAGCCTCACGAGTGCATAAATTAAGGTACCTCCATGATTAAATCCAAACCACTAAAGGCCCTCACTTAATTTGATGCATAGGATGAAATATCATTACGAAGAAGAGGATCCCTGATCTTATTTAAAAGCAACTTCCTCTAAAAGTGCTCAGGGCACCAGCCTTCGACCAACAAGCAGAGCCATCACCTCAATGCTGGAGGTGAACTATGCATACTTTCCTCCCAAGCCCCACATGCTCAATTCTCTTTCTGGTGGGTAAACTCCTGTCTGGTGGATACATCCTTTCCTCACCCCATGGGAGGGTGAGGGAGTTAATCCTATCTCTGTCCATATTGTAGCCTCGGTATCTAAAACAGGGTCTGGCACTAATAGGCACTAGTAGGTGTGCTCCAGTAGTAGCTGTATGGATGGATGCATGGAGGAGCATGTGAATGTAACAAAGAAGTGAAAAAACATGTTGATTATTCTCTCTGTACATATGTGTGTACCACTGTAAATCAACTGGGACAGCTTTAGAAAATACTAAACCCTATCCCGGCCAGCATGGCTCAATGGTTGAGCATCAACCTATGAACCAGGAGGTCACAGTTTGATTCCCAGTCAGGACACATGCCCAGGTTGCAAGCTCAGTCCCAGTGTGAATTATGCAGGAGGCAGCTGATCAATAATTCTCGGGACTTGATGCAGAAAAAGGAGAACACCCTATGGAAAGCAAGGTTTCCCAAACTGCTGCTGGAGTCTGAGTTCCTGGGGCTGTTCTTCACACAGGCACAGAGTGGATTTCTTTGCTTCCCAGCAGACACAGACACAGTGAGATCTTTGGAGAGTGCCTGAAGAGAAACTTTACACTTACCAAGGAAAGGCTTGAAAACAACAACTAAAGAGCATTCCCATCTGTTAAGAGAAATTCAGCCTGTCTCGTTGGGTCTGGCCCAGAAGCTGGGGTTTTTCAGTCTTCCCAGGTGATTGTAATGTGCAGGTGTAGGTGGAATCAAGATGGCAGCCCTGTCTCAGGAGGCCTGGAACCTCTCTGCTTCTGATCAGTTTCATCCCAAACACTACCTTTCACTGTCCCCAATACTTAATAAGTATCAGTTCTGGTTTATCCCTTTATTCCTCCCTGTCACGTAGGCCAAGAGGTCATTTCATCTACATTGTGAATTAGTGCTCCCTACTTTGACATCTTATGCAAATTTCTTGACCTATTTGGACCTCAGAATTGGATCTTTAAGACTGATACAATAATGTCATCATGTTTTTTTGTGAAATTGAGTGAAAAGAATAGATGTAAATATATTTCAAAAACTGTGAAATATTATCAAATCATTAAGCAATAATTATTATTGTCTGTAATAGAAAAGCATAAATATTCTACTAATTGTAATTTTAAGGGCATAGAATTTGAAATAACTTTAGGATGAAATGGTATTTGATTTAAAAATATAAGGACACACCCCAGATTCATTATCTACTATTTCTTGTTAATATATCTACAAACTTAAATTCTTTGAACTTCAGTTTCATTCAAGTATGCCAACTGTCTCAGAAAGTTATAAGAATTGGATGAGCACATGTGAGGAAAGTACTTTGTGAGCTCTAAAACACTGTGTAAATGTTAGGCTTTTTGTTTGTTTTGTTTGTTTTGCTGTTGTATTTCTTCTGTTCATGGAGCTGATGCCCATTATATCAAGATGGTTGATTTTGTGCATCTCTTCTTGACTCCTAATTCAGGGATTTAGAATTAACTGTGGTAGAGTACTTATATCACAGCAACCAACAAATATGACTGATGAGCGTTCTTTTCTTCTCCCTCCCGCCCTTCCTTCCTTCCTTCCTTCCTTCCTTCCTTCCTTCCTTCCTTCCTTCCTTCGATTCTTTTTTTTTCTTTTCAAGATATAGTTTACCAGCTCACCATTGCCTATATCTGAATATATCTAATCAAGCATTATCAGAGTCAAAAGTGCCCAGCTGGTATGGCTCAGTGATTGAGCATCAATCTATGAATCAGAAGGTCATGTTTTGATTTCCAGTGAGGGCACATGCCCAGGTTAAGGGCTTGATCCCCTGTGTGTACAGTAGGCAGCCGATCAATGATTCTCTCTCATCATTGATGTTTCTTTCTCTCTCTTATGATGTTTCTCTCTCTCTCTATCTCTTTCTCTCTGATAGCAATAAAAAAATCGAAAGTACTAGATACTTAGTTAATACTAGATGAGTTGAATAAATTGACTTATGACTAAAACCAAAAAAATAACCATGATTGCTGTACATCTCAATACCAAATATATTTTTATTGAGAAGAGAATTTTTGTGCTTAATATAAATTGAAAGTAAACAAGTCAAAAGTTTCCATCTTTTTCGATAACCTATTCAAACACCACAAAAGAGTGCCCCAGTTTGCTACCATGAAAATGAGAACCACCTAGCTCACCTGCTCACTGAAACCAACCAGTCAGTTTGGATTATTCAAACCAAAATGAAATTTATTTCCTTTTTAGAAAATGTCTTCTTCCCTAAGGAAGCTCTGTTTTCTTGACAGGCCATTTATTTTTTGTTTGTGGCTGATTGCAGTCTTTGTCAACTATCACCCTGATAACATTTGGGCATTGCTTGCCCTTTAGAACCAGCTCAGAGCTTCCTAAAGTGGTGTCAGCACAGTGGCATGGAACATCCTGAATCAGCCCTGTTAATCAAATGCTGTTCTCTTCTGTTCTCTCTCCCTTGCTCTGATCTAACTAAGCCATGTATTTAACTGGGTCCAGACACAGGAAATTTTATAGACTCACTATAGTCTCAGGAGGATCAAACATTTAGCCTCCCGTAGTTATGCACCTCTTTATTCTCTAAGGCCCTCACTGTTTCCTAAAATTTAACTGTGACAAGTGGATCATAGGGCTATGGGTCATGCACTGTTACAAAAAGCGAGTTAAAAAAAGATAGACTCTCCCTGCTAGAAACTAGCAGGTGCATCATTATGTAAGGAGCTCAAACTAGAGAGCACAGCAATTAAGATTTCGATGGAATTACATCTTAGGCGATACTATACAGATATGATATTTTAATTTGTGGTATTTACAAACCAAGCATATCAAGCAATAATGTTAAGTGATTTGCAAAAGGGAGAGTGGATGAGGACACAGCAATGGAGTTTTTGTGAGGTCTTCTGTTGCTATGCCAATCAAAAGCCTGCAGGGCACAAGGGGGGAGTGTGTCTGGAGGTATCTGCCTGACTTGTCTCTCAGAGTGTCATAGGTCAACAACATTCACAGTATGTGGTCTAGAAAGGGAAAGATGGGGGTAAAAAAATATACCCATTGATGTGTAGTATTGAATGTAGAGTTTTTATTTTGCCAGACCTCAAATGACTTTTTCAGTTCACTCAGAACTGATCAGCTGTGGAGAACAGAATCATGATTACCAAGGTCATAGGAGATTATTTTTAATGATTACCAACATAATACTTAAGCAATTGACATTGAGTTTTCTATTCCATTGATTAGACTATTCTCTATGCATGGAATCTCTTTTCAGGTATTAAGATAAAAAATAAAACTTTCTCAGTAAAAGTTTTTTTTGTTGCTCTATTTTTCTATTTCTTTATCTCAACTTGCCCATTTCTATCCTGAATTTGGCATGTTCTGTCAAGCTATCTGGAGCATCGACTACCTAAAAAAAAATGAGAGGAAAAGGAATTTGGAAAACATGAACACAGTGTTTACATTAGTCTACAAATTTTATTTCTACTTTCTATTTGACTTAATATTCTGTGGACCGACCAAAGAAAGGCAACCTGAGGCAGTCCTCAGAGGGCTCACTAAATCCCACTCCCCTTTGGTCAAAAGTGTGGCACTATCCATCCTCTGTCCTTAGTTAAGACTATGTAAGCCTGATGCAAGAGCTTTTATATTGGTACTGGGATCATCTGATCAGTGTTCTCTGACTATGTTACTTGCTGAAGCATGAGAAGATGGTAAGGGAAGTGCAGAAGGGTGTAGTGTATGGTTTGGAGTCTTATTACACTCCTTTCCCAAACACTACTCTCTAGTAGTGGCCAATGGACATGACTGTTTAAGGTCATGTTCTAAATAATGGACTCACTGAATCTGTGCCATCCATACATTCACAGAAAGTGTTCACCTAACATTAAAATAATAATTATTTCATCAAAGTTGAGGGCCATCCTATCTAGTTCACAGTGGTGAACAAGATATTTCCCGCCTTTACTCTCAGAAGACAAATGTCTGCTGTTCCCTCATTCCAGATCTTCCTTCTCTATCCTTTATCTTGAGAAATTGAAACTAACCAGTTTAACAAAGTTTGACATTTTAAAGGGAAAGTATAAAGAAACTTATCACTACAGTGTTAGAAACCCCAGTCAGGACGGTTAATTATTTGGGTCTATATGTCCCTCCTAGTGTTGTGTAGGTGCCCATCCATTCATTTATTCAGTATTTATTTAATTGAGTACCTACCATGTGTCTGGCACGGATCCAGGCTCTTGGGATACAGGCTGAATAAAATAGAAATGATCCTTTTCTCATAGAACTCAAAGTCAAGTGCATAAGCAGTCATTACTCTAATGACCACACACATAATATGTAATGATGATATGTATTATGATGGGCATTAAAAGGAGATTATTCAAGTGTACCCTGAGATACACTTGAGCATTTGACCTGAGATCTAAAGGTTGTATAAGAATCAACTAATTGAATGAAAATGGGGAAGGGGAGAGAAAGAAAACAAAAAGAGAGACAATGGGAAGATAACTTATTTCTAGAAAATGAAGGTATTATTGTGAGGAAGAAGGAAAGAGAAAAATCTCTCATTAGGAGTAAAAGACAGGCAAGGTCCAGATATATCACCCATATTTTCAGGCTTTTTAAACAATTGTGGTCTTACTTCTAGTGCCAAGATCCTAATTTTTTTTAAAAAAGGTTACTTTCTTTTTTAAAAAAAAATATTTTATTGATTTTTTTACAGAGAGGAAGGGAGAGGGATAGAGAGTTAGAACATCAATGAGAGAGAGACATCGATCAGCCGCCTCCTACACGCCCCCTACTTGGGATGTGCCCCCAACCAGGATACATGCCCTTGACTGGAATCGAACCCGGGACCCGTCAGTCCGCAGGCCAACGCTCTATCCACTGAGCCAAACCGGTTTCGGCCTAAAAATTTTTAAGGGGCGCATCAAGTTCTAGGGTCAGGGAACCCCATAAATGGAGAGACAACATTGGGGTTTTGCTAATGGCGCAAGGACCACTAGATGGATTCATTGGTAGGTGCCAAAGACAATGATAGGCTTTTACATAATGTAGATCACTAAATTTTAGAAAATGTGGCATTATGGGCATCTTTTGGCTAGAAATGGTACAAAATATTCATGAGATATTTAAAAATACACGACTTAGAAAAAAAATAAAATGATTGACTGGTAAACTCACAAATTTAATCTTGGTTTGACATTTTGTATCTCCTATCATTACGTTCTCTTCCTGTTTTTATGTTAAATCTTCACAGTTTCTAATATTTAAATTGAGCATTAGTACTGGCTAATTGCTTTACTTAGGAAATTGTTGGTGGCTGAAACTGGAGTTAATGAATTTTGTAAGCACACAAAATGTTCTCTGAGTACCATTCTATAAAGTGTATGTATGTGTCTATTATTTCTGTAATTATTTCTTAATAATTACTGGCCAAGGGATAGGCAATTATTCCCTTGGGCGGTGGATTCAGACTCTGTCTCTTGCAGGGCTTCTGACTGTAGACTGTCTCTTCCCATCCTGTGAGCCACCAATATGTGCTCAGTTTCTAATGCTGAAACTTTATTTCTGTTTAGTTCCGTACCACAGGCATGATGTCCTGCCCATTTTGAAGGCCAATTTCTAAGTTTTGTCATTTATAACTCTGATTAGAACTAAAATACAGAATGATTGGGTGGGTTCTCTCACTCTCTCTTTTTCTTACTGTATTTTCAAATTGCTTCAGGGTTTGTAGGGCCTTTTAAACATAAAAAAATACTTTCTGATAATGTATGATTAGTTTACACGACTCTTAAGTCGTTATGGCAACACTTTTGTGCAAATTATTATAACAAGAAGTCCAATACCTGCAATTAACTTTCTCAGAAATGTGCATTGATCTCTTATTGTGTGTCAGACATTGATAATACAAAATTGTAAAGCATGACCCCTGTCCCCAGGGTCCTAAACTATGTTTTTAGAGTCTACTAGGGTGTTATGAGATCTATTTTACAAATAGTTAAAATTTAATATGTTGATTGATGACATAGACATATATAGCTTACCTCAGTTAATATTCATTGATTGTGATACTCAGTATGAAGATGAGTAAGAGGAAAATGCTGCCTCCTAGGAGATTTGGGCCCATATGGAGGCCTTTTCAGTAAAATATGATGCATCCATAGATATGCATCTGCATGCAGAAGGGAGCTTCACTCAGTATAAGGGTTTAGAAAAGACTTCTTGGGAGAGCTTATACCTACATTAAGTCTCACAGATGTTAGGTAGAGAGGGGGCAACGGAGTACTGGGCACAAGGCACCATATAAGTGAAGCATTGATGAGAGTGGGTGATGTATAGAAGGAAGGATGTGTAGGAACACAGAAGAAGGTATAGCTACCTCCGCTTCCACCAAATCAAGTTTTATAAAGGCGATTGATTATAATCAGATGTGGAAAGACATCCCAGGAAAGATACAAAATCATGAGATGAGAAAAAACCACGTGGACTTAGGGAGCTGCACATGGCTTTTGACCACAGGAGCATGTGAAGAAATAATGGGAGTTCCTGGAGTGGAAAGGGAGGAGCTGAGCGTGGAATTACCATTCCCTAACACTTGGAATTCGATCTGTTGAAAAATTCTCAACTTGAGTTGATGGAATAAACTCTGAGTAGTGACAGCTCCTTCTATCAGACATGTCAGCATGTTTGTAGGGAGGCACCAATACAGCATGACCAGGAAGTCATCAATATTGCATGTGCTTGATTGATCTGCTCTCCCAGCCTCTGTGCTCAATACTGGAGATTCAACAGTGAAGGAAATAAACAAATATGTCTTCCTTCCCAGGTGGGGTTGCTCAGTCATTGAGCATAGACCCATGAATCAAGAGGTCACTGGTTTGATTCCAGGTCAGTGAAAATGCCCTGGTTGAGGGTTAGATCTCCAGTTTTTTGTGTGCAGTAGGAAGCTGATCTATATTTTTCTCTCATAAATGTTTCCATCTCTATCAATAAAAACATCCTTTTAAAATATACACACACAAAACATGTCTTTCTCCTAGAACTTTCTCAACTAGGTAGGGCAGTCATCGGCAAACTGTGGCTCACGAGCCGCCATGGTTTGCCAGTCTGTTGACTAATGAGTTTGCCAACCACTGAATTAGGGGTAGGTAAGACAAGGTTCAGTGTGTTTCTGAGTGGTTTTGCACAGGCCAGGGGGCAGGTAGTGAGTGGGAATATGTTTGCAATTTAGATAAGTCATATGGAGAAGGTGTCCTTGAAGAGATGACATGGAGGAGCTGATGGAACAAGCCATGAGGACTAAATAGGGAAAGAACACTTTAGACAGAAGGAAAAAAAAGCAAGTGTAAACCCTGGAGTGAGGAGCAGTTGGGTGTTTGTATAGAATAGGAGGGAGGCCAGAATGGCAAGGCCTAGAAAAGTGGAGAATGCCATGGGATGGGTACAGTTGCAAGGGAATGAAATGGATAACAAAAGTTCCATGATCCAGAGATTCCCAGACCTAAGTATTGATAGGTGGAAAGTGGGGTGACTACTAAAGAGAAGTAAAATCTTTTCTCTGCTTTGTAGAGCTCTGACTTTAATCTCCTGGTCCTGGAAAAAATAAGTATTTGTTCATGTAGCTGCCTCGCCCTCGCCCATGGCTCACTGTTGCTGTGGTGTGGGAGAGCTTTGGTAAATGGGGTAACCCGCAACGAAGTAGTTAAGAGATATTTCCACTCTGGATGAATCAGACAGGAATGAATCATTTTCTAAATTACAGAGGTAGATACCACTTTACTTAGTAACTGTCCTTTTGAAAATTAGCTTTAATCTTTTTTGATTTGAGTCATACTCACAGAACTGTAATTACTTAGAAGACCCTTTATACTTATCATCTAATCCAAGCCTAATTTTATGGACAAGGAAACTGAGGTACAGAGTATAAATAAAATGCCGGCATAAATATATCTGTTTACTATTTAAAAGACTCTGGTGAAAATTATTTCATTAAAGAAATATACCTCCTCAATGTATACGTTCCAAAATGTTTGTTTAAAAAGTTTATAAAGTATGTACTACGTATGGAACACTATTCTGGCATCTGGGGCTATGGCCACAGATTAGGCAGATTTGATCCCTATTTAATAAAAAATTATCCTCATGGGAATGGAGATTGGGGGCAGGAGGTGTGGACAGCAAATGAGTGAGTTAACAAATGTACAACATACTCTCAGACAAATATAAATGATGTAAAGACAATAAAAGTAGGATGAATTTGAAAATGCCAGAGGTGTGGTGGGGGCTATTTTAGAGCAAGTTGGTCAGTACAGCTTGTGCTGAGGAGGTGAAATTTGAAAGCAGATAGCTCTGCGGAGAGGCCAGGAATATGTTTTCCAGGTAGAGGGTATAGCCAGTGCCAGTGCCTGATATGTTCAAAGAACAGACAGAAGCCATGTGATTGGAACATAGTGAGAGTAGGGGAGTAAAAGGGGGAGACTAGCTCACAGGGGGCCTTTCTGAGACTGTGGTAAGAGTCCATTTTCATTCTTCCAGTGAGAAATTGGGAGGAAGCTTTCAACAGATGAATGAAGTGATCTGGCGAAAATGTTTAGATCGTTTGGTTTCTGTGTAGAGAATGAACTGTGTTGAGATAACAGATGAATCAGAGACCAGATCGGCACTGTTTCACCAGCTCAGACCAGAGAAGGTAGGGGCTTGGATGTGAGGAGCATTGGAAATAAAGGTGAGAACAGACCAGATCTCTCCTGTCACTTCTGAGTCTCATCATCCATATTAGTCAATAAGAAATAATAAAAGGAGAAATATAGATTTATTTACTAACTTCAGGTAAAGGTATGTGAGGTTCAGAAAGTGATGTATGGCTTTTTCAAACATAAGGAAACTATACACTGAGTGGCCAGATTATTATGATCTCTGAATGCATAATAATCTGGCCACTTAGTGTGTGTGTGTGTATATATATATATATATATATTGGAGACCCAGTGCATGAATTTGTGCATAGGTGGGTTTGGCCAGCCTGGCCAGGGGGAGGGGACATAGGCGGTTGGCCAGCTTGCCTGCTGGTCGAACTCTTAAGTCAAGGGGACAATTTGCATATTAGCCTTCTATTATATAGGATATACACTGGGTGACCATATTATTAGGCATTCAGGGATCATAATAATCTGGCCACTCAGTATATAGTAAAGGGCTAGACTTTCAAATTGATTCCTCAAATAAGCCTGGGGTGGGATGGCCAGTTAAAGTATAGGCATCACTCTTGTATTATGCCTTTTCTCTAGCCCTGCTTCTAAGCTTGTCTTTTACTTTTTTGCTTTTATTAAGCCCTTCTTCCATATGTGTTGTTGCCAAGTCATATATACCTTTGATTAATCTCAAGGGTTGCTTTCTCAGCAAATCTGAATGTCAAGGAAAAATATATAATATCTCCCAGCTCCCTAATTCATTGGAGATTTCAAATATGGACCATAAGGATCTTCTTTTCTTAATTCATTATTGGGGGAAATCACAACTAAACTTCAAACACAGACACCTTTTGGAGCAAGACTTTATCCTCCTGTTCTTTGTTAATGTCTTAAATTTTCCTTATACATTCCTAGCAACAGTGCTGGCTGGGAGAAGCAGAACAGTGGCCTCTCAAAGATTTCCATTTGCTAGTATTTGGAATCTGTAAATATATTATGTCACATGGCAAAGGGAATAAGGTCACTGATGGAATGTAGGTTGTTTATCAGCAGATCTTAAAGAGGTTTCCTTGGGCTTTCAGGACAGACATAATGTAATCACAAGGGTCCTTTCAATGTGAAGAGGGGTCCTGGCCAATGTTGCTCAGTGACTGAGCTCAACCCAGTAGTTGAGCATCAAGGTGGGTTCAATTCCTGGTGAGAGCACATGCCCAGGTGGCAGGCTCGAACCCCAGTGGAGGGTGTGCAGGAGGCAGCCAATTGATGTTTCTCTTTCATTGATGTTTCTATCTTTCCCTTCCTCTCTCTCTCTCTCTTAAAAAATCACTGAAAACATATTTTTTAAATGAGGAAAAGGGGGGTAGAAAACTAGAGACAGAGAGAGATTTGAGGAGCTGGCTTTGAAGATGAAAGCAAAAAGGGGACAAAGAGTCATACATTCCAGAAGCCTCTAGAAGCACAAAAGGCAAGACACAGATTTCACCCTAAAACTACCAAAAGGAGCAGGGCCCTGCCAACATCCTGAATTGATTATGAGACCTCTTTTGGATTTCTGACCTCACACACTATGAACTTATATGAGTGTGTGTCTGTGTGTGTGTGTGTGTGTGTGTGTGTGTGTGTGTGTGTGTTGTTGTTGTTGTTTGTTTTATGCCAGGGTGTTTGGATAATTTGTTACAGCAATGATATGAAATAAATACACTGGCATTCCACTATTCTTTTCCTAGGAAGTGGACTTTGAGCTGAGGCCAGATAAATATTATTAATGGGAAGATCTTAAGTCCCCCCAATTTACTTCACTGTTCTCCTTTCTGTGGATTATGGTTCTGGATCCTCTGATATTGTGGCTTTTATTACTCTGGCAGCCTTGACTGTTACTAAGTGCCTGGCACTATTTTATCTGCTCATGTCATCCATATTTTACAAAATAGGAAACTGAGGCATAATAAGAATCTGGGTTGGAATTCTGGGCCAGATAGTGTGACACCAGTTTTTAAATGTACAGCTTACTTCTTCCTCTACAATGTTTTTACTGGTCAGCACGTGGCAGGTGCAGGGAGGAGCAAGGGGAAGGCTTAAACTAGTGAGCATGCTCAGTTCACTAACAACCATTATACATTGCTATCTCTGGAAACCCTGCTCTGACTTCCATCTCAGGGGTCTCTTAGCTTCACAACAGAAAGAGGACTTTAGGGCATTTCCTCAGAGTTAAGAAAAGTTAATTAACATGGAGAAAAATTAAGAAAAATTAATTAACATAAAGGGTCTAGGTTAGGTGCACATTCTTAATGAAAGGCTTGGCTTACTAAGTTGGAAATGTTAACGGGAGACAAAAGACATAGGAAGAAAAAAGTTATGACAAGCCAGCCTGACATTTTTTTTCCAACTCACAAACTAAGATGTTTTAAGATCTAAGAATCTCATGGTGGTGGGGTGGGCACTGTGTGGAGAAGAGAGGGAGATACTAAACTCACAGGTGCATCTTGGTCTCTGCCGTATTTATAGAACAGTGGCATGACAGAGCGTGGAACTACTGTGCATGAGTTCTGAAAGGAAGAACATTGTTGAAAATGAAGGGCTTCAGGAAAGCAGTTTTCCCTAAATATAAAGACCTGGGCCACAAGCACACTTACCAAAACTGTCCACCAGAGAGGAGAGAAGGTAGTGAGCCAACCATCATGTTATCACAACATGTAGGCAGTTCATGTGGTGATAGCTTTGGCCTATAAGAAGGACATCAAAGGGAAATAATTGGGGCAAGTCCCCAAGGCCTCCACAGAGCAATTGCCACATTTGGAGGAAATGCAAACTGGAAATAGCGTGCTTTTTGATAAAAGGCACTTATAAAAACCAGCATGTGCCCAGCTGGCATGGCTCAGTGGTTGAGGAGGTCGCGGTTTGATTCCTGATCAGGGCACATGCTAGGGTTGCGAGCTCGATCCCCAGTAAGGGGGCATGCAGGAAGCAGCCAATCAATGATTCTCTCTCATCATTGATGTTTCTATCTTTCTTTCTGTTTCCCTTCTTTGAAATCAATAAAAATATTAAAAAACAATAAGCACACATGAATAGAATATAAAGATTGATAGAAAACTTAGATTGACTGAAATATGATTGTAATTCATTTAACATATTTTGTTATGAACCCACATGCTGTTTCCCTACCAAATCCACACATATATTTTGAGATGATAATTAAAAAGGAAAGATAGAAAAAAATTCCAACTATCTCCCAGAATGTACCAGGTTAGCTTCCATTTCTAATTCTCCCTGATTTTGGACACTGAAAATGTGTAGTCTGTGTAATGACCCTACACAATCTTTAGTCATCAAAGGAGAACTCAAAATTAATAACTTGGTGGTGGGGGAAATGTACAGGAATGGAAGTTTCAAGGACTTGAGTAAGATTTTTAATAACAACAAAGGTCTTGTATGTAAAGTGCTGTCAATGTTTTGGGAATTTGGAGCACCAAGATCTTTACTCATTGTCCTCAATCCACAAAACCAGGAGAGTAAGGTTGGATGCAAAGACTTTTTGCATAAGAATTTACCAGGTATTTGGTTCTCTTAATTAAAAAAATAAATTAGTAAACATGTTAAATCCAGAATCCAGAAAAATAAAGATGGAAAAAGTTGATTTTATAAAAATTTTCAGTATTGTGAATTTAAGATGAAAAACTGAGAGATGGACTAGGAGGAATTAAATTATTCACACTATATGCAACAGCTAAATGATTAATTGCCAGTGTATTTAAAGAGCTCCTACAAATCAATAAAAATTTGAAAAATGGACAAAAGTTGTGAAAAATATCTAGAGAAGAAACAAATGGTCAATAGATTTGAAAAAAAATGGTTCTGCTTCAATAATAAAGGAAAAATACCAACTGAAATTAAAAAAAAAACATAAAATAAACAAATCTATAATGTCCAACTATGTAAACAAATGTGAAAAATAACTATATTTATGATAGGAATATTAATTATCAAGATTTTCCAGAGAGCAATAGATAATATTTATAACAGTGTTAGCCATGTATGTCTTTTGCCCCAATAATCCCATTTGTAGGTGTCTATCCCTCTGACACACAGATATATATAATAGCGTACATATAAGAATATTCACTTGTTCCCATATCCATTAAAATGTTACATATGATACTTCTTACATGTAGAAGTATAGAAGAATAGAGTCTCCTAAAATATGCACCATATTGTTCAAACTGTTGGCTCTAGGAGGAGAGCAGATATAGCAGATAAGATAAGAGCAATTTTCACTTTTTATTTTATATTTTCTATTGTTTAAATATTTTATAATGAAAACACTTATAGGCATAACTGTATAACCCAGCATGTATAGTCATAAACATATTTTTTAAAATCTGTTGAGAAAATTGCTAGATTTGAATAATGCTGATGGGTATGGTTGTAGCGACCCACAGATTGTAACTGAGGATGTTCCAGAATAGAAAGGATTAAGAAAATATGTGAATAACTACAATAATCCCACATATAATTTACACTGAAACATAAAAAATGGGCCACATTTGTTCAGAAAGTAGAAAGTAAACTTTGAAAGTGGCTGTTTAGGACAGCAATTTTTCTTCCTCTCTTAGAAACACACAGAAAAGAATGAAGGGGAAAAAGTATAAACCATTTTCTCTTAGCATTTTCTAAACTCTGTAGACTTTCTAACATGTTTGAGGAAGGTCTAGACTGTGATGCAGCTAAAGCTACCTGTGAGGAAAAGAATGTAGCAGGCATGTGGAGAGTGTGGGAAAAGGATGTAGCAGCATAGGTTTCAGAGAGTACCAGCAAAAAGACAGGTTGTGAAGGCCAGGTCTGGACTGTTAGCCATAATCTTACAAAAATATGACTAAACAGAATAGAACCCCCATTAAACCTTTAATGGTTTTCAATGAGGTGAGATTAATTGGAACATTGTAGAGTGGTGTTCTGATATGTCATCATCTACACTAATAAAAGAGTAAGATGCAAATTGACCTATCTTCACAATGCCCACCAGCCATTCAGGAGTGAGTATGCATAGGCAGGTGTCAAGTGGCTAGAGGCGGGACCTCTGGGAAGTGTGAAAGGTGGAAAGGCTGCTCCAGCTGAGCAAAGGTGGTGCTGGCAGTCAGGGGAAGGAAGGCTCATTCTTTTTTTTTTAAATATATTTTATTGATTTTTCACGGAGAGGAAGGGAAAGAGTTAGAAAGACATCGATCAGCTGCCTCCTACACACCCCCTACTGGGATGTGCCCGCAACCAGTGTACATGCCCTTGACCGGAATTAGACCTGGGAACTTTCAGTTCCCAGATAGACGCTCTATCCACTGAGTCAAATCAGTTTCTGCAGAAGGTTCATTCTTGCATGAATCTTCATGCATCGGGCCTCTAGTACTTACATAAAGGTTAAAAAAAAATCTCTACAGATACTGAAATGAAAATGTCAAAATTCAACAACTGGTCTTGATTTTTTTAAAGAAAATGTAGACACATTTAAAATAAGAATGCATGACTGGCCAACATGGTTCAGTGGCTGAACATTGATCTATGAACCAGTGGGTTGAGATTTGGTTCCTTGTCAGGGTCCATGCTCAGGTTGCGGGCTTGATCTCCAATGTAGAGTATGCAAGAGGGAGCCAATCAACATATATAATGTGATATCATTAAAAATAGCAAGTTTTTTATTGGAAACAGTATCCTGTCACTGGAAGGTCAAGACACATATCTAAGTTGCAGGTTCAATCCATAGTCAGGGTGAATACGGAAAGAATCAGATCTCTCTCTCACTCTCAGTGTGTGTGTGTGTGTGTGTGTGTGTGTGTGTGTGTGTTTCCCTTCCTCCCTGTATGAAATGAATAATACAAAAATAGTGTTGAGTTCATATAAAAAATTGAACAAATTAAAAAATATAGGCACACCAATAAAGATCAATGAAGATGTGTAGCAATTTAAGGAACTAAGAATGTGTTGCAGGCATATGAATTAGGTGAACAGATTTTTAGACAAGAATGAAAATTACAATCAGTCCAAATGTGTGTGGAAATTTAGTGTATGAAAAAAGGTATCACCTCAAATCAATGAGAAAAAAAGATAATTTAATAAATATGGTAGCATTCTAAAACAAATGCATAAAATTAGAGTTGGATTGATATGTCAAGCCACAGTATAAATTACAAGGCAATATAAACATTGAAACCAACAAAGTACTACAAGAAAATATGGGCAAATTCCTTTATAATCTTGAAGTCAAAAAGGTTATATATGTTTTACCTGTTTTAAAATTCATTACTTATAAAAGAAAAATATATATCCAACCATATGAAAGCAAGAACCTTTTCCATAGGGAAAAATATCAAAGGGCCCATAATAAACTGGGAGAAGTATCACCAACACATCTAACAAGCAAAGGTATAATTTCCCTCATATAAAAATGATACTGGAAATTGTGAAGGAAAATTCCTCCAACCCAATAGAAAAACTGATAAAGAATGTAAACAAATAGCCACTGATGAAGAAATACAAACTGTTAAACATATGAAAATTTCTCAGTTTCATTTTTAACAAAAGAAATACTTATTAAAACTACCATGAGATAGTGCTATTTTATTTTTCCCTCACCTATAAGATTGGCAGAAATTCAAGATGTGATAGCATACATCATTTTTCAGACCATAAGGAAAAGGACTTTGGAAATCTATTTTAAAATCACTACACAAATTACAACATTTCAAATACATAGACTATTCTGAGAAATCCCATGCTGGGAATTTGTTCTTCACATTATGTGAAATGGCCTATAAAAGTTCATTAAGGCATCTTTTAGTTTTAATAGTAAAAGATTAGGGAAACACAATGTCTGTCATTAGGGGACTGGGTAAATATGGTCCCTCTATAGGAGAGAATATTATAGGTAAGTTGGGATAAAAGAAAAAAGAAAAACATGGTATGACCATCCTTCATGTGCTGGTTTGGATAGATTTTCAAGACATACTGTTCAGAGAATACATAGATGAAGAGGAGTTTGTGTAGTATGCTGCATTTTATGTTAAAAGGGGAAATAATAACATGTTCATATTTCCAGTTTTCTAATCCAATCCTGTCTTTGCCACTTATGTCTGAGTGAATTTGATCAAGTTATTATTTATAATATGTCATGGTCTGACTAACGATATATGCCATGTATATATGATCTTGGCTTCAATGGTATTACCTAAAAATGGAGCTAATTTTCCTTCACAATTTCCAGTATCATTTTTATATGAGGGAAATTATACCTTTGCTTTAATTGATACAACCTAAACAGGTATTAGAAAGATTAAATGAGATAAATGCATATAAAACACTTAGCAAAATATTTGGTTGGTTATATG
Organism: Lasiurus cinereus; assembly: GCA_011751065.1. Classification (NCBI taxonomy): domain Eukaryota; kingdom Metazoa; phylum Chordata; class Mammalia; order Chiroptera; family Vespertilionidae; genus Lasiurus; species Lasiurus cinereus. Next base: position 19,338,935 of record JAAGEH010000041.1, on the reverse strand, counting down.
TTCAGAAAAGGGAAGTTATTAACATTGGAAAGGCTCTGCCTTCACTATGTAAACTAAAAGAAATAGTCTGACAGCATAGTTCCTACTGATACTTCTTATTTGTTATAGCTCACACAATGCTTTTATTTATGTTTTTGTATCTCATTAGCAAAGGGCCTAAGTGCCTTAGGATTGAATGAGGATAACATTGCAACTCAAACATTACAGATCATTAAGGTTCTATCAGAAATCAGCTATCTGAAAAGAGCCACAAGGAAGTAGATAAAATTTGTATAAAATTGAATTTGCATGAATTCTCAGAGGAACTGGATAAAGTGAATTTCACCTGTAGCACATCAGCAGTCACCTTCAGTGTCTAGGAAGACACCAGACCTCAGCATCTGGCAGTCAATTTTTCATCTCAGTGAAGCCTGAGGATCTAGGAAGCAACCAGCATGGTATTGTAAAGAGAAAATCATGTGGGCTGATTCAATTTCCTCCTATGACAGAATGACAGGTCATAGATATAGGAGAAAAGCAATAGATGTAATCTACATAAGCCACAGCACGTCTTTTGATTCTGTCTCACATGACAGTCTCTTCAATGCATTCTGAAGATTGGGTCTAACTCAGGGTCTGAGGGACTGGGGCCCTCCCACCCCCACTTGGCTCACCCAACCCTAGCAAAATGCCTGATAGAACTAGTGTAATATTCTACTAGGAGACCTGAGCATGTTAGGGATGGCAGAGAATGTAGAAGGGATGGAGTGAGGTGGAAATTGATGCAGCCCTAGAGACAGTGAGGGAAATAGAGACAGAGAAAGCAATAATGTATATTTCTTTCTAGGACTGAGGACTGTATAGGTACAAACACTGAAGGAAGTGAGTATGAGATAGGACAACATTGTTAATGGCTAGGAGTTTCTCATGGTTTGAAACTTATAGGAGGGGCAATCAAGCAGCACTGTGCCATCTGTGAGACTCAGAAAACTGAGGACAAAGGAGAATAACATGCTCAGTCACTCATTGATTCTGTGCTGTATTCTGTGTGTGTGTGTGTGTGTGTGTGTGTGTGTGTGAGAGAGAGAGAGAGAGAGAGATTGATTTTTCAGGGGCTTTGTGTGAGAAACCATTGAGTTAGAAATTGGGAAAGACATGGTTCAAACTGGGAAGCACATAGACATAAGAAAGTTTTTTGGTGTGTTGTTTTAGACATTGGTGAAACGTGTCCAGTAATAACTATGGAATTAGAAAAAGATGAATATGTGATACTATTGAGCCAAAGATTTGAATATTAAGGCAACAGCTGGATGGACCACTTAGTCCTTTGATAGTTCTCCTATTTCAGATTCCCTACTTGCTATAGAAATATTATGGGATAGGGGGATATAGGTCATGCATTAGCTTTGAGTTCATTTTGGACCCTAAGACAGTAATCCTGTTAGAATAGCCTTCTAGTAAGAATAAATAGTATTGGCCCATCCCAAGGGAAATTATGATATTTTACCTAACACCATAAGGTACATTTTCTTACTAGAAAGCTCTTCATTTTTCATTCAGTAACCATGTCCTCTTAATTGTGGTGTTGTCAGTTCAAGTTAAAAAAAAAACACACACAATCTGTTTTAAACTCATTCTTAGTTTTATTGTATCATTATAATAGCTTGTTAATTTTAGTATTGCTATTCTAATGCAAGCAGTTCTCCTTTTGTTGACTACTGAAGAGGAAATTGTTAATGATATTAATAGGATGACAATATGACATAGAACTGTGTGTACTGTGTAGCCCTTGTGTGTGTGTGTGTGCGCGCACACCCAAGCAAACACAATTATTAGAAAGAAACAACAGCATCATGACTTTGTAGGACCCCTGACATACATTTCTGAGACTGCTATGAGGATTGAATGAGGTAACTAAAGTATATACAAGATCTGGCATTTAGTAATGTTTCAGTAAATATTAGAGGGTTTTTTTTAAATCTGATTTTAATATTGATTTACTGTCTTCTTTATATATTGTTATTTAGTGACTAAGGAAATAATAATTTCTCTTATGGTATGCTGAGCATGAAGGAAGAACTTGACAAATTCATTGTTGATACTAATGAAATCAGAATCAATTAATGAAAAGTGCCCATTATAGCAAGTAAGCCTGTCTGGTGACATAAAATGGGCTGAGAACAGTGTCTGGAAAATAATGAGTTTTCACTAAATATCTGTTGATATTATTGTTATTATTAGAAGAATTAGAGAGAGGATATGAACAAACTTGTCATATGGCCTTGTTTCCTCTTCACTCATGTAATACAAATATAAACTGGGGTGGAGGAGATGGACTATGTTTGGGACTATGGAGACCTCTCAGAAGGTCAAGATTCTGCTAATAGAAAGCTAGCATATTCTTTAGAAGCAAACATCTGTCTTCAACATAGTCTTTTTGTCAGAGGGAAGATGAAAATTAGAGAGGGTCAGGACTTTTTATAATTAAAATAAATAAAAAGACATTTCATTTTCATTCTTTCTAAGACCTTACCATAAGGAAATAATGCAGATAATATATATGTACCAAAAAAGATGCATTAACAAGGATATTTATGATAAAAAGTAATTTGAAAATAACTAAGGGTCTTGTCACAGGAAATTTATTGAATGAATTATAGTCAATCCATGCAATGAAATGTTATACAATTTTTAAAAATTGATTTATAGTGCATGGTTCATCTACAGGGAAAAGTCAGTACAATATGCTGTAAAATTAAAAATGCCATTAACAATATGGTATTTTAGAATATATATATATATATATATATATATATATATATACATATATATATATAATTTCTAAGTATTAATGATCCTAATTAATGATAAAATCATGAGTTACTTTCAGTTTCCTTCCAAATAATTTTTAGAAATGTTTACTATATATAATGAACACTCACTCATGATCCTTAAAATCATGGAGAAAGGTAAGAAAGGAGGCAGACAAAATTTTCCCCACTTTGAGCAACTACATGAAGTATTTTGAAGTTGAAAGATCTCTTAATGGAAATGGTGGGAAAAAAGAATAGTTGGTATTCTTAAAGTGTTCAAGAATAAGCCTGTTTGCCAAGCTAGAGTGGCTCAGTTGCTTGGGATACACGGAAAGGTTTTGTGTTCAATCCCTGGTTGAGGTTTGTATAGAAGGCAGCCAATTGATGTTTCTCTCTTACATTGATCTTTCTTTTTCTTTCACTCTTCCTCTTCCTATCACCCACCTCCTTCCTCTCTCTAAGCATATTCTAAGGTAAGGATTAAAAAAAATGAATAAGACTATTTAATGGACTCATGTTTAGATACATATATATTTGCTTTGTTTAATTCATTAGATCTGTGGTGAGGGGCCCCCAGCATAAGTGACACATTATGATAATGCAGCAGTCTGAATATAAAGACATTACCTAGCACAAATCTTAAATGACTTTTCCCATGACGTGACTAATGTTACTGATGTTAATTAAGTGGCTTGTTTGGAGGAATAAAATAATTGAGGAATATTTTCAGTACTTTCTTGTCTTTGAAGAGAGATGAGTTCCCATAGTAATAGTCCGTATTTATAGAATGGATAGTACATAAAATAAATTAGAAGGTGAAACACTATACTCAAAGCACTATTTTCATCTTCAATAACACAGTTTCAAACCCCTGGAGAATATAACTAAAGCATTACCTTCAGAAATTGGGATTTGAGAGATTAACATCAAGGTGGTCCCTGGAACAGATAACAAACAGAACATATATTTGGAGAAAGCCATTTCCAAGTTCTCTCACGGAATGGAAATAGTAAGTTTCTTGTTTGATAATCTAGTATTGTATGTTTCTTAAAAGTATTTACTCAATGATCTATTATAGGAAAGGAGAATTGCCTCAAATCCTAAACTAATCTGTGGAATGCTCCACTGGACCAGGTTTAGTAAAATGTCTAGTTATCTTATTGACAAAGGAAATTACCCAAAATAAACAACAGTAAGTTGGAGGTGAACTGCACTGAGCCAAACCTTTCTTACCACTTTTATCTGGAATCTCTTCTCCCAAAAGCCAGGAGGCCCAGGCTTTTCCAAAGGCTTAATTCTAACCAAGGAGACGATGTATTGAGAAGGATCCTGGGGATGACTCTAGTACCAATGGGGAACTGAAACCTGACTGATTAGTGACATCTGCCACAGTGTGGAGATCAGCAATGCCCATCTGCCATATTTATATGCAAGTCAGATAAAAGAAAAATAATTTCTTCAATTAAGGCTGGATGGGGTTAGACTAGCAGTGGTTCTCAACCTTTCTAATGCCATGACCCTTTAATACAATTCTTCATGTTGTGGTGACCCCTAACCATAAAATTATTTTCGTTGCTACTTTATAACTGTAATTTTGCTACTGTTAATGAATCGTAATATAAATATCTGTGTATTCCGATGGTCTTGGGCTCTACAGCAGCAGTTCTCAACCTGTGGGACACAACCCACAGGTTGAGAACCGATAGCAAGGTCACGAGGACATGTATTAAAGGGTTGCAACATTAGAAAGGCTGAGAACCACTTGTTAGGAGGAATGTGTAGTATGTTATAAGGATTTTGTGATTGTTACTGGCATAATCTCTTGGCTTTATTGGCCTAATCTTTCTTTAAAACCTTTGGTTATAGGACTTTAAGGAATGTGAAATGCCTCTAGCTTTGGAGATATCAGATCAGTTTGGGACTGAGGTTGGGGCTTTTAAGTCTGTGGTTTGTTCATGGAAGCCAAAGAATTTCACTCTGTAGTTAGGTTTTCCTGGGATTCCCTCAGATGTACTCAATCCTAGAGTCCTCTGCAGCTGAATATAGAGCACCCCACAGGTAATGGAACAGATTTCTTAAGACACTCTGGACAATAAGCTGATAGTTTGGGGGATTCCTTGATATTGGCAAAGGTAATGCTTCACATTATGTTATCTGACCACCAGGGCATGCTCAGATGTTTCATATGGACTCTCTCATCATGTTGATAGAAGACTGGAAACCTAAAGAAATGAATGTGATGTCACAAGGGCTCAGTCATAGAAGCCAGGTGCAAACCCATGCCTTTTCCTATTAGATATTCTGATACTGATGGGAAAGAAGGGAAAACAAGTGTCCCCAGTATGTAAAAGGCAGTAATACTTTACTCATTTATGTGACTCTTAAACTCACAGTGCTTCAATTAAGTGCTGGGCTGAATTTCTTATGCCAACTAGAATGGTGTGTGTGTGTGTGTGTGTGTGTGCGCGTGTGCATGTGCGCGTGTGTGTGTGTGTGTGTGAGAGAGAGAGAGAGAGAGAGAGAGAGAGAAAGAGAGAGAGAGAGAAACTCCCACATTTTAGTGGAGATGGTGAGAGGGAGGATTAAGTTAGCAAAAAAATGGAGCTACTACCCCAGTCATTAAAAAAACAAAACAAAACAAAACAAAACTTTAAATATGCGTGCATTTGACATAATCCCATAGGCTTTTTCGAAAGGGACAGATTTACTGACTCTATTTAAAACCTGTTAAAAAGACATTTATTATTGATGATTTTTAAAAATATATAGTAAAGACAGTGATATATTAATAGATAATTTTAAAATATATTTTTATTGATTTAAGAGAGGAAGGGAGAGGGAGAGAAACATCAACAGTTAGAATCATTGATCGGCTCCCTCTTGCATGCCCCTAATGGGGAGCTGTCTCCTGCACACCTCCCATTGGGGATTAAGGCCCCAACGTGGGCATGTGCTCTGACTGGCAATTGAATCTGGGACCTCTTGGTCCCTGAGAGAATTGAGTCACCACAGCTGGGCATATTAGTAGATAATTTAAAAACAACTTTGAGAAAACCATTTTCTATAAGAGAGGAAAATAAGGTAACCACACACTTTTCACACAGTAAGTACCCCCAAAATTGTTTTACTTTTGGTTTTTGAACTGCATACTCTGCTGTATAATGCAAAGGGCATTGCTTTGCAAAATATTTGCATATATGGGTATGCAATTACTTCTTTTGGGAAGAAATGCATGCAGAATGTTAATTAGTTAAGATATTCACATGATTGTATGAAACAAATAATCATTTAAAATACAGCCTGTTATAAAAACAACAACAACAAACACAGATGTTAAAAGCATTTCATTTTCTACTGATTACAAAATGCAGTCAGTAAGGGCTTGAGAGATGCAAATAGCAAACCCTTTGCCTTTTACTCCCTTTTCTGGGGCTGTGTCCAGCTGCCTTGAAGACTGAGATGTGTGCCATTATGGGATCCTGTCAGACTTTTTATATAATATAATATAATATGCATTGTATAATAACGTATATGCTATGTGATTACAATGTATGCATGTATATATACCATAATTATTCTTGATACACAATCGGTAATGGTCACATGTGTAAAAGAGATCAGATATCTTTGCTCTGTGTCCCCAGAAGATCCTGCCCATAGTTTAATCTTCTAGATCTAGGATTTCAGGTTTGGGGGGAGGACTATGGATGCTAACTAAATACAGCACAGTCAAGCTATTAAAAAGGCACTTACCTGTGCCCTAGCTGGTTTGGCTAAGTGGATAGCACATCAGTCCAAGGACTGAAGGTTCTCATGTTTGATTTTGATCAAGGACATGTACCTTGGTTGCAGGCTTCCATCCTCAGCCCTGGTTAGGTCACATGTGGTTGACAGCCAATTGATGTGTCTTTCTCACATCAATGTTTCTCTCTGTCTCTCCCTTCCCTTCCACTCTCTCTAAAAATCAATGGGGAAATATCCTTAGGTGAGAATTGACAAAAAATTAAAAAGTGAAAAAAATGTTAAAGGCACCTACCTGGTGGCAGAACCTGGGACCTGGGGTGGGATGTGGCAGGGGTGGGAGAATGGGGAAAAGACACCTTTCAGGAGGAAGACAGCTATAGCAGAGTGAAGCAAATTCTAAATCCCCATTACCCAGTTGTAATTACCATTTGATCTAGGCCTTTGGCAGCTTTGGGTCACCTGAAAGCCTTGGCTAACTGAACCCTTAGCATCTTTGGATTCCAGTGCACCAGTTACAAGCAGTGCTTGGTGAGCTCCTGATACTGGCTTAAGCATTTTTATGTCCATCTTTAGTTCCTTTATATTTGGAAATATTTTTTCCTAAGTTGTTATAGGACCTCATTAAACAGACATTTAGAGAAAACCTCTGTCCGGTCCTGAGCATACATGATACCTATTCTAGATACCTATTCATGATACCTATTTCAATTTAACAAATTACCTCTAACTCCAGTGATGTAAAACTACAACCATTTTATTTTGCCTGAAATTTTGAAGGTGAAGAGTTTGGGAATGGATCACTGGGCATTTCTAATGTGGGGTTTCTCCTGAGATTGCAGACAGATGTCAGCTGGGCAACAGGCATCTGTAGGCCACATGGGGTTGAGTACCTGATGGCTTGCTCATTCCCATGGGTGGCAGTTTATCTGTCTGTCAGCTGGGAGCTTAGCCAGACTGTAGCCTCTCCAGCATGGTTGTCTCAGAGCAGTTGGACTTTGTAAATGGTTGGTTTTCCCCAGAGCAAGCACCCTACAGGAACTAGGTGGAAACTGCATGACCTTTTATGACCTAGCTTTGGGAATATTGCAGGATCTCTCCCTCCTGCCATATCTATAAGTATCTATATACTTACATATCTATAAGTATACCAAAAGAACCCCACCTATCAAGTGAAAACATATGTAATATATGTGTATGTGTGTGTATACATATGTACTGTATATACAGATACAGATAAATATACCCATGCCACACTTTAAAAGGCACAATCTCCTTTTCTCCAAATTTATTACTATTTTTAAAAAATTGCAATATCTTATAACTTTTTTGGTTTGTTTATATCTTTCTCAAGCATATCCACAATACCACAAGGTAGCTCTTTAAATGTTTTCTTTAAAAGAAAAATATTATGTGCCCTATAAATACTACAAGGACCTAACAAGAAACCCACTGCACCAATTACATAAGGGGGCAAACCTGCAAACTGCTATCAAATCATCATCAATGATCACTATCTTAATCGAGTGTATTTCCCTATTCACACATCATGAACTCTTCAATATCAAATTGTTTTATTTTTTAAAATTCCTGATGCCATTTTCTTTCTGAATTGATTCAGAATAGTCGCACTAGGTCCTAGAATAGCACCCAAGAAGCATGCTTCAAATTTTACCCTAGGTTGCACCATCTGGATGGGAGGACTTAGAAATATATGTAAGTGAAATTTCATGAAAACAGGCCATTGGAAAAAAATTGGAATTGTTAATCTTTGGGGAAACAATAGGATGGAAATAAAGATGGCATATTTTTCCAATGTAATGAGCCTCGACAGTTTCTATTGTGGCTGCCGAAGCAGGTTTGATTGCCAGTTGTTAAATGAGCCCGCATCTCAAAAAGTGGGACTAGATCATTCAGCAGAGCAGTGGACAGATGATGCTTGCTAAAGAGAGAGATTAAGCACTTGTAAATATCAGTAAGGACAGTTTCACAAAGGCCAGTGTCTGCTGCTCTCCAGGCAGCTTGTTAACCATTGTGTTAACCGTGTATCACATGCATAATGCTTAACCTCTTAGAATCTGTCCTTTCCTCCCTGTTCTCATTTTCAGTTTTACTGAAGAAAGTAGGTTCCAAAGAGAGCCCTGGCTGCAAATGTAAAGACAGTGATCACAAATGGGAGCAATTGGGGAAGTTGCTGAGAAGCTGTTCCATGTATCACCTGCACTCCTCTGTGATTTTTTAAAATATATATTTATATTGATTTTAGAGAGGGAGAGAGAGAAAACTCGATGAGAGAGAATCATCGATCAGCTGCCTCCTGTTTGCCCCTAGCTGGGATCAAGCCCGCAACTTAGGCATGTGCCCTTGACCAGAATTCAGTCCTCAGGCTGAAGCTCTATCTACTGAGCCAAACCAGGTAGGCCCTCTCTGATTTTTTCTAATATATTTTATTGACTTTTTACAGAGAGGAAGGGAGAGAGATAGAAAGTCAGAAACATCGATGAGAGAGAGACATCGACCAGCCACCTCCTGCACGCCCCACAGTGGAGATGTGCCCGCAAGCAAGGTACATGCCTCCAACCGGAATCGAACCTGGGACCTTTCAGTCCGCAAGCCGACGCTCTATCCACTGAGCCAAACCGGTCTTGGCCCTCTCTGATTTTTGAGTTGGCCTTGACTCCATGGCATATTTTGGAAAAATTCTCTGGCCACTTGTACAGAGAGGTTAAGCTCCCAAATATCTTAATCAGATCTCTGAGATTCAGAAAGTGTATATGTCTTCACCCACAGGAAAAATAAATCACAAAGACTGTACTTGTAAGTTCTCAGGAGATGAAATCTACAAAACAGTCTCATTGGAAAGGTGATAAAAGATAAGTGTCCCCCCAAATAACTCACTTCTTCCCACCTACGGTCAGTTTTCCACATTAGAATCATGTATGCACTACAGGTGCTGTGTTCATTTTTTTTTACAGAACCCTGTCTTGGGAGCTCAATATGTAAAACATTTTAAAAGTCACATTGCTCTAACAGTACGAGAGACCATTTGAACCCACCACACCCCAGACGATCAAGGGGGCCTCAGCAACAAAGGTCCAGGATTTGTCCTCCAAAAGCCCCAAAAAAGATGTCCTCATATTCTTATCAACTAAGCCGGTGGTCTGCAAACTCATTAGTCAACAGAGCCAAATATCAACAGTACAACAATTGAAATTTCTTTTGAGAGCCAAATTTTTTAAACTTCTTCTAATGCCACTTCTTCAAAATAGACTCACCCAGGGTATGGTATTTTGCAGAAGAGCCATGCTCAAGGGGCCAAAGAGCTGCATGTGGCTCGTGAGTCACGGTTTGCCAACCACAGAACTAAGCAGTTTAGTAAAAGTTGCACTTTACTGAATGAGAATTTTCTGTCAGACACTTTGGGTAATTTCCAGTTCTCAATCTTCCTGTGCTATGAGTATTATCAACACCATTAAAAAAAATGTAACTAAGAAGACAGGTAAATGAATACAGAAAATGTGATACATACATAGACTGGGATACTATTTAGCCTTTAAGAAAAAAAGGAAATTTTGCAATATGTGACATTAATGGACCTTGAGGACATTATGCTAAGTGAAATAAGCCAGTCACAGGAAGACAGATACTATGATTCCACTTATATGAGGTATCAAGCAGTCAAACTTGTAGAACCAGAGAGTGGAATGGTGGTTGTCAGGGGGGAAGAGAGTGGGGAACCGGGAGTTATTAATCAATGGCATAAAGTTTCAGTTAAGCAAAATATGTTGAATAGTCTATTGTAAAACATTATACATATCATCAAAATATTTCATTGTGCACTTAAAATTTTGCTAAGAATATAGCTCTCATGTTACATGTTCTTAGCACAATAAAAATAAATAAATAAATAAATAAATAAATAAATAAATAAATAAATAAATAAATAAAAAGAGCCTTAGCCAGTTTGGCTCAAATGATAGAGCATCAGCTTGCAGACTGAAGGATCCCAGGTTCAATTCTGGTCAAGGGCATATGCCCAGGTTATGGGCTCGATCCCCAGTAGGGGGCATTCAGAAAGCAGCCAATCCATGATTCTCTCTCCTTATTGATGTTTTTCTCTCTCTCTCCCTCTTCCTCTCCCTTCCTTTCTGAAATCAATAAAAAAAATATATTAAAAAATAGAAGAAGAAAGTGTAATCATTTGCTTAGAATAGGAAGGATAGGAGGGATTTGAATCTAGATCCTCCTGGTTTGAAATATGAACCTCTGACACTCTGAGGAAAATGAAGAGAAGAAACAGGTCAGTTGTGTGACAGTGCTAAGGGCACAAACCTGCCATCAGGTGACCTGCCTCTAATCTTGATTCCCACCTATGCGACCCAGGTAAACCATTTCACCTCTATAGTTTTGTTTATTTTACACACACACACACACACACACACACACACACACACACACATATATATATATAAATTGATTTCAGAGAGGAAAGAAGAGGGAGAGAGAGACAGAAGCATCCATGATGAGAGAGAATCATGGATCGACTTCCTCCTGCAAGTCCCCCACTGGGGATTGAGCCCACAGTCCAGGCTGTGCCCTTGACTAGAATGGAACCTGGGAACTTTCAATTTATAGTCTTATGCTCTATCCACTGAGCCAAGACAGCTAGGGCTGTTTTACCTTTTAGTTTTTTATATTTAATTTACAGATTCAATAAAAAGATATGTTAACTAAAGGCCCGGTGCACAAAAGTTGTGCACTGGGGTTGGGGGGCAGTTCCCTCAGCCCAGCTTGTACCCTCTCCAATCTGGGACCCCAGTCTGTTCAACTGCCAGTTTAGGCCCAATCCTAACCACTCATCTGCCTGCCTGATTGCCCCTAACTGCTTATGCCTGCCAGCTTGATCGCCCGCTAAACACTCCCCTGCTGACCTGATTGATGCCTAACTGCTCCCTGCCAGCCCAATCACCCCCAACTGCCCTCCCCTGCAGGCCTTATTGCCCCCAACTACCCTCCCTTGTCAGACATCTTGTGGTAGCTATCATGTGACTACTGGGGTTGGCATCTTGTGACAACGTGGGGTGGCCATCTTGTGACAACATGGGGTGGCCATCTTGTGATGATGTGAGGGTTACCTAGGCTTTTATTAGTATAGATGTATATGAAATATACATGAAATAAAATTACTTTTAATATTCTTAATATCATAAATTCACCATGAAGTGCACAAATCAGTGTCTTTTAGTATATTCAGAGTTGTGCAACCATTTGATATCCTAAAATATGTTTTACTGATTTTTTTAGAGAGAGGAAGTGAGAGTGAGAGACATCAATGTAAGAGAAAAACATTGATGGGTTGTCTCTCACACTCACACCTACCAGAGATCTAACCTGTAAACCTGGGCATATACCCTGACCAGAGATTGAACTGGTGACCTTTTGGTACATGGCACAATGCTTAACAAACTAAACCACACCAGCCAGGGCACCACTATCTAATTATAAAAACATTTTATCACCCCAAAAAGAAACCCCCTACCTATTAGGACTCCCTCATTTTTCTTCCCTTTCCCCTTGGCTATCATTAATCTACTTTTTGTTTCTACATATTTGCCTTTTCTGGACAGTTCATATCTGTACAGCCATCTGATATGTGATATTTTGTGTCTGTTCTTTCACTTAGTATAATGTACTTCACCTGTTAGGCCTCTGTTTCCATCTATAAAATTGGCATAAAGTCAACTATTTTGACAGATTATTGTGACAATAAGATAAAGCACACACATACACACACACACACATTTAACAATAATTAGCACCATAATAAGTCTAAGAATTAGAGGCTCATTAGTCAGGATAATAAAAATAATTAGGTTAATAAAAATAAGGATTATAATAAAGTACAATGATAAGACCTGGAGATTAAAGGGGATGAAGGCCTTGGGGCAGTGGGGAGACTAGCTGAGAGACGCTTTGTATCTGTTTCACCTCGTTTACTCTTTTGCTTAAAGCAGAGGTTTTCAACATTGGCATTATTGCCATTTTAAGCTGGATAATTATATTTTAAAGTATATTTGTATTGATTTCAGAGAGGAAGGGCGAGAGAGATAGAAACATGAATGATGAGAGAGATTCATTGATTGGCTGCCTCCTTGCACGCCCCACACTGGGATCAAGCCTGATACTGGGGCATATGCCCCAATGGGGAATTGAAACATGACCTTCTGGTTCATAGATTGATGCTCAACCACTGAGCCACCCTGGCCAAGCTAGATAATTATTTCTTAGGATGTAAGCAGCATCCTTGGCTTCCACCTACTGATGCTAGTATCACCTTCAGCTACAGTTAATGACAACTAAAAATGTCTCCAGATATTGCTAGATGTCCCCTGAAGACAAGCCCCAGATGACAATCTCTGGCCTATACCTTTATAGACTCTACCTAGAGTTGTAGAATCTCTTTCCTTTCCCTAACTAAAATATCTGCACTCCCTATAGTTAAGTTACATGCTATATAGGGTGGCCCTGTCCAACACAGTAGCCTCTAAATACCTGTAACTACCTAAATTTAAATTAGTAAATATTAAATGAAATGCAAAAATTACCATTATCCGCATATGCTTCATAACCACATATGTCAGGTGGCTACCATGTCAAATGCACAGGATAGAATATTTCTACTATCAAAGATGGTTCTGTAGGAAAACACAGCTATAGACAACATTTTTCTGACTAACAAGTTCTGATCTTTGGGAATGAAGATGTATCACTTGTATTATGAGAGAAGGCAGTTCCTTGAATGCTCATTGCTGATTTTGTAGGCAACTAGCAAGCCTTCCCTGGTTGACTGTTCTCTAGTATGTTCAGACAGAGAGCAGCCCAAGATCAGCCCACAGCCTTCCAGAATGCAGGAAAAATGTTGGTGAGACCCCTTAAAAAAAGAAATAGACCTATCCTTTTCCCTTTAAAGTTCAGGGACACACAAATTTGCTATCTGCAGGGGAAGCATTCAGGGGAGGGAGAAGTGTAGCAAGAGGATGAGGTTGAAAGAATGCAAGAGCACACGTAGGAAAACCACGCTCAAGTTTAAGTCTGAGGGATAAGAGACAGTCAGATGTGGGTACATGAGCAATTATGCAGTTTGTTACTTAGATATTTTTCTTTTGTTCATCTTATGTCACCAAGGTCAGAGGGGCTTTGAGGATTTGGGGGAGCTGTGTGGTTGTGTTTTGTGTGACCTCTATGAAGAAAAGGCATCCATTAAGAGCATGGCTCTATTTTATGACTGAAGAAGGGCTACTTAAGAAGTGTAAAGAGCTCCGAAGATGGCTGAGCCCGCGCGAGCAGGGTGAAGGTTGCGGTGAGCCTTAGGGCCCAGGGAGGCCAGAGCTAACACAGAGGGCGGTGCGAGAGCATAAGGTACTGCATCCCGGGGAAGAAGTGCAGGAAGTGCCTGGGTATCAGAAGCACAGCGGGAATGCAATCTCGAGACTGGGTCAGAAGGGGAGGAGAGGAGTCGGCCCCTGTGGCGCCTGCCTTCTCTTCACTTTACGACGTGGAAGAAAAGACCTAATATTTAAACTCAAGATGGAAAATCATAAATCAGATGATACTTTCAAGAAAGAACACATTTTGGACATCATAAACAGAAAAATTAACCAACTTCCAGAAGCAGAAACGAATCTACTTGAACATGGATCAACATATATTGGACTTAATGCTGCTCTCTGTGGCCTAATAGCAAACAGTCTTTTTCGACGTGTTTTAAATGTGACACAGGCTCGTATAGCTGCTGGTTTACCAATGGCAGTGATCCCATTTTTGACAGCGGATGTAGCTTACAAAACTGTTGTAAGTTTACCACTGAATACAGGTGATTTGCATTGTGAAACCTGTACCATAATACGAGGTGGATTGGTTGGACTTGTTTTTGGTGGTCTGTACCCTATTTTCTTCGCTATTCCTGTGAATGGTGGCCAAGCAGCCAGGTATGCCTCATCCCTGCTACCAGAGAGAGGAAACATCTTGACCTACTGGATCAGAATTTCTCAACCTATCTTTAGAAGGATGTTATTTCCTGTTTTGCTCCAGACTGGGTTTTCAGCATACCTTAGTTCTAGGTAATATAAACTACTTATCAAGGCTCTTCAACTACCTGAACCTGGACTAAACATGGAATGATTGTTAAGCAAATGTGTACACAAAAATAAAACTTTAATAACCAAAAAAAAAAAAAAGAAGTGTAAAGAAACAGAGCTATCAGAGTTAGCAAACAACAACAAAAAACAGGTCACCCCAAAAATATTGAATTTAATATATACTACAAACAATTTTAATGTAATTATGTACCATATAATAATTTGGGATCTATTCATACTAAAATATGCATTTGCTATTTATCTGAAATTCAAATTTAATTCGGAGACCCATTTTTTATGTGACAAGCTTAAAAGAAACTAGAATACTTACTGATGAGAGAATGTGCATCTTGGGATAGTAGGAAGGAAGTGGTAATGATCATGGTAAAAAACAACATTTAACTTAATTGATGTAAATGATTAAGTCAACATAATTCTGAGGTAAACTGGATTATATTCAAAGACAAGAATTTCAGTTCAATAAATCTATTGAGGGAGTCTTATGCACCAAATATGTGATGCCATTAACTTGGAAACTGAGATTAAGAAGACAAGTTAATGCCCTAGAGCAGTGGTCAGCAGACTATGGCTCACAAGCCACTTTTGGCTCTTTGGCCCCTTGAGTGTGGTTCTTCCACAAAATACGGCATGGGCAAGTCTATTTTGAAAAAGTGGCATTAGAAGAGGTTTAAGTTTAAAAAAATTTGGCTCTCAAAAGAAATTTCAGTCATTGTACTGTTGTTATTTGGCTATGTTGACTAATGAGTTTGTTGACCACTGGCCTAGAATAACTCACTTTCAGGAAGGATCAGAGATGAAAATCAAAGTTTGAAAGAAAGTATTATAAGCAAAATCTAAAGTAAGGACATAAAGGAATGAATCCTTAGTTCTACCTAGGAGTTCAGAGAAGAGCATTGCATGTGAAGTAATGCTTAACTTGGACCTTGAAGAATGAAAACAAGAAAGCACAGCACTATTTATGAAGGTGTAGGTGTGATCACAAACTTGGCCAGTGCTTAGAATGTGGGATGTGAACAGTGGGGAGGTAAATCGAGATATAGTTAAATGATGGGCT
The DNA here is from genome assembly GCA_011751065.1 of Lasiurus cinereus. Classification (NCBI taxonomy): domain Eukaryota; kingdom Metazoa; phylum Chordata; class Mammalia; order Chiroptera; family Vespertilionidae; genus Lasiurus; species Lasiurus cinereus. The sequence continues at coordinate 19,323,189 of JAAGEH010000041.1, read as the reverse complement.
GGAGTCATGCCATTAGAGGCTATAGTCTAGGCGATGTGAAGAGGCATTCAAGCAGGGGAGAAGCAAGATCTAATCTGTAACTTAGGAAAAAATAATACAATTGTAAGTAGCAGTATATTTTTAAAATGTTTGAAATTATAAGATTAAATTTGGTAGTTTAATGCTTTTTTTAGTATTTCTTTTTAATTGTTTTATTTAGATTTTTAAATTCTCAACCTAGGGAGGAGAGAGGGGTGGGGGAGAGAAACATTGATGTGAGAGAGACACACCGATCAGTTGCCTTTCATATGCTACCTGATCAAGGATCAAACACCCGACCCAGGCATATACCCTGACCAGGAATCGAACTGGCAACCTTTCGGTGCATAGGATAATACTCAACAAACTGAACCACACCGGCTGGGCTCTAGTATTTCTTTTAAACTTTATTTTGGCAAGTTTATGAGTTCATGTATCTTTCATGAGGTGAGCAATAGAGACTTGTTGGTCAGATAGTGCTAGAACGGAACCCTGGCCCTGCCACCCTGAAGCAGTCATTCAACATCAGTCTTCATGTGACAGTTGAGGAGAACAATGGTACAAACCTCATGAGGATTTATGAATTTTGAATAAAGTGATAAACATTTAAAATTCTTAGCAAAAAATGCCTGGAAATCCTCAAACCAAAATTATCATAAATTTTGATAGAGGTCATTTATTTTGTTAACATTTTTACCTATAACTCTCTTATGTCTAACTGCTAATTTAGGACCTCTAGCCCCCTTGAAAATTTTAAACTCATAGCTGTTTCTAGAAGCTCAAGAGACTGGCCACGCAAGGTTACATCCAGGCAACTCCTGCCAGGCACAGTGCTTTGCCAAACCACAAGATTTATAGCACCTTTCTTCTGGCATCAGAAGTTATTCTTTGTCAGGCATTATTGTGACTTAGCCCCACGAGGGCTCCAGAGCTGAACCCTTGTCTTTGTCAGGAGTTTTGTCCTAAGTGTGTTTAAGAGATTAATGAAATTGTTTATTTTTAATTTTCTTTTTCCTTTTCTTCTCAGTATACAACCAACATGTATGCCCATTAGGAGCTTGACTGAAAAAAAACAAAAAACAGTTTTTTTATTAAAAAAATTATATATATATATATATATATATATATATATTTCAGAAAGGAAGGGAGAGAGAGATAAAAATATCAGTGATAAGAGACAGTCAGTGATTGGCTGCCTCCTATACACTCCCAATGAAGATCAAGCCTGCAACCTGGGCATGTGACAGGGAATTGAACCAGTGATCTCCTGGTTCATAGATTAATGCTCAACCGCTGAGCCACTGGTGTAAGGCAGAACCACCATCTCCCTCCAAAGACCACAGTTATGCTGGCTTTGGGCTTATTACCTCAACATAACATCTCTCAAAGGACTCCTCCATCACCTGAGAGGAGGAGCAATTCCTCCTCTCCTCCCCTTCAATATAATAGAGTAGAAAATATGAACAAAGTAAGACTCTTCTTTGCAAGTCGATGCTGTGCATTTGAATTACTGTAGTGATGGATGTGCCACAGATGGATATGAAGAAGGGAGAATCCTGAATGAAGATTCTCAGATCTGATTAAAATCTTCCATGCTGTCTTCCTAAACTACAAAGCTATGAAGTATTCCTCAGGAGGTAAAGCCACACTGAGGCCGAGCAAGGTTGTCGTGTGCTTCTCTCACTTATCTAGTCATTGTTTTCCTTCTTTTCTTAAATTAGAGCCAGTTGATTGAGTTTCTCTTCCTTCCAACTGACCAATACATCACAGACATATGTAGCTAATCATTTTTCTCTTGCGGCATATTTGCACAGTCAGCCAGCCACATGCCCTTTGCATTGTGCTCTTTGCTACCCTGCCTGAATGTGCCATCTGTTGCGATAGCAGAACCTGTTTCCCATTTTTGGGTATTTGAGGAGTTAGTACAGAGGGGCTGCAAACCTGAGCAAGAATACACAGAGCCACCAAGGGGAGATGCCAGGCAGGTTCAAAAGTTACAGAGGCTCTGATGAGTACTTCTTCAACGCAAACCCTTACTAAATAGAAAACTTGATTTAAAAAAAAAAACAACACACACAAAAAACACCTTATAGAAAATCTGATCCATTAGTAATTATTTTCTCAGAATACAGGATTATAGGAAATGCTGTTCACAATTATTCAAGTAGTAAAGAAGCTTTGTAAAGAGCATCAATTGGAAATTTTATAAGATTTCTAAGGTTTTACAGGATGGTCACCAATAGTTATTTCCTTTATATATATATATAAAGGTGTAGCCTATCTGTATACTGAAAAGCAAACCATGTGTTGTACTTATCCAGACTTATTCCAGCTTTTCTGGCTTAGGCATGTATATATATATGTCTTTATTCAGAGAGGGATAGAGAGAGAGAAACATCAATGATCAGAGAGAATCATTTGTTGGCTGCCTCCTACAAACACCCTACTGGGGATAGAACCTGCAACCCAGGCATGTGCCCTTGGCTGGAATAGAACCTCAGCCCACAGGGTGACACTCTATCCACCTAACCAAACCGTTAGGGCAATAGTTATTTATTTAGTCATGAGAACTTCTCAATTTCAGTCCAATGTGTCATTCCATATTTGCTAGCTTGAATACAGAGCAGCAGGTCAGTCCCATAATGGTTAATCTAATTCTGTTTTTTGAATTGTTAGTTTTTGTAATCTCAAGGGAGAAAGAATGATTGGACACGTTCCCTATGGTTTCAAAACACATATAGATTCAAGCAAATTATAGCAAAGAGGGATTTAATAAATTTCCCTCTGCCCAATAGATAACTTTTATTTCACATGTGAAAGCCTGCTGTGTATTTCTTTAAAAAGTGAAAGTAGTCTTTGCTGCTAAATGCTACACTTGCACATTTGTCTATAAATTTGCATTTTTTGATATCAGCAAAGTTGCAGGGGAATAATAGATCCAAAAATCAATTTGAAAAATAAGAAAAACCAAAGGCTAGCTTAAGTAATGAAGAAGTAGAAGTGAGTGAATAAGAAGATACCCCATCACCGGTTGAGGGCATTGCTCCACTCATGTATCTTTTTAAAGATCTCTCAAGGATCTGAAAAGGGAGAGGCTGGATCCCAAGGGATGCCCCTCTCCTGAGGAATGATAGTGCAGAAAAATTCCTTTCCACAGATGCATCACAGTGGCTTCCGTTTTCCCCGCCCAGAATCAGAAACATACCTGCCATTGCCTTTTTTACTTATTGAACATTTCATTTGCTGCAGTGCATCTTCCCACTAAACAATTCCATCTCTAAGAGAAGTGGGTGTTTTAAGTAGTTTAGATAGCTTACTGACTTTAAGGGCAATATGGACACATCACATTCAATTAGAATGTGACCTTCACAAGCATAGAATCATATGTGTTTGAGTTGTGTAGGGCTGTAAATATCAGCTTACATACTAACATTTTCAAATGAGGGAACTAAGATTAAAATGTTGAGGTGATTTATCCAAAACTTGCTATCTTATGCAGTAATGGCAATAGGCCAGATAATGAATACCCAACAATACATTTACCCATGTGGCCTGTAGTTCACACACAGATGTGTGTGTGTGTGTCATAGAGGTGCTGCATGTCTAAAATACCAGAAAAGCATAATTCCGGCCATATTGGAGTCCTATATCAATTAAACAAGGCAGCCAACGTGCACTGTACCACCTGCTATAGTTGATTATCTAATGGTAGAAGAGCCGAATTCATTTGCAGTTGGAATTGCAGATTGTGATACAAGCATCTGAAAATATTCTATACAGTGATTTTTATATAAAGGGTGCATTGTGAAGCTCTCCTCACTTCAAATAGAGTAGAAGTTAAGTGAATATATGTGGGAAACATTTCTGTAGGTCTAGGCTTAAGTAGTGTAACTATGTAGTTACACTCATGATCGGCAGAAGTCTTTGTTGACCTGCCTCCTAAGCTGAGAGACTTTTAAAATGGATAGAAGCTGTTTGCATAAAATAAATTAAGTGTTTTTCTGACCATCTGAGAAGTGTTTCCTTTTTATTACCAAGGAGACCAGTCTCAGTCACTAGACTTCCACATGGGAGAGAGGATTTAAGTCGTTTTTGCGTATTTGTGCACCTAATAGAGTTGAACTAAATAACAGTGGGTTAAATTTGACTTTATCCATTATTCTCTTTTTATCATTATCCTCTTTTTCTGCTTCATTTTATCTTTGTATCTTTGGTGTAGCTTGAGGAGTTAATATATCTACAACAACTTTTAAAAATTCCTTTTCACTATTTACTTTGTGTGGCTATTTACTACCTTCAGATTGTTACCGTGGATTTAGGTAGAAGTTAGGACTTCTCATTATAGCCTATCTGTATACTGAAAAGCAAACCATGTGTTGTACTTATCCAGACTTATTCCAGCTTTTCTGGCTTAGGCAAGTGGCCTTCTGCCCTTAGTTGCAACCATCACTTCTAAGGCATTTTCAAGGGGAATTCTTCCATGGTGATATAGTCAAAAAGTGCCCCACATAATGAGAATGTGTTGCATTTTGGGGATCCATGCATAGGAGAATTTGAGACATAGTGGTAAGATTTACTGGAGCGAGCCAAGCCCATGTGGCTTAGTGGTTACCTATGTATTAGGACATCAGGGCACATGCCTGAGTTGCAGGCTGAATCCCCACTTTGGGGCATACAGGAAGCAGCCAATCAGTGGATTCTCTCTCATCATTGATGTTTCTATCTCTCTTTTCATCTTCCTTCCTCTCTGAAACCAATAAAAATATTTTTTTAATAAACAAATAACAAACAAACAAAATGTGGTTGTGTTTTGGTTTTGGAGAGGATCTGATACTTTTATGCTGCATGCTCCCGTGGTCCAATGGGAAAATGAAATCTGAGTGTCTCCTTGCTACAGTAGCTCATAGCATTTTTGTTTTTAAGAAACAAAATAAAAAATAAATGAACCTTTCATTCTACAAGTGTATGTGTGGTGGGAGGAAGACTAGCTTAGGGAAAAACCAACCAACCAACCAAAAAATAACTCACAGTAATTCCTGGACAAACATTTACTCATCCATTTCTAAAAATGAAAAAAAAAATGATTCAGTATATATAGTGAGAGGTGTCTCAAACTGTAGTTTCATATATTCCCTGTTTCCCAGCATCTGCAAGGATAACCTTGTCGTTCTCAACACCTGCTTTATGGGTTCTCTGGAGAGCTGTAATAGAATACCATTGTTCTTGTTATTCTGTAAAATGAGTTATTTTGAAGGAAGGAGATTAAAGGCAGTACATAGAAAATATTGCCATAACAGAATTGTGTTTCTTTCATTTTTAGTTTTTAAATCCTAGGCATTATTCAATCTTCTTCCTAGTTTGCAGAAGAGAAAGCTGAGGACTGGCCCCTTTGGGTAGCTGGCCCAAGGTCATATGATACGGTAATGGTGGCAGGGCAGGACTCTTCATTTTTTATTCCGGGTTTTCTATTGTCCCAGGTGACCAATTCTGCTGTATAGCTTTGGTGTTTCTAGTTATTGACTACAAACAGAGAAAGAGAAACATTAAAAATTACTTTTGTTCTGAAGGAGTCAGATGATTGCCAACTCAGCAAGATGTTACCCTTGAGGCATACAAGCACCTTATCTTTCAACTCCGCCCATGACTATCCAGCTGCTTTGTAAGGGGATTAAGTCCTGGGGAACTTTACCTTAGAAAACACTAAGTGCCTGAGAACTTCAGACTATCACAGAGAGAAGTGGAGATCTTCCTCCTCAATCTCTGCATTTCGTGAATTAAGTTGTGACCACAAAGACACAGTTTCCTGGGCCAGGCCCATTGATGGGTCCCCTTTATGCTCTAGCAAAACATTTCCCTGTACAAAGCAATACTGATGGTATCTCAACCAGGAAATGCATCTTGGGTAGGGGTTTTTGCCCTTCCCACTTTATGTAATACCTGGAAGGTAATTTATTTTATTTTATTTTATTTTATTTTATTTTACTTTATTTTATTTTTTGGTTAAGAGCTAAATAACTCTTTGATCCTGGGGAGGGGAACCTTTTTTCTGCCAAGGACCATTTGGGTATTTATAACATCATTCAAGGGCCATACAAAATTATCACCTTAAAAATTAGCCTGCTGTATTTGCTCACACATTTAAATAACTCACCCCTAAAGCCTTTGCAGGGTCAGACCAAATGATTTTGAGAGTACCCCTACTCTAATCAAAATTATTCATTCAACAAACTTCTTCTTTTGCTTTTTGTTTTTCTTCTTTAAAGCACCTCTAAAGTATCACAATAATAGGTTTAAATTATCTGTTGAGAAGCATCTTAGCACTACATTTGTGCAAAATTTGCAGTGCAGACTCCTGCATTTAGGAATGTCGTTCTCTTAGCATTTTCACCCAGGCAGAGCTCACTGGTCCCAGGCACGCATCGTATTTCCCGGCATGTAGAACAGTTGTCTTTACCAGGTGCCCTTGTCACAAATTGCAGCAAGTCCCTCACACAGGGCAGAGTTTGTGAGGGCACCTATCTCATCTGGCATGACAGGTGGAATGAGTTAGGTACTTACAACATACTAGACTTAGAAGAGTGTATGGCACCCTTTGCCTAATATATATTTTTCAATGAATAAATGAACATTGAAACCTCACTTTTGCTTTAGGACTTGAATCTCTTAATTTTAGTCAACAGTATCTGAGCCCCTAATTTAGCCATTAGTCTCTTGTTTGCTTTAAAATGCCAGGTACACAGGAGAATCCTGGAATCCCTCAGTGTGTCAAGCAATGCAGGCTCATTCTTCCTATGTGTCATATTATATGTGCCTCAGTAGTGGGAAAACTTGACAATTCCAAAATTCTTACTTCCCTATTCAAAGGGCTGTGTAAGTAGGGTGTGTGTGTGTGGTATATTTATTACATTATTTTTAAAGAATAATACTATGTATGTGGATGTATATTAATTGCAGACAAATTGGCTGTTTCCATTTGGCAAGGAAGGTAAGATTTTTGAAACTCAGGCCTTAATCAGAAGGTTGGAAGACAAGACCAATTAAAGTTTTATGAAATGTGTCTTTTTGTTGCTTCTGTTATTTCTGTCTTGGGTTCATTATCTCATTCTTTAATGATTTTTTTTTAATTTTGTGTTTAAAAGTTTAATTTGCTTAATTGTAAAGTAGACATGCATATTTATACATACTTATGTAAAGTATTTGCCATGCAAAGTTTATTTTGTCTGTTTATTCTCTTCCAATATCACTATATTTAAGTAAAAATAAAGGTCAGGGATAAAAAAACAACAATACAATATTTTAGTTTCCTGGTTACTGGCATGCAGTTAGGATGGTGAGTCCCTATCACTGATTCCATAATGATTCCAGTAGATTCAGAGCCATTTCTACCCATCAGTGTGTGAGCCTATCCTAATATATAAAAACCCCAGGGTCCATAACATCCAAGATGACCAAAAGCTCAACCAATCTGCTGCAGCTGCAGGTGCCTCAATCCAGCACTGAGTGCCAAGGGGGCTGGGGATCAGGCCCAAGGAGAGGCCCCAGGGAGAGAGAAGCAGGCAGCTGTTGATTAGCACTTGCTTTTCTCTTTCACTCCTGGACTGGACAGCAGCCATGCCTCTTTTTTTCTTGGGCTTCCACTGATCAGCAGCCCCACCTCTCTGATCAGGCACATTGATAGGCCTGGAGATGCTGACTGGCATAGAAACCAACCAACCAGAACCAAACTGGGTGAAATGTGAGGAGCCAATGGCTTCCTAGAAGATGGAGCTTTTGACACTGATTGGTATAGAAACTGACCAATCAAAACCAAATCTGGGTGAACTGGGAAGGCAGAACCTAAGGTGGGAGCTGAGAGGGATTTTAAGGGCAACAACTGTTTGGTGTAAGAAAGTGGTACAATTTTTTAATGACCAGTTTGGCAATATAGTGCATATGGCTGGCTATCAGTCCAGATATAGGAATTACTTATTTTTGTCTGCCAAGAGCATCTTCTCCTGCTGAAAAAGGCTTTTCCCCTCCATATAAGCAATCCCATCCTATATAATTTATCTATACTACTAAAAGTGTAGTACTCTAATTATACCAGGTTGACCAGCCATCTTCCATACATCCGACTTCCTTTCGGACAAAGCCATGGTGGTGGAGGCCAAGGCAGAGGCCATTAGGGGTGTTCAGGCCAGCATGGGAGGGCAGTTGGGGGTGAGATCAGGCCAGCAGGGGAAGACAGTTGGGGGCAAGATCAGGCCTGCAGGGGAGGGCAGTTAAGGGCAAGATCAGGCCGGCAGGAGAGGGCAGTTAAGGGCAAGCAGGCAAACAGGCAGAGGCAGTTAGGGGCAAAGCAGGCAGAGAAGTTAAGGGTAATCAGGTAGGCTGGCAGAGGGGTTAGGAGCAATCAGGCAGGCAGACAGAGGCAGTTAGGGATGATCAGGCAGGCAGGCAGGCAGGTGAGTGGTTAGGAGCCAGTGGTCCCAGATTGCTAGAGGTATTCCCAACTGCCAGTTTAAACCCGATCCCACAAAGTCAGACATCCCCGATAAGAGAGGGTACAGGCTGGGCTGAGGTAAACCCCTCCTCCCATGCACAAGTTTTATGCACCAGGCCACTAGTCTCTAAATAAACTTCCTAGCGTCTAAACAATGGCTGTGCACACACAAATTACTGCTCCTTTTGTAACTATTGCAACACACTAACTCTATTGTCCACCCCACTCTGTTAGCAATCAGCACAGAGCCACTGGCCTGACAAACTTAAACTATGGGAATTTCTTGCCTTAAGGACAAGATTTTTATTAATTTATAGCATCCAGAACTCTACCCTGTTTTCCCGAAAGTAAGACATCCTTGAAAATAAGACCTACTTCCAGTTTTGCCTCTCGCTGTAATATAAGGCATCCCTGGAAAATAAGATCTCCCCGATAATAAGGCCTCCCCAGAATATAAGGCCCCCGAAGCTACCATAAGGTGTCTGACTCTTGATTTAAAGAGACCTCGCACTGCCTGAACAGCTCCGACTGCGCTGCGACCGGTCAGTGAGCTGGTTTGTGATGACAACTACTACCATACCGGATACAGGTAATAAATTTTCTTTTTTTTTTTTCAACAATAAATGTGTACCCTATCCTTCTTCATGGATAAATAAGACATCCCCTGAAAATAAGACCTAGCGCATCTTTGGGAGCAAAAATTAATATAAGACACTATCTTATTTTCAGGTAAAAAATGTATGTTGTTGTCTTTCTGAACCTGCTTGAAATTCAGGGAAAATATTCCCAGCATGATTTAGTTTCATTCCCTAGGCTCAAACTCAGCTCTTCCCTTTCCAAAATTAGGTCAATCAATTGATCTATCTGGTGGAAGAGATTAAACTATATTTGGATCCTAAATAGGAGACTGCTCTTTTTTTTCTATCTAGATTACCCCTTCTCAATCATGGGCAAGCTTGCATGATGGGAAATGGGATGAGCAAGGAAGAGTCTTGCTGAGGGAAGCGCACTATGCCCCTCTACCTCCAATTGGAACACATTGTATATTTGATTCTGGCTGGTGGCTTCCTGGGGTAAACCCACTGCACAGGCTCCCTCCATAGGCCATTTAACTGGGTATACCTCTGCCAGACCACTCATTTTGGACAATGAGGGAGGGAAGGAAGGAGGGAGGGAGGGAGGAAGAGAGGGAGGGGAAGAGAGAGAGATAGAGAGAGAGAGAGAGAGAGAGAGAGAGAGAGAGAGAGAATATGCTGAGTCCTTTGTCTTTCAGGTATTTATCAGGAGAACTTGAGAATGCTAAAGGCTAATCCCAATGTAACACTGTTGTTTGGGGGTTAGCAATCTGAATCTGTGCAGTAACCTAATGTACATTCTTGATAACCTTTAATTAAGTCATTGCCCCTTTCTCCACAATATGGACTTGCAAGGCTTATTACCTAAATGCTCACATTTTAAGAGGCCATAAATCATGAACTCCCAGAGGGGGTTCTCAAGCTGGCACCAGGCCAGGCCCTTCGATAATGGTCTTAAGGCATCCATCCCAACACATGGGGCTCAAAAGATCCAGAAGTATGATCCATAGTTGGGTGACAAAGAAGACAAAGGGGTATAAAAAAGAGCTTCTGACATATTGGTTTGCTCAGACTTTGGAGGCAACTCCTCCAAGACCGCCGGCATAATAAAGCTGTGTAACTCCATTTCTCTAAGCATTGTTTGGGTTTCTTTGGCCTTCTACAACAATCTCATAGGAGGATCTAAATATTCATCAGCTTTCCAGGTTTCTCTTCTCAAATTCCTAGTCTCACTAATTGCACCAGGGCAAAGGGACAGTTGTCATCCCAGCTAATCCTGATGTCATCCATGGCATCTCTCCTCCTGACTTTGCTGATTTCCTGGGTCTGGGGCTAAAACACATGAGGTCTAGATTTTATCTCTAGAGCTTAATGCTTAAAGGAGTACCCATGCGAGTGAATCATATGAGGCTACTTTTTTGTACCCTTGTTCCTCCTCTAATAGTGTTCAACCATTTGACTAGGGATATGCCAAGGGGAGAGTCTGAACTGCATGACCAGTGGTATGAAAAATCAGGGGATCTAAACCTCATGATCAGTGATACACTAGGGGAGGAAAGTTCACTCTGGGGGCGAGGTCCCACCCTATAATTGTCCTTGCTAGGCCTGGTTCTTCCACCCTAGAGGTCTTCAGTACCTTGTCTATCATTCCTACTCTGCTCATGCCTGTGGAGTTGCCTATTACACTTCTGGTTGGTCTAAACATCAGACATGAGACAGATTAGTAAGTGAAAATAACCAAACTTATTACATACATACGTATGGGAACTCTGCATACAAGAGATAGTCAGAGACCCCGCATGTAGGAGAGATTCAGAGTTAAAAGGGGGATGGAGGTTTATAATACATCCTGGACTAGGGATAAGGTGATGCACCTGGGGGCATAGCAGGATAAGAAGAATAGATGTTTAGTGAATAGAAGTTTGTGGTACCATATACATAGGTCAAAAACAGTTTAACACTTACAATCTCTTTTATAGAAGAGACCCTTAATTCAGGTTCTTCTATGTCAGGGATAAGGAACCTTTTCTCTGCCACTGGCCATTTAGATATTTATAATATCAGTCACAAACAACACAAAATTATCAACTTAAAAATTAGCATATATATTTGGTTAAACATTTAACTCACCCCTAATGCCTTATCAGAGCCAGACAGACCACATGGTTTTGTGGCCCTTATATGGCCTATGGGCCGGACATTCTCCAACCCTGTTCTAGGTAATTAAAGATGTTTGTCTGAGCCTGAAACTAAAATTAACTTTAGCTCAAAACAGTTCATATACCACAGACACACATCTCGGGTGGCTGGCTCTGAACTTGCATACCATTTAGTGATGAACGTTACCTTCAGCTTGACAGTATTCATTCTTTCTAATCATTCTATATTTTTAAATGCTAACATTTTTATGGAATATTTTTAATTTCTCTATGTTAAATTTTGGAAAGTTGCATCTGAAACTTTCTGGTGGTACCTTATTTTGTGCTCTCTAACTCTGCTACTACAATTACTAAAAGGTATTTTTCCCCCTTACTTAATATCAAAGTCACTTACTTTAACCCTAAAAATTCACTATTTTAACTATTTTAAAGTGTACAATAGAATGAGTGTGGCCTTTTTCCCTGGGTTTGGCTTCCCTTTTAAGTGACAATTAAACAGTTTTTGCAAAGGTATTAGCTAGTTCTATTGAGCTGACTTTGCAAAAATACTGCTGGATAACACATTTAAATAAGGCTGAACTCAATGAACTAACTCCATTCTTTTATGGTTTCCTGTCACTAAAGGGTACGGATCACAGTTGTTAATGATATGCATAAGAATTTTCTTAAACTGGTCCTTGCTACTCAGTCTTTCTCAGCTTCCTTCCATACACCCTCTCCATTTTCCCCTGTTCTCCTTTATTTTTCTTTTTTTTTAAATAAACCTTTATTGTTGAAAGTATTACCTATTCCCCTTAAACAGTGTGAGCCCAAGGTTCACTGAAATATTTGTGCTTCCTCAAGTGATCCACCTTTTCTCAGGTAGTATTTGTGTGTCTTCCCTTCTCTGCTTGGCAGATGCCTCCACATCCTTGAGATAATACTGTCCAGGCATTATGATACTGTTATTGACAAAGCGGGAGGTTCTTTGCTCTACTGGGTGCTGAGGGTGATGTTCTTTGGATACATCGAGGAAAAGAATTTTCTGAGACTTACCTGGGAGAATGAGTGATATTTACTTGTATGAAATTATATCCCTGGGTTTCCAAAGAACCAGTCATAGAGATGTAGCTAGGATTTTAGTAAAGTTAGAAGCAAAGCCATTGTCAAGTGTTTCCTTTCCATGTCAGAGTTAGGTCCAGTACAGCATCAGGCTAGTTGCAGTACATTAGTCCATTTATGTAGGGTCTGCATAGCCATGGGCCATTTGGAGAAATCCAAAGGGAGCCCCACAAACCCAGAATCACACAAGTCCCAAAATTCCCAAGAACAATAAGAGCACAAGATAATGAATTCCTTTGTTCAGAATATTAAGTATTTCCAATTCCATGCGCTTACATTGGCTATGCCCATTCTGGCCAATGACCTTTGTTCCCAAGTATGACCAACAAACAAGTACCTTTTCTATGTCACCCCAAATTTACTGGGGCATCTGTTTTTTTTTTGTTTGTTTGTTTGTTTGTTTGTTTTCTGTTTTGGACCCCTAGGAAGTATAGAGTTGTAGTTTTCTGGTGAAATTGTCCAAATGACATGCCAGTAATGGCTGGCTTCCTTCTTTACTTCTTTCTTATTATTAATAACTAGAGGCTTCATGCATGAAAAATTCACGCAAGAGTCAGCCTTCCTTTCCCAGCTGCTGTCACTGACTTCCCTCTGGTACCTGGGACCCATGATCCGGGGCATCCCTCCTCTGGCCACTGGCAGGCCCCTGGGATCAGGGCTGCTTCCCTCCTCCAGCCGTCAGTAGGCATCTGGGACCCTGGCTGGCGTCCCTAGGCTCCACCTTCATCAGGAAGGTCTAATTAGCATATAACCCTTTTATTATTATAGATTAGGTTAACATACTTCATTTTTTTCCAGGCAAAGTTGTGCTAGCACTCTTCCATTCTTCTCCTCCATCTTCTTCTGCTTTCTCTCCCCATCTCTGTTGCTGTCCCTATTCCTGCCCTCTTCCTTTCCCCCAATCTCTCCTTCCTATTCTCTTGTAAACTTCATATGCCCTCAGTTTATTTTCTATATTGCTTTGTAACCTTCAATTTAATTCTTGTTTCCTAATAATATTATGAATACTTTGAGTATAGGGACTCTACATAATCTCTACTGTTTAATGATTTTGAAAAGAGTAGATGCTTAAAAATTACAAAATGCAAAAAAAAAGAAGAAAAGAAAAGGATTACCACTGTTTAGAAACTTCTGGCAGATTGGTAAAGATTTTTTTTTTGATAGAATGTACCTTTGTACACCCTCACTTGGATGTCTACTGTCCACATTGTTGCTGATAAATAGTATTTGTCTTGAAGTCATCAGAAGAATAGGAAGCCAGAATGTTTGCACCTCTGGAAATTTTCTGAAACTCATTAGAGAAGGACTCAAACTATTAATTAGATACATATCATGACAGTATGTATCTTGCAGCATCAATAAACCTGAATATTCATTCCAGCCTATTTTATTCTTGTTTCTCTTGAGCTTCAACCCTGAATTTATATTTATATCACCTGCTGTTTCCTTCCCAGGATAATAGACTATTTAGCATTTTATCATTTTCAAAGTATAAGAATTCACACTCTGCCCACCCCTAGGTATTTGATATGGATCTCTTCTGAGGGCTCTCCAGGGATGATCATTTTGTAGTCTAGACTGCATTACCCAGGCTATGGGCTATCAAATCAGTATACACTCAACAAATAAAATAAAAAGAGAGAGATGTTTCAAATATTGGTAACAAATAAAAAGGTGGGGTTGGAGGAATTAGGAGAAAGAATAAGGGAGAGGAATGGGAAAAGAAACACACATAATTTTCTTAATGTCCAATCTTTATGTTCTCTCAATTCTCCAAGCAGAGCCTTCACCATTGTAAATCAACATGTGCTCACTGGCCCCTTCCAGGAAAACCTGAGGGCTGGGTTATCAAATGTTCCAGTCATCTAGGGACTTACATAAAATGATGGATTCCTAAAACAAAAACATTATTTCAAAGGTATATTCATATTTCCATGTTCACAATAACCAAGTCATGAAAACAACCTAAATATTCAACTTTGAAAGAATATAGAAAATGTGTGTGTGTGTGTGTGTGTGTGTGTGTGTGTGTGTGCAAGAGAGAAAGAATTCAGCCTTATAAAGAAGGAAATCCTGCCATTTGGAACAATATAAAATACCTGGAGGGCATTGTGCTTAGTGAAATAAGGCAGACAAAATCCTGCATGGTATCACTTATGTATGGAATCTTAAAAAAAAAAAAAAGTCAGCAGAAACCGGTTTGGCTCAGTGGATAGAGCATTGACCTGCGGATTGAAAGGTCCCAGGTTTGATTCCTGTCAAGGGCACGTACCTTGGTTGTGGGCACATCCCCAGTAGAGGGCGTGCAGGAGGCAGCTGATCGATGTTTCTCATTGTGTTTCTAACTCTCTATTTCTCCCTTCTTTTCTGTAAAAAAATCAATAAAATATATTTTTTAAAAAGTCAGATTCATAGAAAAATATTTGTAGGATGATGTTTGCCAAGGGCTGGTGGGTAAAATAGGGAGATGTTGGTAAAAGGTACAAACTTTCAAGTATAAGATGAAAAAAATAAAATAAACTGATGGGTTCCTGCCCATCACCCCAAATTTCTGAGTTAGGTTCCCTGATTGGATCTAAGGAAAAAGTTGTCTTTAAATTGGGCCCAGGTGATTCTGTTGGAGGGGGTCTAATCAATATGCTACACTTTGAGAAACCATCTCTTAGCCTTGCTGAATTAGTTATAATTTTTACTAAAATACCAGTCATGCATGAACTCATTTTTAGCGTGGCTTGGCAGTGTGGTTTGGCCTCAGTCAGATGATTCTTTCAATGGTATTGTCTGGTTCACTCCTAATGCTAGCAACTGAGCTGGAGCTGGATGGTCAAAGTTGTCCTGTGCACATGACTAGTGTTTGGCAGGCTGTCAAGCAAAGTAACCTCATTTCTTCCCCATGTGGTTTTGGCAGCAGGCTAGTGAGAGTTTCTTTATATTTTCTCAAATTCCCAGCAGCAAGAGAGGGCAAACCTCAATGTGAAAACACTTTGTTGTTTTTAGGATACATTTATTAATGCTGGGGACAGTGAAACAGAAAAGGGCTTCGGATAGAAGAAACAATAGAAGATAGCCTAGGCAGGGCTGCTGTGAGCTCACCGGAAAGTCAGAGAAAAGGAGGCCTTGGAGACAGATTCAGGGAGTCACCCGAGGATGAGCTGCTCCTGCCCATTGCTGCCCTTGTTGCAAGCCTCCTAGGCTCCCTTAGCATTTAGGAGATCATGCCTGGGGGCAGAGGGGTGGAGAAAAGGAGAAAGGGAAAGGCACAGACATGCACCTGGGAGGGATAGTGCACCATGCACGCACTTTTCAAGCCCTCTTATCTTACATATTCTAATGTCTCCTTGGACAAAAGAAAGCCACATGCCAAATTTAGATTTGGGCAGAAGAAAATTAAATCCCACCTCTTGATGTAAGCATGGCAAAGAAGGGGAGGAATTTCCAGTGCCAACTTTGCCAACAATTTGCCACACTACTATCTCAATAAACTGGGGTTTCAAGTCGTGGTTGAAGGAGCAACATTTATAAAGAGTTCACATTTTTAAAATATAAATTGTTGCAAAAGCAAGTTTATCTTCCAAAAAAAAAAAAAGCCTTTCTAAAGGTTTGCATCTCTAGATATTTTTTTTTTTTGAGTAAGAAATCAGTGGATTTATATAGTGTGTGATGGAAATTGACATAATCTTGGAGATTAGATAGTCTAAACTTAGAGAAGTCTTTGCCTATTTGAAATCCCCAAACAACTTAAAGGCTAGCCCAGCCTTTTATTCTGTGAGGACAGGAGAGAACGTGTTCCTATTCTCTAGCAGGGACGTAGAGACTGTAGTTTAAGGAAAAGCTATTGGTAGCCAGGATGTCCTCCAATGATCTTTGCCTTTTAATGTTCATACCATTGTGTAAAATCCTTCCCACATTGAATAGGGCTGATCTGCATAACCAAAGGATATTTCAGAAATGAAGCATGACTCCTGATGCTAGATCATAAAAGACACTACCGCTTCTACCTAACTGTTTTGGGTTCCCCATTCTGGAGAAAGCTGCTGCCATGCCATAAAGCTACTCAAGAAAATCCATGGAGACTTCCGTGTAGCTAGAACCTGAAGCCTCTTGCCAACAACAAGTATAATTGGTCCCCATGTGAGTGAGCCAACTAGAAATGGGTATTACAGCTCCAGTCCTGTCTCGACATGATGCAGCCCCAACCTACATCTTGACTAACCTCACAAGGGACCGCAACTGGCAGCACTCAGCTGAGCTGCTCTCAGACTTGTAAACCATAGAAACTATGAGAGACAATTAATGTTTATTGTTGCTTCAAATCTCTAAGCTGCGGGGTAATCGGTGGTGCAAGGGTGGAAATTAATGCACTACTTTTGATGTAGGGGAGAGAAAGCATAAATGCACTGGCTGATGGGAAGAGAAAGACTCAAGGCAAAGGCTGTGAGGACGATGAAGAGCAATCTCATGATGATGTTTGTAGGCACAGTCCTGGAGGTCATTTTCTGGAATGGAAGCAGCAGAACTGAGTGTGCCAAGTGCTTTGAAGTGCCTAGAGAGCCTGCAGGGAACAGCACCAGGTCACCAGGAGGTTGTGCTTTTCCGCTTTATCATCTTGGCCTTTAACTAGAGCAGAGCTCTTTGTGGGAAACATGCAAATTGCTGAAAATGGAGTTCAACTTCCTCCATCTCTCTTTAACTGGAAATATAATTGAAACTCCTTGCACATCGCTACGATTTTTCTAATCCTGTCACGCTTTGTAGGCTCGCTTCTTTTCATCTTAACTGTTTATTAAAATAGCCCAAGTCCTCTTTAATGCTGAAAACCCAAGAATATGATTGTAGGCTATTGCCAAATTACAATTCATATTTATTTGAGACTCCGTTTTTTGACTATTCATTTTTTATTATTTTTTTTTCTTCTTTTACTTTGGAGTTAGGGAGTGGGAGTGTGGGAAAGAAGGAAAGTAGGAATCAGTGGCCAGCTAGAACCTTCTCCTGGGCTCAGGATTCTGCCCCCTGTCAAAGTACTTCCAAGAGACTTAGGGCCTGTACCCCTGACTAGTGACAGGTACAATGGGCCATTGGCCATGGATGAAAAGCTATGTCCTGTATTCCCACTAGAGTGATTAATGATTTTAGCCACAGGCATGTTTAACCCTATGATGTAGTTGGTAAGATAATTCTAATTTGCTTCAATAGAGATTGTACTGAAATTGAGATGGGCACCCCATTCTTCCTAATTTTGCATTGAAGTCTACTTTACAACCAGTGGAATGATGCCCAGCAGAAATGCTTCCTGGAATGTTTCCCTAAATCTCCCATATAAGTGTATTCATTTTCTGTGTTTCTGTAACAAATTATTGCAACTTAGCTGCTTAAAGCTACTGGAATTTATTCTTTCACAGTTCTGGAGTCCAGAGGTCTGATATCAGTTTCAATATGCAGAACTCAAGGTGTTGGTAGACCAGCAGTCTCTTTGTGTTCTCTAGTGAAAAACCCATTTCTCCGTCCAGCTCTGGGGGCTGCTGTTATTCCTTGGCCATATCACTCCAGTCTGTCTCCCTGGGCACATGGTCTTCTCCTCTCTGTGTCAAATCCCCCTTTGCTTCCCCTTAAGGACACACATGATTGCATTTATGGCTCAACCAGATAATCTAGGATAAACTCCTGATGTCAAGACCTTTAATCATACTTGCAAAAAGACCCTTTTTTTTTTCAAACAAAGTAACCTTTGGAGGTTCCAGGGATTAGGATCTAATAGCTTTGGGGCCATGACTCTGACTACTACCTGAAGATTCATAGCATTTCATCCCCAGTCTGAGTCCTTCTCCACTCCACTTTGATGTTTTCCCCATGGATTCTCTAGTGCAGCCATTAGTGGACCCCAGGAACACACACTGACCCTCATCTTCTTTGAAAACTGTAGGACAAAACACATTAGATGAAAGAATTGTGGCAAGGAAGGAATGAGAGATGGCAAATCAAGTTCTGCTGAGATTTGGGGTGATGATCATGCAATACAATACACAGATGATATATTTTTATGGAATTGTGCACCTGAAACCTATATAATTTTATTAGCCAATGTCACCCAAGTAAATTCAATAAAAAAGGCATTCTGCTGAAACATACCTCCTCCCCATTCTAGGCTGTCAGTTGTAGAATCCTACTCTGTTTTATGCCTTCCTTTGTTAACTTTCTAAGTTTTATTTTGAAATATAGATTTGGTTACTAGTTCAAAAATTGCCATCTCACATATTGCCATCAAGACCTTGTCTGTCACTGTGGCCCACAACCAAGTTTTATTAACCCTGGAGTGAATTTGCTGCTCCACTCCCGCAGGACGCTCCCTGACAGGGTGTGTGGACCAGAGATGGAAACCACATGATGTATGGTTTCAGGGTAATAGACTTCTCTCACCCAGACTGATAAGTCATTACAGGCCCTTACATTCAATAAATTGGAGCTGGGTCCCAGCTTGCACTTTGTGGGGGGAGAGGAGAGTGAGAATGAGGGGAGGGTTGATTCTTTTCTAAAATGCTATTTGGCCTTGGACATACTACTTTGTAATAAAAGGGAACATTGGAAGACTGGGGGATGGTTGGTAAAGTGATTGCATACTTGGTTTTAAAGGCGGTAATACATGAGATTTCTGGGCTAAGTATAATGGAGATTTCTGGATTTGAGGACAATTTGCAAATGAAAATAATGAAATTAGACTTCTGCAAAGGTTTTGAGAAAAGGAAGAGAGAGAGAGAGAGAGAGAGAGAGAGAGAGAGAGAGAGAGAGAGAGAGAAGAGAGAGGAGAGAGAGAGGAGAGAGATAAAGAGAGAGAGAGAGACCCTAAGACTAAGGCTCAGGAGAAGAGGAAGTTTCAAATGCCTTGGCAAGAGAGAGTTGTGTATTGCAAATTTTGACCCTTTTCTGAGTCATGCAATGCTTCGGAAACTGGAGTCTACAGAGAGACCCTGAGGGACTCACATTCTCAATTCTCAAATAGGGAAACTCTGGCTTAAAATATAATGCAAATCCTTAGTGTGATATCTTAATCTCCCCCTTAATCTAGCTCCTTCTTATAATTTCTCCCACTGTTTTTCCAGTCAAATGGGGCTATTTAAAATTCCCTGGACGCCCCATAGTTGCAGCTTTGCACAGATCACATACTTTCTCTGAAATGTCACCTCATCTGTCCTCCTCTTTCCTGGGCTCTCTCCCATAGCATGCCCCCTACCAAGAGCTCCCAGTTCTGCTCCAGTTTTGCCAGGCACCAGTTCCCTAGGCACTAGAGCTTGTGGGACTCACTTTCCCTCACAATTCCTATAGCATTTAAGTTTTGAAAAGTACTTTCTTGGTACCCTAGTGCTCTGCACTGCTTATATACTCTTACTTCTTTTACTTTTGGACAAGGATTTTAGCTTTAAGGTTGTATATCTTTTTATTCTATCACACATCTCTGAAGAAGCTGTGAGTGAAACAAAAAGATTCTGTGGAAAATAACCTCACAGAATGATCTGACTGAATTCCTAATTGGGCAGGTCATGTGGGGGGTCATGTGTCCATAGACAGGCCTGTAGCTTCTTCAATGAAAGGTTTTAAGCCAACCCTGTCCATTGTTCTTGGGCATCTAAGTTAACACACCTTTGAAATATCAGAAGTAATATCTCTCAAAGGGGGTATTAACCCTCAAGAGAGCATATAATCTTAACTGTCCTGTAATTAAATTCCTGCCTGGCTTTCTACAATGTTCCTTACATTCCCTCCTTAATTTCAACTACATAAAAGAAGCTGCAATATACTTATTCTCTGGAGCATTTGAAATCTTGCTCCCTGGCACATGTCATAACTGTGACTCCAATAAACTCTTATAAAATTATCTATAGATTTGGACATTTCTGAGGTCAACAAATAAGAAAGCTTATTGAAAACAAATTAAAATTGGCTTCATTTTTCTCTTTGGTGGTTGGCAAAACCAGCTATGAGGATGGTGCTAATGCAAACTCACCCTTATTGTATTTGCCATTTAATACCGCCTCCAACTAAAACTACCTGTGTTCATATGGCTTATCGTGGGCAAAGGGGAGAGGAGAGATAGTAATGAGAGATGATCTAGGAGGAAATAGGTAGGGCAGAGGGCCAGAGGGGAGCCAGTGGTGGTAGGGCATCTGAAGAAGACTTCCAAGGACAGCAGTGTTTGATGTTGAGTTGGATGTTATTGTAAAACACCGTCCAACTCAGTATCAAGCCTCCAGGTAAGTCTGTTTTACACATATCTTGTAAAAGGGTATTTTTGTGTGTGTGTGTGGAAGTTAAGAAAATAAACTGGTTTTCCTATTTGAATCAACTGAAGGGAAGCAATAGTGAGTAGAAGCCAAAGGCTTCCTAAAAGATAAAAATGAAATAGTAAGCACTGAAAATATTTGGAGAGATGTGGGTTGATGAGACAAGGTTGCTGTCTGTCAGTCTTCTCTGGATTTCATGGGGATGAGAGACCTCAGGTGACATTGTAAGGAATCCAAGGATTTGGAGACTAATCAAAGCAAAAGGATATGATCACAAGGGGGCAGTAGCATACACACAAGACCAAGGGCACTTTGAAGTCAGTTTGTCTGGGGAAGTTGCTCAAAGCAGGAGTCTATCCAGAGGCTACTACCTTGGGCAGAAACTCAAGAACAAAAGGACAAGAGGACTCCTGAGGAGAAGAGCCATGTGTGGCTCAGCAGAATGTACAATCTTGGTCTGAAGGAAGCAGTGGCTGGGCTCCCTATGCTCTGGGCTATCTATCTATAGCTACAGATGTTGGGAATAGCTTCCTGAGATAAGAACAGCAGGCAGGTTCTAAATGGCTGAAAATCTGCTTATTTGGACTATGTTTAAAATAATTTGGTGGGTAAAAATTTGAGTTTGACACCAGTAAGGCTTTTGAGCTAAAGGTCTCAGCCAACAGTGAAGAAATACATAAGCTCATCTTTGATTCATGTATCTGAAATAGACAATACACATATACACACACACAAAAATAAAACACAAACAAACAAACAAACACACAAACACATTCTTACAGGTTTGGAGTTATACCACATGTGGTGTTTTGTAGCTTTCACAATATCACAAATAATTTTCAGTGTCACTTGAAATCATTCTAAAACATTTTAATGGCTACATATTACTTCATCATGAGCCATCCCTATGATTTGTTGATCCCTGTTTCTAATATTTTCCTATAGGGAGTGGAATATTTCTAATGCTGACCTACAGATATGTGTGATGGAGCCCTGAGTTTTTTTGTTTTGTTTTTTGTTTTTTTTAACCTCCAAATCTGTTTTGATTCTAAAGTCTGCTGACCAAATGACTGAGTTATCCAATGTTAGAAATCTCTTATTTCTAACATTATTTAAAAATATTTCTAACATTATTTCTCATTAAAATATTTATTTACATACTTACTTGTTTGCTATTTACTTAACAACTAGAGGCCCGATGAACAAAGATTCGGCCTTCCTTTCCCTGGCTGCTGGCACAGCCTTCGCTCTGGCCTGGAGCCATCTTTCCACCTTCCTATGCTTTCCAGAAGCCCGGAGAAGCTGGAGTGGTGCAAAATGCCTGCATATGCAAATTAACCCACCATCTTTGTTGGGTTAATTTGCATAGTCACTCCTGGTTGGCTGGTGGGTGGTCAATTAGCATGTTACTATTAATGTAGATGTGATTGATGGCCTGAGCTTGCAGATATGTTTTAATCAAAAAGCAACTTCACTACTCAAGCAAGCATATTATGCGAAGATGCTCCATCGTATTGGTCTCCTGAAGAATCTTAGGTTTTTTGTTTGTTGTTTGGTTTTTTGTTAATCCTCACCTGAGGATATATATTTTTCCATTGATTTTAGGAAAGTGGAAGGGAGGGAGGGAGGCAGAGAAAGAGAGAGATAGAGATAGAGAAGGAGAAATAAAAGTATATGAGGGAGACACATCCTTTGGTTGCCTCCACCCCTCACCCCAACTGGGATCAAGAATCAAACTTGCAACTCAGGTATATTCCCTTGACCAGGAATAGAACTTGAAACCTTTGAGTGCACAGGCCAATGCTCTAACCACTGAGAACCCTGGCCAGGACAAGAATCCTACTTTTAAGGTAAGAACCGACCTTATCTAGTTAGGTGTTACTATCTCAAATCCCCGTGACCAAAAATATTTAAACAGATAGTAGCTGAATTAGGAATGGCATTTACCCACTTTATATGATGGAAGCAATGCACTATTTCAAATCTTCACAGTCATTTACAAAGAGTGGATGAGCCAGAGAAGGTGTCACTATGATAGCATGACTCTCTCTTCCCTCATTGTGTGTTTGAATGGGGTGGGGCAGAGGAGCTTTTGAATGGCAAGATGTATCATAAGAACAAAAGCAGATCAAACAACTGCACTCCTGCACTTTGGAGGCAATTGCAGGGTTGAGTAGATATTATCAGGGCTCTTTCTGGATTATGACCATTTATGTAATAGGGATTGCTTAAAGCTAAAGGGAGAAAAGGAGAAAGGAAATAAGATGAGGTTTTTTGCATAGTCTCTAGCAAAAAATTCACAAGATCTATTTCTCCATGTAATTTAATGGAACCTCCAAAATAATTTTGCAAATTGTGCCATTCGAAGTTCAGATTAGAACACTAAACCTCACAAATATTTTAATAACTTCCTCAAGATCCTGGCTGACCTACACATGAACCTATGTCTGAGACTCTTCAGAAGTCTGTGCTGTCTCTTTAAGATTGTACAGTGTTTCAGAGACTCAGAAGAGGGTAAGTGACCAACAGTGGTCCTTGATTCTTTTCCACCAGCTTGTGCATCTACCTTTCCTGAACATTTTGTCCCTCTTTTTGATTTTGCATTTCTATCCCTTTGTGATGCACAGCCCCATCATTTCTCTGTCCCAGGAAGTCACTGAGGTAGGCATATGAGTATACACCAGCCTTTACCTTCATTTTTCAAGTCAAGACACCTCCATTCCTGGTTGTAAACTGCCTCTTTGGTACCATCCAAGTTATGACAAGAGCTATCTATGCTTTGGTGTTGATGGTTGAGAATACCATCACACAGTTTCCACAAAATAAAATTTCTAATAATAGATGTCTCAATCCTTTGGCAAGTTGGTATGGCAGGATGGCTTTTGAATTGTCCTCTGTCAAAACTCAGAGCATAGTGATCAAGAGCAAGAGTTTTGAGTCAGTTTGACCTGAATTCTGATCTGTACTTTCCCACTTACAAGCTGTTTTACTTTGGGCAATTTATTTCCCTCTGTGTGTCTCCTTTTTCCTCCATTGCAAAATGAGGGTGATTATAGTGCCTATCTCCCTGGGTGGTGTAAAGGTTGAATGATATACTACATATAATTTGCTTAGTGAGGTGCACAGCATAAAGCTTTCAAAAATTAACTTCTATAAAGTCATATTTATAAATTCATGGTTATTTCCCACTGAACTCACCTGATGTTAGGTCCACACTCTAACATACATCGTTAACTATGCAGTATTTATTCATCACCAATTATATACTTTGCATGGCTAGAGGCACTGTGTGAATGGGACTGTAGGTAATTTAAGGATTTTATTTTCATTCACTTTTGACTGACTTTGAGACTGTAAAAAAACAGATACAAGAATTTTTGTTTCCTTACTATATTTGGTATTCTGCTCTGAAATTATCAATCCCCTGTTTAAAATGGTCTGACTGCCACGAAGTACTCCCCCTACAATTTCCAAGTACTCAATAGGAAACCAACAAGGTTATTGCAAACGTCTTTAGTGCTCTGTGTCAGCCCAGAGGATGGAGGGGGAAGCCCAGGAAAGCAGGGACTCCCTGCCTCACAACTTAGAGATGGAGTTCTCAGCCTTAAACTGCATCCTATTTCACATCCTTAGCTTTTTGTATTTTTATTTTTCATTATGCTCCCTGTGGACTTGTTCACCTGCAATTCTTTTGTCCCTCCTTCTCATTATTTCTGACTTGAGCCCTGCCCAAGTGACAGAAAGTAAATCAATGATTAAGTAGATAGAAGAGCATTGATAGAGATGGGGAGTCCAGGGAATTTTTTTGGGTGATGGTGATATTCTATATGCTGATTGTGATGGTAGTTATGAAGACATATACATTTTAAAAGCTTTTTGAATGTATACTTAAAATTGGATATATTATGTATATTTGTTTAGCACAGTATACATTTTACATTGGATAGTATGTAAAATATAAGTCAATAATGATGATTAAAAAATAAAAGGTAGGGAGCAATTTCAGGTGCCACACAATAGAGATCCAGATTATAGTTGGATTGCAACTAAACCTGTTCATTGTTTACTGGGAACATTATTCATTCACGCAATTGTTTATTCAACCAGTTACTACACACTGACCGGGTCCTAAGTCAGGCATTGGGTACACAGTCTATAGAGATCAAAGGCGACTGGGTAACCACAGCACATCTGCAGTTTTGACAAGGAGACCAACTCAAAAATGGTTGCCATGGAGCTTCCACTGGGAGGATCAGTGCAGGTTCTTGGGAGGAGGTCAGGTTTGATCTGAGTCATAGGAGGAGAAAGGGTATAGATGCTGTCCTGTGCACAGGGATTAGCAGGTGCAAAGCCAGGGCAGGGTAGTTGCTATGGCCAGAATGAAGAGGACAGATGTGTGGAGAAAAGTAGACAGGGGCCATGTATTGAAGAACTTGGGGTTACCGTCTATTTTCTGTTGTGTATAGATGAAGGATTTTCAGCAGAAAAATTGCATCATTAATTATGGTTCCATATAGTCATGCTAGCCTCAGTGTGGTGCATTGATTGATGGGGTCGAGAATGAGCAGAATGACCAGTTAGGATATTGCTGAGGTAATTCAATAGGCTATGAATGAGAAGGTGGGGCATTTGGGGCCTGGCTTCTTGCGGTTCTTTGTAATATTTAACAACCATCTTCCAGCTCCATTTGGTTTATTCCTGTTGTGTTTTCTTTTGCCAAGGGTACTTGGTATTTACCCCTTGTCCCTTGTGCTTTATGAAGTCTATCCCGCCTCTTATCTTTCTGCTTTCCATTTTCTCTGTTCTAGGTACAGGCTCGGGGAATGACATGATTTCCTTTAGGTTTTGTAGGAAAAATGAGTCCTATTATTTCTCTTCTGAAAGGAATGCCATCATGGATGATTTACCCCACTGATGCAAAGAAACTAAGTCCTGCCTCTGCCTTTGAGAGCATAGGTAGAAAGCATACTTCCTCTTTAAACCAGCTAATGTTTGTTGCGTGTCTGCTCTGTGTCCAGATTCTGTGAAGTGCTGGTGAGTGTGAGAGCTGGCTTGATGGAGATGGTGGGCCCAGGGATTATCCATTTCCTCCTTACTTCTGGCCCACCATGCTCCCTGGTCATGCTCTCAGGCCACATGATTATTGTTCTTGCAAGTAGTCTGGAGGCAGATTAGTCTGTAAAATTAGGTCAGCCTTTTCAAATTGTTATTATTATGTGATTCCTTGATCTTTGGGAAGATCCTTCAGCACTATGGAATCAGGGTCTAATTTAAATAGTTATTTTAAGATAACCTAACATGTCATTGGGTTTTGTAGGTTCCCTGCTCCAGGTTAGCCAGAGGTTCAGATGTGGACAGCTGTTCACTCAGCTTCCTCTGTCCCCCCTCAGTGATGTGTTGGGCATGGTGGCATTGTAAAGGGATAGCTAAAATAAACTGATCTTAAATTTTATTTGGAGAGGCAAAAGAATAAAATGAGTAAAACAATATTTTAAAGGAAAACAAAGTTGGATGACTTACCCTACCTGACTTTAGGACATACCCTATTTGACTCTAAAACTTACAACAAAGCTAAAGTAGTCAACACAGTGTGGTATTGGTGACAAGAGAGACAAATGGATCGATGGAAGAATATAGAGACCCAATAAGTAACCCTATACATGTATTATCAAGTAATTTTTGACTAGGCCACAAAAATAATTCTCTAGGGAAACAACCTTGACTCTTACCTTACTCTGTATATAAAGGTCAACTTGAAATGGATTATAGACCAGAACCTAAAAGCTAGAAATACCAAGTTATTAGAAGAAACACTGGAGAAGAATTTTGTGACATTGGGGCAGACAAATATTTCTTAGAGATGATTCAGAAAGCATGAACCATTAGGGGGTTCCCATTTAGAAAGAACTTGTATTGAGACCCCTCCAGATACATCCTTCACTTGGAGTCCTCATTCATTTATGTCTCTCTTGTTGATAGCATGTGACTTTATAGTTGTAGCCCCATGGACTTTGTTTTAAAAGCAAGGAGTACATTTCAACATTGAAGGCAAATCAGCTACAAACCTCCATGTAAAGTCTAATCTCTAGCAATGTCAAGCTTACTATAATTACAATCTCTCAAGTCAGGACACTGCCGTCTAGTGATACAAGCTGTCAGAAAGAAACCACTTACAGACTCACACACCTTACTATCAAAAAATCAAAGAAAGAAGCACTTGCCATGTTGCAGATATGTGGGGCATATTTTATATGTGGGGACCAGTTACAGAAATAGTATTAGAGGAGAGAAGCAATAGAAACAGTACATTAATATTTTAAATGTTGTTAAAAAAAAAAAAAGGAAAAAGAAAAGGCATGGCCATGTAAAGAGCAAAAGCTTAAAGAACTTCCCCTTAATAAAAATGACATTCTCAGTTATATGACCCTCAGCAAATCGTCTTCAGCTGCATTTTTATTTAGCAATTTGTGTTCGCTGTTTTCGCTTGGAGATGCTCCCCTATTCTATTTAATAGCACCCTTAACATAAATTTAAAGGAGGATTGGGATGTAAAACTGTCAATTTCCAGCAGTTCATAAACTAACAAATTTGCATTTTAAATGGGGGATTTTAAAACATGTGGGGGCTGTTTTTATAATCTGATGATATGTATCTCCAACAGTAAGTGGAATCCTATAAACACTGGGGAAGGCTTCCTTCAGAAACTAGTGATAAGAAAATTCTCTCTTCCTTTTCTTCTCTCCCTTTTCTCTTTCTCACTTTTTCACATTCTTTTAAATTTTAAACTCCTATGCATTTCACCTTTGCAAAAGGCATGTTATAAGTTGTTTTAAAAATTGGTTTGAATCAGAGACTCAAAATTCTCCTTCCCACTTTCTTTTATTCCTTAATGCCACTTTATTTTTCCCTCTGTGCTTCATCCAGGTCACTACTCTCCTAAGACACACACACACACACACACACACACACACAGATGCAGACACACATGTACACACCCCAAAACCTTTGAAATCTATTGACATAGTTAGTAACTTAAATAGAAGCACTTTCACTATCTAAGGAAATAAGTAACAAGTCCATATTTGAAAATGCATACTGAACAGAAAAAAAGGTTAAAAAGGAAATAATAAAAACACTACCATCAAGTATTGTCAATCTCATGGTCAGAGAAATTCATTGTCTTTTCCTCTCTCTTGCACCACCTGATTTCATATCCTTTTTCCTTCTGTAATACCAAAAAGATAGCAACTAAATACAAGAGACAAAATATATGAAATTTAAATTTAACTCTGTCTGATTTTCTTTGGATTTTATAGATATATTGGTGTTTTTATTACCTGGGTATATAAATTTAGGTGTATTTCTCTTCAGGGTTCCAATGGATGGTTACTTTGAAAGTTTTGAGTAAGTATTGAATGAAATGAAATTGTTCTTTGTCATACTTCATAACCTGATGCTATCGTGTTGTCGTTTAATAATTCTAGAGAATTAATGAGATTTCTCTCTGTTTTTTTTTTCTTCAAATAGTTTACTAAGTTTTTTTCTTTGAGTGTTTGTTTTGTGTTCCTTTGGAAAGTGTTCTGAAAGTCACACTGAGGAGAATCAGTCCTAGCTTCTCTAATTCTGTTTCCCCAGAAAATAGAATAGAACTTATGGCATGCATTTTCTATCATTTTTTCCAATGAATAAATTAATAAAACACAGAAAATCCCAACAAGGAATTTACCCTCTAAAGGAAAAAAATTCAAAATATCTGCCAGAAAGACTTCCTGGCCTTTGTGTACATTACCCACTGGCCAGTGTTTTTTACTTCCAGGCTCTTGGGTCAACTTTAGGCAGGTGAGTTCACTGGGCTCATGACTTCAAATGAAATGGCAATCTATTTGGATTAAATATTGGAATGTTTTAAAAGTCAAAATTTGCCCTGGCCAGGTAGCTCAGTGGGATAGAGTGTTGTCATGATAAAACAGGTTGCAGATTTGATCCCTGATCAGGACACATACAAAAATCAACCAATGAATGCATAAATAAGTAGAGCAACAGATCACTGTCTCTCTCAAGCTCTCTATCTCCCTCTCTCTAAAAAATCAATAAAAAATATTTTAAAAATAAAAGTCAAAATTAGCAGATATATTTTATTTTCTTAAAAGCTACTACTATCTCTTGCCTTAGCCAGTTAGGCTGAATGGATAGAGTGTCAGACAGTGGACTAAAGGGGCCATGGTTCAATTATGGTCAAGGTCACATACCTAAGTTGCAGGCTCCATCCCAGCCCTGGTCTAAGCGCGTTCAGGAGGCAACCAATTGATGTGTCTCTCTCACATTGATGTCTCTCTCTCTGTCTCTCCCCTCCTTTCCACTCTCTCTAAAAAAAAAAAAAAAAAAAAAAGAAAAAAAAGAAAAAAAAAAAAGCAATGGAGAAATATCCTTGGGTGAGGATTAAAAAAATCAAGAACCAAAAACTACTCCTATCTCTAAATAGTAAACACACACATATATACACACCCACAAAAAAAACTCACACCCACAAAAAGCACACACACACACACACACACACACACACACACAGGGAGAGCTTAAGAACACTTTTATATACTAGATGACCAGAATATAATTTCTTGACCAGGTTTAAATCATTCTCTTTACTTATCTGTATTCCCTAGTTTTAAATCTCTTTTGAGCAATGGAGTTTCTACTTTGTCACTTGGGAAACAATTAGACGGTCTAACCAGGATCCTAATTAGATTATGTTTAGCAAAGGATGTAGAGGGCTGTCACAAACTGTTCTCTGTGGTTCCTTCCACTCAGAAGGCAACTTCTCATGCTCCCCATTTTATTGCATTATAATTATTAGTGGGTTATTCCTGTCTTCCAGAAACAAGAGGGGAAATGGCTTCTCTGTGTGGTGAAGTGATATGACTTTTCCATCAGTTTTCCAATCACATCCCTCCTTTTGATCTCATGTAGGAAAAAGACATGGGACTTGGCCTTTTAAGACATGATTTGCTTTCATTATATGAAATTCTTCCATATTAATATACCAGGGCTGTGTAGTCACCAGCAGAATTTAACTTGATGTATTCCCTAAGGTCCTACCAGTGTGAAACTATCTTCTCTTATAAGTAGCCATTGGGGATTTCAAAATAAATGTTTTCATATGGAGAGGGGGGATAGATAAGAGTTGGGATAGATTGTGCATGCATATAAGCACAACCAATGGACACAATACACTAGGGTGGTTAGGGCATGCATGGGAATGAGGGGCGGGCAATGGGAAGATAGGTACACATGTAACACATTAATAAAAAAGAAAAAAAAGAAAATTAAAAAAAAAACATGTTTTCAGTACTAGTTTTGAAATTCCCAAGTCAGAATTGATCTGGATTTAGGCATTTGGTTAATGGAACAATGGAACATCACTATAACATACTAAATTTTTCTTAACTACTTCTGCAGACTGCGGGGCTCCCAGAGTAGAAAGCTGAGAATAGATCTTTGAGGCCCTAGGTCAGAGATGTATACAGAAGAGAAAAAGAACCAATGGAGTTTCCATAGTTACCTACATGGGTCAGAACCAACCAAAGATTGGAATTGGAAATTCCAAGTATGTGATGCCAGTTTGAATATATGGGCTGGATGTCAGGGGGAAAGGTGAGGTCAGATAAGCATGAAATAGGAAAGGATCCTTCAGTTTTCTCCATTTTTAGTGAGGATATTCTGGAAGAATTATTTTGGGGAGCTCTGTCAGAGTCACCAGACTTGCTAGAATGTTTTTACTTCCAGGTATGTATAATTGGCTGTGGTATTAGCACAAGTAACATTGCTTCTTCTCACTTCCTATAAGAGACTTCTTCACCAAAATCTATACTGTTTTTTATTGTGTGTAAAAGGCAATGTGTTTATGAATTTTTAATTTCCCTGTTAAGATCTTGCAAGAAGAAATTACTCTGTGAGGCAAGTAGGAATACCAGCAGTAGGATGGAAAGCAGATCATAATCTCTAAGTAATAAATGCTGACCTGCCTGGTGGCTTTCCACGGAGAGGTCATGTGGCTTGGCAAGGCAAAAAAAGCATTTGTAGGAGAGGATTTATTTGTAGCTTTTCAACTATTTTCTCTGCACCAACCCTATCTCCTGGGCTCTCCTCAAGTCATGTCTTTAAATACCTCCCCAGGTGGACCCATAATACTGAGGACAAGATGAAGGTTTCTTTATTTGCTCTTAATCTATGGTGTGTAATGGGATTTAGGAGCAAGCTGGAAGGGAACAGCAGGGAATACTGAGAGACAGGTACAGGGAAATAGGCAAAATGAAATCAGAGAACCAGAAAGCAGGGGGGCACCCCGATGTCCATCTTTCTGGAAATACCACCTGTTTCATAGCTATTTCTCTGACATTTCTGAAGATGTATCTGTGTAAGATATTTTTATTGACCCAGGATACACACAATGCTTTGGTGGGCAACTGCACTTTTTAGAAAGTTATATTATATTTGATTGAGTCCAAATCACTGTGTTAGGAATGCCCAACCCATTAGGTCTGGTTCATTACATGCAGTAGCACTCTTCCAAAAACTGGAACACACAACTGCAGCTCATGTGAAATTTGTCAAAGTCAACTTCAGGGGTTATTGTAAGTAGTGGTGTTGCTTATGTAATTAACTGAAGATAACATTTGTTTCTACAGAAATTATGCTTTTTACACACTTCTGAGCTAGTGTTGGACAGTTCTGCACAAAGTACGTTAATTAACTACTTAGAGAATTTCCAAGCTGGTCCTGGTTTGTATTCCTTACTCCTTGGTTGCTATTTCCAGAGGTATTTCTATGAACAAAGCAAAGGAAATGGTCAGGGGAAGAATTGCTTATGTTTTGTATTCACCTGTGATGTTCTGTGACATATTGGGTACAGGAAGGAAGATGAAGAACCTGAAGAAAAGTGTGGCTCCTAAGCCATAGTACTCCACAAAAATGACATTTCAAGGTGGAGTTTTCAGAAGAGTTGGATTCCTAAAAGAAGTAGATATCTGAGTGATTGTTTTCAAATATATTTGAGGGCTACATTCAGGACAAATTAGAAAAGTCCTGAAATACTAGAAAATGAATTCAGAGATATTTTATGAGCAGGGAGAAGACATTAATCATTCCAGATGTATCAGTGGGGATAGGCCAGGCTAATCTGAGGTAACCAACATGCCCCAAATTTCAATATCTTGATACAAGTTTTCTTCTCGTTCAAACTCCATAAAGAAAGTCAGGGGCTCTGCTCATCATAGTCACTCAGGGGCCAAGGGCTGTCATATATCCTTGACACATGCCAAACACCTCTTCTGTTGACATTTTATTGGCCAAAGTAAGAAACATTTCTAAGCCAACATTAAAAAAGGGTAAAGGCATTTAATTTTACCATGGGTGCGAAAGAGAGAGAGAGAAAGAGAGAGAGAGAGAGGAGAGAGAGAGGAGAGAGAGAACAGGAATGTTTCAGAACAGCTCTAATAACTTTTTCTTTAGAGCCTGAGAGAGAAATGGTGATTGAAAAATTAAGCCAGTAGTGATGCACAGGGGAACTCTGTGTCAGATCTATGATCTGAGTCATAGATCATGGGTGAGTTCTAAAGGCTGGATGATTTTGAAACAACACAATTTCTTTAAAATTTTAGAGATATTACTAAAGTTATTATTTCATCCCCTCTTTTTGCATCTTGTTTGTGTGTGGATTTTGTTTTAAGCTCTGGAATTTTACTTGTATTGATAAATTACTTTGGAGATATAGGGAGATGATTCTCTTATGAGTAGGCATAGGGATCCCTCCATTTGTAAATATTTTTATTAATGACTTGGATTAAAGAGTGAGATGAAGAGGGGTGTTGGCAAGAGGTGCAGTTGGTTTAATCTCCATGTGGCAAAGAGCTGGCAGGGAGGGCTAACTTAATGACCACAGAACTCAGAGTGATCTTGATGGGGCATGTAGGTGTATGGTTAAACCTAAGAGGGAAAAATAGCTCTGTATGTAGATATTTTCTAAATCACTTGTATTTGCAGCAGTTTATGAATATCTGACTTGAAATCAATCATTCTTAAATCCTTCCCTGAGGTTTTAACTGGTTGCAAGTGATATAAGCCAATAGTGTGATCTGGCTATCAAAAGAGCAATGTTTATGCCAGGCCACATTGACTCAGTGGTTGAGCACCCACCTATGAACCAGGAGGTCATGGTTCAATTCCTTATCAGGGTACATGCACGAGTTGTGGGCTCGATCCCCAGTGGGTGGCATGCAAGAGGCAGCCAACCAATGATTCTCTCATCATTGATGTTTCTCTATCTCTCTTCCTCTCCCCTCCTCTCTCTGAAATCAATAAAAAAAAAAAAACCAATGCTCACTTGATAAATGAATTTTACCCAGATGCCACACAGATTCTGGCATTAGTGGGTATTCAAAAACATTGGTCAAAGAAAAGAATGAATGGATTTAAAGAAACATAAACCTTTCCTATTTTTTCTAAAAGTAGCATTTACACATATAGACAAGTAACATTCCCTTCCTCTATAGGGGAAAGCTAAGCTTGTTCTAAATAATCCAAAATCACACAGACACTCATATTTCTCTTTGTACTGACTTGAACTTTTATTTAAAAAGTGAAATGTTCTGGGATAGTAAGCAGGCTAATGAGATGATGAACTGAGGGTCATTTTAAGACCCAATTAATTTGCTCCAGAAATCCTTGATCAGAGACTTGATTATTTGGACAACCCTTGTGATATGTGGATCATCATCTGTGAGATAACAGAGCAGTGTGGGCGAAAGAAATTTGACATAGGAATCAAATAATTGGGTTTTGGCTCTTGCTCTACCACTTACTAGCCTTTCAGATCCTGGATAAGTTATCTAACCACTTTAACATATGTTACTAAATAAACCAGATGACTTAGGTTAAGTTTCTTCATTTATACATAAAGGTTTGGAACGTGTTGGGGGTAGAGGTAGTTTGCCCTGCCAAGCTCACTGTGGAGGAAGCCAAGAGAGATAATATATGGGAAAGCAATGGACAAATTTTTAAAAGATTGGAAGCATTCTAGTGACATTTTCACAGGGTCTCAAGAAACTGATTTGATTGTGCAACCTAACCATTCTACTGGGAGGCCAGGATTACCAGCATTTCTATCAGAGACTTTTCAGAAAAAAATGCAGTGACTCAAATAAGTTTCTAGATGATGCTTTGAGGATTACTAACAGAGCGGCTATTCAGAATCAGTCAGGCCCACCATCCCGTGCCCTAATCCTATTATAAAGCAGGCCAGACACCACTTGTTTTGCTACAACCACCTTCCTTTGGCTGATACCAATGGCCCTTAGGCCTGTTATAAAAGGCCCTCTGAGCATTTTTGAAGGCTTTTCTGAGTCAGCAGGCACAGATAGGGCTGCATTCTCCCTTCAAGGAGCAGAGAGTTCTGTGGTAGGCTTACAGCGTGTGGCCTGAAGGGAGTGAAAAAAATTACAAAACCAAAAGCCTAAATGACATAAGGATGCAGGCACTATATTTCTTATGAATAAAACACATCAAATCAAATATTGTGTCCTGAAAAATAGGTAGAAAGGGCAGGAGATACAATATATGCCAATTTCCAGTAAGAAATCCAGTTACAAGGAAGCAGGTTCAATCAGGAAGTGCAGCAGTCCGTAACCAGGGACCAGGCTCTCATAAGAAGCAAATGGGTATCTCTGTGGAGGCAGGTCTGACAGTCCTTCCTTCTGGCTGGAACTAGCTTTCATGGGGTAGACAGGTTCACCAAATTGTGAGCAGCTTTCTGGAGTGATCAGGCTTGGCAACTGCAGAGGAAATGAGGTACTCTGAAGTGCCATTTCTTATACATTACTGTGCCTGTGAGTAAATTTCAGGTCTTTTTTCATTAAATCTGGGCTAGGGCCTGACATCAGCATTTATAACAAGCTCCAAGGTGATGCCCAGAGGGCTGGTTCACAGGCCCACTTGGAGTAATAAGGGAGCCTCCTTATTTCCAGTCTGGTAAAAAGGTGTGTTGTAGTCTGTCTGTCTGTCTGTCTGTCTGTCTGTCTGTCTGTCTTTCTCTGTCTTTGTCTTTCTGAACCCCCCATAGTCATTTGGGTACAACAAAAAATTATTATACAGTTTTAAGAAGAATATATACATGATGGGGCTGATTGATGCAAGCATTGATCATTTCAGACCCTGCTGACTACCCAATTCTCAAGGACAGTGAGCTACTAGTTCAGAGACCTCTCTTGTCCCTATTAATTATCTGCCTCTTGGATGTGACTCTGCTATTCCAGGAGCATAAGAACTTTTACACCTCGGAATGCACCATGCAGCTCAGAAAAGCTCACAAATCAGGATTTCATTGTCCAAATACTATTTTCTTGGAAGAGAAATAAAAAAAATTTTAAAGCCAAAATTGATATGTGTGATAATAACTGATGATAATGCCTGCCATTTATTGTGGACTCTCCATATACTATGTGTTTTAATGAAATCATCTTATTTAATGCATATGTGAATCCTATAATATAGATACTTTAAGTTTTTATATCTTACAGACAAGGAATCTAAGACCGATGCCAAAGCCAGGCCTCTGAACCATGTTGCTGATCTTCCTCTTAACCCATGAATGCTTTGTCTCTTAGTGGTTATTTGCACAGACAAACTAAGGGATCAGCATACAGTTGTAGAATCAGTGGACATAAAATTATTAATTCTCCCTAGCTGGTTTGGCTCAGTGGGATAGGGCATTGGTCTACAGACTATAGAGTCCCAGGTTCAATTGTGGTCAAGGGCACATGCCTGGATTTCAGGCTTGATCCCAGTAGGGGGCATGTAGGAGGCAGCTGATCAATGATTCTCTCTCATCATTGATGTTTCTATTTCTCACTCTCCCTTTCTTTCTGAAATCAGTAAAAATATATTTTAAAAATATTAACTCAATAATCCTGTGCTATATCTGTCTTAGTCTCTTTAGACTGTTATAACAAAATCCCACAGAACAGGACTTTATTGCTGGTAGTTCTGGAGACTGGGACTCCAAGATCATGGCAGCAACATGCTCAGATGAGGGCCCTTTTCCTTATTTTTAGCTGGTACCTTCTTGTTTTGTCTTCACATGTTGGCAAGAGCTAAGGAGCTCATTAGGGTCTCTTTTATAAGAGCACTAACCCCATTTGTGAGGGCTCCACCCTCCTGACATAAGCACATCCCAGAGGCCCTTTCTACTAGTACCGTCCTCTTTCAGGGTTAGGATTTCAACATAAATTATGGGGAGACACATATTCAGATCATAGTAATGATATCTTTTTTTAAATTAAGGTATTACACTTGGAATAAATGCATATAGTTTTTGTTTTGTTTTTAAGGAAATGATCAAGGCTAGAGTGGATCTTCAAGGTTCTCATCACATGTACACAAAAATTGTAACTATGTATGGTGACAAATGTTAACTGGATTTTTTGTTATATATATTTTAGAGGCCCATTGCACAAAGATTCATGCAATAGGCCTTCCTTTCCCTAGCTGCCAGCACTAGTTTTCCTCTGGCACCCAGGACTCAGTCCTTTGTTCTGGCTGCCACTTTCCATCTTCGCTCTGGCCAGAGCCTTCAATCTTTGCTCCAGCCTGAGTGCTGCTCCTGTAGCTCCCTCCACCCCCCACCCTCACCCTTATAGCAGGCGTCCTGCTCCACCTAGCTGCTCTGTGCCTGCATGCGTGCTGCCCAGAGGCCCAGAGCAGCTTGGGGTGGGCTGCCACCATCTTTGTCGGGTCAATTTGCATGCTCACTCCTGATAGACTTGTGGATTGACATGAAGTGATGATCAATTTGCATATTTATTTTTTATTAGTGTAGATATATATGTGTGTGTGTGTGTATATGTGTGTGTACACATATACACACACACACATATTAAATTATATGTGCACCTGAAACTAACATAATATGTCAATTATACTTGATTTTTTTAAAAAGTCTCTTTGCCTTGAAAAGGTATTTTGGGTCTGGTTTGGGTTCGGTTTTAAGTCAAGAATAGGGTTAATTGCATATAGATACTCAATTGTGTCTATTCAGTTATGGGAGAAAATAGAAAGAAGGACTGACAAGTGAAGGAGTGGAGTAGAACAAGAGCTGTTGTTTCCATTGGCTTCTCTGTAGAAGAAGAAAGCTAGAGCCAAACCTATTTGAAGGATTCAGAAACCTTGCCCAGCTTAAGCATCTGTCAACTAAGACCTGTGATTCTCCTGTTAGCACTCATTTCCCTTTGGGCACACTTTTCATGCATGTGAGATTCTTACCAGGACTGGAAATTTGCAATGGCCATCAGCAAGTTGAAGATTCTGAGAAGTGGGGCGTGGAAGCGTGGTGGGGGAGTGTGGAGAGACACAACAAAACATTTCACTTTACTTAACCCATTATCTCTGGCCTGATTTGACCATAGAAACTTTCTTCCCTGAAAGCTGGAAGACCTGTTGCGCTCCCTAGGAGGCCCAGGGAATGTTCTTCGGGAAACACTGTTTTGGAGTAGGCACTTTCCCTCTCCTTGGCTGTTTTTTTCCAAACTTGATTTCCCTAGTGGAGGAATCCTGAAAATTCAGGACCTCACAGTGTGGGCAAATTTTAGAATTTTTTCTCTTAGAATTGTGGGAGAAAAAATGGAAAGGTCATCTGAAGGGGAAATTACACCAGTGACTATTTCTCATTGTCACAAAAGGCTTCTCTGGGTAACAAGAAAAGGAGATGCTAACAAAGCCAACATCTGGGCCAAAGGATGTGTGGGCCATTGGCATGTCATTCCTCTCACCCCGTTTTCTCTCCTCTTCCCAGCATTTCCCTTTGCATTGTTTAAAATATATTTTTATTGATTTCAGAGGAAGAAGGAAGAAAGAGAGATAGAAACATGATGAGAATCATTGATTGGCTACCTCCTACACATCCCCTACTGTGGATGGAGTCCTAACCTAGGCATCTGTCCTGAGCAGGAATTGAACCATCACCTTCTGGTTTCATGAATCAATACTCAACCAATGAGCCCCACTAGCCTTGCTCCCTTTGCATTTCTTGGAGTTCTTCATGCTCAACTTAGTCTCCCAAGCTGTCCTTTCCTTGCTTCTACCAAAATATCTCCACAGGCATGTTTCCTATTAAGGATTGCATTTCTCTTGACATTGGTAAAGCAGAAACAAATAATCAAATGTGACAAAATCCTCTGAAAGGGCTCTGACCTTCATTTTCTGGCTATATTGTAGGGAAAGCACCATTTGGCCTCTACCATTACAAGCATATTGTGAACAACAAATCACCCCACTCTTATTTCCCTTTCTCTTGGTCAGACCTTGCTTTAGGGAAGATCTAAGGAACACTTTCTACAAAGTTCTAGTCTTCCCAGCCAGAAGCTACATACTTTCCCAGATAAATAAAGAAGTCGTCTTTTTCAAGTGAGATGTGTAGATCTCTGGGGTGTTCCAAACTGGGGGACTTTCATTTCCCTTGATGTCTGTCTGATAGGTATTCTCTATAGCCCAGGTGGGGTATTCAAATGTTGTCACACTAGAACACAGTTTTGATTAGCATGGACATTCAGGGTGTCCTCAAGAGGTATTTGTCATACCATAACTTACAGGATAAAGTGAAGAGGTGGTGATGACCACAGTGGAGAAAGATTCCTTTTATGTGGGAGTGTGTGCATTTTGCTTGTTGAACATACACTCAGTTTGTGTGCATATGTGTCTGCAGGTGCTCAGTATGCTTGTGTAAGCCATATGGCCAAGAAGAGGAGAACTAGCTAAACAAATAAAGAAGGAACAGACCCCAGCCTCCCACTGTCACCATCACCAAGAAGTATTGTACCAGGCTCACAGGGATGTCTGGGACTGAAGGAGTCTGGGAAGCACTGTCTTGGGTAATAATTGGAAAGCTAGCTATTGTGAATTCGTTCTCAGATCCAGAGCATGATGATGCCTGTGAAGTACATTGCACGTAGCTCTCAGGTCTTTCTCTATAGTCAGTGAAGCAGTATGTTCAGTTCTTGAACCTTATTCTAAGTGGTGTGCATTTGTGTGAGTATAAGCTCAGAGTTGTCATAAAACAAGTTCAAGTTTATATAAGAAATAGGGGCTCAGTGCACAAATTCCTGTACCTTGAAAGGAATTGTGGGGTGCAAGGCTGTGGTGGGTATAGGGGCGGGTCTCAGCCCATCCTCCATGCCTCCTCCTGGCCCCTCCCACCATGGTCCCTGGCCCTCTGTCTTCTGGCTGCACCACTCCCACACACTGATGGTGTTGGTTGGCCCTACTGGCATCACTGATGGCGTGAAGCAATTGGTGCTGGTGCCAGCAGTGAATGTGAGTGGTGACTGCTGCCTCAATTGCCCCTCAGGAGCAGGGAGAGGTGGAGAAACCCTGAGGGGTGATTGGGGCTGGCAGCTAGCCACTCGCACCCACTGATGGCAACGAGTGATCGGGACCAGCACCAGGTGCCAGTAGCAGGTACAAGAAGTGGCTCCTGCATCTGCAGTGGGTGTGAGTGGGGCCAGTACCAGCAGTAGGTGCGGGCACCTGGTGGGACTGCGGCACACAGGAGCAAAGAATTTTCAGTAACCACCTGAGGCTCATGCTGATGACAGCAACTGGTGCCCCATTTTGGTCTGGCACCCCAGCTCACCTACTCCACCATCCTGCCTCAGGTGATGCCCACCATGTTCCACACTCTGCTGCCTGCTGCCAATGCCCACCATATTCCACACATGCCCCCTGGTGGTCAGCACACATCATAGCAACCAGTTGTTCTGTTGTTTGGTTTTTTCCACCATTTGGTCTATTTGCATATTAGGGTTTTATATAGATAGACTTCCTTATTGTCAGAGATATGCAGAGATGGAATAGACAGCACTGTGAGGCTGAAAAGATCCATGTGTAGGGCTCCTTGATATGAATATAATAGGATAAATCCCAACATCCGATAATAAATGGACATTTTAAGGTCTTTCTGAAAGCTGAGGTCTCCCTTTTATTTGTAACTTTCTTTTTGGGGTGCACTTTCTCAACATTTCAGGTTGGATTCCCTGGATTGGATAAGTAGGATAAATAGGATGTTAGTAATGGCTGAGGGAAGAATTATCTGCAGAGAACATTCTAAAATCAAAAGTATTGCTTTGCTTTAAACGTTGGATCTATTCTGTGTCTTCACAAAGCTCAGGAGTTTTATTAACATATATGAGTGGTGGAGAGGTGTAACCTCATCTAAACTTCAGTATTAGATTCCAAGTAGCTTCAAAGGTTTGATTAAACATACTTATGATAATTAGATTCAAAGCTTTTGGAACTACAGCAGGTGTGTTTTTTTCCTTAAAGATTCAGCATTTAATAAAGTAAAATAAATTGCAGGGCTCGTGGTCAGTGAATAAGCACTTTTGTAGCTTAGAGCTCCAATTTATCAATAGGACTTACTATTTGGGCTTGTTTTCTAGCTTTCTTTGAAAGTTTAAGGGTCATTGTCCACCCACACAGCAGCTGTAGTCCCAGACTATTATGAAAAGAAATAATTATTTTTCCAAGGTCTGCAGAACCAGTTTCAATTTTGGAAAACTAGCTGATATAATGGTTTGTGTGCTACCCATCTGTCAAAAATGCTAAGACGTGTGGGGAGGTTGCAAAAATAATTGGAGGACCTGGTGATACCTGAACGGGCCTGGCCTAGGGTTAGCATGTTACTCCCTGTCAACAGTCTGGGGTAAATTAGGTGGAAACTGGACACCTGAGCTAGCTCCAGGACAGAGTCCTAGGGACCTAGTTGGACTGGGGAAGGAGGGTTATGTCAGGCACATCAGGAGATGCCAAAAGAGTAAGAATAAGTTCCATAGCATTATGTCAACTGTGAGAGGCTGGTATAAGAGCAGGGAGGGGCAGCTAAGGGTAGCAAGTTAGGGGAACAGTAGAAAAATGGAGAGCAATGTAGTGTGAGGTCTAGGATTTAAGACATGCCTACTGGTCACCTAGAGCTAGAGTAGTCAGCTGGTTTAAAGAAGCAAGAAAAGACAAGAGGAGAGCATAAGCTAACTGAGTTTCATGAAAAGCCTCTGGCATTCCACATTTTTGGGATGAGCTAAATTTTTGTTATAATAATGTATGGTTAGCAATACCAAAGTGTTTTTTGCCTTGATTTTTTTTTTTATTCACCAAGATGTCCTAATGCTCACAAGTGTGACTGATTCATTTTTGTTTCTAGCCCCCACTATGAACCCTTCTTAGTAATAGGTGTGTGTGTGTGTGTGTGTGTGTGTGTGTGTGTGTAAATAATGGTCTACCCTACATTCAAACTGATTTCCTTCCCTATTGCCTTAAGTCCTCTTCAGTGGAGCATCTACAGCCCTTTCTTCCTCTGGTTTCTTGTTACTAGAGAACATGAGGCAATGGCTTCTTAGTACAGGTCTGCACAACTGCAAATACATAGTTGCATAACACATACTTTTTGGAGCATAGCACTTGCCTTTCCTCATCAGCAGGAGTACCAGACAGCTCTCTCTGCTCTGAGTAGCAAGTGGAAACAGTGTTATAAATTCAGTAGAAAAAAATCAGGCATGTACCCATCACTATCTCCTACCTTCTGGCTCCTGAAACTTCCCATGTTGTTTAGTTGAGCATGTTCTTTAGGATTCCCAGTGGATTTGTCTTTGAAGTGATGAAATGCTTAAGGTAAGAAACTCGAGTTGACAATTGTTCTTCGGTAACATGAGAAAAGAAGTATTAAAGTCTCTGTTTCATTTTAACACTTTTTTTTTTAATCCATGGAGGATTGTCCACCCAGCACCACTAACCTTTCCCGGAATAGAAAATTGTTGCCATGGTAACACATTGCTTAACTCATAGTCTAGGAAACAATAGCAGCCACTTCCTACTGGCCTCGCTGTTGCCAAGGTCTCTCCTGGAGGAGACTGCATCTTTTCCTCCAGCTCCTATTGTCTTGACAGCCGCTGTCCCATCCAGAGATTCTCTTGGAGCTAACCAAGATTAATTCAGAGGTTTTAGAGGACAGACAGTAAAGGCCAGAGAATCTATTTTTAAAATTAAATCTTCATTGAATTATGAACATCTATATTGTATAAACCCTGATTTCAAATGCAGAATTAAAGATAGAAATCTATGCATGTGTTTGTGATGTTATTCTTAAAAGAATTGTGGCAGTGTTTTTGGTTGTCAAACCACAGCTTCTCTGAAAAGATAATTTCCTTTTTCTACCATTTTTACTGCTTACAACCTGATTTGGACTCCAGAAAAAACTAATGAGATTTTGAGTTGCATTAACAGGAACACAGGAGAAGGAAGTCGTGTGCCTGCTTAGAAACAGTATGCCAGATGCTGTATTCACATATGAGTGTGCCTTAATCAGGCAGTGTTGGTAATCTGGAAGATAATCAAACGAGAGTGAGCAGAGGTGAAAAGAGGTTAGAAATCATCTCTTATGAGAAACAGTTGAAGCATCTCAAATCATTCATCTTGGAGTTGTGTTTACTTAGGACAACCCTGTTAAATACCTTTTGACATTTAAAACATTGACATGTGGCCCGGCTGGTGTGGCTAAGTGTTTGAACTTTGACCTTTGAACCAGGGGGTCATGGTTGGATTCCTCATCAAGCACTTGCCTGGGTTGCAAGATAGATCCCCAATAGGAGGCATGCAGGAGGTAGCTGATTGCTGATTCTCTCCCATCATTGATATTTCTATCTCTTGTTCCATCTCCCTTCCACTCTGAAATCAATAAAAATATATTTTAAAAAACAATAAAAATATATTTAAAAAATAGAAGATTGCCATGTGGAGGAGAGATTTAATACTATAAGGCATCTGAGTTCCAGGGTGATGTGTGGTAAACGAAGATTTCAGATCTATTGAAAGTAATTTCAGCAGATTTATTCCCACTTCATATACTGGTGTATCCATGAGAGTAACTTAACTTCTCTTCTTAAAAAAATTTATTTATGCCGAAACTGGTTTGGCTCAATGGATAGAGCATCGACCTGTGGACTGAAAGGTCCCAGGTTCGATTTCGGTCAGGGGCATGCATGTACCTTGGTTGCGGGCACATCAGTGTGGGGCGTACAGGAGGCAACTGATAGATGTCTCTCTCTCATCGATGTTTCTAACTCTCTATCCCTCTCCCTTCTTCTCTAAAAAATCAATAACAAATATATTTTTAAAAAAAACCTTATTTATGCAAACTATGCTCTGTGGACCGCCTACTAAAGAATCATGGGGAGGGGTGGGATACGTGAGAGGGAAGGTAAATATTCAGATTCCTGGACCCAACCCCAGACCTACTGAATCATAGTCTTTAGGGTTTGTGGCCCTTCAATCTGCTTTTTGAACAGGCTTTACTGATGCTTAATGAAGTTTTCATACACTGCAGCTCCCCCATCCTGAATCTAGCAGGCCAATCTTTCCACAAAGGATGCTTTCATCCTGGTTGAAAAACTGACTGTTGGTTCCTCACCAGAAGCTGCAAGGCTCTTGTTGATAA
Source organism: Lasiurus cinereus (assembly GCA_011751065.1). Lineage (NCBI taxonomy): Eukaryota > Metazoa > Chordata > Mammalia > Chiroptera > Vespertilionidae > Lasiurus > Lasiurus cinereus. Next base: position 19,280,053 of record JAAGEH010000041.1, on the reverse strand, counting down.
TCTTGCCTTGTCTTGCCTGCCTCACCTTAAGATGTTTTCTCCAGTCACCATCTGTCCTGTCCTTCAAGTTGTGCTGTCTTCATGGAGCTTCTTCTAGCACTTCCTATATTTGCTTTTCACAAATCTTGGAATCATTCTAGTCAATATCAGAAAACTTTTCACTGTCACTGGTGGCCTGTGGGTTTCTTTCCCCAACAGGGAACAAGGGTGTCTGAAGCACCTGGCATAGTACCAGGCCAGGTTAATTCATAAACATGGTGCTTGAAGGGTCCATTTAGGACATTGAGGTTAACTCACCATCCAAGGCTTCCATCTCTTGTACCATTCTGACACAGCATTCTCACCACCATTCATGGGATCCTACAACTTTCTGAGCACACTCCTTCCACCTCCATCTTTCGGTAAGTTTGACTTGAGATATTTCTTCATTGTTGTGCGTAAAAATTATTTTCTTTCTAGTTTCCATATGTCAATCCAGGATTCTCCTGGCATCTTCACAGAACAGACTTAATAAATACCTTGTATAAAAATGCATTTTCATGCCCCATTGTTTCTCCCAGGCCTCATTAAAGGCACTCTCCTGATGTGTTTATGGGACTTCTTGTTGGAACATGTCTAATTAGAAAGGAGCATGGCTTTTGGTGGGAAGTAAAATATCCAAGAGAAAACATTTTTTGATAACTATCTAGTGAATATCTAAGAGGGTTATTCTGTGATATTTCCTTTTAGCACATTAACCACCACAAGCGAAAGGTTTTGCAAATGTCCATCTTGATGCATTTCTCTCCAGGATACATTCATGATGGCCTTTTTAAAGATCGTCATGATAGCCACATGACAACCCACGCTGTCACCTAAGTTTTGCCTATGCTAAATCGATAATATGGAAACTGTTGACAATGTCCATTAGGATTTTAATCTGCCAAACCATTTTACACTGACTCATGGCACTAAAAAGAAATATCATACCTATGACAATTTGTACTTGAGCTGATGCTTTTTTAATGATCTTCTTCTGAAACATTCATTCAAAAACCTATAAGGAATATGTTCGGTTAACAAAGTGTCTGCCTGGAGCCCAATCCCACTACTGCTCCTAAGGATGTGTGGAGGCATCATTGAATACAAAGGATTTGGGTGGTAATCTAGGTGCAATCCTTCATGTGCAAAAGGGCAGTATCAGTGGGAGCCAGCTCCACAGTCTGCCCTCTGCAGCAAGGTGTATACAGTGGGGCATTGCTTCTCTGCTTTCTCCTGTAACCGGTGGCATTATGAGGGACAGTCTAATGACAGATGTGCTAGAAAAATATTTGATTATGTTCTGAAAGACCTTAAAGCACCTTGTCACTAGGCCTCTGTTTTGTGGGTGCAAGAAAGCAGTTCTGTTCTCTTCTTCTTCACCCCATTGGCAAGGGAGGGATCCCACCTAGGGTGCTGGGGAGGCTGGGCTTCCTAGACTAGGGAAGTTCTACTGTTATAGGTTCTTATCAGACAGTGCAGTATTTGTGCATGTTATTGCTCATAGTTCGTCATTATCAGGTTATTTTTTGTGGTTTCTGGGCTCCTTTCTGTCTCACTAGTCAGCTCACTGAAGGAAGAGATGGTTCTGTCGATGGTTGTTTGCACTTCTGAGCTGTGCCACCTCTGACACTGCCTAGTGCCTCAAAGGAAGCTGGAAGTCAATGGATATTGGCTGAATTAATGAAAGTGTCTATTCAGTATGTGCATCAGCTTCACAATGTTTCTTACATCTTCCTCTTCCCAATGCCATGTCCAGTTCACCTTCTGAGTCTGGTGATGGGCTCCAGGAGGCAACACAGCCCCACCCCGTCTGCCCTGTCCCATGTGCTGCTGCTAGACTCATCTGAGCCAAATGGTTTGATGGTGTCACTCTGGATGGTGCGTTACCCCTGTGAATACCTGGATCTCACAGATGTTCAGGTATAGGCTTGTTCCGTTTTCTTAGATATCCAACCTTCAGTCCACTAAAGCAGCGGTTGCCAACCGGTGGTCCATGAGATCCGAAAAGTTGGTGACTGCTACAGTAAAGGACTGAAGAGCAGTGTGCAGGCTAGAAGACACCTTCCCAGGCAAGGACACGAGGAGGCAGACTTAGAAAAATAGTTATGACCTAATGTAACAAGGTGCTAGTCCAGGAATACGGCCACATAATCTTTTCAAGCCTCTGACTTATAAATAGTACTACTAGATTGCCTATGAGACAGGTCTTTGGGGTGGCGTGGAAGGGCGTGCATTCATTCACATACGCAAAGCAGTTGGCCTCATTCAAGTGTATACTTGTTGCTGGTCAAGGGCCGTTACCCACACAAACCCCTGCCTTTACTGCTCTTTTTTTACTAAGCTCCTAGAGGATGTGGATTATGCCTCCCTTTTTCACTCTAACTTCTCAATAAAGATGCCTGAGCCAAAGGCTGCCAGATGGAATGCCAGAGTGAAGGCAAAGATGGTAAAGGAGAAAGACCAAATCAAATGGGAAAAAAAAGCAGTGTGCAGGGAACTCTCAATTGTGCAGAGAATTTGCAGCCAGGAGCACTAGAGAAACTTCTAACAGAGAGCAGACCTTCCCCTGGCACAACACAGTTCTGTTTGTTCTTCTCCCAGTCATTCATGAGGAATATCTTTGCTTTGTTCTGGGTCATTTACCCTGCATTGGAAAGATGCAAAATGAATTAGCCCAGAGGACAGGAGTGGGGGTATGATTTGTGTTCATGGTTTCTGAGATATGATATTGGGATGCAACCATAATAACCAACACATTGAAAAGTTAATTCAGCAGGAGTAATTCGGGGAAGTAATGCAACTTATTTGTCACTAAGGAGCACTGCATAGCCAAGTGATTTCTTTATGCATTTTAAAATGTTTTTAAACCCTTGGGTAGCTAGAGTCAATTTTTAAACATGTTTCCTCATTAATTTTCAATTTGTAAATGCACATTGTACAGGAGTGTTTTAATCATCTGGGGAGGCTGCCTCGCAGATGGCTCTGGTGTGACCTAAAATTCCAGTAGTTGTAATGAATCAGAATGGATAGGGGGAAACTTGCTGGAAGATTTGCTGATTGTCAACAGTTTTTTTTTCAGCTTTGCTGCTGTTCCCAAGAGTTTAGTGCTGCTTAAAATGAAAGGAAACCAATTGCAACGGGGCTGTCAGGGCCAGTAGTTGCCCAAATGAAATAACTGGTCAGGTCCTTGCTGTTTGTTCTATATGGAATTCTTTCCAGGGAGATCACACCAGCAGAACTGTTGGTCATGTTGAGTCAGGTGTACATGTAGAACAGCAAGTCATCAGCTCTCCAGGCCTGCATATGACCATCTATTCCATGCCTGTCTGTTATGCTGCATTTTGATGTCCCAATGAAAATACAAGATGCTCTTTTGCATTATTTATGCTGATGCAGTGTTCTTCTTCTTTTTCCCCAGAGGTTAAGAATTGCCTGAGTACTCCTGGCTGGTGTGGCTCAGTTGTTTCAAGCATCATCCCATATACCAAAATGTTGCCGGTTTGATTCCTGGTCAGGACACATACCTAGTTTGTGGGTTAAATCCCCTTTCGGAGCATGGATGAAAGGCAACCAATTAATGTTTTCTCTCCCACATCAGTGTTTCTCTTTCCCTCCTTTTCTCTTTCTCTCCCTCCCTCCTCTCTCTGTCTCACTTCCCCTCTCTCTAAAATCAATAAATATGCCCTTGGGTGAGGATTAAAAAAAAAAAAGAATTGCCTGGGTATAGGATTTCTCAGGTGAATTAATCTACACCTATACCTGTTAAAGCTTGAATTTAAGCCCAAGCTGGTTTGGCTCAATGGATAGAGCATCAGCCCACCAATGGCAGGGTCCCAAGTTCAATTCAGGTAAAGGACACATACGTCGGTTTCAGGCTTGATCCCAGTGTGGGAGGCAACCAATTGATGTGTCTCTCTCACATGGATGTTTCTCTCTGTGTGTCTCTCCCCTTCCACTCTCTCTAAAAATCAATGAAAAAATAATATCAGTTGAGGATTAAGAATGACAACAAAAAAGCTTGAATGTAAGATGCATCGAGAAAGCCAGATTTATAACTAAAAAAATCCATGTATGGAGCCTCCACCACTGCATCTCTAAGTGATGATCCTTTGTGAGTTGTATCCCTAGCTTTACCAGGCAACCTGCACTCATTGCTGTGCACAAAGCAGAATAGAGTCTTGCCCACAAGTTAGACCCAAATGTGTTCTCACTGACTCTATCTGTGGCCTTGAGCAAATGAGTGAGCCCATCTGAATTTTGGTTTTCTGAAGAAGGGATTGCAGGGTTAAATAGCTCAGGTAACGGCCCAGCACAGGAAATGCTCCACAAATAGTCCTCATTTCTTGGCACCTTACTGTCTTCCTTCTCTGCCAGGGGTGCTCCCCTCAGCTCCTGGCCCAACTGCACTACGGTAAGCCCAAGCTTTGCAAGGAGCCTCCACCATTAGTCCCTGTTTTCTCAGATTAACAGTTCTCAGCAAGGCCTGGCACCTGCCTTGAGCTGACAGATGCTTGCAACATCAGATTCCTAATGATGCTGAGGATCTCATGGGGGCTCCGGGAGAAGAGTCATGCACAGAATGCAGTCAGAATATTCACTGTCAGGTTGAAGAAGCATCCCAGTAGGAATCTCAGACCCAATGTGAGATACACACAGCTGGTCCTGTGGGGGTCCCGGCAGGGAAAGTCCCTCTCTATCCCCTGGTTGGAGCATGTATGGCTGTGGTAGCTGCACTAAGTGTGATATGAACAGCAGCCTGCAGGGCTCATCTTCCACTGCACTGTGAATCATTCACCTTCATCTTCTCAGACTGCAGAGCACCCGGCTATGCCCTGTGGCCTAGCCACCAAGTGCCTTGCCTGTCCCCAGGCAATTCTGCCAAGGAGAAGAAAATGAATAGTGCACCAGCTGGATGCAAGTCCATGAATGTGTTACTCCTCCCAGAACACTTTTCCTTCCAATGAGGACAAAGCAGAGTGAAAAAACCAGCAGCAGGAAACCTCTGCTGGGAGGACAGCAAATATTAGGACCCCAGTTGGAACTATGGTTGAGTAGCCAGAGGTCCTGGACCCTGAGAAAGGTGGTGTCGTGGCTGCCTTGTCCTGGCTCCTAGGCTGCCACCTGGAACCAGCTGGGTTCCTCATGCAACATGTTTGTGGGTACAGGCCAGTGTTGGAAGATCAGAACCCACACTAACAGCCCATAGAGTGACCTCTCTAGCCCTCCACCATCCTGATCCCTGGCCAGTTGATGCACAGAAAGTCCACTGTCACTGATGATGGCAAATGCTTACATTGCCACTCTCCTCTCTCCCTTGCCTGGCAGATGCCACTCCTGTAGCCCCGTCTACTTTCCTGCTGAGCCCACGCAGGGACACACTGTCCACCAGATTTTACCAATAGGATTAAAGAGATGTGCCTTCCTGGGGATGGTTTACAGATCCTAGATAGAGTGGTCTGAGGACACAGCATTATCCCATTTCACTGATGGGGAACTCACTGTAGAGAGGTCACATGGCTTCATCAGCATTACCCAGACCGTCCATTGTCAAAGAGCTCAGCATGGAGTCTGATCCCTCCATAGCCAGAGTTTTCTGTTCTATACAGCTGCCTCCCTGAAGCAGAGTGTTGTGCTATTTGTCACATACCTAAATAGAGCTAAACACAGAGATTGTCCTCAGGGTATTGGTTTTCAGCTTAAATAAAATGGCTTTACTTAATTCAGGACTTGGTTTAGCAACTGAAAGCCTCACCAGAGATACCTCATCACATCTTCATGTTCGAAAAGCTGCCTTTAGCCTCTGAGGACCTTGATCACTGCGATCAACATACTGGTTTCAGTGATGATAGTGTCTCCAGGAGCCCCAGGTTTCAGATTGTTCTGTGAGCAATGTTTTTTAACATATTGAATGATGATGTATGGTTAGGCTTTTTGACACCCCTCTCCCCCAGATCCTCTCTGCCATGCAGAGCTTCCTGTCTCAAGGTTACCATGCATTGTGACTGGGAGATATACTTTCAACACGTTTGATATTCGGAATTCTGGGAAGTGACCAAGCACAGAGAACATAATGTTCTCTGCTCCTCCCAAACCTTCTGTTGGCATGATTATGTGTGTTCTGCTCTGAGCGTGACTCTTCAACTAAATAACCCAATCTAGGAGTATTCCCAGGAGCTTGTCGGTGAACTGGGCTGGTGTTCAAAGCCTGTCTAACTCCCAGGGGTTCCCCTGGCTACCCTCATGGTTCCAGTTACATGCTTTCTTGTCTTCCCTCAGCACAGCTCCAGTTCTCATCAGCTTAAAATGTAACTCAAGCCACGGTTTCCTGTCACTGTCCCTGGTTAGCCCAGCCCACATTCACCATTCCCTTCTCTGAGTTAACATAGTACGCATTTGGACAAAGGCTGTGTCTTACAATTGGGTGTGTGTGCATTGCACTCTGAAGGTGCCCTTCACATTGTTGTCCTTGTAGATTTTTCTAGTTGTTACTGCAGTGTTCCAATAGATGATGGTAAAGTGCCTGAAGCAGGGGCACTTTTTGTTAAGTCCCACGGAGATGCCATATTAAATAGTGGCAGAGCTACCACCAATTCCAGTTGCCTAGACACCACTGATGGTTATCTTATGCTCCACACACCTTGAAGTCTAGAAGAAAATGATCATTGACTGGATATCCATTATGTTGCCAGAAACCAGGTAGCACATGATCTCACTTAATTCTATGATAATCACAAAGCATAGAAATCATCTCCTCATTTTAAAGATTAAATTGTAAGTAATGTGTTCAAGATCATGGGATTGATATTGACAGACCATTGATTTGAACTCTAGTCAGCCTGATTTCAAAGTCTGTGTTCTTTCCTTATATCCTATTCACCCTGGTATATATGCTCAAAGCTCCTTCCTCTGAAGCTAAACGGTAAATGTTATAGGAATTAATTGGTTAAGGAGAATGCATAAAGCAGTCCTGGGGTGAGCAGAGTTTTGTTTCCTTGTTTGTGAAATGAAGCTTCTCAGGGTGTGGGTGAAGGAGAAAGCACTCATATGAGCCATCTGGACACAGAGCTGGGTGGGAGCAGCTAATTCAGGACTTGCTGTCCATCTTTGCATCCTGAATTCAGGTGACACCACTGCAGCATGAGGATGTTTATGGGAGCCTCTTGAAACTTGACTGAAACATCTGAGGAACTCCTTGAGTCTCAGCACCCACAGAGAGGAAACAAGTTAAGGAAGGGCATATACAAAGCTTTTAATCTCTTGGTTACTCAGCATCTCACATTTCAAATGTATAGGTCCATAGTCAGCAAACTGTGGTTTCTGAGCCACATGTGGCTCTTTGGCCCCTTGAATGTGGCTGGGAGAGTCTATTTTGAAGAAATGGTGTTAGAAGTAATTTAAGTTTAAAATATTTGGCTCTCAAAAGAAGTTTTAATTGTTGTATTGTTGATATTTGGCTCTGTTGACTAATGAATTTGCCAATCACTGGTCTAGATGATAGGGTCCTCTTTGCAATCTGTGGGCTCCCTGGTTGTGGTAACATAAGCACACTGCTGTGCACAGAGGCCTGGATGAGACATTTCGGGGCAAGCCTAGCCGCCTTCTACTTGTGTGCTCTTCGGTTCATTGCTTTATCTCTTTTTATTTATTCAAATGTCAAAGGAGATACTTTTTGTAGAGGTATTTTGAAGTTATCCAATGGTATAGAGTTATAACTATAATCTTATCTAATAAAGAGGGAATATGCTAATTGACCCTCACACTGTTGCAAAGGTGGCAGCGCCTCACAGCCAATAAGGAGGGAATATGCTAATTGAATGCCACACCCTCAAAGATGGTGGTGCCTACAGCCACAAGATGGCAGACCCCAGTCCTCTCAGCCACTTAACCATGCAAGGTGCAGGCAAGCCTTGTATGGCGGCTACCCAGCTGCCCAGGGCTAGCCCACAGTGCAGGTATCCAGGGCAGGCTGAGACTTGCACTGCTGGCAGTGGCAGCAGCAGAAGTATGAAGGGGTGTTGCCTTCCCCTGATTGCCAGGATGCCTACCGCCCCTGAAGGTTCCCAGACTGTGAGAGGGGGCAGGTGGGCTGAAGGACCCCCCACTTCAGTGTATGAGTTTTCATGCACTGGGCCTCTAGTACTTCTAAAATTATTTAACCATTTAGTCCATCATTCAATGACCATTTAGGATTCATCATTTACCAGGCATTATGTTAGGCTCTCTGTCAGTGACAGAGAGCTGGGAAAGGTTTATCTGGTTCTTGTTGGGGAAGCACTCAGAAGTGAGTAGGGCTAGATACAAATTAAAGAGGAAATACATATGCAATATCATTTCAAACAGTGATGAGGATTTGAGGCAAGAAAATGAATAGGTGTAGGATAGAGCAGGGGGTGACAAGCTGATACCCTGTGGAACCACATCTGGCCCTCCACCTGTTTCTAGACTGCCTGAAGCTAAGATTTATTTTTATATTTTTAAATGATTGAAATTAAAACACTCAAAAGAAAAAGAATGTTTGACACATGAAATTAAATTAAATTCAAATTTTGGTGCCCATAATAAAGTTTTATTGGAACACAGCCATGCCAACAGCACAGTTGAGTAGTTATAACAGAGATCATAAAATACTTACTGTTTGGCCCTTTACTGAGAGAGTTTGCTGATTCTTGTGACAGAGTGTGATGGTGGTATAATTTGACTAGGATGGGTCATCATTATTATTGTCATTATTATTATTATTTTATGTCTTCTAGCTGAGTAATCCTTGATATACTACTTAACTCATTTTTGTCTCATTTGTATGAGATCAACTATAAAGGCCACATCTGCTTGATTTTGTGATCTGTTGGGTGAACTACAGTCAAGTTCTCTGTCAGTCATATTTGTTCAAGTACTCAGGGCAAATTTTTTATCCTATCCAGGTTCTCTTTGCTGTCCACCTGGATTTTTAGCGCACCTCATTTTGTTTTCAGATGGTGTGTGCCAGAAAATTATATTAGTCTAAGGAAAACATAATTATGAAGGTAAAATAAAGTCATTTGCTGAAGCAAGCATAATTTATATTTGGATCAAGTGGATGAGACATTTTAGTGCAAGCCCAACAGCCTTCTTGTTTGGGATTTTCTGCCACACGGTCCCCACCCCCCTTTCCCTGACCCATTAGAGAGCTAATCAGCAGCTGGTTGTGCCACGAATGGGAGCAGTTTTTCAGATGTGCACTTTGTAAAGGCCACCTGGCGAAACCATCAGACTGATGCCATCCGTCAGAGTCAGTCCTATGCAGCTGACATCCCCCAGGATTGGGGTGAGCTTGACATAGATGTTGGAGCCTCTTCAGGCAGGTTCCTGGGGAAAGGGATATACAACATTTTTATCTAAGAGGGAAACCATTAAAACTCAGAGAGAAGCTGAAAATATCAGGAAGTATATGAATTTCATGTGAAAATCTGGAGATGGATGGAGCTTTCAGCCTTTGGGGTACAGTCTGATTTTATACTGTCAAAACTCCTCACTTATAACTTCTAATGAGTGATATAAAAATTAGTGGCTGTTTTGTTCACATAAAAATTCTTAGTGTATTAATCCTCTCATGAAAACCTGCACAGTCCCCACAGATGACATCACTGAAGGACCTTTACCCCTTCTGATTATGCATCTCCAGCTCATTCTGTTTGCACACCAACATTGGCCTTTGCAATCCCCCTGGCTTTCTTCATTCTGTTCTTGCAAACATTTTGTTCTTTTCTTGAAGTCTTTTTTTCACACAGGCCATGTCTGGCAAATCTGTGTGTTTTTTTAAATATATATTTTTATTAATTTCAGATTTCAGAGAGGAAGAGAGAGGGAGAGAGAGATAGAGACATCAATGATGAGAGAGAATCATAGAATGGCTATTTCCTGCAAGCCCCCTATTGGGGATTGAGCCCACAACTCACTCATGTGCCCTGACCAGGAATTGAACCCTGACCTCCTGGTTCTAAGGTCAATGCTCAACCCCTGAGCCATGCCAACTGAGCTGGCAAGTCAATGTTTGAGTTCAGTTTTCTTTGTGTAATTTATGGAATCAGAAGTTGCTTTATGGCCAGCAAATTGGGTTCTGAATCCAATATGGCATAATTTTGTACAGATTGGCTAGTTTTTTTCTGAATTTCTGTCTCATATACTGTTAGCTTCTCAGAGTGAAGGACTTCAGTGACCATTTGTTTCAGTTGAAGTAGTCTGTTAGTCATGAACTTCCTGATTTGGATAGTAATTGTGTTGCTCATGACAGCACCTATCTTCAAGCAGCCAGGGTGGAAGAGAGGAGCAAAGTTAGTGTTAAGTGTATCTATCACAATAGCTCTAACATGCACTGGGAAAATAGCACCACAGACATGTAAGAGTCATCTCCACTCAGTAAACCATCCTGGGTGCTCCTATGGACTAGAACACTTCCTTCTATGAATTTCAGATCCCCCAGCAGTATGGTACCCATGGATGAGGAGTCACCTGTTTGATTTAGGAGACAAAAAACTACAGCTCACGGGCCAAATAAAATTTTATTGGAACACAGCATGTGCATTCCTTTATTTGTTGTCTACAGCTGCCCTTGCACTACAGTGGCAGAGCTGAGTAGTTAGGACGATAACCATCTGACAGGCAAACAAAAAGCATTAATGTCTAGCATTTTCCAGGGAAAGTGTAGCAACCTTTACTCTGGATTGCCATTTTCTCAAGGACAGAGATGCTGTTTTCAAATATTTAAAGCCTAGTGTATAAGTAATATCTGATGAGGACTAAGAAAAACATGACAAAACTATCCATAGGGTTCTGGTATGTTAATCTCAGAGACTGAAAAAATCCTTGGTCACAGAGTCTGAGAACACTTTCATAAATATATACTTGATCCCTTAGCCTCTAAGGCCATCCATTATTCAACCTACTTAAAAGAAATTTGTTCAGGGCAAGCTCCCAGTGTTTATCAGGGTTGTATTATCTCCATCATCCGATGTTTTGAGTGCTCAATGAAGGGCCCTGGGCAAGGACCCAAGAGCTTAACAATTTGAACATATAGAGATACTCTAATCTAAATAACTTGAATTGCTCTCATGTCCACCAGGTATATGTATCTTTTCCTCCACATCTCAGAGAAGGTGGAGAATACCCAGTAATCTGTTTTCTTGGAAACTATTTCAGATATACCCTTTTTGGCAATAGGAAATGGGTTTCGATGGGAAAACAATATTGATTTCAGTAAATACTATCTAGAGTTTTATACAAATACATTAAAAAAAAACTTGGGTAAATTCTTTTCAATACTGATCTTCAAAACCTGAAAATGCAGCCTCAAATAGATCAGTTTTGCTAGATTTTATTTGCAACTATTAGATTTTCTTTATTCTCAGCTTTTCATTTAGGGCTTGTTTTTTTAACTCTATAGCTATACCTACTGTCCCTCTATTCAACTGCCCATTTGTCACTCAAAACTTTCTATATTTGGAGTAGGAACAGAAAAGGCAAAGAACTTGAAAGTGTTCTCAGTATAGTATCTTGTTAGAGTTACATAACTTCTAAGGGAAGAAGGCAGCACAAATACCAAAATTTAGGTTTCTCCTGAGATGTTGTGTTGTGCTGGCCCTGGCTCCATAGCCATACTTCCCACAGATTGCCACTTCTAACCTTCCTTGTCATAGGATGGCTGAGATTTGGGGGCAGAGCCAAACAGGTCTCTGCTGTGATTTAAGCTTGCAAAGGTACCTGAAGACATCATCACACAGAGCCTGATTCTTGCACCAGAGTTTCCACCAAAAGTGTGTTCTTACCTTGGCCTGTGTGGTTAGAGCATCAGCCTGTGCATGGAAGGATTTTGGGTTCAATTCCAGATCAAGGGCACATACTTGTGTTACCGGTTCAATCCCAATCCCCAGTTGGAGTGTGTACCGAAGGCAACCAATTGATGGTTATCTCTCACATAGATGTTTTTTTCCTCCCTCCCTCCCACCTGCCCTTTCTTAAAAAAAAAGTGTCTGTTCTCATCTTCTCACTAAGAGAAAACTTACAAAAGAAATGCATCATCAAACTTTGTGATTGATTCTGTGCATTTCTCTTCTGAAAGCTGACTGACCAATTTCCTAAGGTTGGCATTATTGTCAGCTGTGTTTACACCTCAGGAAATGGTCTCCTTCTTTCAGAGCAGCCTGCAAAGTGCAGGAATTGGTGCTAATGTGATTAGATCAGTGCTGAAGGTAGTAGTGGGTGTCTGGGGGCCAGGGATACTTATACACACAATTTATTAGACAATGTGGTAAGAACTGAGGCCTGACTCAGCCTTCATGCTTTGTGAACTGCCAGTCTTAATGCTGTTCTACTTCTATCAAGACCTTCTTGTGCAGTCTAGGCCAGCCCTTATTGGCCTGAGGATCATTCATTCATTCACTCATTCATTCAACAAATGAGTAACCACATTTGCAAGGCGTGATCCTATGTGATGAGATATGATGTGAACTTTGAGTAATTGCTTGAGAGGGTGGGATCTGCCTATAAAAGATAGTTTTTGCTTGATACTTGAAAAAATTGAGGTGCATAGTAAACTCCACCTCTTGAAGATTGAGCTGTCAAGGAACTGAGAATGTGAAAGATTTTTAGGAGCATTGTATTTGTTCCCTAAAGTCTGGGGCAAAAATGTCACTTTAATTGTACCAATGAGAACATGGTGATAATCTTAAAGCATGGTAAAGAGGGAGGGAAGAGAAAGAGAGAGAGAGAGAGGCAACTGCTCATGAATACCAAACACAGTGTGCACTAAACATTTGGAATTGATAGAGGACAGGATCAGCTCATCGGGTGGTATGTTCTACAGAGGATATTATTCCAAGAGACAGCATGTGCAGAGGTAGGCCATGTAAAAGGGCCAAGTTCTGGGAAAGAAAATTTGTTCTGGATTGTTGGGGGAATGAAAAATATGAGAATGATTATAGCAGGTAAAATAAGTTTTGGAGTCCAGTGATCAGGGTTTGGATCTCTTTGGATAGGTAACTTAACCTCTCTGTCCCTGTGTATCATTAAAGACATGAAATATAATATTGATCTGCCTGAAATAGTGGCTAACACATATTAAGGCCTCAATATGTATTTCTAGAAATAATGTTTGTATCAGTTGTAAAAAAATGTGTTGTGGTATAAAATAGAGTTTAGTAACCTTTTATCTTTAAAGGGCTATGTACTAAATATTTTAGGCTATGGGCTACCTGTGATCTCTTTTGCTACTACTAAACTCAATTTTTATAGCATGGAAGCAGCCATAAGCATTACATAAACAAATGAGCCTGGGTGTAATCCAATAAAACTTTATTTATAGAAAAAGGCTGTGGTCTGAATTTGGCCTAGAGCCATAATTACTGAGCCCTATTTTATAATATGAAATTGTTCTGGAAATTTTTGTCTATATGTGTTGTATGTCTGGCTATGGAAAATACATTAACTTTCACTGCAGTAAAAACTAAGGAAGAGATGTGCTCAATTAGATATTAGAACCAAAAAGAGAAAGAAAGGTCTCTAAACAGAGAAGAGAAGTTATCAAAGTATGTGATTGTGTGTGTATGTGTTTGTGTAATATGTGTTTTTATTTGTAGAATTGAGTCAAATCCAAAGATTATTGAAACAGTGTAGAGATCTTGAGAATCTAGGATAAGATAGGACATTGGAAATAGAGAAGTGAGAACATAGAGGGCAATGTGTTTAGATATTTTAGGATAACAGCACAATTTCTCCTTGGAGGATTGAAAGATGAATTGCTAGATAAATGGGCTTGGGAAAGAGGCTACATTGAGAACAGGCTGAGTTAGTGAGCTATCAAATAAGTTTTCTTGAAGGCATTTTGAGGTTAAGAAGAGTCAAAGTCCATAGATAGAAATGTCTATAGAAAGCATTAATGAGTGACTGATCCAGTTCCAGGGAATGATATAACAGTATGTGTATATGCAAACATATTTACTATCACTGATTTACGTATTAACATAAGACCAGAGATGCCTAAATACACTTGACAGTTCTGGGGATGGGGAGAGAGAGAATTTAAAAATTTTAGTTCCAACCTATCAGTATCACAGACTCTTTAACAATATTTTGCAAATGCCAAAGCATTTTTCTACTGTGAAGGTGTCAACTTTTAGTTAGTTAGAGGCTGTTTTAATTCATTATCTGGAAGTCTAGTAGGAACTGAAGCTTGCCAAGGAAGTACCTTTATGTTGGGCCTTTAGTTCGAAACAGAAGTTCTTTCTTTGGGTGAAAAAGTGGAGAGGGGAAGTAGTAAACAAGAAGCATGCCACTCAGACTGTATTTCTTTACGCTAACAAAGAACTATGAAATAGCTCTGTTGACTCTGAGGGTACACATTTTATACAAATGCCATCACCATCTGTATGTGGGTGTTCTCACTGATGCATCCACCCTGGGTTTCCCTAGGATCTTCATAAGTTTTTTTTTTTCCCCAGTAAGATGACTCCTGTGTGTGTGTGTGTCTGCTGAAATAGTGTAGAGATTATGAGACCTTAGGATAAGACAGGACATTGGAAATGGAAAAGCATTTTGGAGACAATGTTTATACACACACACACACACACACGAACACACACACACACACACACATATATATATATATATATTAATTATTGATTTTTTACATAGAGGAAGGGAGAGGGAAAGAGAGTTAGAAACATCGATGAGAGAGAAACATCTATCAGCTGCCTCCTGCATGCCCCCTACTGGGGATGTGCCCGCAACCAAGGTACTTGCCCTTGACCAGAATTGCACCTGGGACACTTCAGCTCGCAGGCCAACGCTCTATCCACTGAGCCAAACCGGTTTCGGTGTGTTTTGATATTTTAGGATGACAGCCAAGTTTCTTCTTGGGGGATTGAAAAATGAACTGCTGAATGAATGGGCTTGGGGAAGAGACTGCATTGAGGACACAAATGCACACACAGTGTGTCTCCAGCACCAAATTATAAAAATGGCTTGCTGAAATGAACAATTCAGGCTGAGCTTGTACTGAACTTTTGATTAAGAGCCATGACTCTTAGCGAATTAGGTAGGTTTTCCTGTTTCTTTCTCTTAACTTTCATGTCATTAAAGAGCTCCATTTCATTGTTCCTTGTTTTGAGAATGCATTATTTTTAAATTGGTATTTTACTGATCAAATCTCAACTTAAGCAATTTCCTTTTACCTGAAAATAAACATTTTTCTAAAACATTCTCTGTCTTGATTATATCACATCATTCAAAATAATGGAGAAAAATAGTCATATAGAGAGAACAAAGCTTTCTAAGGCAAATCATTATTGAAATGGGAGACATCTAGGCTTTGTGAGATGGTTTGCATTAGCCTTGAAAGAAAGTTTCCCTTTCAAATAGCTCTTTCTAAATTCTGCCTTTCCAATAGCAGAAATGGGAACCTTTATTGCCTTGTATTTATTCTTCCTTAACTTGCATGAAGTCATGATTTGTTGAGTTTAATAAGACCTTGATTGCAGGTATCAGCATACTAACACTGAATGAAATGGGTTCCTTTTGGTAAAATGCATGCTGTGTCAAATTCATGGAAAATGCAATTATGTCCTAATTTACACAGTGTCACTGGCTTTAATTGAAGTAGATCATATTTCAATGAAGCAAATTCTTTAATGAAGGAAGTAGAAAACACAAGATGGAAATGTACTATTTTTCCTTTGAAAATTATTCCATAAAATGGTTAATCTTTAGCTGCTACTTAAGAAAATGTTAGGACAAAGGTCAGCATCCCTAGCAGAGAGGCCCTTGGGACCCCTCACAGGCCATATTTTCTGCATAGGAGCCCCAGCAAAGCTGGATTTGAAAACTTACTGTGTCCTTTATCTCCAATTCTTTGTTTAAAAACATATTCTTACTGTTTTCAGAGGGAAAGGGAGAGGGAGAGAGAGATAAAAACATCAATGAAAAGAGAGAATCATTGAGCAGCTGCCTTCTGCACACCCCACACTGGGAATTGAGCCTGTAACCTGGAAATGTGCTATAATAGGGAATTGAACCGTGACCTCGTGGGTGCATAGGTAGATGCTCAACCACTGAGTCATGCCAGTTGGGCTCTTTAGCTCTAATTCCTCACCACCAACAATCTCACCTATCTTTACCACCATATGCTATCAACTTCTTGGGTATGTCAAAAGGTAAAGACTGAGTTATATAGACACAATACACTACCTTCATTTTTATCAGGTCAGTCACTTTATTTTATTTTATATTTTTGTCTTTTTTTAATATATTTTATTCATTTTATTACAGAGAGGAAGGGAGAGAGATAGAGAGTTAGAAACATCAATGAGAGAGAAACATCGATCAGCTGCCTCTTGCACACCCCCTACTGGGGATGTGCCCACAACCAAGGTACATACCCTTGACCAGAATCGAACCTGGGACCCTTCAGTCTGCAGGCCAACGCTCTATCCACGGAGCCAAACCAGTTTCGGCAGGTCAGTCACTTTAGGTACTTTAAGAAACCTGAAGCCTGAAAGCAGACAGGTTAAGGGTTGTTTCGACAATGTCTTCAAATACCCAGACTTTTTCCAACTTTAGTTGGTAGGCTTGATTCTTAGGTTTGGCTTCTCATGGTGGCAAAATGGCTGCTGAATTTGCAGGATTCTGATAGAGGTCAAACACTCTTTGACAAGGGGATGTACCCCCTGTGTGCATCTGCCAGGAGGAAATCCTTTCTGAGAATGTCTGGCTATCTCCCCCACACATCGCATTAACCAGGATTGGGTTACAGGCCTATGGCACAGGGAGGAAGGCTTGCAGAGGAGTGGGGTGGGGAAGACAAATAGCAAGCAGGTTCTTCTGTCAAGGAAAGTATCTGTGGGAGGAAGATGAGACAGAGAGAGAATGGTTATTGGGTAAGCCAACAGCCATGTCTGTCATGCCACTCACAGCTCATCATTAGTTTGGATATGTTCATATAGGCATGGAATTATCTGACAGATGAATATATGAGTCCAAATTCATTGATCTTGTTGGCTTTATGAATTAATCTGAATTCATAAATAAGGGCACATCGAGTTAATAGAATATAATTATATCACTTCTTTCAAGGGTTCCTTAAGCCTTTATATTTTCTAATACTCAATGTGAAATGTTTCAGAATAATGTTGAAAAGATTTGGAGAAAGGTAGTTAGTTATCTATAACTAAAATTATAGTAGGCAATAAGGGAGGAGGGATGAAAATCCCAGTCACAAGAGTACTATGATGACAATTCTTAATGATATCTCCAGTAGACCATTTAAGACAATGAATTTAAAGTGCAACAATTTATGCTAAACAAGGTTAAAATGTGGCAAAGACTGACTATGTTTTAATGTGCTATAAGGAAATTAAAAGCCTCTGGCACTCTATAAAATACTAGCCTTTGGTTTTGACTGAAGTGCCCATTAGCCGCAAAAGGTTTTAGTTAATCATTGTGCTGATAACACACTGGATAATTGCTAAGTGGCCCCGCATTGCTGTGGAGGGCCCTTTTTAATTTCATTCTCTTCCTCAAACCAGACCAGAGTTTCTCTGTGCTTTCTTAATAATCATTTTAATTTGTCTGATAATTTCCTTTCACAACTAAATTGACTGATTATAGTCACTAGGCATTCATTCATTAAGAACAATAGTTCAGGATAAGTTTGTTTAGCTAAACACTTGTAAATAATTTTCATTACAAATTCTGAGTTATGTGATTTAAGTCCACTGTTTTATTATTTGTGAGAAATAAAACTTTGCTTCTGGAGAGCGGTATTCAGATTTTTCTGATATACCATGGGAAACTCTCCTGTGACACTCTGTGATCTAACAAGGAAGTAGTTAAATAGAAACACAAGAACATTAGCTCATGTTGAATCTTGCGCTCTCAGTTTAGAACTGATGGAATTGGGACTCACGTAGGATTTTGTTCCAATACTAAGAGTTACATGGAGATTAGGCAGAGTCCTTGGAACCAGCCACTTCTAATTTCCTTCCATGCCTGAGTTGGGGCTGTGGGCCTGGCAATTTCAATGAATGTTTGTTTGCTGTTTGGGTGAATGGTTTATTTAAGGGTATTTGCGGGGGATGGGTGTTTCCTCAGCTGTTGGGAAGTTAGGGCAATGATTTATGGGTCATATTGTACCTGAGTCTGTTGACAAGTAAGACAAAGTAACTTCCTACCACTGACTTTGTATTTCAGAGCTTTATTTTTATTTTTCTGGGGTGACCTTAAGGGCATAAACATAGACTTATCTATGTAATCAGATTGTTTGTAACTGGTGAAATGGTTGGTTCAGAAGAGGAGCCACTGACATTTGGCTTAATTGCCTTGGACCTGTTATGTCCCATGTGCCTCAGTGATGGGTGTCTTGAATAAAACTAATAAATAAGTTGAGTATGCAATGTGATTCAAATGCCATCCCTGGAATTTTCCCACATGGTCCATCATGGCTAATGAAGGCATCAACTCTCTAGGGCCCATGGGGATCCAGAGGGTATGGCTTGGATTTTCAGGAAATGCTGATGGGAACCATTTCTCAATTCTGACTTAGTTTAGAAGTTAAACTCTGCTGCAGGAGCTGCTCTAGGAAATATTCAGCTCTTAAGTGAGAGACAAACCTGCACCAAGTCTTGGATTAGAGTTAGCTTCACTTATTATTATGTGATCTTAAACACATACCTTGGTTTATTAATACAGGTAATGGGAATAATCATTATTATTAATTTTAACCTCTTCAGATGTTTATTGAAAATGATACAATACAGGTAAAGATTTTGTGAACTGTATGATATTAAGTAAATTTAATGAGTTATTATGAATACCTAGCAAATCATACATCCACAAAAAATTTGGGAGGCAGCTTTCTATAGTAGGAGTGTTGTTAGGTATCTAAGGCAGTGGTTATCAATCTTTCTAAAGCCACTACCCTTTAATACAGTTCCTCATGATGTGGTGACCCCAACCATAAAATTATTTTTGTTGCTACTTCATAACTGTAATTTTGTTACTGTTATGAATCATAATGTAAATATCTGTGTTTTCTGATGGTTTTAGGCTCTACAGCAGCAGTTCTCAACCTGTGGGTCATGACTCACAGGTTGAGAACTGCTAGCAGGGTCACCTAAGACCATCAGAAAACACAGATATATTTACATTACGATTCATAACAGTAGAAAAATTACAGTTATGAAGTAGCAATGAAAATAATTTTATGGTTGGGGTTCACCACAACAGGAGGAACTGTATTAAAGGGTCACGACATTAGAAAGGTTGAGAACCACTGAAGGAAATCTATAACAGTTCTCATTTTGAATAGATGTCCAGTGGGGTTTAATCGATTCTCCTATGGGATTTGACAAAACTAAATATTGGAGCCTCCACCTTTCCATGGCATGTTCCTTGATCACCAGGTTAAACTAATCAAAGAGAACCTGTAAGAAAGTATACTAACTATGAATATCCAGTATATGGGCAAACTGGTGTGAGGTCCACTGGGAAATAGTGAGTTTTGCCCAGCCCTGGAGTTGTTATTAGTCCATGAGTGAGATCAAATCCACACCTATGAGAAATAGTGATGGCAGTAATGAAGTCCTCACTGCACACTAAAGTACAGATGGTAGAGAAGCAGGGTGGTGTGAGAGAGACAGTGCTGGAGCGGGAACTCTCAGTTCTCAAACTCAAACTCTGGGCAAGTGACTTAATTCTCTAAGTTTATGCATAAGCATCATCTGAGACACTTGATAAATTCACACATTGCCTAACTTGTTTCTTAAAGAAATTCACTGGGTCTGTTTTGGGATGGAGAACCCATCAATCTCTCTCTTCCTCCCTCCCTTCCTCCCTTTCTTCCTCACTCTTTCCTTTACTTCCTCCCCCCCTCACTCCCTCTTTACTCCCTCTTTTTTCTCCACAAAGTTTCTAAGTAATCTTTATTTGCAGGAATTATTAAGGAAACACTTATTTAATTTATATCATATAACTGGGCCTATATTCTTCCTGAAAGTTGGAGGGTTAAAGTAAACAGCAGAAATTTTCAACTTGTCTCCAGTGTTAATCTGTTTTGAATATTGGTGTCTCTTCTTTGTGGAAACTGGCCAAAGTTTTCCCCTCCATGTTTGGCATTGGGCTGTGGGATATAGCCTGCACTCAATAAATACCTTCTTTATGAGTGAGTTAATTATAAATAGATCATTATATGAATGTGACTAAATAGTTATAGTATAGGAATAGTAGTAGATATTCAAGTAAAAATGTGTGTGTGCATGTGTGTATACAAGTGTATGAAGAGATAATCTAGTACCTGCCCTTGGATGCTTTCTAATGACCTTGAAGAATGAAGACTTGCACACTAAGTTGTTGGAAGATAAAAGGAGAACATTTTTGTTCACTTCCTGGGAAGACTGTAGAGTCAGCTTATCATCCACAGATGTATTCATTATCCAGGAAGGCAAAGCTCTTTCCAAAGCTCTGGAAACCAAATGGACCAATCTCAGATCTGCCATCTCTGAGTGTGGTATTTTGTGTATCCCACTGCCACCTCCCTTCTGGGGACAAAGTCAGCTTGCTCTGGTCCAGTCTCCAATCAGCCCTTCATTGTGAAAAGAATAGGGAGTGGCTCCCCACTTTCTGCTTAATTACTATTTGTAACTTCCTTCACCTTCTAGAGGAGCTTACTATTGGCCATCACCACATTCAGTTTCCAAATGTTGCTATTTTTACTTGCTATTATCTGTAGAATATGAAGGAACCAACTTATCCTTATAACATGTGTGAGAGAAAACAATGTAATAAAATAGGCAAGTGCTAAACGGAGTGGAGAAAGACATATTAGGAATTCAAAGATGGTCAGAATGGACAGCAGAAGTAAGGAAAGGGCAAGGAAGTACATTGAGAGCTTGTCCTTGAAGAGGAGGGGTAGTGTTTGAATTTTTAGAAGCATACAGATAAAAATTCCATATAGAAGAAGCAGGGCTTGAAAAAAGGCCTAGAGACATTAAGAAGACAAGATATTCAATGGGAGATTTTTAGAAACTGATCTGGGCATTGAACTACACTGGTACCTCTGAATGTCTACAGAATATTTTACTGAACAATGAGCTCCTCAAACCTGACTTTCTCATTTATTGTTCAGTATATATTGGCCTTGCTCTCCTTTCTTTCCTATTTTTATGATAAAAGTACTCATAATAGACCTTGCAAAGAGCTTGAAGCCTGACAGTAAAACAAGCATTTGCGAAATAACCAGCCGGAGAAGAAAAAACAGGATTTCACAAGAATGTTATTGAATTTCTCTTTTCGTTAGACACTTGCAGAGGACTCACAGCAACAGGGGGCTTGTGATGATGGATGGCTTTTCTAACCCTCTAGTTAAATAAATAAATCATCAGAGGGAAACACAGATGGGTACAGAATCTTAAGGGTCCAATCAGCTGAATTCATGATGTGAAGTAGGCAAAAGCAGGTCCCAAGTTGGGTTCACTCATTGATATTGGAGCTCTGACCAAAAACCCAGCCCAACCCAGTAGTGACTTTGATGCTTCTTTGCATGGGGATATAGGCAGTTTCCTGACAGGCTGGAAGATGAATGAGAGGGCAAAGAAGCAGGCTTGGTGTTTTACACAAGTCCCACTGTCCTCTGCTTCTTACTTCTTTCCATCCAGGTATTTTAGGATTTTGTTTGGAACCAGCCACACTGGGGAATGGGCCTTGTTTTGGTAGTAAATATGTCACTGACAGAAGTCTTGTTGAAATAGCATGTTCCATTTTGAGCCTTCTGCCCCAGATCTATATCCATATTCTGTTTCCACATTCTCCAGTCTTTGCCTTCCATGTCTAATTAATATTAACCATAGTGTCTAGTCCTGCACAAAGTGATCATACAGTAAGTATCATTGAATCCTCAACACAACCAGAGAAAGTATTATCCTCATTTTGCCATTGAAGAGATTGAATTGCTAACCTTAAGCAAATTGCCTAAGCTCATATATCAGGAAAGAGATAATATTGAATGTCAAGAAAGAATGTCTGGGGTCTGTACCCCAATATGACCCAGGTATGAGTTCACATTCTTATAAAATATACTCGTCAGTATATTAGTACCAATTTTCCCCATTATGTAATATAGTAAATATTTTTCTCATATATAGTATAAAGAATGAGGGTTTCTAAAGACAATAGTGTTAGCTTTTTTACCCAAAATTCTTGAGAACTGAACTCAAGTCCAAAAGACATGGTTAGATTGTGAATATTCAAACTCAGTAATTAAATGTATAGAGCTCCTGCCCTGGATGGTATCGCTCAGAAGTTAGAGCATTTGCCAATGCACTGAAGAGTCTCAGGATCAATTTCTGGTTAAGAGCAGGCAAATGGGTTGCAAATTAGATCTTGTTGCATGCAGGAGGTAACCAAACTATGTCTCTCTCACATCAATATTTCTCTTTCCTCTTCCCTCTCTTCCTTCCATTCTCTCTGAAAATCAAAGGAAAAATATCCTCAAGTGAGGATTAACAACAACAAATGTATAGAGTCCCTATGTATAACTTGTCCCATGAGTTGACTGAAGTCCCCTGCTCCCCTTCCTCTGATTAAACAGGTGATTGTGAAGGTCCCTCAAAGGTCCCATTAGTTTTGAACACCAGCACGAGAGGATTAGGAGCATGTCAAGGTCAGTGGAAGAAGTTGAGCAGAAGAATGATTAGACTTGGAAATTAAGTGGTGGAACTAAGAGAAGAGCAGTGAGAAGGCAGAATGAAAATTAGCATGACCTGTTGGAGGGACAATCAGTGCTGATTTGCAAGCTCTGAAGAGAAGACTAGTACCATTTCATACTTTTAACAAAATAGTTTTGGAAAAACAGCAGTGAACCAGTTTGGATGAGAACCAAATCCACATTGTGTCTGAAATGATTGAAATAGAGCAAATCTGGGGCATCGATATTTTAGAATTTTAGATATGGTGTCAAGTGGCATTCTACAGTAGAAGAAGATGAAGTGTCAAGGGGAAATTGAGCTGCCCGGTGCCATTCAGGATGACAAGGCTGAGCTAAGTCCCCACTCTCAATCCACTGGCTCCTCTGCACCACAGCGCCCTCCTCACATGGAATCAGAGCAGCAGTGATAGTGTCCTTGCTCTGGGCACCCACAGTAATGGCAGGTGAGTATGACTGTCCCTTATACAAAGATATAAATGATCTTGTAGATGGCTCTTAGTAAGGGTAAGTCAGTTTTACCAGACCATATCTCAGTCTACACAAAGGTTACAAACTTATGGGGCTAATCTTTGTCTATTATAAGAGAGATAACCATGAGACACATGTGTAGCCTCCATCATCCTGTGCATAGAACAGGTGTTGCTACGTAGACACTTCAGTTTCCCATATTAGCCCTGGGTGGTGAAAGAATGCTTCTAATTAGAACCCTCAGGAAACTGGCTGCATTCCATTAGAGTTGGCAGGTGAGATACAATGCATTTGCTATTTCTGCACTAGAGCATGATGCTGAAGTTGGAAATATCTACCTGACATTCTACATATATATTCTTTCTAATGTGTGTCACTATCCCCAAGCTCTGCCACCTACCACCTAGGGAATCTTAGTGGACAGTGAAGTGAAATCCACACACAGGCTCACAGTACTCCACATGATGGAAGAGGAAGGCCATCACACACCTATAAAATGGAAAGCTAAAAACAGCTGCTTCACTTCTGCAGAAAATAACAGCAGTGATTGTAAAATGCTCAGTACTGTGCTGTTCCACAGCAAGCATCTTAACGTATTAGCTTACCCCTAGTTTGTCCTTCTGTTTAGATGTTTGCCCTGTGTAGTGTTGTGCTGCTTCTGCTTCAGCCTCTTGGCCTTAAATTTGACATTTATTCTTTGTTGTTTTCTTTTCTATCTTTTGTTTGTTTGTTTATTTTGGAGAAGGATGTAATCCTTTTTACATGAGGCAGGCATAAAATTTGCAAGGACATGGATACAAATTCCTGGTGTCTGATCAATAGTGCAAGTGCAGTATTTCAGGAATGTTTGATTGGGTGTGGTAATATGGATAGAAGCTTTTAAAAAGCTCATTTCTTTATTACTGTTTGTTTCCTTTATTCTAATGAATTTTTTCCATACCTGTGCATAAAGCAAAGTCGAAGAGAAATCTTGATAGTGAGATCCTCTCTTCTTTCCTTCTTTTGGCCTTTCTGGCTTCTTTTGTTTCCTAACCACTCCCTCCTCTGCCATATTCATTCATTCATTCATCCATCAATCATCCTCCCCTCCCCCTCTCTCTCTTTCTCTCTCTCTCTCTTTCCCTCCCTCCCTCCTCTTACTCCTCACTTTTTCTTATTTCCTCCCTTCATGCTATTTCACTGTCTCTTCTCCTTTCTTCATTCTTTCTTTCTCAACCTCCCCTGCCTGCAACTTCAGGGTGGGCCTTGTGGTACTTAATATTTTCCTCAGTGCTTGAGTAAATCAGTGTATAAACTCTTCCTATGGTTTGTCCTTCCTCTTCTTCTAATACTCAAATATAAATCTTAAGAGAAAGACTTGCAAATAGAATGGATTGTTTAAGGAAGTTGAAGAAGCTTCATGAAGCACATGGGAGGAGGAGATACAGGAACCTGAGCCCTGTTCTGTATTTCTTTTCCTTCACTCATTTCCTTAAATGCGGCTACTAATCTCAGGTGGGTTGTTTCTATGATTCATCAGTTACTGTCCAACTTCTTTTCTGACCAAAGTCAGGAAACATTCTTTCAGAATACTGAAATGAGGACTAGAGTCTATTCTTTGGCGAGGCTTATGTAATACTTACATTTGTAATTCAGGGAGCTCTGGGACTATCTGTCCCCAAATTCAACATTATAGCCAGTCTTTTTACCATTACTGCTCATCACTTTAGATCAAAGAGTTCTTTTTTTATTTTTATAGGAGGTTACATATATGTGTATTAGCTAACCTCCTTAGCTCACTGTGTGTGGAAAGGGGGATAGAGATGAAGAGAAGATGGAGGAGAGAGAAGGGACTCTAGCTATGCTTGGAGCAGGGAGAAATAAACTTCAGGACTGGTTATGGAAGCTGACATGGAAGTGGCTAGCACTATGGATTAACCAGCATAATGAAATGAATATCTGTGCAAACAGTTTTATGACCAAGCTTATATACATGAAAAATTATTTGGAAGAGATTCAACAGAGAATGTTTAATTATCAGACTCTGTCTCCCATCCCATTCTTCCTGCCCCTGAAGAACAAGAATAGACAATAAGGTAGAAGCCCCTGCCTGTAAATTAGCAGCTGAGATGGTTCCCTGCCTGAATGATTTTAAAAGGAGATTGCACTTGAGGGAGAGAGAGTCAAGACATTAATGCCAAATGTGTCATTTTACCATTTACTGAAATGAAACTCTCTGGAACTATAAGCTATCAATTAGTGTGGGATTTGCTGGGATCATTAGGCTAAGAGAGGGACATTTTTATTGGGAGCAAGGGAGCAGCTATTCTTGGCTTAGTATGGCATCTATGGGAGAGTACTTATTGGCCAGAAATCTCTAAAGTCATTGACTTCCAAAAATGTCAATTATATGCAGTGGTATGTTTTGCAAAGTTTTGGAACCAGGCAACTCTCATAGTGTTTTTTTTTTTTTTCAATCTTTGCTCGATGGTTTTGAATATAATATGCTGATGAAAGTAGCCAGCTTCTTCTCTAGGGCAATGATCAAAACATTAGGTTTTGGGGTGGAAGGAAGAAATTTATGAAGTTGCAGAAAAAAAAAATGAAAACTTGGTGTGTCACATACTGCTGTGGTTGGGTTTGAAGTGTGTTTGAGGATGTAAAGGTGAGGGCAAGTTAGGCCATGAAAACACAAGACTGGTGCATTAGAGGCAAAAAGAGATTTAAAGGCAGTGGCCCTAGACATGTGTTTACTCATTTGTGTGCCTGGTGTTAGACTGTTTTCAGCTTGGTACAGAGAAAGACACTCAGCCCTGCGAGTAAGCAAGGCTGAAGTGTGAAGAAGGATTATCAGAGATGGCCTGAGTAAGCTCAGTGGCCCCTGCCTCTCTGTGCCAAAACTTCCCAGTGAATAACATCCAGATAATGATGCCTGCCCCTCTGTCACAATGGGGTGTTTTACTAGTAAAGCAATACAAGATAAGAGAAGAAAAGCTAATAGATTGAATTGAAAGTTTGTACATGGGTATATAACTACTATCCAATTCAGAACATTGGAAATGTTATAGAAAATGGCACCAAAAGAACCCACAAAAATCAGAAGTCCAAGTATCAGGAACACTCTGCCAAGTATAAATGGCTTCCTTTTCATATTTTCTGTTGCTATAAGCTTATGCAGGCATGGGGCTATGTCTCTATAATTTATCTGTCCCTTCATATGGCTCCAGAAGTGATTTTGCAGAAGCACTGATCCATGGGCGGTATAGTTTTGGACACAAGGACCAGGCCTAGGAGTCATCACCAAGCCATTTTCATGTGGAAAAGGAGAGTATCTCAAAGCCCACTCATCTTTGGTACATCTCTTGGGAAATGCCTACAAGTGGAAACAGATGTCCCAACCTGTTCTTTAACCTCATCCATGAATTGAAGATGCTTGGTGCAATTGTAGATAGAATAAACAACATCGCATGATCTATGCTAAAAGCAAAATGTGGATCTTCTAGATGTTGCCACTTCATGCCAAGGTGCCATTACAAGATAGGATTCACAGAAGGTTTTGGGAGACACACCTGTAAATAATAGAAGGTAAAGTTTGGAAGAGCCTCAGACCATGATAAAAGTCTGTCATCTATGGATGGACAAAGATGAAAAAGGAAGATTACAAAGGAAAAGATGTGAATTTCAGTGCAGTTCTGAGAAAGTCTCAGACAGGCTTATGTGGAGTGCCTGAGCAAAGTCCACTTGTGGAGTCTGCACTGGTCAGAAAATACCTGGCTCTACTGCCTCCCCCTTGCCCAATGGCTAATGTGTAAATGCCATGGTGTCTTCAAAGGAGTGGCAGCTGGAGGTTGTCAATCAACATTGCTACTTACAGCAGGTTCTTCTGAAGAGAGATCTGAGTAAGGCACTTCCATAGCCATCCCAGATATTACTGACACCTCCCATCCTGCACCCCTGGACCCTATGTGGTCACAGCCACAACCTCTAGTGTCTTTGCTTTGTGTCCAGGCTACCTACTACTATTTAAGTCATCCAATCAGCCCAGTCCTCACCAAATACACTAGGTAATAATCATTGGATTTTTGCTAGATACCATGCACTAGGCTAACTAACCATGGTTATCAGTACATTTCATCTTTAGGACAGTCCTTTGGTGGAATTACTGAAAAAAATCTTTATTTTGCAGATAAAACTCACAGGATAAATAACACCTTCAGTACCACAGAGCTTTGAGTGGTGGTACTTTCACTCAAACATAGTCAGCTTGGTCACTTGACTACTTGTTGCATTTCCACCCATTAGTGCACAGCTTTCATGTGCCTCTAGTAACTGAGCCTTAGGCGAGGTGCTGGGCATTTTGTGATTCTCAGATGGTCCATTGCTTTCAAGAATCTCATTCTGGAGGTAGAACTGAGATCTAAATAAAAGCAAATTAAGATACAGTTTAGTAAGAGAAAAGCCTAGAAGATTGAGATATACTAGAATTTACTCTTGAATGATGAGAGATTACCAATTTGAACCAAAGAAAGAGGTAAATCTGCATAGACCAAGGAGCATTTATCAACTCGCAATCTTGCCAGAGAGAACCTGTGACCCTTTTATTTTTTCAGATCTCCATTCAGTGCCCTACTATTTTAAGATGAGATTCGGTTGCCTGGAAAGCTTATGTTTATTAAATTATCCATTAAAAACCAGTATGTTGCTTGGTGATCGTTACAAGGTGTAATTTAAGTAATTACTACAAATAAAGTCCTGGCATTTCTGAAGGTTTTACAATTCTGTAAACTGGAATGCATTCAAGGTGATTCCATTAGAGATTAGGCTGTCATATATTCCAACTATTTTCATGAGTGGAGAGAGGTTGAGTTATGACTAGCGCTTTAGGAGTTGCAGTGGGAGTGTCTCCCATTCCTACTTGAATAACATCTGCCATGTATACATCCATGGGATAAAATATGTGAAAAATCACTGTAGTTAAAGAATTAAAAGTCACATATACACAGAGCATGCATGTAACAATATCAAAAGATTAACTGGAAAAGGGAACACAATCAACCCATGATGGCAGTTGTCTCTTTATGAATGGGAGGGGACCAGGACCTAGAATAAGGAGATAGAGGACTTTAACTCTAAACAAGTATATTAGCAAACACATATATTAGCAAATTTTGATTTGGGACCCAAGTTTATGTTTTTCTTATATTTGTTATATTCTGCAGTTTTCTAATATAAAATTTATTTTAAAAATGTTAATTAAAAAAGAAAAAGAATGCATGGAAATGTGGAACCCAAGACTGGAGCCAATTGTGGGGAAATGGGTCAGTTCTCCTTGTGACAAAAAGATAATAATGATAACTCTGTTCATGAAAGAAAATTTCATAGAGCTATTAAAAAATAGAATGTTAAAAATTGGTGAAAAATGTATTAATTCAATTTATTATATTGTACCGAAGACAATTTCCTGGTTTTGACAATGTACTGTGGTCATGTCAGATGTTCTCCCAGAGGGAGCAGGTGAAGGTTACACAGGAACTAACTGTACTATTTTTTGTAACTTCTTGTTAGTTTAATATTATTTCCTAAGAAAAGAGTTTAAAATGGTAGTGGTGGGCTAGAACACTATGTTCAAGATAGTCCCATTCTCTCAGAGGGTATTTGTGATCACCACACCTTTACTAAAGACCATGCCTCTATAATAATGAGGACATAGACACGGTTAGGGTCTTTCAGGGCAGCCTGCCAATCATCATCTCTAATTCTAGAGCACTTATACTAGTAGTATGTGCATTCTCTCACTTGTTCTTATACTTAAATCTTTAGGAGTAGTCCTTCCAACAAATACCTTGTGCAGCTCATTAAAAGAAACTTCTCATGCATTTAATTTGATTTTCTGAATTACTGATAATGTTTACTATTCATTCTTTGTGGAAGATAAGAAGGCATGGCATTTACTATTAGCTGGAGGAAAAAGAATACACAGATTGCTACTGACTTCATGCTGCCAGGATTATCCCTGCATATTTTTTTTAAAATACATTTTATTGATTTTTTACAGAGAGGAAGGGAGAGGGACAGAGAGTCAGAAACATCGATGAGAAAGAGACATCGATCAGCTGCCTCCTGCACGCCCCCTACTGGAGATGTGCCCACAACCAAGGTACGTGCCCTTGACCTGAATCGAACCCGGGACCTTTCAGTCCACAGGCTGATGCTCTATCCACTGAGCCAAACCAGTTTGGGCTATCCCTGCATGTTGATAGTGCTGGAGGTCTGTCATAATCAGGGCTTTAGAGAGTGGGAGGGACAATTCTGGCCCCCACCTGTTTCAAGATTCCTTTCATGGTTCCTCTAGATTAACCCCAGTTAAAATGTAAATGGTACTTAGGGAATACTAATCAATTCATTAATACATATTTATTATATGCTAGCCAAGAGTCTGGAAGCAATATAACTCCCTCCTGGGAAGAGCAATGTTCAGATCTTATCATGATCACTGTCTTATCATGAATTAATTCTTTAAATCCATTACAAGTAACAGCAATGATTAACAACACAAGATACACAGGAGAATAAAGATGAGAGTTGAGATCAGAACTCTTGTACATACATGTATTGGTGGGAGTAGAGATAAGATTGGAAGAATGTTGTCCTAGCCTTTTGGCTCAGTGGATAGAACTTTAGCCTGTGGATTAAAGGGTCCCAGGTTTGATTCCAGTCAAGGGCACATGCCTGGGTTGCGGGCTCGATCCCCAGTGAAAGGCATGCAGGAGGCAGCCAATCAATGATTCTCCCTCATTACTGATGTTTATATATCTCCCTCTCCTTTCCTCTCTGAAACCAATTAAAACATATATTTAAAAAAATGATAGGCAGAATATTGATAATTATTAGGTGATGATTACATAGGAATCCATTTTTATGATATAACATATGGTTATGTCATCTGTTTTGTTTGTGTATGTATGAAATTTTCTATGTGTCCCTCTATACATTGGTGGAAAAAAGTAGGTTGTAATATCAATAAATAATACAATAATTAACACTTAACACAAGAATAAGCTCTGTGTTTCATGCACTTTTACCCACCCTGTATTATCCATGGCTATTAGATGTTATAGTAATTTTTAAAAAATATAAAATATGATTCTCATACAGATAGAAAAATGAAAACATGCTAGTATGGCTTGAATTGTGTCCCCTCAAAAGTTATGTTGAGCCCAGTCAGTATTGCTCAGTGATTGAGCATTATCCCCTGTACCAAGAAGTCACAAGTTCAATTCTTGGTCTGTGCATATTCCCAGGTTGTGAGTCCAATCACCAGTAGGGAGGGTGCAGGAAACAGCTGATTGATGGTTGATGCTTCTCTCTCATCGATGTTTCTCTCTTTCTCTTCCTTCCTTCCTCTCTCAAGTCAATAAAACATTTTTTAAAAATGCATTGAGATTGGCTGTGGGTGTAGCAGAGGAGAAGGCGGGGGACTGCTGGACGGGCTCTCCTGGCCAGGCAGCCCCACTGCCATGGGGATTTTGTCTGCTGGAGCCACCAGTGCGAACGCGGAGACCCTGCCATCTTGCAGAGGGAGGTGGATGTCTGCGGCAGTCTGAAGCCTGCGGCTGGGGCACCCATCGAGCAGTCAGGACCCAGGGACTCAGAACTCTGCTCTCCAATCGGCACAGACACGTGGCGGAATCAGAGATCCACACGGCACACGGAAAGTGCCTTGTGTGCTGTACCCGGACGTGTTGTAGTTTGTGCCTTTCAATCAACGTAGGAGAGAGAACTACATAACCAAACACCCGGAGAAGAAAGACCATGGGCAGAAAAAGAAGCAGCCCACATAAGACAGAAAGGCAGGTTTCACCAGAAAAGGAAGTAAATTAAATAGAAGCAGAAATAAGCCTGCCAGAGAAAGAGTTCAGAGAAATTATCATAAGGTGGATGAAAAGAATGGAAGACAAAATCAACAATGTGAGTAAGAGCCAAGAAAAATGAAGAAGACCCAAGAGGAGATGAAGAAGCAGCAAAAAGAAATGCAAAAGAACCTAGAGGAGGTGCAGAATAATCAAGAAGAAATGAAAAATGACATCACTGCAATAAGAACTCAATAGAAAGCATCAAAAGTAGACTGGAAGAAGCAGAGGACCGCATCAGTGAGCTAGAAGACACTGTAGGAAAAAATACCCAAGTACAGCAGCTTCTAGAAAAAAAAAGTTAAAAAGCAAGAGGAGAGCCTAAAGGAACTTTGGGATAACATGAAACAAAACAACATCTGCATAATTGGGGTCCCAGAAAGAGTGGAAACTGAACAAGGATTAGAGAACCTGTTTGAAGAAATAATGACAGAAAATTTCCCCAATATAGGACAGAAAAAACCCACACAAATCCAAGAAGTTCACAGAGTCCCAAGCAAAATGAATCCCAACAAACCGATACCAAGGCACATTATAATTAAATTGACAAACACTGAAGACAAAGTAAGAATCTTAAAAGCAGCCAGAGAGAAACAGAAAGTTACCTACAAAAGAACCCCCATAAGACTAGCTACTGATTTCTCAACAGAAACTCATCAGGACAGAAGGGAATGGAATGAAATATACAAAGTCATGCGAAGGAAGGGTCTGAATCCAAGAATACTGTACCCTGCAAGACTCTCAATCAAAATTGAAGGTGAAATCAGAAGCTTCACAGACAAAAAAGGACTAAGGGAATATATAACCACCAAACCAGCAATGCAAGAAATGTTGAAGGGTCTGCTGTAATAAAAAGAAAGAGGAAGCGAAGAAGGAACTCAGGGGTAAAGAATAAATATGGCAAAATATAAGTACTTATCAATAATAACTTTAAATGTAAACGGATTAAATGCTCCAATCAAAAGTCATAGGGTAAGCGATTGGATAAGAAAACATGATCCATATATCTGCTGTCTGCAAGAAACCCACCTCAGGAAAAGAGATGGACACCAATTGAGGGTGAAGGGATGGAAGATGGTATTTCAGGCAAACAGAAATGAAAAAAAAGCTGGGGTTGCAATACTTATATCTGACAAATTAGATGTCAAAGTGAAGGATGTAACAAGAGATAAAGAAGGCCACTTCATAATACTAAAAGGAACAATCCAACAAGAAGAAATAACTCTGGTAAACATATATGCACCCAATATAGGAGCACCTAAATACATAAAAAAAACTCTTGGAGGATATTAAGGGAGAGGTTGACAGCAATACAATCATAGTAGGAGACTTTAATACCCCACTGTCACCATTGGACAAATCCTCTAAACAAAAAATCAGCCAAGAAACATCAATCCTAAATGACTCACTAGACCAGATGGAATTAATTGACATCTTCAGAACATTTCACCCCAAAGCCACAGAATATACTTTCTTCTCTAGTACACGTGGGTCATTTTCAAAGATAGATCATATGTTGGGTTTTAAGAAAAGTCTCTTCAAATTCAAGAAGATATAAATCATATCAAGCATTTTCTCAGACCACAGTGGCATAAAACTGGAAATCAACTATAATAAAAACAATAGAAAGAAATCAAACACATGGAGACTAAACAGCATGCTATTAAACAATGACTGGGTAACCAGAGAGATCAAGGAAGAAATAAAAAACATCATGGCAACAAATGACAATGACAACACAAGAATACAAAATTATGGAACACAGTGAAAACAGTCTTCAGAGGGAAGTTCATAGCCCTATAAGCCTACTGCAAAAAGCAGCAAACAATGGTAATAAATTACCTAACCCTACAACTCAAAGAGCTAGAATGAGAGCAACAAGAAAAGCCCAGTGTACTCAGAAGGAAGGAAATAGTGAAGATCAGAGCAGAGATAAACAACTTGGAGACCAAAGAAACAATTCAAAAGATCAACAAAACAAAGAGCTGGTTCTTTGAAAGGATAAACAAGATCGTTGGACCTATAGCCAGGCTCACCAAGAAGCAAAGAGAGAAGACCCAAATAAACAAAATCAGAAATGAAAGAGGAGAAATAACAACAGACCCTGTGAAAATACAAAGGATTGTTAAAAAATACTATGAGCAACTCTATTCCAACAAATTGGACAACCTGCAAGAAATGGACATTTTCCTACAAAAATATAACCTTCCAAAACTCAATGAGGAGGAAGCCAAACATCTCAATAGTCCAATAACTATGGAAGAAAATGAAACAGTCATCAAAAAGCTTCCAGCAAATAAAAGCCCAAGACCAGATGGCTACACAGGAGAGTTTTACCAGACATTCAAGGAAGAATTAAAACCTATCCTCCTCCGACTATTCAAAAACATTCAAGAAGAAGGAACACTTCCAAACACCTTATATGAAGCTAGCATCACTCTAATACCAAAAGCAGATAAAGACAACACAACGAAAGAGAATTATAGGCCAATATCCCTCATGAACATAGATGCCAAAATCCTCAACAAAATTCTAGCAAATCGGATCCAGCAGTACATCTGAAAGATCATGCACCATGACCAAGCAGGATTCATCCCAGGAATGCAGGGATGGTACAATATCCACAAATCAATAAATGTGATATATCACATAAACAAATGGAGAGACAAAAATCACATGATCATATCAATTGATGCAGAAAGAGCATTTGACAAAATCCAACACCCTTTCTTGATAAAAACTCTCAGCAAAGTGGGAATAGAAGGAGCATACCTCAACATCATAAAAGCCATATATGATAAACCCACAGCTAACATCATACTCAATGGGTAAAAACTAAAACCATTTCCCTTAAGAACAGGAACAAGGCAGGGATGCCCACTCTCACCTCTCCTGTTCCACATAGTACTGAAAGTATTAGCCATTGCAATTAGACAAGAAGAAGAAATAAAAGGCATCGAAATTTGAAAAGAAGAAGTAAAGCTGTCCTTATATGCAGATGACATGATAGTGTACATAAAAAACCCAAAGGTCTCCATTCCAAAACTAATTGACTTAATTAATGAATTTGGCAATGTAACAGGATACAAAATTAATGCTAAAAGTCTGTGGCATTTCTATACACTAATACTGAAATTACAGAAAGAGAAACTAAAAAAAGCAATCCCATTTACCATCGCACCAAAAAATATTAAGATACCTAGGAATAAACTTAACTAAAGAGGTAAAAGACCTATATGCAGAAAACTACAGGGCACTGAAAAAAGAGATAGAGGAAGATGTTAACAGATGGAAGAACATACCATGCTCATGGATTGGGAGAATCAACATCATTAAAATGTCCATACTACCCAAAGCAATCTACAGATTCAATGCACTACCCATTAAAATACCAACGACATATTTCACAGACCTAGAAAGAATTCTTCATAGATTCATTTGGAACAAAAAAAGACCACAAATACCTACAGCAGTTCTGAGAAAGAAGAATAAAGTAGGTGGGATCTCAGTACCATATTTCAAGCTATACTACAAAGCAACTCTCCTCAAAACAGCCTGGTACTGGCACAAGAACAGACATATAGACCAATGGAATAGAATAGAGAACTCAGATATCCACCCAAACCACTATGCTCAACTAATATTTGACATAGGAGGCATGAACATTCAATGGAGCCAAGATAGCCTCTTCAATAAATGGTGTTGGGAAAATTTGACAGATACATGCAAAAAAATGAAACTGGACCACCAACTTACACCAAATACAAAAATAAACTCAAAATGGATACAGAACTTAAACATTAGAAGGGAAACCATAAAAATACTAGAGGAATCCACAGGCAGCACAATCTCAGATATATGCAGAAAGAACTTCTTCACTGATACTGCTCCAAAGGCAATTGAAGCTAAAGAAAAAGCAAACAAATGGGACTACATCAAAATAAAAAGCTTTTGCACAGCAAAAGAAACCATCAACAAAACAACAAGAAAGATTACTGTATGGGAGGACATATTTGCAAATGTTATCACTGATAAAGGTTTAATCTCCAAAATCTACAGCCAACTTATACAACTTAATAAAAGGAAGATAAATGATCCAATAAAAAAATGGGCAACGGACCTAAATAGAACCTTCTCAAAAGACGACAGAAGGAAGGCCAAGAGACACATGAAAACATGTTCAAAGTCACTAATCATCCGAGAGATGCAAATCAAAACAAAGCAAAACCATGTTACACCTGTCAGAATGGCAATCATCAACAAATCAACAAATGACAAGTGTTGGTGAGGATGCGGAGAAAAAGGAACCCCTGTGCACTGATGGTGGGAATGCAGACTGGTGCAGCCACTGTGGAGAACAGTGTGGAGTTTCCTCAAAAAACTAAAAATGGATCTCCCATTTGACCCTGTAATCCCACTCTTAGGAATTTTTCCTAAGAAATTACAAACACCAATCAGAAAGGATTTATGCACCCCTATGTTCATAGCAGCACAATTTACAATAGCTACAATTTGGAAACAGCCTAGGTGCCTGTCAGCAGATGAGTGGATCAGAAAACTGTGGTACATCTACACAATGGAATTCTATGCTGCCATTAAAAAGAAGGAATTCTTACCATTTGCAGCAGCCTGATTGGAACTGGAGAGCCTTATGCTTAGTGAAATAAGCCAGTCAATGAAGGAGAAGCATCACATGATCTCACTCATTTGTGGATAATAAAGAACATTATAAACTGATGAACAAAAGGATAGATACAGAGGCAGTAAAGCTTCAAACAGACTGAAATTAAGCAGGAAGATTAAAGTTAGGTGAGATAGATAAGAGGACAATCAAAGGACTTGTATGCATCCATATAAGCATAACCAATGAACATAGACACTGGGAGGTTGGGGTATGCTTGGGAGGGAGGGGGGCAATGGGGAGATATGTATAAAAATTAAAAAAAAAAAGATGGTGAGCTTTAAACTCAAAAAAAAAATCCATTGAAGTCCTCAGTTTCAGTAACTATTAATATGACCTTGCTTGGAAATAGGGTCTTTGCAGATATAAACAAGTTAAGACAATATCATTAGGGTGATATCTAATATAAGAAGAGGTCATTTTTGACATAGACACAAGGAATAATGCCATATGAAGATAGATACACAGACAAGAGGAAGATGGCAGTGTGAATATGGAGGCAGAGATTGGAGTGCTGCTGCCACAGCCAAGGAATGCCTGGGGCTACCAGCACTGGATTAGGTAAGAAAAGTTCCTCCCTTGAGGCTTCTGAGGGAATGTGGTCCTGCCAACATTTTGATTTAGGATCCCTATCCTCTAGAGCAGTGGTTCTCAACCTTCCTAATGCCGCGACCCTTTAATACAGCTCCTCATGTGGTGGTGACCCCCAACCATAAAATGATTTCTGTTGCTACTTCACAAGTGTAATTTTGCTGCTGTTATGAACTGTAATGTAAATATCTGATATGCAGGATGTATTTTCATTGTTACAAATTGAACATAATTAAAGCATAGTGATTAATCACAAAAACAATATGTAATTATATATTGTGACATATTTATTTCTAATTACAAATAAATGAAATTTTGTCTTGAATTGTGGTGTAGCATGGGTAACAGTCTTAATATGACAACAGTAAACTACATTGCTACACTTTGCTACACCTAGGAGCGGTCTGTTGGTTCCTAAGACCATGGGAAATATGTGTTTTGTGATGGTCTTAGGCGACCCCTGTGAAAGGCTCCTTGGACCTAAAGGGGTCGCTACCCACAGGTTGAGAACCGCTTCTCTAGAGCAATGGTTGGTGAACTCATTAGGCAACAAAGCCAAATATCAACAGTACACCAATTGAAATTTCTTTTAAGAGTCAAATTTTTTAAACTTAAACTACTTCTAATGCCACTTCTTTAAAATAGACTTGCCCAGGCCATGGTATTTTGTGGAAGAGCCACACTCAATCGGCCAAAGAGCTCCATGTGGCTCATGAGCTGCAGTTTGCTGACCACTGCTCTATTACTAGGAGAGAGTAAATTTTTGCCCTAACCAGCCACTCATGTTGTGGTATTTTGTTACAGCAGCTCTAGGAAACAAATACACATGTTAAAGATATTATTTAACTCATTAATGAAGAACTAGTGAGGTATTACAACCAATTTAAAGAAGTCCCCAAAAATCCACGAATTTATATAGCATAAAGAAATGTTGAAATTAATGTCCAAAGGAAGGAAAATTAGGTTCTTCCACAGAAGAGCAGGGAAGTCAACTTTAATCTCTACTGGAAGAACATAATTTGCATGTGCATAGACAAAATATATTTTGCATTGCAATTGTTTTATCTAAAATTTACAGGGTTGAAACACCATGGGGGATGTCTCCTAGAACAGTGGTTCTCAATTTTTTTAATGCCTCAACCCTTTAATACAGTTCCTCATGTTGTGGTGACCCACAATTATAAAATTATTTTCATTGCTACTTAACTATAATTTTGCTACTGTTATGAATCATATTGTAAATATCTATGTTTTGTGATGGTCTTATGCTCTACAGCAGAAGTTCTCAACCTAAGAACCACTGCCCTAGATCATAAGTTGCTTTTGAATGAACCACATAATTTTTCTTTTTCTTTTTTGTTTTTTAGTCAGCAAAACCTTTTCTTATAAGACCAAATATTTAAAAAAAAGACTTTTAATACAACTGCTCATTTAAAAATAGGATCTACACTAATAAAAGAGAAAGATGCAAATTGACCATATCTTTGTCACACCTACCAGCCAATCAGGAGTGAGTATGCAAATTAACCCAGCAAAGATATCAGGTTCATTTGCATATTCAGGCACCAAGCTGCCAGGGGCAGGGTGGGACACTTGTGTCATTGCCATGGCAAAGAAAGAGGCATTCTGTACCACCCCAGCTGCTCAGGGCCTCTGGCAGCATGGGAAGTGGGTGCCAGAGCAGAGAAAGGCAGCCTCAGGGCTGGAGTGGAAATGTGGTGCTAGCAGCCAGGGAGAGGAAGGCCCATTCTTGCACTAATCTTTGTGTATCGGGTTTCTAGTATAAAATAAGAGTAATAGAAAATCAGACTTAAGAAACACTATACTTACTGAATATTCACTATTTCAGAAAGTTAATTAACTGCTCTGTGCCTCCCTTTCCTCATTTGTAAGATAGAAGTAATTCCAATAATGCTGCCTCTTATGTCTGCAGCAAAGGATAAATTAGATAATGCATGCAAAATACTTGACAATGATGGACTCAAAGTATCCAATAAATAATTTTCATTATTGCTATTATTAGAGAGTGTTAGGAGAATTTCCTGAGCAACTCCATAAGAGCTTTGTGCATTATCAACATTATGTAACTACAGCTTAACTCCACAATCATTAGTAGCTCTAATATCATACTTGTTTAGAAATAAAAGTAAGGGGAGGGATTACAGACTAGAATAGGGTCATGTCCGTGAAAGCTTGACCATGAAGGAGTCCTGGCAAGAAGTGAACAAACAAGTGAGAGTAGGAACAGGGAGGGAGGAGGCATGGATGAAATATTTGGACCAAGGTCAATTGTGCCAAGTGCTGACCCTTCTCCAAATCCTTTGCTTGGCATAATGACTGCCATGATAGATGTGAAACCCACTAATGACCAGCTTTTAAACCTTCTTAAGGGTTTACAGAGAGTCCCTTAATCAAATGGACTGCTGGCTCCATTTCATCTGGAAACCTCTCTTCTGACTGTGGACAGGGAAGGGAGGGAGTATTATTCAGATACACAAGACAAATGAAATCAAAGCACAAGTGTGATTGGTTGCCTATGCTATCCCATTTGTGAGGCCACCCTGGTCACTTCTTTATCTCACTCAAAAGAGCACTTCAGACACACACACACACACAAAAAAAACCTATCATGACCAGTTTGCTTTCCAGGTCTGTTTCAGAGTTATGTTTGTGTCATTTGCTCTGGGCCTAAAATTGTTCCTCAGATTCTTCCCTGAAGGAATTTACAGACATTGTACAAAGAAATTAATTAAGTAGATTTTCCATTTGCACAGTTTTAATGAATAAATGATGTTCTTATTTGTTTATCTGCTTCTAATTATAACGCAATTCAAAACATCTTGGCTTTCTGCATCCAACATTGTTATTGTTATGGCAGTCTTATTGCACTCTCATGGTGCAGGTTATTTATTTATTTATTTTTTTTTTTGTGTGTGTGTGTGTTTCTTTTTTAGATAGATGCCAGGTGCAGTATTCCATATTTATGAAAGTGTGATGTGCACATTTTTCTCTTTTCACATACAGCTTATCTGTACAGGAACAGGAAGTTAAATATAATGCTTTGCCTTATAGAGCCTGCAAGGTTTTTACAGGCAGCCCAATGATTTGTGGTCTGATGGGAAATCAGGCCTGGCAGATGCAATTTAAGGCCAACAGAGAGAGGCCCAAGCCAGGAAAGGAGGACCCAACCTCCTTACTCCAAGAAGCTACCATGCCATGGACTGATAGATGAAGTGCTGACAAAGAGATGGATGTCAGAGGCTCAAAGGTCAGCAGCTCAGAAGCACCAGGAGAGCAGCGGACAGCAACAGAAAGAGGGTTTGGGATGGGAGATGAGGTCTCTGTTTGTGAGGTGGACAGTCCGGATCACAGGTGTCTAGTGTAGCCAGAGTTTGGAGGTCTGCAGAAGAGCTCTGCTTTGACTTAGATGTGGGCAGAAATTCCAGGTCTCTTATTTCTCTCCTCTTAGGGTACAAGGCAGAATCATCAGGATGCCCTTTGCCATTGGCCAAGGGAGAGTCATGGTCTACACATTGGTCCGGACCTTACGTGGCAGTTGAGTACCCTCTACTTTAACAACTGATTATGGGCCTCATGGGCCTCTCAGGGTGTGTCATCCATGGGACCAAGTGCTGGGAACACACCCCTGATCCCAGGAATTTATAGTCTTGATTCTAGAATTGTTTTGGGAAACCTCTGTCCTTAATTAATTACTTGACTACCTGGAAAGGTTGTGGTCCTGGCCCGCCTTAAGGTCAGATGCTGGGGACATTATTGCTCATGGAGAATGGAGATCACAATTTTTCTCCCTGTGCACACCCTCTAACTCCAGGGATGAGGGTGGCACCATAGAAGACACTCATTGTACATTTAACTTTTTCAGCTTTGTAACCCATGCTAATAGGTAGTGTAGTCTAAAGAAAGAGGATTTGAGCTTGAGCAATCTAGAATATGAACCTTCGTTTTCCTACTTGTGGGGTTCTGGGCAAGGGGCTTGACCTTTCTTGCCTGTGATTCTTACTGTGCACCTGGAGAGGTATTCCTTGGTTCTTCCTATAGAAGTTGTAACGTTTCAATAACACAACAGTTAAATTCTTGCTTTGGCAGTGCCTACAGCTTAATAGCCCTGGGGAGGAGGAAAGCATACTGGGTAGTCACTGAGGGTCTGGGGGACTTTGCCAAAACCTGGATCTGTAACTTGGACAAAGTACTTAACCTCCATCCCTTAGCATCCTCTTTTCTAAAATGAGGGTTTAGCCCAGTCAGTGTGGCTCAGTGGTTGAGTGTTGACCTGTGAACCAGGAGATCACAGTTCAATTCATGGTTATGGCATATGCTCAGTTGTAGGCTCCATCCCCAGTGAGAGGTGTGCAGGAGGCATCCAGGCAATAACTCTTTCTCATCATTGATGTTTCTATCTCTCCCTCTCTTTTCCTCTATGACAGTGGTCTGCTAACTCATTAGTCAACAGACCAAATACCAACAGTACAATGATTGAAATTTCTTTTGAGAGCCAAATTTTTTTAAACTTATACTTCTTCTAATGCCACTTCTTCAAAATAGACTCACTCAGGTTGTGGTATTTTGTGAAAGAGCCACACTTAAGGGGCCAAGAGCCACATGGTGCTCACAAGCCATGGTTTGCTAACCATTGCCCTATGAAATCAATATATATATATATATAT